>CM050526.1:36707218-37394718 GCA_027563665.1 Antrozous pallidus
AGTCTCTCTTAAAAGACAAAATGCACTACTCCCTGGCCCCGTTTCTCCATTTGACCTAGAGCAGGTGTAGCTCTGGTTAGGTGAGCCCAGTGTCACGTAGTCAGGTATGTTCCACTTCACACACACTCCAGCCTGCTGATGAAGGTGGAAACAATGCCTTCATGGTGGCAAAAACAGCCCAGGTAATGTTTTCAAACTTCAGCTAAATAATGATGTTCCATTACTCATTAGATAGCATCGATCTTTTTAGTAAAACGTGCAACCTGCTCTTTGGGGACCCACAGTCCAATAGAAAAAAACTATGTAAATCAGTCATTATAATATTTTGTGATAATGAAGTAAAAGCAGAGGCTTTGTGGTGAGGAAGACCTATGTTTGGGTTCTAGCTCAGCTACTAATTAGCTGTGTGACTATGGATGAGATAGGAACCACTAGGCCAATTTTTTCATATATAAATAGCCATAAAAATATCACACAGAGTCGGGGGGAAGATTAAATGAATTGTAATACATGGAAGGGTGCAGTTGAGTGCCTAATGCATAGAAAACACACAGTAAAAGTCTGTTGTTGATGGTGGTGATCATCTGGTGCATGAGACCCCCAGGCATCTTAGAGGAGGGCATGGTGACCTTGACTGGAAGGCTGAGGCCTGGAGAAGGTGCTGCATGAGGAAGTGGCCATCGCTCCAGCTGGTCAGGCTGGGAAAGGCATGGAGGGGGCACAGCACAGCCTGTGCAAAGGCATGAGGACTCGAGGGAAATACAGGTCATTATGGGAGCACAAGGTGTCCTGAAGAGTCAGATTCAGATCCAATAAGAAGGTTCTTAAGATAATCTGTGCCTAAGAGATTTTCTTTAATCTATAGGTTTAAGAACTCATTGAAGTGTTTTCATGATGGAGGAGTGGGAAGGGCAAGACAATCAGGTCTGCATTTTAGAGCAGCGGCAACAGAGGAGAAAGTCCCGGAAAGACCCCCTGGAAGGAGCACAGCTCCGCTGGGATGCTCATTTTGTAATGGAAGTCATTTGTGCTCATCTCCAGTCAGAATCCTTGAGCTTTCCCCTTGTCTTCAGGCTAAAGCATGTCCCCAGTGTCCACCTGCCTCACTCAGCCCCTGCTACCACATGACCTCCATCCACACCTGATCCTTTGATATTCTCTCAGCATCTTACACATGTTTACCTGTACGTCTCCTCCCTCTTGTCTATCTAGAAAGTGCCTACTCATTGTGCAAGAGCCAAATAGGGTTCCATGTCTCCATAAAGACTTCCATCATCCCTCTGAGGAGTTACCAGGCTCCCATGTTCCCTTCCCTGGCCCATTATACTCCAGTTGTGTGTTTATATAGCTCCTTCCCACACATCTCAAAAAACATAAGGTTCCAACAGACAGAAACCACTTCACCCTCACTTTGCTCTTCCACGCGGAGCTTTGCAGGGTAATCACCCCTGGGCGTTGGTGGGAGACAGATCCTCTGTTGTCCTGCAGAAATCCTACGTGAAGTCGTCGGGTAACTGCATGCTCCCTCACTTTCAATTGAATGAAGGCCCCTTCATCTCTGCTGTGTAAAGGTGAACAGCTCATGAATTTAGTCAGTGGCTGTTCACAAAGGTGTTTAGGAATTTTCCGCTCTGAGATTGTGGGGTCTCTGTTTCCATTCACTGGGAAGTAGGGAGATCCATGCACAAAATCCTCATCAGTGTTAGCTGGAGCCGTCTAAGCAAGCCCCCGGTGCAATAGCAGGACGATGACCGCCTTTGTATTCCTGCCTCATGTCGTGGGCAGGCCGTACCTGGCTAGAGGGCCTGCTCCAACATAAGGAGGTCCTGGTGTTTGAGGGAAGATTTTGCTTGTTTATAATGGCTGTGCAGGAGCACGCAGAAAGAATGAGCAGTCGTCGCTGCCTCTTTTGAAAGATGCTCTCCAACCAGGTCAGAAATCTCTGACTAAGCAGGTGTTTGAATGATATTTAACTGAAGATTAGACATAGATACTACATATCAACCAATTCCACCTTAAACTCCCCTCACTTGTAGCATTGCTGCTCACCCAAATCTCATGACTAATTCCCGATGTCAGCGGCTCCACGTGGTGATGACAGGCAAGGTGACGATGTAGTGGTCTTGTCTCCATCGGCCTCTGCAGCAGCTGACACCTCACTGCTCCCCTTCCCCGTAAGCCCTAAGGCCATGCTCCCACTCTCTTGCCTTCCCCCCACCTCTCGGCTCTTCCCCATCTTCCCCTGGTTCTGCTGCGTCTCCTGTGCCCTAAATGTGGAGCCCCTTGGGCACCTGGGAAATCCTGTTTCTTCCCTTCCCCTTGAGAGCTCTTTCCTTCCTAGGGTTTCCACTTCCGATTCATTCTCCACGCCTGGTTTGTCTCAGATGCCCAGGCCTGTGTTCCCTCATGAATGTCTCTCAGCCCCCAAACTAAGTAATTGCCAACCAAAATCATGTCTTTTCCCCACCCACACACAGACCAGCTCCCTTGACCATCACCTGTCTCTACGGTGACATCCCTTTTCTGGTACGTGGCTGAAGGCATCCATGCTCACCGAACTCATCTCACTTTTCTTCTCTACAAGCCAGTTGTTAGCTTCTCCATATGGCCTTCCCTGCCGCTCACCTTAGAACCAGAGCTCCTCACGCTCCTCGATCGCTCCAGCTACTCTGGTGCCCTGGGTCGCCTCTCCTGCGACTTCTTGATGACATTTTCAGGTTAATCCTGCCCCTTCCCACCCCCCAGCCACAGGTGGGCATGGGGCAGGTCAGAGGTCAGGTTTCAGCATGACTCACCATGAGCTGTTTCCTCATCTATGAAACATTATGCTATCTAGCTCCCAAATTTTAAGCTTGAAACAGAATCTTGATAGTATATGGACGATTATATGTGAGTCCCTTAATCTGGTGCCTGGCATAGGTCTGTTTCTAAGTGCGGGTTTCTCTTTACTTCCTCTGTTTCCTGCTACATTATAATGACACTTGTTGGCAGGATTGTTACTGCCCTCCATGATTTCACCTACCTATTCAACCATGGACTCATTCAACCGTTACCTCGTTAAGACAATATTTACTGAGCATTTACTTCAGTGTACAAAGAGGAAATACACCACGGACTCCAGCCCCTACCAGGCTCACGGAATACGGCTTCCCTCCCAAGTCCTCTGGGTCTTTCTGACGAAGTCGGTGAGGCTCCCAGTCTCTATTCCCTGTGGGTGGAGTTGGGGTCTGGTGCTGACACACTCTTCCTTGCAGGAAGTCTGCAGGGCTGACTGCCCTCTCTCTGGAAGGAAGAAAGGTTGGGCAAAGGTGAAACTTACCCTGCCCCTCCTCCCTGGTGTTTTCCCCAAACCCTTTCTGAGATGGACCTTACAAAGTAGGTGGAACAAGATGCTCGCCTCAGACAAGGATAAGCTTGGCCTTCCAAGTGTCCATGCTCTTCACATGGACCTCCCAGACCCCCTATTCAGCCTGCTTCACCCCTGACCCGGAATTGCTGCACCAGTCATAGCCCTTTAAGACTGATTTACACCAGCCTTTTCTTGACGGAAGGGAGTGTCCATAGTATATATCAATCTAAGTGGAAAAAAAATATTAGGAACGGTCTTATTGAGAGGAAAAACAGTAGAAATAGTAACTAGAGGTGTGGCCTGTGATCCATGTCGAGGTAACTAGTGAGAAGGGCGCTGGCATTTAATTTCAGGGGGAAAAGGCATGACTCATTTCCTATGGCAACCCTGTAAATACAGTCAGATAGTGAGCAAGGGGAGAAACACAGAGGAGGGCACAGCCGGGATGAAACGCACCCCTTCCTCCAGGGTAAATCTCTGAGATCACTTTTGATCTCGGCAGCCTGCAGGCCCTGGGGTTCGCCTCTGATTTTCCCAGCTTTGAAGCTGGCCTGCTTATTAATAGCCACCTCGATGACAGAATCTGCTCTTTATATTTAGGAGGAGGTTTTGTGCTTGGTTTACTAGAGACACTGAAGATCCTGTCATCTTAAGACAAAGACTGACTTAACACCAACACTTGTGTGCTCTGAGGTTGGGGCTCATTCACTCACTCAGCACGTGTATTGGGCTGCAACCCCGTGCCAGGCACCTGCTCAGGGCCGGGCTGCAGCATCAGCCACCAGACAGTCCCGACCTGGGCCCCTCTGGGCACGCTCAGCCGGCATTCTGGAAAGGGCGGGCCAGCGAAGCTCTCAGGCTTTAGGCACAGGGTCTCGGTCAAGACCACTCAGCTCGGTGTGGTCATGCTGAAGCAGCCACAGCTAATCGCAAACAAATGAGCATGGCCGAGCTCCAGTTACTTTATTTACAAAAGCAGGCAACGGGCCAAATTTGATCTGCAGGCCCAAATTCTCTGACCACTGGTCTACGGGATACATAGTCCACGTTGTTCAATTAGGACTATCTTGGTTGTAAGAACAGAAAACCCAATTCGAACTGACAAATCTAAGGACAGGCTGACTTCGGGTGCAGCTCACTAGGGGCCCAGGTTTCTCTCTAGTTACCAGCGCTTCCTCTGCACGGGTGCCATGCTCAGTTCCACGCTCTCTGTGGCAGCAGGACAGCTGTCACGCCCAGAATGACACCCCAGGTGAAGCCCAAGGGAGGAGCTTCCAGGCCCAGCATCTCTGTGATTCTGGTTACCTCGACATGGGTCACAGGCATGGGGGAATGTGGACAATGGGCGTGGCCTCCCCCACACTTCAGCCCTGGGACCTCGGGTGCCCCCAACTCCTGAATGAACGTTGGGGGCAAAACTCCCAGCTATTCACTCCACGTGTCTGAGAGTCCTGAAGGAGTGCCTCTGGGCCACATGTGCTTGTAGGAGCTCTGTCTACAACAGGGTGTCAGTTCTTCATCTCCATCGGGAGCTAAAGTATACAGCTGATATGCCAAACACTGTCCAAAATTTTAGTACTTTTCACACGTTTATTTCACGTCACAAGCTTAATCTTCTGATTGAATGTTTAAAGTCTTTGATTCACGAACAGATTGGTACAGTTGATGGGTGATTTCCTGGCCTTCGACCGTCTTACCCATTCCCCACCTTTTCTCTGTGTGACGCTCACCGGTAGGCTTACAGACTCACGCTTGCTCCGTGGTGTCGGAGCCTTTTAACCACCCGAGTCCAGATCCAGAGCATCTGCACCTATGCACGAGGAGGCTCGGTTCTTCCTGCGCAGGCACGGTTCTCCGCCGACCAGGAACCGGCTCCTCTACGCTCCGCTCCCACCGCTGAGCGGGGCTGTCGCCTCCGTGCCAGCGCCCCTCCCCCCGGGGGGCCAGGTCCACGGGCCCCAGGCTGCACCCCCTCGGTGGATGCTGCTCCCGTGAGCTGCAGCCTCGGTTTTGAGGGGACACCAGTTGGAAGAGGCACCAGATAAACCCATACTGGAGGAAGAGGGGAAATGAGTCTGTGAAAGGCTGTTAAGAAAATTGCGGTTACTGTTTCCGTTTTCACTTTATGCGTTAGAATCACAGAGCACCCTCCTCAGAGCGCCTCTCTCGGCAGTTGCTGTGGCAACACAGAGCCCCTTAACCCAGTAAAAACAAAATTGCTCAGAAGGCAGTGCGCTTCTTCCCAGCTGCACTAGAGCATTTGTTTGGCTCCATCATTTACTACTATTTCTTTCACCCTTCTTTTCCGAACCAGATTGGAATCCAACATAAACCCATAAGGTCCATGTGCCCACTTCCCTAAAAAGCCGCTGCAAAACCTCTTTGTTGCACAATGGCCCACTGCTCAGAAATATCTGTTTGTATTGTATGTGATCCTTCCCACAGCCTCCTTCCCTGTGCCCCCCAGCTCCCCCTCATCCCCTTTCACTGCCCCGAAGAAGCCCAATGTCTTGTTGATGCTCTCTGCCCTTCTCAAGCCCCCTACTACAATGCCCAGCCATGCTCACCCTCCTTCGGGGTACATACTATGTTCAGAGTTACCTGTTCCTTCGCCCCCTCCTGCCCCCTAAACCACCCCATCAGTCATGCCCAGCTTGCTTTGTGGCCTTCAGCTCAGCCCGGTGTTAGGACAGGGTTCTGAATAAACTACTCCACAGAGAGGGGAGGCAGCTGATATCTCCCATCACCCTCTCTGCATTTCCAGTTGGTGGGAATCCAGACTGGATGGAGAGAGTTTTGATGAGCTCCTTCCCTTCCATGGAGTGGGGTTCCCGCCTGAGAGCCAGAGCTGTCAGCAAGGGCCTGCGAAAGTCCCCACACGCCGCCGTCGTCAGTAGCCGTGACATATAATACTGCTCAGAACGGGGCACTGCTGCTTTTCCAAATGCATGGAGGTTGTTCTAAGTATAAATTACAAATTGATTTAAAATCAATTCTGAATCCACAGAAGCTTTGTGTCATTACACACAGTCTTAATAGTGGTCCCGAGGCAATGCAGGAAAGTGGAGATCAAGATGACGTCAATTGGGTCCTTACTCAATCCCTTTTCCTCTGCTTGCCCAGCCCCCAAAACGCTCGTCTGGACTTCGTAAGGACAGTCACTTCCCTGAACTGCGTCACTCTTACCTTACAATACAGTCATAAATGACTGCATTTCATTTAAAAATGTGAAAAACCACCACAGCACTAACAACGCAGTGCGTGGTTCCCCTGCTCGATCCTCTTGGAGCATGAACTCGGTTGGGATTGTGTGCATTGAAGCAATAAAATAACCTGCTCCAAGCTCCGTCCAGAGGTTGTTTATTACAAAGCTGCCACCTCCACTCGCTTGCTGTTTTTACAAAGCAGGAGGTAACACGTTGGTCTGATGAACTGATACAGTATTTTTCAAATGAGAACACCACGAAATATGTTTTAGTTCTCCCTACACATTTTCAATGAAATTACAGCTTCCTAAGGTTTACTTTTTTCAACATCACTTTATCCCCAAAGAACCTCTTCACTTGAGTCAACTACATATTCTATACACTTTGCAGTCTCTCATTTATGCAAATGTGTATTTGTCTGATTATCCAGGATATAACTTTTACATAAGTGTAATGCTAAACTCCAGGCATGGGTGTTCTTAGTATCTATCCCCCATTTTTAAACTGTGGGAAGCATTGTCACTGCTCTGCCTTCGAGGACAAGATGGGCAGTTTGTTGCCATGGTGCGAAAACAGCTATCTTTGGTCACGTGGGTACCGTGTTACACCCACACCACATCCACTCAGCTCACAGGGTCTTACTGCGTCATCGGAACGTCATTGTTTGTCATGGTGCCCTGTATTCTCCTTTTTCTTTCTAAAGGAAAGAAGGTGAAGGAAAGTGGGGAGAGAAGTAATCTGTGGAGAGAGGGAGGCTTATGTCTCTTCGGTATGATTGTGTCTGAGGAGGTGGAAGAGCAGTTGATTGTACACGGTGTTTTCTGAGGGCAGTGGGAGTGGAAATGAGCCACAACAGTGCTAGGAATTCCTTCCAGAAGTCCTCGAGTGAGAACAGACTTCGAATTTTTCTACATTTAATAGGTTTGCTCTCTCTTAGTGAGAGGAAGTGTATATCCATCAAACTCTTTGCTTGGATCAACTCATATGTTGGCAGGCAGGAAGGAGAGAGAGTCAGAGGTGGGATAGAAAAGTGGTAGCAGAGGTCAAAAGTGATATAAAGGAATATAAGCTAATTCTTTTCTTCCTCTTCAATTGCCTTGTGACACACTCAGATATAGCCTTCACTGCCTGAAATTCAAATGTGTGCGTGCTTATGTGGGGGATTTGTGGAACTTTTATTTTAGTTTGGTATGTGCCTTGCACTTGTGTAGATTTTTTAAATTAGTCTTCTACATAAATCATTAATAAATTAAAATTTTAAGCTAATGGGAGTGTATGAGGGAACCAAGCCATATTGGAACCAATTGTTGCTGTCCTTGTTGTTATATTGTACTTTTTAAAAACGGAGCCAACACTAGATGGGTATCTGAAGGAAGTCGTAGTACATCCTGTCGCCTTTCTCCAGCCCGTCAGGTTTGGGAGAACACCAGTGTATCCTGGGTAAAACGACTCTAACTGGTTGTGTCTGTGAGTTCCCTTTCCTTCTGGGGTGGAAGAAACATTTCAGCATTTGAAAAGATTGTTTGAGAAACTGCAGAGCATAGTGTGCTTAAGAGTCAGACTACTTGAATACAAATCATGGCTTATGGCTCTGGGCTCACTCCCTGGCTGTCAGAAGGATCACACTTATTAAAACACTCAGACTTGGATCTGGCACATAGAAAATACTCAATAAATGGTTGCTGGTGGTAACATCTTACAAACAGAGTGAACCAGATGGGTTAAAGTTTTCTATGGCTTTACTAAAGTAACAGGATTCTAAAATGATTATAATGATTTTTAAATTCAGGATTTGCGTTTAAGGGGTCAGAGGAGTAATATTTTTCTGATTGATAGTCTCACTTGTAGGTGACGTAATTTTAGATTTTCCAAGGGCTCATTTTAAGTTCACTCAGATTCACTGAAATCACAAAAACTAAAAAGAAAGGAGTAGACAGGAAGTAGAAATGCCCAGATCCTCAGCAAAAGTTGGGAAATATAGCATACTGAATTTAAAGAGTGATGGAAGGAATAGTGGTGATCACAGAGCAACCTTGCTCAAACAATTTTCTGCTGTCTATGGCCTAGCCTCCAACAGAGGATGTGGCACCAAGGGTTTTAAAGAAACAGGTACTGTCCCTCCCAGACTCACAAGAACAGGCTGGGTACCTTTTAAGTTTGTAACTGTACTTCCTCATTTTATTATCTGGCTTTTGACCATGTGTAACAGACTTATCTTTGTGATGAGTAGGTATTATTCTGGGATTTGTTAAAGTCAAATGTGAAAAGTGAAGTGGGGGCAAGAGTCAAGAAAACTATAAGCATCATCCAAAGGACTTAAGTGCTAGGCTTGGCCTCCAGAGCACTCACAGCCGAGGGAAGACGGGCCCCAAGAGCTTACTCTCCACCTCAATATTGTTGGCTCCATTCGAAAGTGAGGTTTAATTTCTTTTAAAGAAAAAACTAGCAAAGGTCCTCACTAGACTGAGAGTGAAAGAAGGAATGTAAGAAAAAAGCTAATAAAAAACACAGATCAAATGGGAAGTAACCCAAGAAACACAGGAAAGGTTCAGGAAAATATAGATCTTTATAACAAACAGTTCTTCACTATGTCAGAGCATTTACAAAACACATTCACATAGCTCTCTGTCAAGGAAAAAGCTGTGGGGAGATAGAGAAGAAAAAGAGATATGTGTTTAAAGATGATATAAGTCAACAGACAGAGATGAAAAGTGATCTCTCAGATCTTAGGGAAAATAGTAGACAAAAATCAAAAGATTACTGAGATTGAAACCATATTAGGAGAAACAAAAATAGAAAAATTATAACTGAAAACACCCAAGGAAATACAGTGACCAGACTAAAGAAAATCCCACAAAATGAAGGAAAAATATAAAATAGATATAAAATTATAAGAAAGTAAAACAATAGATAAAATTATAATTATGGAAGATTACCAAAGAAGAGCCTATACATGCAAAATTTATATTCTTGGAGAAAAAAAAGCAAATAGAAAAAGATTCATATGTAATATGAACACAGAACAATAATAGAATACGAATAACTCTTCTAACAGAATAAACTTTTCTTCAGAGAATTTAATTTAAAGATAGTGCACACACAATGTCTTAGGAAAATTGATACAGAATAATTAATACCAAAACATATTCCAGTGAAGCTATTGAATCAAGGAAAAAGAAAATCACATGGGTCCTGGCTGGTGTGGCTCAGTTGGTTGGATGGCATTCCGTGCATGGAAAGATTGCTGGTTCGATTCCCTGTCAGGGCACATGCCTAGGTTTCAGGCTCAATCCCCAGTGGGGGTTATGCAGATGCAGGAGGCAGGCGATTGGTGCTTTGCTCTTTCTTTGATGTTTCTCTCTCTCCCTCTCCCTCTCTCTCTCTCTAAAAATCAATAAAAATATTTAAAGAGAAAAAGAAAGAAAATCACATGGGCATCCAAGCAGAGAAAGTAAGTCATATTCAATATGAAAAAGTTTTTAACCTGGTTTCAGACTTCACCATAGCTATCTGTAATACCAGAAGGCATTGAAAAAAATGTCTCTAAGTACAGAGAGAAAGTGGGATTGAAGAATTTTTTTAAATGGTGGAATTTAATCTTTATTTACAGGAGACTGCAAGATATGAAATTCCACATAGACGTAAGAAACTCACAGAATTGTATACCTCGTTCATTGTGGCATAATAGAACCACTGATGAACCTCTTAACTGTGAAAGATACCAAGATTATTCTGGTTATTCTGGATGCCATTTCAAATATCTTTCAGGCTGCTGAGAAACTAGGTGAAACTGAGAAACTAAGTATAATGATTGAAGAATGTGGAGGTTTGGACAAAACTGAAGTTCTACAAAACCATGAAAATGAGTCTGTGTACAAAGCTTCACTAAACAGGATTGAAGAATTTTTATACCCAGCCAAGTAGTCTTTCAAATGTATAGGCAAGTGGGCAGACTTTCTTAACAAGCAAGGCTACAAGCAGACATGTATCCTTTTTAAAGGAGTAGTAACTCAAAATTTTAGAGCCAATGTTGAGTGATAGAAAAATATAGTTAATATTAGTAGCTTGTGAACCCGTAATAAATGTTGTCCTTAAAGGTCTGATTTATAAAGCATGTGTTTTCCTGTGCTTTTGCCTTTCATTTGAGTCAGCTGACAGAGGTAATTATCAGACTTAAGTCCAAGAAGAATATGTGGGAAAAATCAATCAGTGGGAAATACCATGTTTCATTATCTGTTTTTCTTTTAGGTATAAATCACAAGATTATAACATATCTTAAAAAAAAAAAACCACTTTGCCCAAAAGTGAAAAATTATATTCTAGCATGTTCAACATGGGCTTTAGTAGGTAATGAAATGATTAGAAAAATATTAGTAAATAAATAGTTTAGTCAAATAAAAGTTGGGAATTAAAGACTGTAATTTTAAATCATCCTCAGTAAATCCATGGACTTGTCTAACTAAAATTAGTTATGCATATTTTCATAGTAATTCCTTTATTTCTAGATATGTCCACTGAATTATCATTTACAAGATATATTGCAAGTCAGCTTCAGTTAAGTCATACACAGCACCATGCAATAGATTTTTAAATCCTATCACATCTCTGATTAGGAAGAAGAGAAAGAAAGAATGATAGCTAGCTAGCTAAACACATCAAGACATACACACTCACATTCATGCTCAGACTCATGGACCTCTTCGTCCTGCTCCGGGCCTGTCTCTTCCATCTGCCTCACTTGTTTCTCCTTTTAGCTCTGAGTGTGATGAGTGGGATGAGCCCCCAACCTTTCCTCTACCGGTCTGTGGCCATCAGTTGTTGAGCACAGGGCTGACTGTGTCTGGAGGGAGAGGGAAACTCATGAACTGGAGCCCCTCACAGTGATGCGGGAACTCTGGTCTCCCCGCTGTGAGGAGATTTGGAGACAGTGATACAGTTTAAACTTCATTCATATCTTCATAACCATATGGATTCTGTCGAGCACCCAGGTGCCTTAGCCCTGTTGGGGACATGTCTTAAAGCAATGACGGGCTGCGAATTGTCCTCCAATCACAGTGTGTTGTGATCTTGGTCCACATCCTGGTCAAGAAAAGGCATGGGGTTAGGGCAGTGTGTGCACTGTGATGGAGAAGAGAGCGCGGGTGTTGTGCTTGCTTCTTCAGTGCTGAACACTGTGGCACCACGGGTTTTAAAGAAACAGACTGCCGGCACAGGCACTGTCCCTGCCGGACTCACAAGGACAGGCTGGGGACCTTTTGAGTTTGTAACTGTGTTTCCTTTTATTTTATTATCTGGTTTTTGACCACATGTAACAAACTTACCTTTGTGATGAATAAGTATTATTCTGGGATTTGTTAAAGTCAAAACAGTTGTTTCTGTGTATAAATAAAATAAGCTGTCTTTTTTTCCTCCACTTTAGATAACTTACATACGACAAGAATACGAAACGAAATTCAAAGGGTTGATGCCAGCTTCTCTAAGACAAGAACTTGAAGACACCATTTCCTCCCTGAAGTCACAGGTAATTAATTACCAGAACCCCGCATTCCCGCGGGCGTAGGTGATGTGTATCCTGAAGAGACCCTTGCGTATCACGTCCATCCTGAAGTGATGCCCGAAGCCTGGGTGCTGTCATGGCCTGGCCTCCCCTCAGCAGGAATTGTGGTTGTGGTTTTTAATGTTTTTCTTATTAGTTTCAGAACTCATTGTCTCAATAAGATTTTCTTAAAAGCACCCTTGAAATTGAAAACTGATGGTCACTTTTATTCATTTCATCTCCATTCCCTCTGCAGCCTCGCCCTTTTATTCTTGGTGCCAGGCCAGAGTGCCCTCGCTTAGCACACTGTTGACTCTGGGTGTGTACAGGTGGCGAGAAACAACGCACAGTGAAGTCAGAGTGTTTTTAGTCTGCTGTATTTTAATGCTTTTTCAATTCAAGGCAGAGTAACGACAAGGTATTCAAATAATTAGGTTAAATATTGCTTGCTGAAATGTGTAGTTCTTGGTAATTTATAAAATAGAATGTGAGCGATAAAACCAATTTAAATGTATATACTTAAAGTTATTTTAAAGCTTCCAACATAAGTTTCTCTAAAGTCCTATGAACATATACACTAAGTGGCCAGATTATTATGATCTCTAAATGCATAATAATCTGGCCACTCAGTGTGTGTGTGTGTGTGTGTGTGTGTGTGTGTGTGTGTGTGTGTGTGTTTTAGAGGCCTGGTGCATGAATTCGTGCATGGATGGGGTCTGGCCAGCCTGGCCAGAGAGAGGGGACATGGGTAGTTGGCCAGCCTGCTAAACTCTTGGTTGGGGGGACAATTTGGATATTAGCCTTTTATTATATAGGATATACACTGATATATCATTCAGAGATCATAATAATCTGGCCATTCAGTATATATTTCTCTATGTTTTATATATTGCTTGTCTACTGAGCTTTTTTAAACTCTAACATGAGAAAGAGTTCACATATTCCCATTTCTAACACACTTAGAAATTTAAAACATACATTTTTTCATACAACAACTATGTTCCCGCTATATTTCTAAGAATCCTTATATGGCTGAGATTGATTAAAACACTAGCCAGGACCCAGAATAGCCAAAAACCATTTTAGAAAATAAGAATACATTTGGAGGATTCACATTTCCCAATTTCAAAACTTACTACAAAGCTATAAAAATCAAGACAGTGTGACATTGGTTAAAAAGAGACACACAGAGCAATGGAGTAGAATTGGGAGTCCAGAAAAAATGACTACATTTGTGGTCAATTGATTTTCAATAAGGGTTCCAAGACTATTCTATGAGGAAAAGATAGAATGTTGCTGTTACCATTGGATAATCCACATGCAAAAGAATGAAGCTGCAGCCCTTACAGGTTACACACAATTGAACTCAAAATGGATCCGAGACCTAAACATGCGAGCCCAAACTAAAACTCTCAGAAGGAAACTCTAAGAAGAAATCTCAGATAAAGAGGGAAATCTTTATACCTTGAATAAGGTATTTTTTTTCAGCAATGAGACCAAAATTACAGCAGCAGGAGAAATAAATCGATGAATTGCACTTCATCAACGTGTGTGTGTAACTTTGTACTTCAAAATACACCATTCAGAAACTGAAAAGTCAAACCATGAGTTTGCAAATTACTTATCTAAGAAGTTTTTTTTTAAAGACCACATTTTTATGTGGAAAGGCTTCGTGAGGAAATATCTTTGCTCTCTGTGCCATGGATGGTGCCTGGCACATAGTAGGTGCTCAGTAAGTGTATTTGCAACAGAAACAGACGTAGTTTGATGACACTCACATAGCTATTTATAATGTGCAAGACAAAATGTGAAGCACATTTTAGCCGTTGGTTTTCTGTTTCCCTCAGTAAAAAGCCTCTCCTCTGAAAACGAAGTGTCCATTCTATCTTTGCTGCTGTGCAGGCTATGCTCGCCCCTGCAAATGAGTGTTTTTTTAGAAAAAATAAAGGAAAAGAGAGGAAGGAAGGAACCTGATACCCACCTGCAGGGCTTCTGTTGTCATTCATATCATCTCACTGTAGTGGGAGACACTGCATGGGGGGGAGGGGTGAGAGAGAGAGAGAGAGAGAGAGAGAGCGCGCCGCCTGGGCCTCAGCATTGGCAGCTGTGTGGGAGGCATGCCCGCAGAGCGAGCACATTTAGTAGGAAGCACAGGTGCCTGTGTGTTTTGAAAATTGTTGGAATTCCGATTGCAAAGCACCGTGGGGGAAGGGTAGCTGAACTGTGTAATCCTTGCATCTGTCAACATTATCATTGTCCTGTGGGTCATGTGAGCAATTGGATAAAATTAAGATGCCAGTGATAATACAACTCAGCGAAATGAGGGAGCACTTGGCTATGGACCCATTTAGAGAGACTGTGCTTTCCTCTCGTGCAAGAGGAGACATTCTCTGTTCTGCCAGCTGTACTCTCCTGCTTAACTATGTCTCCGAATCAAGCGTTGCCATGGTTTCAGTTCAGACCAAAGAGACGAGAGTAAACAATTCTAAAATGATCAAATACCACTGGCTCTTGATTCCATCAAGCCATAATACACATTATCCCCAAACAGTTTCTCTTGGTCCTGTAAGGTGCTCTTGAATTTATAATAAAAATTTATGCTTCAAAATAATCAAACGTTGCAAAGGTCTGACTTCAGAGAATATGCTGACCCACCTAGTTTCCTCTGTCCTCCTCCTCTCCCAGCTGTCAGCTCTGGACTAGGGAGGCAGCTCTGATAGTTGCTCCACCTCATCCTCCTGACCTCAGGAAGCGTCTATCATTAACCCCATTTTGCAAATGAGGCATCAAGACTTTAAGTAATTTTCCTAGAGCCATAAAGGCCAAAGCAGAAACTGAACCCAAGTTGGCATAACTCCAAACAAAACCCAGGCTCTTTCCACTACAAAATGTTGTCTTCAACCTCAGGGAATCCCCAGGATGGGTTGAGGTTTCCAGAAGGCCGTAATTTTCTCTCCACTCATTCACTCATTCACCAGCTGGTGCATACCAGCTCCACACCCAGCCCTGTGAAAGGAACTGTGGGCCAGAGACAGGAAATGTCATCCTCACCCTCCGAGAGCTCCAGGACTGGGAGAGATATGAAAACAACCACAGTGCCCTGCAAGAAGTGCCGATGAGTAGAGCACAGGAATTCCGAGGAGGGGCCCTGAGGGTGCCCAGGGCGGGCCGGGAGCAGTTGGGAGGAGTCAGAGTTCAGTGACGTTTGAACCACATAGTGGAGGGTGGATAGAAGATAGATAGCCAACTATTCCAAAAAGAGGAACAGCCTGTGCTAACAGGTACAGAGGTAAGAGTGGTGGGAAGGCATGAGGGGAGATGGAGCCACAAAGAGAGGCCAGGGCCAGACCACAGTGGTCCTGCATAGGCATTTGAACTTGATTCTGTCACCTCTGGTGGGCTTTCAGTGGGGACGCGATGTGATCCGATGTAGAAACACAACATAACATCCAGCAAATTCTCTGAGATTCAGCTGGGGAACCACCCTGTTTGCACATTATTGCTGTGTAAGCCACATCACCTCCTCTCATACAAGGCCTCTTCTCCAGGTTAACTTTCTGCAAAAGAGAGCGTCCATCCTTCAGGAAGAGCTGACCACCTACCAAGGCAGAAGGTATGGCCCTGATCAAAATGCCTGCTGATCGCTTTGTGTTGGTTTGCACCTGTGAGTCTCCTGGCTTGATGTTCAGGTCTTCATTAACATTCTTAAACATATCAATTTTGAAACACAAAGGCTTATTTTTAGCAAATAGCCTGTCTTTGAGAAGTCACCACCTCTGTAATCACAGTGCTTAGTCAGGGCGATCAGAAGGGGGTGAGAGGATCCACAGGCGCCCGCGAGCCCGGGCCTCCCTGGGGCCGTCGGGACGAGAACTTGTCGTGAAGCCCGGTTGAGGACTGAGGAGGCAGTGTGATCCCTTAAGATAGTGAGATGGCGCAGTGCTCAGTGTGGTAGGCCACATCTCCCGAGTCCTGTGTCCCGTGGGCGTTTGGAGCTCTTACAGATGTTCTCTACAAGAACAGGTAAAAGAGGAGGGGCCCCTGGCTGTGCGGCAGAGTGTGGGGGGGGGGGGGGGGGGGGGACAGGGAGAGGGAGGTCAGTGATTTAGTGGTGTCGCCACCCTCCAGATACTCAGCGCCCCAGGTGTCCTTCTCAAGGAGGCACAGGACCCTCTGTCACAAGTTCCCAGAGACATCGAGACACAGACCATGTTTAGCTGCTGATGTGGTTAAACTGCCCTCCTCTCTGTGCAGGAAAAGACTGAGCCATTATACGGCACTAAGTTAAAGAAAGACCCTGTGCATCATGTACTTTCAGAAAGATGCTGTTGCTTCATGTACAGAGGAGTTGACCCCTCATGGCACAGATGATGACACTTTGATATCAGATATTATTTTTAGCCTCCTTAGGTCCAGTTCTTTTTTAAAATAATATGTTTTTATTGATTTGGGGGAGAGAAGAAGAGAAGGGAAGGGGGGCAGAGAAAGAGAGAGAGAGAAGAAGAGAAGGGAAGGGGGACAGAAAGAGAGAGAGAGATTGATTTTGGGGAGAGAAAAAGAGAAGGGAAGGGGGGCAGAGAGAGAGAGAGAGAGAGAGAGGAAAGAAAAGGGAAGGGGGACAGAGAGAGAGAGAGAGAGAGAGAGAGATTGATTGATTGATTTTGGGGAGAGAAGAAGAGAAGGGGGGCAGAGAGAGAGAGAGAAACATCATTCTGTTGTCTCCCACACATGCCCCAACCATGGATCAACCTGGGTATGTGCCCTAAGAATCACACACCACCTTTTGTTTTTGTTTTTTTAATATGTTTTTATTGATTTAAGAGGAAGGGAGAGGGAGAGAGATAGAAACATCAATGATGAGAGAAAATCAATAATTGGCTGCCTCCTGCATGCCCCCAGGCATGTGCCCTGGTTCACAGGTCAATGCTCAACCACTGAGCCATCCCAGCCAGAGCCTATCCAGGGCCTGTGCAGCTCCTCTTGAATGAAAACGTATTTTGTAACTGACATGCCCGTTAGACCCAAAGAAAGTCCTAACTGAGATTTCGCATTTTCAGGTAACTGTGAGGATTCACCATGTAACACAGATGGCTTCAGTGCCCAGACCGTCATGTGGACTGCTAGCAGGTTTGAAGATTTGGATAGTGTAACGTAAACTGTGAGATCAGTGGCATTTTTTAATACTTAAGTGTAATTAAGATCATAAAAACATGCATCACTCATATACTACTAGGGTGGTTTCTTTTGTGTCTGCCTAAGTTATTTTTTTAATACTTCTTTATCTTTTATTTCCATACTGTGCATGTTTGAGTGTGTTCTGAGAATTGCTTATATTGGGAAAAGAAATGATTTCCTATAATTTGTCTGGTTAATGCTAGTGCATAGAATTTTATCTGTTGCATATGATCAAAATCACGTTTTATAGTATCATATCACAAATCAACATGTTTACATTGTTTTCATGTTCATATTCATATTTTATTAAAGCATTATTTTGTACTTGTCAATTTTATTTCTACATTTTGTTGCATCTCGTTTGCTAAAACCAATATGACATCTGCATGGTGTTTTCCCCTAGAAAGTACCGACGATCTCAGATTATACTCTGGGGGAATGCCTTAGGTGTGGCAAGGGTCAGCTCCATAAGCAGTGTGTTTATTTAGGTTAAAACCCCTGGTCGTCTGTTCACGTATTTGTCATGTTGGTCTCTAAGCTAACCCAGGGGCAGAAGAGTGAGAATCTTAGGAGCAGCTGTGGTTTTATTGTAACTTCCTTGATCTCTTTTATGGTAGTGGTTTTCATTATGATATTAGTGGGAGCATGTGGGGACGAACATCCAACACACTGGCAAGTCAAGCACCATGACCCACGATGGGTCCGATGGACCCCGTTTTCACGGTGAGGTCATGTGGTGATGCTCCCAGGCTGATGTTTCAGTCACTGCCCGGGCCAGTGAGCTGTTCAGTGCGATTGGTTAGCCCTGATTTGCAGAGGAAACTGAACTGCAGAGGACAGTGCTCAGTGTGCTTCTGACTGCAGCGCGGTGTGCGCCGGGCCCTGTGAGCGCCGGGCCCTGTGAGCTCCGGACCCTGTGAGCACTCACTCACGGTCTGGACCGGGGGTGGGGTTGTCATCCTCGGACCTGCCGTAAAGGACAAGGCCAGACTTTTATTTACACTTCTTCAAAATGCTTTCTCTTTCCCACGCCCAGTTCTATTGTTGGCTGCCCGAGGATTAATTACCCTCTTTTGCACTGTAACTGAGACCCAGAGACGATAAGGAAGCCACTTCCAAAGCCAGGGTCACATGGGCCTAGACGCTGCCTCCCGGCCTTCAGTGGGAGGCCCGGCGTTCTCGCATGAAGTCATGGGTGCCCGTCAGCACTCTGCCTGGTCATGTTCACCCCCAGTCCTCCCCTAGAAACGTGTTTCCACCCTGCAAAAGATGAGGTTCTTCTTGCATATACAGTAAATCAAAGTCCAGCTGAAAGCCTGTTCCGGGGACAGCAAGATTGTAGCAGATGTGTTAAAACCACCGGTCCGATGACGAGCATGGTCTCAGACTAGGATTTAGTAGTCGGAGGGAAAGGTTAGGGCCACACGATTATGTCAGTGCTGCTTCTACAAGTTGTGAAAAGCGGGTTGAAGCTCACCAGATTTCACCAGCACAGGTGTTAGCGTCGTGACGTGAAAACCTTTGTGCACTGCATTGTGTGCTGGACTTGGAACTCGCACTCCAGAATATTTGTTTTCCATGGGTAAATATCAGTAGGTGTTTTGGAAGGTTGCCTGCTATTCTTTCCTTTCCTTATTTCAAGGGTTATGAAATTACAAACACTGGTGAACCTTTGACATTCCCCAGATCCTGTTTCCTCACCGAAGCGTGTCTCACACATCTGGGAGTAGACGGCGGAAACTTTAGGTCAGTTTGATTGTATGTGATAGGAGTACGGGGCTGACACGAATGCTTCTGTGAAGGCCCTCTGACAAAGGGAGAGAAAGGAAAATTACGCTTGGCGTGTTTAAAGTTCCTTACAGAATTGAGCACTGAATACATAAATGGCTACTGAAAAAAAAGGCAAGTGCTTAGGAATTAAATTATAAACATTGTGCCTTGTTATACAGTCATCTAAGATTTCATCCTTTCTTTTATCTGCTGGGAGATCAGTTGTTCATCACAAGGACATGGTTTAGTTCCATTTCAAGTTCCTATTGGCTGCTGTACCTGGATCGTCCACCTGTGCTTTTTCCGTCTCAACACATGATCACGTGATTGTCAACAGGTAGTGGTTGGCATGGCCTTGGCAGCAAGCTGAGCAGAAGGAGAGCTGTGGGATCACAGTGGTCTCGGTGTGTGTTCCTGTCCAGCTGCGGGGTGGGGCATCGGAAGGGTTACCATGACGTTAGCTGTGTGTCATGGTAACCTATGTGTCATGGTTCTACTGGAGTCCGCCATTCCTGTGCCACCAAGCTGGGAGCCTCTCGGGCTCTGACTTCCCCACTCAGCCGTCAGCTCCTTGGTGGCAGCCCTCCAGGGCGCCATGGGGGAAGGGAGGACTGAGAGACAGGGGCAGAAGATGGACAGCTTGCTTCGGAGTTTGTACAGAAGAATTGACTGGTGACGCAGAAGCATCAGCTCAGATTCAAACATGATCCTGTAAGGTCACATGAATAGTGATTTTTTTCCAGAAAAGGCATATGCTTATCGTGGTGGGCAGCCTCATTAAGGGAACCTGCAGAGAAAGTGCAGGACAAGGGCTGAGCCGGAATGAACAATTAACAGCCCTCTTATTGAAGTGCATCACCATCCTCGAAGGTCTTTCTCGGAGCAGAAAGGAAAGGTAAAACATCAAAACTGGGGGGAGAAAAGTTTCAGAACACAAGGTCATTTCAACTCGTGGTTTCCTTTCAAGAACTGTCTCTTCCCAGCTTTCATATTCTGTTCAGAAAGGTCGTCTCTTTTAAGCCTTGTCATTAAAGACAGTTTGTTCTTTAAAGTGGATTATCAAAGGGTGTAGAAATTGCAAGTTACTGAAACTAAAATGCGTGATCAATTTTAAGTCTGCTAACTAAAGCTTCCTTAAAACGGGGTGTCTTATGTCCTGGCAGCCCCTTTGATAAAACCAGAGAGAGGCACATGGTTGGTCAATTCAAAGTAGGCAAAGGAGATAATTAGATAAAACTTCCTTTCAACTATCGAAGTGGCTCTTGGATGTGGAGACTTGATTAAGAAGCTGTGGCATAGGCTGGAATGGTTTTTGAAAAGTAAAAATTTTAATCCCAGATTTTGACCTGTATTAACATTCTTCACTATATTGTTTTAAGAATGGAATCAAAGTTCTGCTCATAATTTGTAGCTCTCACATGAAGGAAAAGAAATGGCACTTGTCACATAAGACTGGAGGGTTTTTAAAATGTGGGTCCCTCACTGATATCTAAATCAGTTGAAAATTCCATGTTCAGACATTTCGGTTTTAAGCCAGGATTTTTGTCAGGCGAAGGGTTTAACACTGAAGGCCCAAGACGTTGCTGTAGGCCAAGCATGTCTTACTTGTGGCCCGCCAGCGGCGAGTTTCACATGTTTGTGTAGATGCTGCTGCTTTTAGAACTGAGGTTAGCCTGGACGTCAGGCTAATAAATGTACTTCCGTCCTGTCTGGGAGTCTCCCGTTGGAGAGAGTCTCTCAGAGCACAGCTTGCTGGGCCCAGGCCTGACTGTTGGGGCAGAAAGAGAGGGCTCCCCCGTGCGCAGCCTGACGCGGGCAGTTCGCTGACGTGCGGTGACATGAGTGGCACCATTCTGTCCCGACTCCTCACTTCCGCTGGAAGGAAGGAGCTCACAGGTGGAGGCCACCGATTGGCTTGGTTTCCTTGGGTGGTTTTCTTCACCAATCTGGACCTCACTTTTCTAACCTGTAACGTACAGGGTACAACTAGATCTCCCAGACGCTACACTTTACCCCTCTAATTCAGTTTCTCAAACTAGTTTTCCATCAACCCTATCCTGTATGATTCGTCTCACGTTTAGGAAGAATGGCACGCTGTATCCCCTCTGGAAGAAGCAGACTTACATCTCTCAGTCATGCGTTTAATAAGTAGTGCTTGGTTGCCTATGTGGTACACAGCACATTAACCACCTCCAATGTAGTGGCTTAAAACAATAACTTGCCATCTCTCTCGGGGCTGAGGTTGAACAGGCTCAGCCAGGCCGTTCTCACTGGATGTCAAGCCACTGCAGCCAGATGTTGGCAGGGGCAACAGTCACAGGAGGCTCACTCACAGGGTGGCTGCCAGGAGACCCTTAAGAGACCAGACGTGGCAGTCATCAGGCACAGAAGGCACAGCCTCACGCCTGCCGGGCCCACCGGCATCAGGGGTGAGGACACGGGCCGGGCCATGTCACAGGCTCTGGGGCCATCGCTAAGCTGCCTCACCCTGTAGGAAAGAAACCTGCCTACCTGTCTTGCACCTGCAGTCTGTCCTAAAACAGTTTGGTCCGTGGAATCCTTCTTCTGGGGTCCATGTATGTTATGACACAGATTTCTTCAAAATATTGACTCGAGAAGCTGAAATCTAGGTGATGACTAAAGAGCGTCTTCCTCTGCAAAACCCTGTGAATCTGCGTTCAGTTCTGCACTCGGGTTGAACGATGAACTTGGAAACACTGCTTGGGAAGCCCGAGGTGGGAGTTTCAGGAGGGCCATGGCTCCCTCTGATTCCTTCCAAAGGTGGTAGTAAGCTCCTTTGTGTGTTTCTTTCAGCTCCTCTCTGGGCGGGGCTCAGTACACATTGCTTATCGTAATGATTGCAGCAAGTGTATCGTCACAAGGGCCACTGGAGCCGGGCCCTGTGCTTAGCATGGCTTCTCTTCGGTGGAAATGATGGGCACATGGGAGGCCTGATGAGCCTGGGAGGGCAAACCTCTTGAACCACAGGACACTTAACTACTCAGCCAAGGAGAGCATTGCCATCCGGATAAACAAATGCATCAGCCTCCCAGTTGCCATTAGCTTTCCCTTGCCACTGAGTTTTCTCTCTATTGACGCCGCTTAGCCCAGCTCCTGGCCCTCACCGTTCTCACCTTGAACCTGGGTGGGGAGTGCAGACAGGTAGAGGAAACCTGGGCTACGGCTTTGCCCCCAAACTCTCCATTCTCTCTGAAGGCTGTCAATGACCAGTCAGCCAAGCCTGGTGATCAGCGTGTGTTTTAAAAGCATCCAATCAGTTGATTTGCCTGGATTACAGCTCTGTTAGCCACAGGGCCTGGCAGTGGAAGCGCGAAAGGAAGATGGAAAAGACTTCGTTTCCTTGAGAGTAGGAAATATTCTCCTCAGCGTGGGCGACAGTCCTGAGAAGCTGGTACTTTTTGCAGAAGTATCTTGACATCAACTGAAATTTCTCAGAAGGGAGATGGCATTACCCAGCCTCGATGCGTGCAGGCTGACTGAGCTGTCAGTTACCTGACACCCTCCCCCTTGTTGCTCTTCAAGTTCGGAGTAAACTCGGTTCCAGTCCGGTTTCCCTTGAACACTTAGGCTTCCCCAGCTACTGCAGTGTCACAATCCTGTGTGAAATCCTTCTCAGAACCGATCGCTTGGCCCACGACACATCATTGTGTTTGTAATGAAAATATTTACCCAAGCGGTTCCTGCGAGAGCCTGGGCAGGTTGCCTCACCGTCTGCAGCTGCTCCCGCAGTCAAGGAGCAGCCCGGAGTAATCCCTCTTGCAACCTGGGGAACCTCTCTCCGACTGAGTTCCCACTTGCCTTATCTGATTTTCTCCTGCATTTTTATTCATGCATTTGGGCATGTCAGTTTGGAAGCTGCTAGAATACAAATTCAGTGGATTAAAGGCATTTTTTTTCTTTTGAAGTCTTTCCTACAATCTTTTTTTGGAGGGTGTGTGTGTGCACACGTGTACACATGTGTATAATTTTTAATAAGTTAATTAAGATAGCAAACCTAAGCAGACCGCCCACCGCTGGCCCCTGCCATTAGGTGCTTTGCCTAAAACCATGTCACACTCACCCTCTCTGCCTTTCTTGGGTAGAGGAGAAAGAGTAATTGGCACATGTCCATCTCACATTGTAATTATTGTTCTCTCTGTGATATAACCTCTAACACATGAGAAGCGTTTTCACTTCGAGCAAACTGTAGATTGAATTCAGTTCTTCAGTTGGATAAATCTGCTCCAATGTTAAGTGCCCCGCAGACCTTGCAGAGTGCCTCCTATGAGCCTGGGGCTGTGAGATCCCCCCTGCCTGGGAAGAGCTTGCAATCCATGAGGGGAAATAGGATGTGGAGAGAAGAGGAAGGGAAAAAAAACATAACACAAGAGAGAACAGGCAGAAATGCCAAATATTATGGAAATTCCAAGGAAGCAATAACATGTTTAAATCAATTCTCATAGGAAGAGATGACTCAAACTTGACATTGGGATAGAGTAGGATTTCACAGAGAGATATGCGGGAAGGACATCCCATCCGGATGGCAGGAGCTGGGGAGAAAGTGGGGTGAGAAAAGACTTCAGAGATGGGCTGGACTCAGGTCAAAGGTCAGTCCACACTGACCACTGCAGCCCGAGGCCAGGCCTCAGCCTGGTTAAGGGCTTTGGGGTCAGAGGGATCTGGACTTAGGCCAGTTGCTTAGCTTCTCTGAGTCTCAGTTTCCTTATCTTAGAAAACGGAGGAAAGAGTAGAACAAGGTTGTGAAGATTGAAGGAGTTGATGAATTGAACGAGTCCTGCAATAAGCATTCAACACTGTGAAGGCTATTTTTATCTTCTGACTGTCCTCGATAATTTCATGAGATACGTGTTAGACTTGGGGAAACTGAAGCAAGGGGAAGTTTGGACATTTGCCCAAAGCCATAACTCGAATACATGATGAAAGCAGACATCGGAACTGGTATCTCTCTAATTCACTCACAGTTGCTCCTTTTACCATCTCGATTCGTCTCTGTGGGTACATGAGGAGCAGCTTGAACTTTATAAGTGGCAGAGAGCAATGGAAGGGTTTGAGCAGGGGAGTGACATTATCAGAAATTGCTACAGAGCGTTTGCCTAGCAACCCCATGAGCAAGACCGTTTGGAGGAGACAAGAGCTGGAGGCAGAGGGAACGTTGGGAAATGGTGCAGGAGTCTAATAAGATGGCCCCGATCCCATGGGAGGAGCATCTGTCTCTCCGTGGATGGAAAGTAGGTCAAAGGTTCAGGAGCTACTGTGGCACCTAAATGAATGAGATGATTGTGCAAGAGAAAGCAACAAATGTGAGGCCAAGGTTTCTAGCCTAAAAAGATGCAGGGGAGAGATTTGAGCCGTGGGGAGAATGATGAGTTTGGGTTTAGACGTGTACTGAGCTTCGTCAGGTCGGCCCAGGTCGGCCCAAAGATTCATCAGTCGTGAACATTGGGTGAGAGCTGATGTGGAGACAGCTAGTGGTTTCACCAAGAAGGGGAGAGGTTGAGGGGAAAAATGGAGACGAGAGGACGAGGGATAGGAGGGGGCCAGGAGTGAGTCACCATCTGGGAGGCTAAGAAAAGACTTCATTCATTTATAAAAAAAGTAGGATAAGGGGAGGGCTGGTTGAGGGTGAGATGCAGGGTGCTTCTAGGGTGACTAAGAAGATCTATTGAATTGCTCTTGAGGAAGAAGCCAGGCGGGGGGGGGGGGGGGGGGGTGCAATGCATTAGAGGCAAAGATCTGAATTCCTTGAGGGTTCAAATAGTAGGGCTTCTCATCTAGACACCTGCAGTCCTGAGGGAAGAGGGGGAGAGGTGGTTTCCTCCCTCGTTCTCCCATCAGTTTGCACTTGGCAGTGGTTCCGCCAGACGGTACCCGCACAAAAGCACTGGCACTTGGGTGGCTGGCCAGGCGAGTGCGTCTCCTGCATTTTTCTGCAAGTTTAGGGAATGTTTTTGAACATTCAGCTCTTGTCGCATCTATAGTTAGCACCCATCCATGAATTTTGCAGAGTTGCTAAGTGAAGTTAACCGTTTTGCAAACTCGCCCTCTGGATAAAACATGGTAATAAAATGGATTGTTCTTAAGGGACATGTTTCTACATTAGAGTAGGTTTGTTTCTGATTCTTATTGATATGGAATTATCATTCATTTGCAGCATTTTTATTTTTATAACAAAAAGTCAACTTAAGTTTGTTATTTAGGTAGAGCTTAACCTTGAGTTAGTAGTCTACATAGTTGATTACAAAATTACACTTTTTAATGTCCCTCTCCCCTGGCCCCCATAAAAACAATAGTTGAAAACACCAGGCACATGATATGAATACATTTGGGGGTAAGAAGAGTGCACTGAAAACGAGGTAAGAGAAGGGCAATGTGAGGGCTTCAGACGTCAGCACAAGAAGATGAAGCAACTCTTTTGAAAAGGAATTGATTATTAAAATTCTCTAAGTATAGGTAAGACTTTCTTACTACATAAAAGCATTTTGATACCCTAAATGTTTAAACAACTGTAAATGTTTACCGCAGTGCTAGAAGCTATGTCTTTCTTTCCTTTCTATTTGAAGTTTGGTATCCTTTTTCCTTTCATGCCAACACTGGAAGTTATTACTAGGGACTTAGAAAGAAAATCAGGTAAGACATTATAATACTGTCAAAATAGCTTAGATTGTGGGCTAATGCTAGAGGGAGGGAGAAAATGGCTTTTTTCTAAGAAAAATTGAGACCAGGGCATTTGGCCACTTTATAACCCCTAGCGGAGGCAGAGGCTCTTTAGGTTTGCTGACAGTCCTCCGGAGAAGTGACAAAGGGAGCCAAGTGCCGGGCGCCCTGTGTTTTACAGATTCAGTCAGCTGCCTCCTGGCCCCCACTGGGCGTGTCTAGAGATGACTGCGGTGACTGTGTGCCCCAACTACTCTAGCTCCAGATTTCTTTTCCATAGTAGTATGTGCCCCTTCCAGCTACAAAAAAGAAAGATATTGGGAGATAGTCACAACTTTATTTTATCTATTTTTTATTTTGTTGATATTTTAGAGAAAGGAAGGGAGAGACGTATCGATGTGAACGAGAAACATCTATCGGCTGCCTCCTGCTTGTGCCCCAACATGCCACGTGGATACATGTCCTGGTCCCTAATCAAACTTCGACCCTTCAGTACATGAGATGACGCTATAACCCAGTGAGCTTGCCTGCTGCACAGATGAGCACAGGCTCAGGATGGGGCTGCTGGTGTCCCAGAGGTGTGCCTCTCTCCTGCCCGGCGGCAGCTGAGGAATAGCCAGGGGTCATTAGGAGCCTGCTATTAGAACACCTTCTACTCTACTGCTGGGGAGGATGTGCATCTCAAAAACCAGGCCTTTCGGGAGCAAATGGAGCGCATCCCAATAATATTGTTGAGAAGTCTTGGGTGTTGTTACTAAACATGTAACTAAAACTGGGAGTAGCATTTTATCTGAAAGGAGTCATTTCAGATTAGCTTCACTGTGACACCATCTAAATAATTCCATTTTTTGTATTTAGATTTACGCTGTGATTTCTACTTGGCCATGGTGATTTTGTTTGTGATTATGGCCCTATGGGTGGTTGAGTTTTCATTATGCTTTCTGACCAAGGAGAAGAGAAAGTATAATTCTCCTGTGTCCTCAGGCAAGTATAGTTCACAATACTTTGAGGCAAGACTTGGTATTGATAAACAAATTCCATGCTGATACTGGCTGCATTAGCCTTCAGGCTAGCCACTTAAACTCAGTATGCCTTAGCTTCACCATCCTGTGACAAGAACTAATGACTAGGATTGTCAGATTGGTGATGTGCTTAAGATCTAGACATCACCATGTAGAAATCACTTAGGTTAGTGGTCGGCAAACTGCTGCTTGTGAGCCACATGTGGCTCTTGAGTCGAAGTTTGCCAAGCACTGACTTAGACCATCTTTAAAGGGAAGCACCCCCTGCTGCTGTTCTAGACAGCCCTTCACATTCAGCAGCCCATCTTGCTATCCATTCCTACTTTAAGGTCTTCTCTTCACCTGAGTGAGACCACGACTCACCTCCCCAAACAGGTATTCACTATGGCCTCAATTAGTTCGATATGCAGTCTTCTGTTCAAGGTCAAAGTTAGTAGTGACTCATCTGACGCTATCTGCAGCTTAGAAAACAATTTTTGCAACACTTTGTTAAAAAAATAATCAAGAATTAAAATGCTTTCATGCTTCACTTTATCAGAAAAGCAAATGTGGTGTGTGGATTTTTAAATCAACAAAAGAATAATGTTTGGAAAATAAAGCATTGATTCAAAAGGAAGATATCTTACTTGATTGTAAGTACAATTTTGAAGGAAAGAAGAAATACTTGAAGCCTAGATAGAGCCAGTTCCTCGGTGTAAGAGAATGTGATAAGCTCATTTGTAAAGTAGAAAAAAATGTGATGGCACATAGAAACCGCAGCAGACGCACTGAACCCCACTGGGGCCTCAGAGTCAGCAGTCCTTTAGTCAAAAGATCCCCTTCCTCCTAAACACATGAGAACAGGAAGACATTTTGCAGCGCCACCCAACACGACATCGTCACTTCGGAGAGGATGGTGTTGGTTTGATGTCAAAGTGCAGGAGAAGCATGAAGAGCCTGTCTGGAAGCCTCACAGAATCCTACAGGAAAGTCCATAAAAGGGAGGATGGCGTCTTCCCTCCCCCAGCAGGTGCCACCCAGGAGATTCCTCCAGCACCTGCACGTTCCCCCCACAGGAATGTTTTCCGGAGGTGCCCCTCAGTGCACACAGTCCCAAGCCCTTGGAGCAGTGAGCAGGTCATTTTCTGTCTCATGCCATTTTAAGAAAAGCCATCCCACCCAGTCCGTGAAGAAAAGCTTTCAAAAAGGAACATTGCTGACCTGTTTCATTTGATTAAGAGATTTTTATGAAATCAAAGATCATCTACCAAGTGGCCAGGTTAGGTCTAGGACCCCATTTTTCACTTCAAAGCCCAGGCCCTTTCCCTCTTGCTTATTCTCTCCCATGGCCCCATAACGTGTCAGACACAGTAATTTAACTTCACGGTGCTATGAACCAGGCTTTTTGTTACAATGTTCCCCCTTGGGCCAATGTCCACTTACTAGTTTCTCCAGTACTTTATGTGTCTTGAAATCTAGAAAGGCTAAAAGGTCCAGCCCTTGGTAGCCCTGGGAACAGTGTCTCTTTGGAAATATGCTGTAGGCATCAAAGCTTAATTTCATAAACCATCTGATAAGATGTTTTACAGGAGAAAGCACTTGCCAGAACCCCAGAGAGTGGCATGTGCAAAAGCCTGCTCTTGGGCAAGAGCGTGAGAAACGGGGTGGAAATTGTAGGCATCCTGGCATCATTTCCCAGTGCTCTCTGGTCTCCTTTTTGGGCCTGGGCCCTTGGTTTTCTCTCTGTTCTCTACTCTTCTGGGCAGTGAGCAAGAGTCTGTGAAGAAGATATTGCCATAATATGGCAGCTATTGCTAGAATTGAATAAGGAAGTTCTTTCTCTTTGAGATTTCATTTCTTTCCCATTATTCACAAATAGAGTGACCAATCAAGGTCAGTCTTCCTTCTCCTAGAGCTAACGGGTCTTCCTTCCCGCACGACTCTAATAGTGGGGTCAGGGAAGCGATAAGGAACATGAGAGGTGCATTGATGATGCAGAGTCCTTGATCACTATCTCTCAGGCCCTTTGTAACTCCTAGACTTGACAAAAGCCTAGTATGTTATAAATAGCTATACCTGGGCAACAGGAGGGAAGAGTGTGAAGCAACCGGACAGATCCTTGCTATCCAGCCAGATCACCTCCCATGGACACGTTATTAAACCTGGATGCTTGCCATCAAATCGACTCAAGATGCACAAGGATTGCCCTAGCCAGTTTGGCTCACTGGATAGAGCATTGGCCTGGGGACTGAAGGGTCCCAGGTTCGATTCCGGTAAAGGGCATGTACCTTGGTTGCAAGCACATCCCTAGTAGGGAATGTGCAGGAGGCAGCTGATCAATGCTTCTGTCTCATCAGTGTTTCTAACTCTCTATCCCTCTCCCTTCCTCTCTGTAAAATAATCAATAAAATGTGTGTGTTTTTAAAAAGATGCACAAGGATTGGGCTCTCTCGTTGCCAATGCCTGATTTTCCGCTTGGAGGCAATGGAAGCACATCTATGTGGCTGGTTCCGAGATGTCACTCGAAATGGATAGAAGCAGAGCCCCTGTTTTCCAAGTTTGAGTCTCTATCCATTCATATTTTTACATCTCCATTTTTTCTTGAAATAAAATTCATCAAAATAGCATCATGGGCAAATCTACCTCAGGCCAGCAGCTCCTGGACCCTGCACAAGTCATCAGTGGGTCACTTCACAATGAGCCTGGAGCCCATCTCTTTGAGGTTTGCATAAAGGTTGAATAAAGGGGTGCAAACAATTCCTCAAGAGAGCTTGACCTTAGTTGCTGGTTGCAGTCAACAACAAAAAACATGCCAACTTTGAACTAAAAGCATTCCGGTGTGGATTGACTCTGTTTGGAAATAATCTGTTTACTGAGGGTAAGCCACTTTCACAGACATTTCTCCCTGAGTCCTCACAACTGTGCTGTGAAGTAGATTGATGCCATCAGTTCTTCCTTCTAGATGATGAAATGAAGCTGAGAGTTTATATCCCAGGAAGAAACAGGACCTGAATCTGGATCTGTCTGATAAAGACCTTTCTCTAACCCGGTGAGTGTGGACAGTACCCTGTTGCCCATTAGAAGATTTTAACACCCAGAGGAAATTATGTTCAGAGTTTGAGACCCATCAAGTTAACTATCTGCTTGAAAAACACACACACACACACACACACACAAAATGCACTATTATCTTCAAAGGAAGATAAAATACAGTCATTGTAGCATTTAAAACACAATGACTAGTATAGAATTTAAAAATACCGAACATGAAAGGAAACCAAAAATCTTAGGGGAAAAAAAAAGCAATCAAAATAAACTGACCTCATATGAATCTGATTCTGAAATTAGCAAACAAGACATTGAAGCAACTTTATAAATATGTTCAAGGACTTAAAGGAAAAGATGGTCATAATAAATGTTAAAATGGAGAATTTGAGTGGGAAACAATGTTAAAAAGAAGAATCAAATTGTAGAACTGAAAGGTATATCTGAAAAAATTGTATTAGATGGGCTTGACAGCATATTGGAGACAGTGAAGAAAGGTCAGTAAACTTGAAAAACAGAGCAGTAGAAAGCATCCAATTTGAAGAAATGAGAAACTATATTGCAAAAAGTGAACAAAAAAGTGATTTCTGGAGCAAATCATGGTCTAATGTGTAATTAGAATCTCAGATGTATAGGAAAGAAAATAGGGAAGAAAAAACTTAAAGAAACAATGGCTGAAAATTTAGTACATTTGGTAAAAACCATCAACTTACAGATCCAAGAGATTCAACAAATCCCAAGCCAAATAAAAACTATAGAGAAGCCCTAGCCAGTTTGGCTCAGCAGATAGAGCTTCAGACTGCAGACCAAAGGGTCCTGGGTTCTATTCCGGTCAAGGGCATGCACGCACCTCGGTTGCAGGCTCCTCCCTGGCCAGACCTGGTCGAGGCACGTGCAGAGGGCAACCAATTGATGTGTTTCTCTCACATCGATGTTTCTCTGTCTTTCCCTCTTTCTCCCACTCTCCCTAAAAAATCAATGGAGAAATATCTTTTGGTGAGGATTAACAAAAAAAAAAAAAAAAAACTATAGAGAAAAGTGTTCTGAGGTACATCCTAGACTATTGAAAACCATATGTACAGAGAAAATCATAAAAGCCATGGGGGTGCTAGGGGAGACAAAGGAACAATGTTAAGAATGAATGCTTACTTCTTATCAGAAACACTGGGGGCCAGAAGACAATGGACCACCTATAGACTCCTGAAAAGATGTCAGCAGCCTTTACAGTTGTTTAATCCCTGCTCCCCTCTGCCCGGCTACTTCTGCAGCTTGGCTTGGAGAACACATGTAAGTGTGTGTATCTATGCAATTTTATCACACGTGTCTGTTTTGTGTCTTTTTTTTTTCTAAGATATATTTATTAGCAAAAGACATAGTTTGTGCTGAAGAATTTATAGTCTGGTTAAAAAAGACCAAGGAAACGTGTAAGAAAAGTTAAAATATGCACTTAGGAAATGTTTTTGTTTTATTTTATTTAGCTTTTTTATTGAGTACAATTTCATGCAGTAAAAGGAACACAGGTTTTAAGAGTACAGAGTGATTAACTTTACAGATGTGCACACTTATGTAATCATCACCCAGATTAAGCTGCCAAACACTTCCGTCACTCTAGAACAGTGGTCGGCAAACTCATCAGTCAACAGAGCGGCAAACCGCAACCGACCACTGCCCTAGAAGGTTCCCTCTGTCCCTTCCCAGGCCGTGCCCACAGCCCTCTGCCTTCTATTGCCAAGCTCATTTGTTTGTTGTTCTGCTTCACATAAATGGAATCATAGAACATGTTCTCGTGTGCCTGGTTTCTTTCATTCACGGAATCATCTGAGCGTTTGGGGATGTTAGTGTTTGTATTTGTAACTAATTTCCTCTTGTTGCTGTGTAGTATTCCATGATGTAACTATCCCACAGTGTGTTTATCCACTCACCTGGCGGGAGTATTTGACTTGTTTCCAGCCGGGGTATTGTGAATGTGCGTGCTGTGAATACCATTGTGCATTTTGGGAGCAGCACTTCCTCTAGATCTGTGGCAGGAGTAGAAGCAGTGCGAACGGGACAGACATATTCACTAGATATTGCTAAACAGTTTACAAAGTGGTTGAACCAATTTACTCTCTTTTCAGTATGTCTGGGAGTTCCCGTTGCTTGACATGCTTGCCAACACATGACATTGTCAGTCTGTTACATGTGAGTCATTCTGATGCACATGTAGGTTAGCTCATGATGGTTTTACTTTGCATTTCCTGGTGAGCAACGGCGTTGTGGGCCTTGTGTCACCCCGGCACCCAGCACAGACTGGGCACAGAGCGGGTGCTCAGTGTTTACTGAGTCAGCTCACATCCTACACGCTCTTCATGAACCTCCATCGAGCTGGACTTTATGGAGAAACCATGGGGCAGACATTTTCAGGGACCAGGCTGGGAAATTGGAGAGAAACAGAACTGTCCCCTACCTTCAGGCTCTGCCTTTGAAACAGGGACCATATTTCTACAGCTTTCTCCCAAAGGACCTACAGTTGGGCTTTCTCCCAGAGTGCTTCACGATCCCCTGGACAGTGAGATTACTCAGGACCATCCCTGTGGAATGGCCCCGAGAAGGAAAGTGGCTGTCCGCGGTTATCACATCGTCGCCATGGCAGCACAGCGAAGGGGAGAAGTCAGATCACCTGGCTGGAGCTCACACATGGCCGATCTCCTAAGACATGTAGTCCACGTCCAGCGGCACCTGATACCTCCGAGACACCGTCCACGCTGAGCCGCGGTGTGTGGGACAGCAGCTTGGTGCCAGGTGGCAGGTCCGGGGAAGCAGCTGCCTCTGCCCGGGGCCCTGGATGGGCACGACTTTTTATCCCCACCTGGATACTCACCGCTGTGCCAGCTGCCAGCCCGGGTGCCAGCTGCGTTCCTTGAAGGCCTGTGTTTTCATAAGGCCGAGCACTCCTGGCATGCGGACACCAGGCAGGATTACAGGGACTCGGCCCTGCCGCGTGCATTTCCACTCCAACGCAGGCCGGCATCTCCAGGGCGGCGTTCACTTTCTGAGGAGGATGCTGCCCACGGGGCCATTCAGAGTAAGTAACGGGCCATTAATCCCATTGTCCTATCCCAACAGGTATGTTAGCAACATGTTTTTATAAAAGGTCAGTTCTCCATCTGATGAGTTACTAGTTCCACTTTATAGGAATATTTTCAAAGTCTCTGGCAGAACTCGACTATGTAACGATGATTTGCCCGGACACAAAAGTGGTGGGGGTATGTTCGATATTGTTTCTCTACCAGGACCACAATTTGGGGGGTTCTCACTTTTAATGGCCCGAAAGCTGGTGTGTTCATGAGGAGTCCCTTAGGTGGTGGCGACAGTTAGTGAGCAGCGTGCTGAGTGCCTGGCCCTGCCCCCCTGGCCAGAGTGGAGTCTGCCTGTGTGGTGAACAGGCAGTAAACCTTCTCCCCGAACCAGGGAAGGGGGCAGGGAAGCTCCAAACTGACATTTTTGTTGGTTAAGACTCTTTCCCAAACTTTCAACCTGAAAGGCTTTTGAAGAGTTGCAAGCATGTTTTTGCAAGACGTCAAAGAAGTAGAAAGGTTAACTATAAAAACTGAAGTTTGGCAGGCAGTATTCCCTGAACTCAACGCATTGCTTGTGGTATTTTGAAAAAAAGAGAAGAATTTTGCTTTGAAAATGTCATACTCCAAAGAAGTTTTTGGAAGTTATTTCTAGGGGAGTTGACTCCTACTTAGTTGAATGGATGATTTGACTGTTCCTTTAAAGATATTTCAAATTGTTTCAAAAAGCCTCTTTTTTTTTTTTAACAACAAAAGGCTTACCCTCCTCCATGTTCCAGTAAAACAGGGTAGGAGGACAGACATTTCTATTTCAATGGAGAAATAATTACAAAAATGTTAAAATGCTAGGGCTCATGCCTGCTGATCTTCTCGAAAGATACGGAAGCGTATGCCATCAGCTGGCCCCAGACAACGCCCAGATGTGCGGCCAGCCGTCGGGTGACTGCTGGGACCGCAGGGAGCGGGGGTCTCTGTGCCATCCACACGCCTGGTCTACACCAGGACGCTGCCTCTGTTCTCCACCTCCGAGGCCGGTTTCCTCCGCCCCTTCGGGAGGGCTGGGGCAGAGCAGGCGGCTGCCCTGCAGGGGGCGCGTTTCCTTTAGCATGGCGTCAGCCAGGGCGTCAAGGCTTCCCTGCCCTCTGCTTCTCATCAGGAGCGGCCAGTGGATGGCACCACCAGTAGGGGACACTGCGAAGGGAGGGAGCAGGCCTGTGGCCAGGAAAACTGTCTGTGTGGCGGGCGCTGGCGGCAGAAAGGGCTGACAGGCAGTGAGGAGATGGGTCTCCTCTCTGAGCAGCTCCGCGTTACAGTGGAACAGCCATTTCCTCCTTCCCACGGATCAAGCTGCTCAGCAAGTTTGTGCTGAGATTGAGATGGTGTAGCCACCCCTCCTCACTTTATGGAAGGAGAAACTAAGAGGATGTAAATGGTTTGGCCAAGGCCACGTGGTCAGCCATTGACAAGATGACTGAACCACTCTCATGGCCCTGAGTGGTGGGCACTGTGATGGGCATGTCTCCTGGAGCACCCCCTTTACCCTGCGAAGACTTCAGTCTTAGCATAGTGCCCAGCACACAGTAGATGCTCAGTGAATGTTGGTGGAAACAAGACATCCCCAGTGTCCATCCACTCTGTCCAGCCGAGGCTGAGGCAAGTGAAATGAATGGGGTCCAGCAAGGGTCCCCCAAAGAGGCTCCTGTTTTCCCCTTGACTTCCACAGGGTCCTGTGGTGAGGGCAACTCTCTCGTTGGGTCGGTTCGTTAGAGTGCACATCGAGGCCGTGTTTCGGAACCCCTCTCGGCCCCTCCCGTTTTCCTTATGGCAACATCAGAGATTATGGCCTAGTCAGTCGTTTTATGTTTTTGGTGGGTCTTGGAGCTCAGGCAAGGTTACAAGGGCAGATGGAGGCAGACTCCTCGCAGCTGCTGGGGGCGAGCAGAGCTGCTTCGTGGATCAGATTCCGTGGGAAGGAGAGTCGGTGGCATCTCCGTGTGTGGCACTGCCAGCAATTGAAGAACTTGGTAGCATTTGGACTCTTCCTCAGTTAAGAATGCCTCCTTCCCCTTCGTCTCCTCTTCTGTTGCTTCTAGGGTCAAGGATCCACCAACTCTGAGCTTTCTTCTCTTCCTACTTCTGTGGGCCCATGGCCAACCATGTCTAATAGAATCGGGTTGCGTTTCCATGCTATGCCAGTAGGGGCCCCTGTTTATCTCATGATGGACTTCAATTTGCATCTGTCATGTGTCACTTCCGTTCATAGAACTAATCAATGTTCGATTCAGGCAATCCTGTGAGACTGTTCCTTTGCACAGCAAAGGCTTCTGTAGTTCTCATTCGCCCCACAGAAAGTCTGCAGTGTCTGGGACAGCAGCCACAGCCGCATGTGGTGCCCATTGAGGTCCTGGCAGCATGCTGGGCCTGAGGTCTACAAGGAGGCACCGAGCAGCGGGGTGACCCGTACGCAGCTAGTATGTGGCAGAGTGAGGAGTGGACGCAGGCTAGCTAATAGCTACAACTCTGCAAAACCAGGTTGCTGGGGCAATGGCTCTGACTTTCGTGGGTCTGAAAGTCACTCTCTACTTCCACAAAAGTGGAGAGCATTCTGAATGTCCCCTGCCCCTCCCCGCTGGTGCACGGCTCCGGCACTGCCTCGCCTGCTCTTCGGTGGGGGGCTGAGGGCTGATGGAGGGGAGCCGGCCAGCCTCCCGTGCTATGACCTGGGGCTGGTTTTGCTTGGAGGCCAGAGCCTGGAAGAAGCTTATTAAAAAGAACGCCCCTGGCTTTGGGCTATCTCCTGCCTCTGACAAAGCCACCTTTACTGGAGCCTGTTCCCAGGCCGCCTCTCACCACACACGAAGCCTTTCTCTCTGAAAGCGACCAGAGGTGCAGGCCTCCCCTGTGGTCCTCAGTGTGACGCAGTTCCCTTCCCCACGGATCGTGATGGGAAGGCTGGTGGCTGCAGCCTCTTCTGGGAACCCTCTTGACCATTGGGGGTTTAGCTTCACTTGGTGCAGAAATGTCTGTCACATTAAAAATATATAGCAAGGTGTGAGGGGGGAATATCGGCACACCCCAGAGGGAAATATGGCTCAGAGGTGTTGCAGAATCAAGCCAGCCCCTGAGCCCAGGTCCCCCAGAGCATCCAGAGTCTCCGGGCTGGACTCTCAGAGGCCTCTGTGCCCTCCCCCGCCCACCCCCCCACTGCCCCGCCCCGTCCAGCAGAATCACCAATCAGAAGCCAGCATTAGACTTTCTCAAAACCAGTAATTAAAGACACTCTTCATAGCTAGCTTATCTTCCTTTTGTGAGGCGAGAACAGGAAGGAAAAGAAACATTTTCAAAAGTATTTTAGCAGGACCCGGGGCATTTTAAAGCTCTTAAAAAAAAATCTGGGCCCTCCCGAAGTCTGCTCCCCTTCCCATTGCAAACGTCTCCCAGCAGCTTCCTTTCCACCGACCGTGCGAAGATCGGGAAACCGCTGCAGAGCGGAAGGGCCGGACTGGGGAGAGACGGCGAGGTTGGAACGCGGGCCGGGCCGGGCTTACGGCCGTTTTCATCTTCTCCTTCTTGACGGTCAGACTGCTTGAGCTGTTGTCGTTTCTGGCAGAAATGCAAATGAAACCCCCGACACGAGTAGAGGTTCCTGCAGGGTCTGCACAAAGCTGCTTTTATGTATCTAGAATAATTACACTTGATTTGAAGAAGTTTGTTTTCTGTTAAGCTAACTTTAGCATCGATTCTAATTGGGAGCAGATGTATCCTCGACCGGGCAGCATCTTTCGCTCACATACACGCATCAGTGTTTACACCCATGTCCTCTGAGAAGATAATCCCAAGGAGGACATCCTCCGCCCCTCACAGGGGCTCAAGAGACCCCAAACTTTGCTGACTTCTCATTGGCTAGGCCAGGGTCACCTGCCCCTCTCACCTGGGAAGTCGCTGCTCCACCTCACATCCTGTACCCTCCTCCCCAAAAGCAGAATGGCCCAAGCCCTGTGGCTCGTTTTGAGTGACAGTGCCCACATTTGTGAGCCTTCTGCTTCCTTTAGATCCAAGGATGGAAACGTCACCTAGGAGAAATGAGGCTGCGGCTTTGAAGGATCACTCTCTGAGAAAAAAAGCTGGGCCCTGGGAGGGAAGAGCCCGCGGCCTTTAGAGAAGGCACCAGGGACATTTTTACATAAGCCTCTACTTTTCCGACCCTGCTGCTGAGTTTTCCAGGGTGCTAGCGGAAGCGTGTGACAAATAGGATAGAAGATAGAAATCCCAGGAAGGCGGTGTTCTGGAATCAGAACCCAAGACGGGCTCGTTTCAAATCGAATCCCAATCATAAATGTTGGGGTCGCAAAGCAGTGTGTCCCTCCCAGCTCTGGCGGGGGCTGAGGGCTCCCAGGAATACAGGATGTGTGGCCCTGCCTCCTGCCTAGTCTTGAACTCAGCACTTCGAAGCCCTGGGTGCAGAGTCCCACCCGGACCTCGTGGGCAGGCAGTGGGCAGAGCTACGTGTGAGCTCCTGGCCGCAGGCCCACCCTCTGCAGCAGGACTGGGTGCCCAGGGGGTCCCGGCTCTGGGCTGGAGCACCTTGTCAGGGCCCAGCAGATACAGCGGGAGCTCCCGACATGGCGCACAATAAAGCCAGCTTTTATTTTATTTCTTTCTTTAATGAGGAGAGGGGGAGTTGTAACAAGGGCAAAAACGTGAGCTTTCAAATCATCAGCCGGCAGCATGTTGCATGTGTGTGCGCACATGTGCGTGCGTGTGTGTGTGTGTGTGTGTGTGTGTGTGGCAGAAAGAGAGCCATGGGCCAGTGGTTGGGGGCAGACGCTGGAAATGTCACCCTCCAAACCGGGCAGGACCGCTCCTTGCTCCAGCCAGGGACAGGCCCTCCCCCTGCGTTTCCACCTTCTCTGTGTAGACAGCGTTCCAAACAGGGTTACATGAAGAGGAGAAATGAAACACGCGTTTCCAGCGTTCATTAGCACTGGCCCCTCCTCCCCTCCCTCCCCTCTCTCCTCCCCTTCTCTCCCTCCCTCCCTCTCTCCAGGAAAGACAGGCAGCAGAATGAGCCCCCAGAAAGACTTTTAAGAAGAAGAGAATGGAAGAGCTGTGATGTTTCCCTCCAGTGGTGGGGCTCCACAGGGGTCTGCCTTTCCCCTTGGGCGGAGGAGGAGGGCGGAAAAGTCCATCTCTCCATGACAGCCTCTCTGGGGGTCAGACCTTCCTGGCCAGCGCTTCCTGCGCCTGGCATGGACGCGGGTCCCTTCCCCTCCGCAGGCCAGCCGGCAGACTTCAAAGCCCTCATTAAGCGCATTCTCTCATTACTTGGTCCTCTTTGATGGGGCTGCACCTCTCTGCCGGCCGCGGTCCCTTTCCATCCACGTTCCAGAGGGTCTGCACTTGCTCACGGGGTTGTGACTGAGGTTTCGCCTTCCTTTGTCTTCTTCAAGTTGGGGACACAGCCCCATCTCTGCACCCCCCCCCCTCCTCGGAGCAGACCCACAGCGAAGGCGAGGAGGAGGCACACCTTGCCCTCCCACCTTTCCCCTCCAGGCTCCTCATTCTTCCCAAGTTTCCACTGATTGTTGTCCTGAGATTCCTGGTCCAGTCGCAGATAAAAGGACAGTGACTTCAAAGGGGAGAGGGAGAGTTTAACCGCGGCTAAGAGAGTGGACAACTAGATAATTGAGGGTAATAGCCCATCACAGACCTGCTTTCAAAGGCTCGCACGCTGGGCTCTCAGGTGGCTTTACTTTTGTTAACATTTGTAGCGCTGGCTTGAGAAGACAGTCTGCAGTCATTAGGGGCTTCAAAGCACCAGGTAACACCCCGGCTGCAACCTGACATCAATTTGGGCCTGCTTCCCCGCCCCCAGGAGGGCAGCGATTGCTGGTAACCCCAACTCCTCAGCCCAAAACAGACCCCAGAACCTCTGGGGGAGGGGCAAGGGGATCAAAGTTCCCCTCTTCACGGTGGCAACTCAGAATTCAAATCACATGAAGGCGCCTGAGAAGCCCCCGAGGTTTGGGACGGTAGGAAAGCTTTCCTCCTCTTCCCCTCCCGCTGTTCGTGCCAGGCTTTACAGAGGCCCCAAATCTGCCCTGCTGGTCTGGGGGGCAGCCAGTGGGTGTGAGGAAGACTTGGACAGCAGCCCCTGGAGGAGAGGTGGGGCTCCCACTGAGCTTCCTAAGCCCCCTCCCAGCCTCGGCCTCTCTCAACCTTCCCTGCATCCTCTGAGATTCTCCCCACATTTTATGGCGAGAATGAGGCCTGGTAGCCAGGCCAACGTCTCTTCTATGAGTGAGAAAGTAGGGCTTCAGGAAGGTGAGGGGACTTGCCCCAAATCACTAGCTCATGGGGAGTGGCCGAACCAAGACCGGAGGTAGAGCTCTGAGTCTCCCGGAGGAGCCAACTGGAGAATAAACTGGAAAGTCACCCGAGGGTGACTGACCTTTGAGCCAGCCCTGCCACCAACGTCTCTCCAAAACCCGGGCTCGCTGCTCTGCACACCTGCCGAGCATCCTCCCGCACCGGCCCCTCTGGGCGCCCCTGGCTTACTGCCCTGACCCCCGGCTCCTCTGCAAGCTCCTGGCTGCTGAGGTCACAGGCTGTGAGGCCTGCCAGCCGGGGCCTGGCTTCAGGCTGTCCTTTTGGCCGTTAGAAGTTGAACAAAAGGCCTTTGAAATGGATGACACTTGAACAGCTGCCAGGCGGCCCTAGCAGCTCTCTGCAGATGCAGGGCAGGCTCTCCTAGGGAATTTCCCAGCGGCCTGTGGGGAGACTGGGGGCTGGGGCGGGGGGGGGGGGGTACTTTCACCCCTGCCAGCAGGTCTCAGCCCTGTCCATCCTGTGCTCCCAGGCTTCTACAGAGCCACCTGAGTCCCCCCAAGGACCCCCAAATGCACCCCGAGCCACCAGGGTGCTCACCACCAAGCACACTCACTCCTCTAGTGTTCCCATGGTTACCAGCAGGCCCAGACCACCTGGTGTGGTCCCAGCCATCTGCAGCCCTCACTACAGTCCTTGCAAAACCCTTCTCTCAAGAAGGATAGACGGCAGCTCCCTAGCAAATGGGCCTGCAACCTCCCAGCTGCACCTTTAGCTGGGCTGGGGAACCCCTTAGCTGGGCTGCCCGTGGGAGGACCCTCGCGGCACATCCAGTCACACCCGTCGTGCGGCCCCCCCTTAACCAGGGAGGCAGCGGCTGTCGCCTTAGCATCTTTTAGCATCAGTCGTCTCAGGCTGGCCCACTATAGATGCTCCCTGGCCACACGCACCCTCTGAGTTACCCCTGGAGGGCGACTTGGTGGGTTCTTTGCATTTGGTTTGTTCTTAAAAAATTACGATGGGCCCAGGCCACGTGGCTCAGTGATTGAGCATCGACCTATGAACCAGGTGGGTCACAGTTTGACTCCCAGCACATGCCCAGGTTGCGGGCACGACCCCCAGTGTGGGGCGTGCAGGAGGTAGCTGGTCAATGATTCTCTCTCATCATTAATGTTTCTATCTCTCCTTCTCCCTTCCTTTCTGAAATCAATAATAAAGATATGTTTAAAAGAAAATTATGATGACATTTTAGTGCAGCCTGGTAGGGAAAAGTGATATATATGATTCATTCCAGAATCCAGGCCACGTGCTGATTTAAACATCATACGCTGCAGCCCGAATGTCCGGCAGAAGAGAGAACGTGGCAGTCCCTGGGCACGGCTTTCGCAGGCCCTGTCTCCTGCCTGGAGCTTCGTGGGCACCTGCTGCCTCCTCTCACCCAGACCCCGGTCAGCAGTGGGCCGTATCTGGGCGGCAGAGCCTTGCCTCCGGGACAGAACTAGTCCGTATGTGAAACGAGGCTGGGGAGGGAGCGCCGACCTTCGGTTTTCATTGTAGCCCAGATGTCTTAGGTTAGGCACATGTGTGGTGAGTCGGAATAAGCCTAGACTTTGAAGTCAGACAGACCTGTGTCCACCGTTACTGACCAGCGTCACCCGGGCAAGGCCCCTGGCCTCTCAGGTCCCCGGTTGCTCCGATGGTGGATGAGGAAACACAGACACTTGTTAGGCATCCAGGCCACCTCCCTGCACGGGGCACCGCTGCCAGCTCCCTTGGTGTCCGATAGAATTGGAGCTTGGATGCAGACCCAGCGTCCTGGGAGAGCATCATAGACCTCGTGCCCCTCACTCTCATGCCCACCTCTGGGCACCAGGGTTCCCAGGTGAGCTGCGCACGAACCCTGTTGGAGGTTAGACAGGTTTCTCTGACAGGTCAAATGTTACAGTCATAGCTTTGACGTTCTTCTTGCAACCTTGGTGGTCCAAGCCTCACAGGCTTTGCAAATGGGGCTGGGGCAGAAGATCTGATGTTTACAGGGAGCCTTTCTGCTTGTGGGGCTGCCAGGGAAAGTGGGAGAAGGGCTGCCTGGGGGTCGGGGGAGAAAGACAGTGGCTTCCCTGCTCCGATAGAAATGAGGAGAAGTTGCCCTAGCCGGTTTGGCTCAATGGATAGAGCAGCAGCCTGCGGACTGAAGGGTGCCAAGTTGGAGTCTGGTCAAGGGCACATGCCTGGGTTGGGGGCTCAATTCCAAATAAGGGGTGTGCAGGAGGCAACTGATCAATGATTCTCATTGATGTTTCTCTCTCTCCTCCCTTCCCCTTTAAAATCAATAACAATTTAAAAAGGGGAGAGGAGGTTAGCTTAGGGGCTAAAAGCCTCTAGAAAGGCTGGCCTGGCCCTGGAGGTTGACATGTGGCTGCTGAATGTGTCTGGATGGACCAGCTGGCTCTGGGCCTGTCAAAGGCTTATCAGAGTCAGTGGCTTTGAACTCTAGCCTCAGGTCTGAAGCAGTAGACAGGTGCTGGTGGTTAATTGCATTTTAGTGAGACTGGGAGCCTTGGTAGTGTCCCTGGCTGGTAGGGACAGTCCCAGGTCTGTGTGCCTCTCATTTGCATGAAGCCTGTGAGGGCAGCCGCTCTCCCCCTGCAGGCGGTGTTCCCTGAGTGTCACTCTCCTCCCTGTGCTGTCCGCATGACTCACTGTTCAGAAGTGGAACACACTTGACTGTCGCTGGCCAGCTCTCCCAGACTGGCTCCGCACTTTATCCCTGTAACCATCTTAGTGCTGCACCGGGCAAGGCGGCAGCATCCTGGCTGTGGGGAGAAAGGACCCTGAGACACTGGGGATGTGGACGCACCCTGGCCCCACATCCTGATCACCTGCAGCCGCCCGTGTCTCGGCGCCCAGCCTGATGCTTGCTCGCAGCCCCGTTGTAGCCATCAGTGTGGTTTGTGGTTAGCTATGACATGGTCAACATGGCCCAGCATGCCTTTCTCTGCCTGTGCCTTGCCCCTCGAAGCTGGGAAGAAGCTTCAAGAGCCACAAGGTCCCTATCATCTTAGAAACAGCCCTGCCCAGTTTGTCTCGGTGGTTAGAGCGTTGGCCTGTGGACTGAAGGATCCAGGTTTGATTTCTGGTCAAGGGCATGCATCTGGGCTACAGGCAGTCCCTGTTACTATTACACTAGAGGCCTGGTGCACGAAATTCGTGCATGGGGTCTGGAGGGTGTTCCTCAGCCCAATCTGCACCCTCTCCAATCTGGGAGCCATCGAGGGATGTCCGACTGCCTGATCCCAGATCGGACCTAAACAGTAGTCGGACATCCCTCTCACAACCCAGGACTGCTGGCTCCCAACTGCTTGCCTGCCTGTCTTCCTGATTGCCCCTAACCACTTCTGCCTGCCTGCCTTCCTGATTGCCCCTAACCACTTCTGCCTGCCAGCCTGATCACCCTCTAACCACTCCCCCGTCAGCCTGATTGATGTCTAACTGCTCCCCTGGCAGCCTGTTTGCCCCCAACTTCCGTCCTCTGCTGGCCTGGTTACCCCTAACTGCCCTCCCCTGCAGGCCTGGTCCCCACAACTGCTCTCCCCTGCAGGCCTGGGTCCCCCCAGCTGCTCTTCCCTGCAGGCCTGGTTCCTCCCAACTGCCCTCCCCTGCTGGCTATCTTATGTCCACATGGGGCAGGAACTTTGACCACATGGGGCAGCCCTCTTGTGTGTTGGAGTGATGGTCAGTTTGCATATTGCTCTTTTATTAGACAGGATTGTCTGCTCTGTGTTCTGCCTGGTGCCTGGCAGGCACCTGCAGGTGAGGTTCTGGTGGACCTGGGACAATGCCTGAAACTCGGTGCCCCAGACTGAATTCCTATGTTGAGCCCCAGTGAGGCCTTCGGAAAGTGATTAAGGTTAGCTGCGGTCATCAGGGTGGGACCCCAGGATGGGATTAAGATCCCCATAAAGAGGAAGGGGACAGAGCTCTCTCAGCCACGGGAGGAACAGTGACAAGGTGGTCGTCCATGAGCCAGGAAGTTTCCCCCTGGAGCTGAGTTGACTCCCACCCTGACCTTGGGCATCCATCCAGCCTCGCCTCCAGAACCGTGAGAAATAAATGTCTGGGGCATTGTTGACAGCCCTGCTGATTTGTACCCACGGGCACAGCGAACCAAAACGTGTGCCTTTCTCCCTTCCAAGTGCTAGCCAGGCCCGACCCTGCTTAGCTTCAGAGATCAGATGAGATCGGGCGCATTTGGGGTAGTATGGCCGTAGACCAACCTGTGTGCCTTTCTGAGTGGACAGCAAAGCACCTACCCTATTTCCCAGAAAGTAAGACACCCCCTGAAAATAAGACCTACTCACTGTAATATATGGCATCCCCCGAAAATAAGATCTAGCGCATCTTTGGGAGCAAAAATTAATATAAGACACTGTCTTATTTTCGGGGAAACAGGGTACATGGAATGCAGCATCGCACCTGCAGGACGTTTCTTTTTCAGTGATAGGAGAAGGAAAGAAGGCACTTCTGTCCGTTCATTTTATCTGCATGCAATACAAGGCCACCATCCATGTTTTAGGATATTTTGGTCCAGGCTAATCAGAATATCAGAGGACTAGGTCACGGACCCCTGCACTAGGCGGCCCACGGACTCTGATGCAGGTGACAGTGTCATCTGGGCAATGCCCCTGGCCTCTGGTGCCACCGGGCCCGGGAGGGAAAGCGGGTCTAAAACTGGGCCGACACTCTTGCTCCATGATCCGGCTTTATCTGTTTCCTCCTGCATTTAAATTTTGTGTATTATCTGCGTGCGATATACAACGGCAACAGCGAAGCTGGTGTCCCCAAAGCTGAGCAGCGTCGCTCCATCAGAGACAAAGGCAGGAAGGCCAGCCTGCAGGAGCCATTCTGACCACTCTCAGGGCTTTACCGTTTTCCAGGTTCTCTGAGGGTCGGCCAGAGGGTGGGGTGCACGTTGTTTATTCTGTCTTGAGTTGGGGGACCCGGTGAGAAGCGACCTCCCAGACCTGGCCCGCTCCGTCAGCACCCCTGGCCATGGAGCAGCACTCAGCGCCTCCTGGGGCCTGCGGGACTCCCGGTGGCGCCGCCTGCCCCTCCGGTGCCAGCACCTAGGCCTTGGCGTTGCCTCCTCTGCCAGCAGCCAGCACTGCCCTTGCCAGGCACTCTTAACTGTGGTCCCAAGCCGGGCTGTTAGCTTCCCCCTCGGCGATCCAGGACTCCTGGGCTCCCTTCCTCCCACGGCCCTCGGCCCCTGAGAAGCAAAGCCAGCGGGTCTGGGGCTCCTAGCCCAGCAGGGTCCTCCTCGGGCCCGGGAGGCAGAGCCCAGCGTGCGGGAAGCTCCCCGGCCTTCCACGCAGGAAACCTGGGGCCTGGGCAGGAGAAGAGTTAACGGTTCTGGGCTGAGGCTCAGTGTTCAATTTCTTTATTTCCTGTTGATGACATTATTGCCTTCCTACAACCATTGACACATGTTGCTTTCATCTGTTTCATTTCAAGACATGAGTACACTCGCTGGAAACTATGCTTAATAGCTAAACTCAAAGCAGTTGGGGCTCCTTTTCTCCTGGACGGTACAGGGTGCTGCGTCCTCTGCTCCATGGTTCTGGGGGTTGGGAGGGGGGGGGGGGGCAGGATGTCTCTGCCACCATTTTTAACAGCACAAAGACGGGGGCTTCCTGGCCAGTTGCCTCGGGCCCGTCTGCTACATGTGGGATATTTCACTTTGGGGTGGGGCGCCCGGGGCTCAGCCAGTGAACTCCCCTGTTGAGGCGCTTGAATGGCATGTAGCCTCTCCCTTTGCCCAGCGGCCTTCCCTGCCCATGGCGGGGGGGGGGGGGCGCTGTTTAGCTACAGGGTGGGCACAGGCTGCTGGGTCCTTGTGCTCCGTGACTCATGGCTTGGACCTTTCGAACAGAGCCTCCTGGGTGAGAAATTGAGCTTGCCAGCCTGGACCCAAACTGTGGGGAGACAAAGGGGCCGGGCCACCTGGGGAGGGATGGGGCCAAGTCTCCCCCAGGCTGTGATCCACAGGGAGAGCGACCCCTGGGAGCAGGCCAGCCTCATCTGGTTGGAATTGGGTTTGACACGTTTCCAAACCTGGTGGCAGCCACTCACCCTCCCGGGCCAGGGCCGCACTGCCGTGGACACCGTCTGCGAAGCGAGCTGTTGGCCACGGCCAGCCAGGGTGACTGCCCTGTGCTCGGCGTGTCCAGCCCGACCCCGTTCCCCAGAGGATCCTGGACACTTTCCTATGGGGAGGCCAGGGGCGGGGGGGGGGGGGGGGGGGAACAAGGGCAGCCACAGCCTGGCTCCCTACGATGAAGGGAGGCGAGCACTGTCATGGTTCATTTCCATTTCATAGCTGAAGAAACTGAGGCTCAGGAAAGCAGAAAAAATTGCCCAAGCCACACAACTACTAAGTGGTGACTTTCCCAAGCAGTTGTCTTCTGTCCAGGGGGCCAAGGGGCGGGGGGGGGGGGGGGAATGTGTGATCCCTACTGCCCTTGCTGCTTTGATTCCCTCCTCCCTCCCCCATTACCTCCCTCATCTCCCCCATCCCAGGCCTTGTCTGCCCCTCCAGCCACATTTCATGCAGGAGGAAGGAAGTTCCCAGAAGCTCATAGCTGGGTCAGGGTGTGTGTGTGCCCAGAGGAGACCGTTTGAGGCCAGCCTGCCACCCCTTTCAAGTGGCAGATCTGGGAGAGCCTGAGGTGCAGCCGGTGGGGAACACTATCCCTCTCATCTGCTCAGACGCGCCAGCAGCATTCCCTTCCGCAGAGGCAGACTTCCAGTCCTACGCAGCTCTCTGTCTTCCTGCCTGGCGGTTGCAGGTGGGGTTCTGGTTTGGGTGTGGGTCTGGGAAAGACAGTTCGGAGCCCAGCACCAATGCAGAGTCACTGACGTCCCCTAAAAAACACCGCCTTCCAAGATGCCACTGCTGAGAGTGACAAGGTTTCCTCGGCCCGTCAGGTTGTCCCCACAGGCCCCAGCTGGGCGTGTCTGATGCCAAAGCACCCTCCCTGCCCCCCACGCCCTGGCTGCAGGGCACCCCAACAGCCTTGACCGGCAGCTCCTGTGAGATGGGAGACAGCTCACGGCACGTGTTTGATCCGGGAGGAGAAGCATTCTAAAATGGGGGGTCACCCAAGGATGGGAGGGAACCCCCTTTGCTGGCTCATGGTTTTTATTAAAAGTAATATAAAGTTTCCATAGAAATTTTGGGAAAATACAAGATGATAGTGTTCAGTTCCAAGGACCAGATGACCCCAAGGGAAAATGGGGATGTGTTGAAAGAACATGAGTGGCTGCTCCCCCATAATGTCAGCAAGCCCCCCGCTGGCCCCCTTGCACAGCCTGGGCCCCTTAGGAAAAAAGTAAGCAACCCAGCTCATCTTTCTAGACCTGACTTCTCACGTCATGTGGCACCAGCTGCCAATGCCGGGCCCCAGGAGCCACGTGACCAAACCCAGTCTGATTGGCTCGAAGGGGCGGGGTCACATGGTACAAAAGTTCGCCACCAAGGCCTGTCCCCTCAGGGAGGGGCCAGTGGTGGCAGCACCCCAAGCTAACACAAGTATAAAAAGGGAGAGAAAAATAATCCATATCCGCTAGTCACATCTTTACACCTTTCTCCCGACTGACTGCCTGTGCTATGCGGTATTGGCATCTTGCAACTTGTAGTTACCTATACGCCGTACCAATAATCTCAGCTCCATCACCTGTTAGTGCCCATACGATGGTCCCGTGCAGTGGTCGGCAAACTGCGGCTCTCGAGCCACATGCAGCTCTTTGGGCCCTTCAGTGTGGCTCTTCCACACAATACCACACGCGAGCACGCACACACAGTGCGACTGAAACCTCGTGGCCCGTGCGCAGAAGGCGGTTTTTGGCTCTCAAAAGGAATTTCAGTCGTTGTCCTGTTGATGTTTGACTCGTTGACTAATGAGGTTGCCCACCACTGGTCCCATGCATTGCCTGTGGCGGGTCTGTAGCTTATTTAATCGTTCCACTGCAGACAAGAACTTTATTTCCAAATTCCTGTGATCACATATAACCCAAATGCTCGGCACAGCACCAGGCACGCTCAGATGCCGTGCCAGACTCACTGTCGGTTCCGGAGTGCTTGGGAAGCCCGGTCCTGTCTTCCAAGGGGTAAGAATAATGGATCTTTGGAGGAAGCCATGGGGACAGAGGGTAGAAGTGGGTCCCGACCTCTCAGCATCCACGTGTGTCCGTGCTGCTGTTCCTGAACGCTGGCCCGTGGACGCGACCAAAGCCGAAGACCAGCTCCAGTCCCCGTCCAGGGGGCCCAGGGGTGTGTGCTGTGACCCAGGCTGTGCAGAGGAAGGGGCGTGGGTGGCAGGCTGCTGCCTTCTCAAGCCTCTGTTCCTCCTCTCTGGTGCGTCTGGCCACCCCTCCTCCCCCCCCCCCCCCCCCCCCGCACCCTCGTGGATGAGGCGGTGAGTGAGGAGGGAAAACAGAGTCGAAGCGTCAGGGGTGCTTGTGCAGGTGAGGCCCTGGGCGGCCCAGAGAGGCCTGCACCACAGCGAGCTGGAGCCAGAGCCTGGCCCGGGAAGCAGACCTGGGCTCTCACCCCCCCCCCCCCCCCCCATCGTGCTTTCAGCGGACAAGAACGCCTCAGCCAGCGGGAAAGTTAATCAAATGCCTCTTCAGAGCGATGGCTCTCTGGCAGCTCAGACCAGAGGCCTCGGGGGTCTCGGCCTGTCACTCAGAACGGGACACGGGCCCCAGCCGGCTGTGCCCAGCTGCTGAAGAGCCGAGAAGGCCACTAAGCCCCGGGCCGGAGGCAGCACCCACACCTCCATCCCACACCTCCGTCCGGGAGGGAGCTTGCAGGCAGCCCCTGCCAGCCAGGGCGCCTCCGCTGTCCGGAAGGGCATCTACGCAGGTCGAGGTTCATGTCATCCAAGGAGATGAGGGCCCAACTTCCTCCGGAGAACCCCTCGCAGGGAGGGAGCTGGGGGACCCTGGACTGCTTGCTTCCCCCCTCTGAACCTCCACCGTGGCTGGTGGCAGCAGTGTCCCTGGGGTGGAGGGGCTGCGAGGCCGCGCTACGCTGTGTCCACATCGGCCCAACGCCGCATGCTGACTGCGTGTGACCTTCGTTTGTCCCGCGTTTGCGGCCCTGGGCAGGCCGGCTTCCTGGGCCCCGCCCAGAGGCCGGCAGGGTGTGAAGCTGTGTGTCCAAGTCTTGAAATTCCCCAGTGGTTGAACGAGGGGCCACATTTGCATTTTCACTGCGCCCCGAAAATTACAGCGGGTCCTGCCTCCAGGCCTGCCCTTCCCATAAAACAGGTTGATGATGGCAGCGCTCAGAGAGGGTTGGGCTGGGGAGTAATTGAGGCGACCCCTGACCCCTTCCAGAGGGCCTGGCCCTGGAAGCGCCTCTTCCTCTCGGCTCCTGGCCCTCCCGCACCCTCGCCCTCGGAGGGTGTCTCCCGCTCGAGCATCTTCGCCGGCTCTGTGGACTCTGAGCCGAGGACTCACGTCGGGCCGGGAAGCCAGGGGCTCTGGCTCCCGGGAGCCCTTGAAGCGCTTATCAGAGAGGAAACGGCTAACGACTCTGTCTGCGGTTTATGGCCGCGCTGCTCCCTTTATGGCCTTTTACTGCTCGGCTGGCGGCGGGTTCAGACGGTGCCGCCCGTGGAAGGAGCCACCACTGCTGGTTGTGGCCCAGACCCATTTCCCTCGGGGCCAGGCCCTCGGGGCCAGGGTAGGGTCATACCCGGCCTGGCCCAGAGGCCACACTTGCAGGCCCAGGGCGCTCACCCTGCCCAGGCCTCGGGGTCAACCTGCAGCAGATCGGATGCACCCTGAGCAGAACAGTCCATCGGCGACCAGACTAACAGCAACAGCTGTCGTCCCCTTTTCCTGAGCGGAGACGGCGTAGCCACTAGGCATGCACTGTCTCCACCCCAGCATCGGGCCTTTAGTACCCAGGAAGGTACCTGGGAAACATACGGAAAAGGAGAGCATGTGAATGGAGCCATAAGCAGGCCTCACAGACGGTTCTTTATCCTCGGCCCCCGGACGAGGACATTGGGGTGAAGAAGGGGACACTACACACTCAGGGGTGTTGCGTATCGAGGCAGGGCAGGGCCGTGGTCGGCAGTGCGGCCGTCCAGAGCGTGCCCCAGAGCAGCAGGCTCACGACCTGACACAGGTGTAGAGGGACCGCCTCGATTCTCCCCGGGGCGGGGCCACCCCGTGAAATGCAGGGCTCCAGGAGCAGAGGGAAGGGGGACTTTTGCAGGCCAACCCCCAGGAGGGAGGGAGGGAGGGCTGTGTACGCCCCGGCTGGTCTCCTCTGCTTTGGGGGCAGGGGCACCCCCACAGGAAGCTAAAGGCTCGGAGCGCAAGCGGGCTCCCACGCAGGCCCGGCCCCTGCAGAGGAGGAGCAGGCCGTGCCCAGGGAGGGCGGTGGGAAGTCATGCCAGTGAGACCCACCTGTGCCTGGGTGCCCACACGCCTGGCGGCCCTGCTCACGTTACTGAGGTGGACAAGGCCAAGCGGGTCCCGCCAGAAGGCCCAACAGGGTGCCCCTGGCCCTCTCCTGCCCCTGCTCATCACCCCGAGTCAGGACCCAGAGGGTGCTGGGCCTGCTGCCCCTGGTTAGGCCCCGCGGCTTCCCTCAAAGACAGGGAGCCAGGGTCTGAACACTGACGGCTGTCAGTCACCGGTCACCGCAGGGCAGCCGACACACTGTGTGCTCAGTCTCCCTCCGCCTCCTTCCACCGCCCCTCAGCACTGACCCCTGCGCTGGCTTCCGAGCAGGGCAGACACAGCCGGCTGGCACACCCCCAGGGCCTTCAGATGAGGCTCTGTCTGCCCAGAGGGCTCTGGGCCCCGGGCCAGACACGCAGCGAGAGGAGCGAGCGTTGGGCAGGGGCACAGGGCACTGCATGAGGCGTGAGGAGTGAAGTCAATGGTCCGGCATTCAGAGCAGCCCAGGCTGGAGAGGAGCTGGAAGGGGCTTAATCCTGGCCTCTCTGAACCCCCCCTCTCCCTCCCCCGGGTGGCCAGACCCCACCCCTCACCAAGATATACCTCCAGGGCCTCTCCAAGACACACGGAGGCCTGTTGGGCGAGACCCATGGAATCTCCCACGGCTTCCTCGGGCCCCGGGCCAGCACGGGAAACGCATGCTGGCGGGAGGCTCGGCAACCCCGTGGCCATCGCACCCCTCGCCCGTGGAGTCCCTTTGAACAGCCGTTTCCCGACACAGAACGTGAAGGAGGAATGGGCTTCGTACCAAAGAGAGTAGATGACACACAGCATTCGGCAGGATTTACAAGGAGAGGAGCAGGTGAGCAGGAGGAAGGCACCGTACACTTGGTGGTCTCACCTCAACACTGAAAATGAGTTAAAAGGAAAAGCGGGCCCGGCCACGTGGCTCCGTGGTTGAGCATCGACCTCTGAGGCAGGGGGTCGCAGTTCAGGTCCGGACCCGGATACACGCCTGGGTTGCACACTGATCCCCAGTGGCGTGCTCCTGCACAGCCCATCAAGGATCCTTTCTCACTGCTGATGTTTCTATCTCTCTCTCCCTCCCCCTTCATCTCTGAAATCAATAAAAATATTTTTTTTAAAAAAGAGTGCTTGTGTGCCTGGCGTGCGCCTGCTGTGGGTCAGTAGCCCTGAGGCCTGTGGCAGCTCTGGGGACGGGCCAGCTGGGAGGCTGCGGGTAAAGAGGCCTGGGCATGGGCACCTGGCTCTCCGGACCTCCCCGGGGCCCCTCTCGGGGATGGTGGGAAGAGCAACAGCGTGATGAACCTGGCCGTGTGGCCCCCGTGGAGGCCGGGGGAAAGGCCTGCGGTGGGAGGGGGTGCCGAGGCTGTACAGTAGGGTGCAGACCCTAAAGACAAAGACTGGCTGGTCATTTGCAAGTACAGTTTGCCCTCCGTGTCCACAGGCTCCTCATCCTGGGATCCAACCCAGGGCGAATGACAGCGTTCGGGGAAAAGGTTGCGTGGCTGGGCGTGTCCTAGGGAGCCGGGCCTTCTTGGCTGCGTGTGTGCTGAGCATGTACAGACTGTCCACTCACCGGTATTCCCCAACAACACAGTATAACTTCTGTTACTCAGCGTTTACAGCGCGTGAGGTGTTACAAGGACAGGAGTGGTCCCTCTTCTCGGGGATACGGTCCCAGATCCCCACGGATGCTCAAAACCGGGGATAGCACCCAACCCTATATACACTGTTTTTCCTATACACACACCTGTGATCAACTTGAATTCCTTTTCCCTCTTAACAATGCATTATTCATCATGCACAGTGGCTCTCACTTTTGCCGCTTGAGGTGTGACAACTAAGAACAGATTTCTTTTTCCTTCACAATTTCAAGGATAGTCGGTCTGTTCTTACTGTAGATATTAGCAACCTCCGCATGTGATTTTTCCCCCCTTACTAAGTGGAGAGCTTCCCCCTTTCCCCCTGAAGCACTTTCCGGCCTCTTTCTGGTATATCCCCGTGGTCGGCCAACTCATTAGTCAGCAGAGCCAAATATCAACAGCACAACGATTGAAATTTCCTTTGAGAGCCAAATTTTTTAAACTTAAATTTCTTCTAATGCCACTTCTTCAAAATAGACTTTTCTAGGTCATGGTATTTTGTGGAAGAGCCACATTCAAGGAGCCAAAGAGCCGCATGTGGTTCATGAGCCGCAGTTTGCCGACCACGGGTACATCCGATCACCGGCATCGCTGCTCTTGCACTTCGGGGCCATGATTGGGTAAAACAGGGGTGACTTACACAGGAGCACTGTGATGCCCACAGTGGCCCTGAGACTGGGTCACCGAGGGGGTTACTAAGTGACTCACAGGCCGGGAGCGTGTACAGTGTGGGGACGCCGGGCAAAGGAAGGATTCAGGTTCCCGGGTGGGTCGGAGCAGGACGGTGAGAGATTTCATCACGCTACAGAGACACACAATTAAAGACTATGAATCGGGTGCAGCCGTCCTGCCCGCCCTGGTTCAGGGAGAGACCCCTCCTCCAGGGGAGCTGCATCCTGAGGACAGGAGGCCCCTCCATTGTCTTGCTGAGTTGAAGGTGGATTCCTTTTCACAGGGAAATTCGGAGCAGAGACCCCCCTGGGGTGGCTGGAGAGGAGGAGGAAGGCACCTCTGTGGGTGGAAATGGTCTGAGCTGGGGGGGGGGGGGGGGGGGGGCAAAGGGGGTGGAGGGGAGTTGTGTCCTTAAAGGAAGAGCCAAGTTCAGGTGCAGCAGCTGCTGGACCCCCACGAAGATTCCCGCCTGAGAGAGCCAGAGCGGGGAAGGGCCTTGAGACCACCCCACGCCCTGAGCACCCACCAGGAGGCAGTGCCCCTCCCGCCATCCCCACCTCCACTCCACTCAGCAGGCAGCGCCTCACGCCTGGCCCTCACACTTGGCCCACTGCTCGCCTTCAACCTTGGGACAGGGAAAAGGTAGGGGAGGAAGCCCCTTACTTACTTTCTGTGACACTATTTTCGGACCCCCAAAGTCAGACCAGCAAGCCTTTATCATTTTCCCGTTTGCAGCTTGATGGACTCGCGTGAAAAGTTTTTACAAAGGTAGACAGATGTAACGCATTGAACAAATGGGTTTTTGAAAAAATTCAGTTCTGCCACAAGATAGTACCAGCTAGAAGATTGGCCTTGTTGCCTGTCACATTGACCTTGGTGCGTCCTGCCCCAGGCCAGCCCTTCTTCCCTCCACTTCGTTTTTTCCCCTAATACCCCTCAGTGTTGGGGTTCACTGAGCTGGTCAGGTTCCACCGTTTCCATAATGACCATATCTTTTTCTGGGTTACAAAGTTATTGGGTAAATCATCAAGAGAACATTAGTAACAGGAGGTGAGGCTCAATCCACACATTTTATTATTATTTTTTTAGACTTAACGGTATTCTTTTTTAAATATTTTTTTATTGATTTTTCACAGAGAGGGAGGGAGAGGAATAGAGAGTTGGAAACATCAATCAGCTACCACCTGCACACCCCCCACTGGGGATGTGTCCACAACCAAGGTACATGCCCTTGACCGGAATCAAATCTGGGCCCCTTCAGTCTGCAGGCCAATGCTCTATCCACTGAGCCAAACTGGTTTCGGCCAGTCCACACATTTTAATTCACGGTTAGATGCCCGAGCTCTTGCTGACAGCCCTGCAGTGTGTTAGGCTGCATCTGATACTCGGACGACTTCTCCTTGTTTCTAACAGAGGTAGCCGGGGTGTTGGGCCTGCTGCCAAACCGAAGATGGTGGTTGCAATAAGGGACAGAGTGGGTTCCTTTTTAGGAGGATTAAATTCCAGGTGTCTGGCCCAGGCTCTCAAATGTGGGGAGGATGGAGGAGAGGGAATGAGGCAGCCGGTGGGTCTTCGGGGAGTGGAGCTTGGCACTTGGGGTGGGGCCAGGAGAAGACATTTGGGGGGATTCATCTTGTTTGAGACTCTCTGCACTTCCTGGATTTGTGTGTCTTTATGCTTCACCAAGTCACGGACGTTTTCAGTCATTATTTCTTCAAATAAGTTCTCAACCCTTGTGCTCTCTTCTCCTCTAATGCATATGCTGTTATGCTTCCTATGGTCCCAAAGGTCCCTTAAGCGACCTTTTTTTTTCTTCAGTCTTCTTGCTGCTCTGATCAGGTGTTTTCTGCTACCTTGTCTTCCAAGTCACCTATTTGCAGGAAATCAATCATCGCCTCACTAATAGAGAGCAAAATCCAGAAGACTGGTTAACCATAATTGCTCTGAAAGGTCAGAGCTGATCACTCATTGTTTAGTTGAGACATTGGTAGTTGAAGCAGCTTCCACTTGTTAGTCTTATGTAAATTCTTGCTGACTGACTATTACTGGAATTTCCTGACCTAAAGGATATGGGTGTATCCTATAGTCTTAATAAAAGGGATAACCGGGCCAGGGTGGTGAGTAGTCCTCCCACTAGAGTTGGGCTACCGCCTGCCCCCCATTTCCCAAATTAATGCTTTTCTAGTCTCTTTTCGTTTGTGTTCGGCCTTCTTCAGAACCCAAACCCTGACCCTGGAACCCTGAACCACGAGGGACATGAAAGGGGTTTCTACACCTACTGGGTCCTAAAACACTTTAGAGCAGTAGTTCTCAACCTTTCTAATGCCTGGACACTTGAATACAGTTCCTCATGTTGTGGTGACCCCCAACCATAAAATTATTTTCGTTGCTACTTCATAGCTGTAGTTTTGCTACTGTTAATGAATCACAATGTAAATATCTGTGTTTTCCGATGGTCTTAGGCCCTACATGTTGAGAACTGCTGCTGTAGAGCCTAAGACCATCGGAAAACACAGATATTCACATTATGACTCATTAACAGTAGCAAAATTACGCTGCATAATTAAACAGCACGCTGAGGGATCCGAGCAGGGAAGGCTCCCCACAGGATGCAAAATGCAGACCCTGGCCAGGTGTGGGGCAGCCCGGACCCGCCCAGCATCCTGGCACATCCCTGAGAGCCCGGCAAAGCGCTCAGTCAGCGGAAATGCTCCAAGCAAATCAAGAAACACTGTCAGGAAAGAATAAAGGAGCTGATTTGAAGCTTGGCAAGCTTTCACTTTCCAGAAGTTGTTTAAAATGAGCAAGATGAAACGTCAGGAGCAGAGAAAATCGTCCACAGAGAACTAGGAACACAGACCGGTTTATTAGCAAAGTTTCCCAGTTGGAGTGCTGACTTGGGGGTTTCTTTTTCTACCTACTTGTCACTTTTCTGAAAACCAGCTTTATTTGGGGGGGGGGGGGGAGGGTCTGCTTGACACTCTTGAGAAGATAACTTCAAAAACCAGAAGCTCTCTCTGGATTTGTTTGTCTATTGATGGGCTCTTCTGATTACAAGCTGAGGCCAGCTCCTAAAAGCCAAACTCCAAGGCGCTGACGTCGAAAACCCCAGCCGTTCGTAGCTCCATTATACTAAATACTAAACACTAAAAGCACTTGAAAGTACTAGTGAATCAGATTAGGATGTTTTAAATTATGGTTCGACGTATCTATGCTGTAAATTTAACATACCAGCCAGATGGCGAGGCTCGATTTGAGCACTGACCGATGAAGCAGGAGGTCACAGTTTTGATTCCCGGTCAGGGCACACACCTGGGTTGTGGGCTCAATCTCCAGTGCAGGAGGCAGCCAATCAATGATTCCCTCATCATTGACATTTCTCTCTCTCTCACTCTTTCCCTGCCTCTTTGAAATCAATAATAATTAAAAAAAATCAACATACCACAGGTAATCGTTTTATTAACAAATAAGTTTCCCCCAATACTCCTACAGGGAGTATTTCTTAGGGAAACTTCACTTCTTCACTTGTGGCTTGAACCCTCCACCTTGACATTTGAGTTCCTTGTCTACAAAGGAGAGAAAGGAGACAGGATGCAGGCAGTTGTGTCTGATTGTTTCTCCTCTCTGGCTGTCGAAAGCCCATTCTCCGTTAGGTGGACCAACCCCAGTGAGATGCCCACGGGCACCATAAACGTCTTGGTGGGTCACCCAGGATCTGGCTGAGGGGAGCCCCGATCAAGGGGTCAAGGCCATAGATAAATAGGGGTTGAATGAAGCTCAGGCTGAAGCCCTGTGGCGATTCTTTTAGAAAAGCACCCCAGATCCCTTGTATTAGCGCTGCCACAGAAGTCGAGGCGTGGAGCTGCGCAGGGCCACCTCCCAGCAGCTCCGCCCGGGGTCTCCTCGCTGCGGTGTGGAGGAAAGAGAGAGGACCGGGTCAGAAGCTCGAAGGTGGGCGAAGTGATCTTGAGAAAACCTCTTTATCTCTTCTTTGCTTGATTTTCCCATTTTACGTGATGGATTGGACGAGATAACATTTTAAGGGCTTCCTGGCTAGAAAATTCTGGTATTTCTTTTTAGGTACAGGATAGGATGGGGTATGCTAGATGAGAGTCCCTTTGCCTCCCAGCCCCTGATTTTCTCCTCAGGGAGGATGGTGGGGGTGGGGGGCTCACCTCTACGAGACCTCATTGGTCAGTACCGGGCCCCCACTCCCACCCCCAGGACCGTGGTTCCACTTCGGAGAGCATCTTTGCTCTGGAGTTGGGGAGTTTCTTCCCAGAGCAGGTCGTAGGCCAGTGAGGGTCCAGGGTGACTGCACAGCAGTAACACCACATTTGAGCACCTCCTGTGGGTCACGTCACGTCACGTCACGCTGGGCATTGGCCTGATTGGTTATCCTCACAACAGCCTTTGGAGGCTGTGCCTTCCACCCTGGCGGTGACACGTGGGGCTGCAGAGCGGTGCGGTGACCTGCAGTCTCAGGAAAGGTTACCGGCCTCTCTTTCCATCTCCCTCTCTAAACAAAGGTGCCTTGTCTAAGGTGGCACTTTTCCAAAGAAATGAAATACAAAGTCACCGTGTCTTAGAGAGCAAGGTCCTGGGTCTGAGCTCCTCTGAGGTCGCAGCTGGTGTGACTCCCCTTCACAGGGGTGTGTGTGGGGCTGACTAAAGGTTGGCCATCTGGCCAGATGCCTCTCCGGGAGCGCCGAGCTCTTGTTTTCTGGGATTCTAGGATTTCAGCCCGCTACATCACTTCAGAAAAGAATCACCCTCTGCTTTATTAAACTTGTTTGCACTTAGGCAAAGTGGGCTGTTTATCCTCTGCAGGGTTTTTCTTTAAAGGAGGGGCGAGAGTGAGCATGTGCAGAAATCCATCACCTTGCTTTCCTGTTTCCAGGCAACCGTGCAGGATTACAACAAGTCACATGATACCCCTGCTGCCAGGGAGAAGGGGAAAATGGAAAACTGTGCTATCTTGAGAAAGGGGCTGGGTATAAGCAGAGGACTCTGGGTTCTCCTCCAGAAATATTATCAACAAGTTGTCAGAAACCCGGAGGCTCCGGAGGGCCCCTGGCTTCCCCGCGCTTGGCTCAGCCTCCTGCCGGATGGGCCACGTAGCACCAGATATGAAATGGGGGAAGGGAGGCGAGGGAGGGGGAGTCACTGACCCAAGGTTATGAAGCACCTGTTCTGGAAACCAGGCTCTCAGGGGGGTCATTAGTGAGAAGGTCTAATCCAAACTAGGCCTTGCTTCTGAATCCCCAGTCCAGGATAATGAGGGGGCAGAGCCTATGGTGATTGGGGCTGGCTGGGGGGCTGTGAAGGGTCAGTGGAGACAGTTGGGAGGGGAGGAAAACCACCATGAAGACCAAGTTTCCACTTCCTTTTTAAAAGCCTCCTCTTTCTGATCATGATTTATTTTTATTTTGGATGTTTTAACGTTTTGATCTCCCCTCCCCCAATGTCACACACACACACACACACACACACACACACACACACACACGTGCTGCTGCTATTTATATTATAGACCCTACTATGGCCATTCATCCCCTTCAGTGTATACTTTCCGCCCTGTAATAACATCCTCTGGGGGCTGAAGACTCGCTGGAACCGCAGGGACAGGTCTGCTTCTGGCTCTCCCGGGGTCGCTGAAGGGGGTGGTGTGCCCTTGCCATAGGTCCCCGCATGCCAGCCTTCCGGAAGGCCAGGCTACTAGATCCAGTGACCTGAAGTGGACCGGCTTCCAGTTTCCTCACACCCAGTAGTGCCCCAAGGCAAAGATGAGTCACCCGGCCGGCACTCTGACTGGTCTCCCCGGAGCACCCTGCGGTGGTTGTATTTCCTAGCCGGACTGCTGGGTGTTTGCCAGTCTGGCTGCCTGGGGAGGTGAGCTCAGAGGGGCAGACCCTGGACACACTCAGAGGCAGGTGCTGGAGAGAGAGATGCCACCACCTTGGCATCCAAGAACTCTAGTCCCTTGTCATAGCCCTATGGGTGGGGGTGGGGGTGTTTGGGGTTGAGGGAGGGCACAGCAGCTTGCCCCTTTCCTGTGGAGCATGGGCGGTGTATCTCCTCTTGTCCTATCCTTCTTGCATGTTTCAAAGTCCTGAAGGCCCCGTGACAGGCCCGAGGCACCTCTGCATTGAAAAGTGTTGGTCATTTAAGTTCAACACGAAAGTAAATAAAGAACAAGTGAGTGGAGTTGGAGAGCCAAAGCCTCCCACAGCTCCAGTGGCGCTGCCTCTTCCTTTCATTTCTCGAGCAGATTGGGTTGCACCTTTGTTGTTGAAGAGCAGGAAAAGTTAATTATTAGCTTGTCATCTGAGGAGTCATTCTGTTACAATAGATGAGTGAATGAATAATGCTCTAGGTTTGTGACATATTTTCTCATTACCTTCAGTGAGGAGAGAAGGTTTGCCTCATAAACATTGGGGGAATGTGGGCAGGAATTCAAAGGTGACCGTGGGGTGAGGAGTTTTTAATACACTGGAACTGCGGGTGGAAGGGAAAAAGACATTCCATGTCTGTTTAATATGTAACATATGGGTTGATGGGGGATGCGCGCAAGAAAGTGTTGGGTGTGCAGTTGTTACAGAAGGATGGTGATGCGTGCAGCAAGGCGGGCTTGGATGGCCAGGCTGGAAGCTGGGGTTAAATGTTCTGGGAATGGAGGCAGGCTTCCGAAAGAGGTGTCAGATCCCATCTTCAGCATTCAGGCCTGTGCTGGCTGATTCACACCCCCATTCACACAAGCCACGAACACACGCACCGTGATTCTAACTCGCGCGCGCGCGCGCGCGCGCACACACACACACACACACACACACACGAACACAGCATGCACATGCCTTCTAAGTGCAGGCCCGCGTTCGCCCTGTGACACTTGGCCGGTCGTTCTCCGGTCTAGAAATTCCTTTACAAAGCCCACATTCCCAGGAAAACTTGAATAGAAATGCAAAAGTGTTTGATGATCGAGAAAAAAAAATCTGCTTGCTTGCAGTTCTTGTGTTGGCCAGAACGCTACAATAAACTGTTGCTTTCCACAGCTGGGAGGGCGAGGGCAGGCAAGAGGGCCTAGAGGGGGTGGGGGGGTTTGAGGGAAGGGAAGAGCCTGAGCTGAGGCCAGAAAACTTGAAAGGCAAAATCAGAACTCAGGCTGAGAGCGCCCCTGGGGCGGCGGGGCCTGGCAGGGGGCGGAGGAGGGCGGAGAACGGGTTACTGCGGGCGCGGAGCAGGCGGCAGGGGCGGGCCCGGCCCGGCCCGGGCGGGCGCCGGGCGCTGCCCCTTTAAGGCGGGCGGCGCGGGCCGGCCGAGAGCTGCTGTGATTGGCGCGGCGGGATCATTGGCTCCCCAAGCCGGGCCCGGGGGGAGTCGGCTGGAGCCCGCTGCGCTTTGATAAGGTCCTGGCAACTCAGTAACAACCCGAACGCTCGGAAATAAAAATAGCCCCTCATCGCAATGGATTTCGCGGCTGCCCGGCGTCCGAGGCGCCCGTCTTCCCGGCCCACAGCCCTGCTGTAAAAGGTAGGGCTGGAGGCGCGGCCCCGGCAAAGCTACTTCAAAGAGAGCCCTCCTGGGACAGGGGGCGAGGTCGCGCCGAGCCTCCCGGCGGGCGTCGGGGATGGGAGGGGGTCCGGCCGGCCGGAGACCGGGTCGGGAGGGGCGGTGCGGGCCGGGACGGCCCCCTGGAGGGGCGGCGGGGGCGCGGAGTGCGGCCCGGGGCGCGGCCGGCGCGTACCTCCCTTTCAGGACCGTGCGCTCGGCTCGCGCCTTTGAAGTGCGCTGTGAAATCCTCGGCGCAGTTTTTGTTGGAAGCGCCCGGAGGACATTTGGTGCGCGGAGTGACTGCTGGAAACAGGACCTGTGCGGAGAGCCGGCCGGGCGGGGGCCGGAGGGGCCGGGGGCGGCCGCGGCGGGGGCGGAGGCCCGCTCGGGTCTTTTGCATAAAAGGGGCGGCGGGGTTCGCTGCTTCCCCTCCCTCCTTCCCTTGCCGGTGGATCGCGCTCTGATCCCAGATTGTTTCCCCGCACCCCCTTCCCCTGCCGCGTGACTCCCCATGTTCCCCGACGCCAGGACCGGCCCGGGGGGGCCCGGCGCTGCTGCGAGCCGATCCGGGGGCCGGGGCCGGGGCCCTGCCCGGGGCGCTGGCGAAGTCTTGCGGCGGAGCGCGCGCGGGGATCTATGGTGAGTGCGGAGGCCGGGGCGGCGGGCGGCCCGCGCGCTTTGATGTGCCGGGCGGCGCTTTGAAGTTGGCAGGCCGGCTATTTCGGGGCGCTCTCCGGGCGGGCGCGGAGGAGAGGCTCGGGCTCGGCGCCCAGCGCTCCTGGGGGCTTGGCCCGCCTACCCCGAGCGCCCTGCGGGGTGAGCCCCCTCCCCACAGAGAGGGGCGGTGGGGGCCCTCAGGGGAGAGACTTCTGCAAGTGGCGGCTGCGGCGGGCGGCGAGGGCGCAGATGCCCCCCGGGGTGCGCATCGTGGTGGTGGTGATGGGATGTGAGCGGGGTTGTGAGTGTGCGGAGCTTTGGAAGGTGGGATGAAAGGGTGGCGGCGCACCCCCGGTTGCCCTCCCCTCCGCCCCCTGTCCCCGCCAGCCCCCCCCCCCCGCGCCCCTCCTCCTCTCCCGCCTCTCTCCCCTCTCCCCTCCCAGCCGCTGGTCCGCGCTTTGGGGCCCCGAGCGCTGGCCGAGGCTCAGTCTGCGAGCTGGAGCGGCCCGAGCCCGGGCCCCCGCGGCCCCCGCGCCTCTCCTCCCGCCCGGGCCCTGCGCCCCGGCCGCCCCGGCCCCTTCGCGGAGAGACACGGACTCCGCGCGTCGCCATTTCTGGACCAGGCTCTGCTTTCCGTGCCTTTTCCAGAGCGAGCGGCGGCGCCGGGGACCGACCCGCGCCGGGATCGGGCTTTTTGCGAGCGCCTCCCGGGGCTTCGGCCCCGCGCCCCACGGCTCTGGACGCGCGTTCTGTTGGATTTGGGCCGGGGGACGGGCCGGGGGGTCGGCGGAGATGAGAGCCCGGCCTCGGGCCGCCTTCGTCTTCCAGGTAACGGGGGCTGCTCCGCCTCCCCTCCGCCGGGGTTACGCAGCGCTGCCGGCAGCCCCGCCACTGCCGGCCCCGCCGCCCGAGACCCCGGGCGGGGACCGCACGCACCCCGCTGGGCCAGGGGAACCGGCCCGCGTGGAGGGTCGCGCTCCATCCCCCGCCTGCCCCTGCCCTCCTTAGTTCGATCCTCCCTGAGCTGGGAAAGCGGCTTGTTTATTGGTTGGCTAAGACTTTTCTTTGGGAAAAATGAGACAGGCTTTATCGAGGTCAGCAGAGTTTGGGGTTCTTGGCGTAGACTGTGGTGGCGTGAGACGGTTTCTGATCCGGTTTTGTAGGGTTCCGGGCTCCGGGAGGTGGCTCGGGAGACGGGTTGGTGGGTCCCCAGGCTCCCCTTCTTTCTCGCAAAGTTTGAAGATCAAAGTCTAGTCTGAGCGAGTGGATCTCTGGTTTGGGGGAGCGGGGAGGACAGAGGTGTAGACTGAGTCTTGCTCCTGGGGGGAGGCGGGGGCGGGGGGCGGCTTCCAGCTGGGAGTCCGGGAGCCCGGTCCGCCCCTCGCTGGGCGGGCTCCTCTCTCGGTGGAAGATCTGAATTTCTAACGAGTGGGAAGGGGGAGCGCAGAGGGAAGGGGTGGGTGGGGGGAATGGGAACCAGATGCCGGGAAGGGCACGTTTGGAGCTCGAGTTATCTTTGCGGAGAGCCGAGTGGGGAAATTCACCGAAATTGGTTTCACCTGCACCAGCCCCGCGGCGCGGCGCGGCTCGGGAGTGCGTGTTTGGAGTTGATGCCGGGAGCCGGAGCGGGAGCCAGAGCGGGAGGAGGGAGAGGAGCGGGAGCGGGCCGGCTGCCCTGCGCGCCGAGGCCAGTGGGCTTTTTCGGAAGGTTAAGTCTCACACCTCGTAAGCCCCTTCTTCGCCCCCACCACCCACCCTCCCGGCTCCCAGTTTACCTTCCCCGCCCCTTCCTCATCAACCCCCCCAAACCCCTTCCTCCTCCAAGTGTGCCCCCCCCCCCCAACTCCCCTCCTCCAAGTGTGCCGGGAGCTCAGATTTCGCCTTTGAAAAAGCGTCTGATACCTTAGATGAGCACCTCGCTGATAGCTGGGTTGCTTGATTTGAATTTGAGGAGTTGAAAAGCCTGTTTACTTTCTTGCTTTGATGTTGGGTAGATCTGGTTTTGATTAGATCAATACCCCTTTCTCTCCCTACCTCCCCCCTTCCTTTTCTTCCCAGAAAGGAGGCTCAGATGAGCCCCTGCTGACTCCAGAGAGAAAGACCACGCTGATCGCTGAGAGGAGCTGGAAGAAGGAAAAAAATCCCCAAACTCAGTGAGAAGAACTGGCTCGCCATGAGCAGTGCTGTGCTGGTGCCGCGCCTGCCAGACCCCAGCAGCAGTTTCAGAGAGGATGCTCCCCGGCCCCCGGTTCCGGGGGAAGAAGGGGACACCCCACCCTGCCAGCCGGCCGTGGGGAAGGGCCAGCCCGCCAAACCCATGCCTGTCTCCTCCAACACCCGGCGGAATGAGGACGGGCTGGGGGAGCCGGAGGGGCGGGCGTCTCCGGATTCCCCTCTGACCAGGTGGACCAAGTCTCTCCACTCCTTGTTGGGCGACCAGGACGGGGCTTACCTCTTCCGGACTTTCCTGGAGAGGGAGAAATGCGTGGATACGTTGGACTTCTGGTTCGCCTGCAACGGCTTCAGGCAGATGAACCTGAAGGACCCCAAGACTTTGCGCGTGGCCAAAGCCATCTACAAGAGGTACATCGAGAACAACAGCATCGTCTCCAAGCAGCTGAAACCGGCCACCAAGACTTACATAAGAGATGGCGTCAAGAAGCAGCAGATTGATTCCATCATGTTTGACCAGGCGCAGACCGAGATCCAGTCGGTGATGGAGGAAAATGCCTACCAGATGTTTTTGACTTCTGATATATACCTCGAATATGTGAGGAGTGGGGGAGAAAACACAGCTTACATGAGCAACGGGGGCCTGGGGAGCCTCAAGGTCGTGTGTGGCTATCTCCCCACCTTGAATGAAGAAGAGGAGTGGACTTGTGCTGACTTCAAGTGCAAACTTTCGCCCACTGTGGTCGGCTTGTCCAGCAAGTCCCTGAGGGCCACAGCGAGCGTGAGGTCCACGGAGACGGTCGAAAATGGATACAGGTAGGACTGGCAGGGGGTGGAGGGGGTGGGATGCATTTTGCAGATGTTTTGAGTTACGGAGGGTGGACGGTTGGATGGATGTGCTGCAGAGGCTGACAAAGGTCCGTGGAGAGTCAGGATCACTGGCCATGAATGCTTTGATCTTGCTTTTTGTTGTTGGGGGGTAAGAGGGGGGGGCAATGCATACACACCTAAGTGCCTGCAGTCTGCCAGTGCTAATTCAAACACTGGTGAGCATTATTCATTAATGTGGGTTACTTGGTTTTCTGTGCCAGTCTTAGGAAGGGGGGTTAGGGCGGGTGGAGAGAGAGAGAGAGAGGGAGCGAGCGAGCAGCGTTTGATGCCGTTGAGTCACCAAATACAGTAAGCACCGGTTTTGGAAGGGGTCACTCACCACCAATCAGTAGAGTGGAATTAAGGTGGCTAGGGAGGCAGCTGGGTTGTGGTGGAGACACAGGAAGTAATATGTGTGTACCCATTGGATGTGGGGTAAGTGGGATCTTTTGAACTTTTGTGTGCAGATAAGAGCCAGCAATTGGGTCTGTTTGTGGAATTAGGTCTTTACCCAGCAAGAAACTCTGCCTAGGGAAGGCCCTGTGGCTGTCCCGAAAGAGAAACCGTCACTCTGGAGTCCACTGGTGTGTGGACGAGGTTTTCCGAGCCTGCACTGGAGGCAGACCTCAGCTGGTTATGCTGTTGCTCAGTGTTGGTGGAGCAGAGGGCTTGGCCAGCAAAGACGGGCCCTGGACAACTTCCCCTTTTTGAGGCTTCAAAGACAAACAGTCCTTTACAGAGTGGCCAAGTCTTAAAATTCTTGACCTTCCAAGGCAACTTCAGATCTCCTGTGAGCATGAGTTTTTCTGCTTCTCTCCCTCTCTCTCCTCCCGAATATTCAAAGAGAACAAGCTTCTTAATTCTAGGTTGTTGCTTATGGCATGCAAGGGAAGGCGGGGGGGGGGGGGGGGGGGGGGGGGCGGGGGTTCTTGATTGCTGTCTGAAAGGCTTGCTTTGCTAGCCATGGTGTATTTCTCCATGTGTTCAAGACTCTGTGGAGATTACACTGTCTCTTTAGGGGAGCGCCTTCAGTCCACCAACAGCAACAGTAGAAAGGGCAGAGCAGCCAGGTCTGAAACTAGGAGCCCTGATTCAAGGGGATGGCCAAGACTTCGCAGGGAGGGATGGGCTTGTTCTCCAACCACCAGGGGGCGCTCTTGTGTCCTTGGGAGACGTGCACAGACATCTGGTCTCCACCTAAGTGGAACCGATGGGCTTTTGCAAAGAAGCATAGGATCACCTGAAGTTGTTTCAGCATCAATAAGCTTATGGTTTGGGGTGGTTTTGAAGGAAGATACTGGTGCTGGCCTCTGGGCTGGGCAGTCCCTGGGCACCTGCTGCTACTGCCCCATTTAATTAAGTGAACATGGATGGAGTGAAACCTCCTCTGGTCTCATTGCTCTCCAGTTTGGCGGTGGTAGCTGAGACTCCTTAAGGCCTGTGGTGAGGCAGCTGCTTCCCCTGGGGCCTCTGGCAGTGGGGCTTCTGTGTCAGGACCCCCGAGTGTCACCTTTGTAAATAGCACTGTGTGTGGTTTTGGATGTCCTCAGTAAGAAAGCACTGGGAGGCAGGACCCTGCCGTGACCCCTCCCCTTCGTGGGTGGGCAATAGACCCAGCCTTGGGGTGCCCCTCCTCCTCCCACAGGCCTTTGCTGGGATAGTACCAGGATTAAACTTTGGGTGATGACTCTTGTGAAACTTTTTGATCCTTTGTGGTTTCCATGGCTCTTGAACCTGAGCATCACCAGCACACAGGTGGCACCTTTCCCCAGGACTTTCCATACTATGCTTGTGTGTTCTTTTTTCCACGGTTGGATGGAAATGAAAATATTGTACCAGGACTTCATGAAGCCCAGACATCATAGGTGGACGTTGTCAAAGAGAATTTAAGCCATATCCAAATTTCGTGTTAATATGCAAAATATTCATGTGTACAGCGCTGTATTTGGAGGTGTCCCCAGTCACTTAAAGGACTGGGTCCTGGCTCTTAACACTTACTATGTGGGTTTAAGCCTTTCTGGACCCCATGTGCCCTCCATTTAATGAGTGCGCACCATCCTTTTTGTTTATGTCATAGGTTGCTTAGTAAGATGTTTTGAACAGATAGACGTCTGTAAAAAGTGTTATAATTAGTGTGATTTAATAATGTTAACTACTGGCTATGTGCAAAGGGCAATCAGGTTAAGATACTACTTTCAGGTTAAGATACTGACTTCTAGGTTCTAGCCCATAGTCCCTGCAACGTGTTAGAGTGTTGAGTGGCATGCCTCGGCTTTCTCTGCTTGTTGAACTGAAGTCTGTCTTTGCAGCTGGTTCTTGGGGTGTAGGGGTTCTAGCTAATTCTTTAAGTCTTCCCCCCTAATGCACTCACTCACTCACTCCTCAACAAGGTACCTGACCTGTGGGGCGGGCTTTTATGGAGTGAGTGAAATGAATGAAACATAAATAAATGAGTCCTGCTGAGGCTTTCCCTCCCTCAGCTGGGGAGGCCCAGGCCTGGCAGCCGCCCGGAGCCCCGCTGGCCTCCAGGCCCTGCGTTTACCCCGGGCACTCAGAGCTCGTTGTGAATGACTTGTTTGTGTCCTTACTGATTTGGTGTCAGGTTTAATATAAATAGCTGGAGCGGAAGAGCAGGAATTATCCTCAGAGGGAAGGACTCTGGTTTGTCAGGGGTTGAGTGGGAGGCCTGGGCTTTTGATGGCCTCTATAAATAACCAAGAGCGACTTGTCGGTAGAAGCACGTGTAAAAAGGCCGGCCCATAAACACACACGGAGTGGCGGGCGAGGTGTATGTGAGGGGGGCTGTGGGATTAGGAGCCGGGCCCAGCATTTATTTTAGGAAGGAGAAGACGGTGTGGGGCGCACACAGCCGCCCCCACATCCTTCCTTCTCTCCTGCCCTCTCTGCGCCGGCCCCTGTGCGTCCCTGCCCGAGGCGGGCCTCATCTGCGTCTCATCGGACCCTCTGGCCTGGCCTCACGTACAATGAGTTGGGCCCAGCAGATGGCCCTCTGCTGGCTCCAACTGCCTCCTGTTCTCTGAAAAGAGCTCGCTCCTGAGGCCCGTTTTTGTGCAAAGCCATTGGAATCGAGCTTGGCTTCAATTATCAAAGATGATGATGCCATGGGAAAGATATGCTGGAAGCAGTAGGCCGCAGTGAAGGGTGGGAGCTCTGGGAGGGCAGCTTGCGAAGACGCCCCGTAAGCATTGCCTGTGTTCTCAGAGCCCAAGTGCCCCACGCTCTCTGGTGCCCGGCCCCCACCGAGTGCCCCCTGGTCTTGCCTTAGGTAGACAGTGCTTGTTGAAGACATTGGATGGTGACTTTGGGAGTCAATTGTCACAGGGCTTCTGGAAGCCCTAAACACACGGCCTTAGAAGCAAATAATGTTTTTAAAAGTTGCATTGTTTTGAGGGCAGGAGGGCAGTTCTGCTGTGTTCTCTGGAGGGGTTCACCCTGGTGCTTGGGGTGGGGTCTGGGCCTGCAGCATCTCATCCAGATAAGAGAGAAGAATAGTTGGCAAAGCTGAGCACACATTTCCCCAGCAAATAAGATCCCAGGATCATCTGCTACCTGACAGCTGAAAGCCTTTTGCACATGGAAGTTGCAAACTTGGTCCGCCCAGTGCAAAATGTGTACCATAGGCCTCCACTCTCCCTAGGAATTTAAAATCCTGCCAGCAACTGGGAGCACAACAGTCCTGAAGAAATAATCAAAGCATCTGGGTACAATTACTGTAGCATGGTTCAGTTTCTTTCCGGTGTGTGTGTGTGTGTGTGTGTTAAAGTAATCACAATAAAACAGCTTTAATCCATTTTTTTAAATTAAGTGGTGATTTTTGACAAAGTTTGGGATTCTTAAAAATTGAGTTTGTCTCCCCCCCACAACCCTGCCTCCTTCCTCTCGGCATTATCTTGTTACGATTGTAGGAAAGGCCAAACCCTTTCAACTGAGCTAAGAGCAGTGTATTCTGTCAAATGACTGGGCACACAGTAGCCCTCCATTTTGGAAGCAAAGGGAAACGCATTTATTTTGCGATCCATGTGTTCAGGAGCAAAGCTGGGAGCACACGTGGGGTTGAGTTAGGTGCCTTTTTTGTTTGGGGCGGGAGGAGGAGGAATGCCTGTTGAGTCATTTTCTCCCTGTAGAAGCTGAATTATAACCCTTACATTTGGGACATTGTGGATATGTTAACACCACAAAGATAGCAACACTGAAGTGGTGGAAGGGGTGTTTGGATGCTATTTAAGGCTGTTTTGATCTTGTACTTTGCCTTTGGACTAAGAAAAAAAACAAAAACAGCAACTTATCAGCAGCCCATCTGATGGTCCCAGGTGTTTTTAGGAGGTTTAACAAGGCTCTGTGCGCCTGCCCCATGTCACAAGCTCCCATTCAGCTGTGGGGAGACCCGCGTGAGCCCGTCAGACCAGCCCTGGCCCTCATGGAGCTTCCAGTCTGGTGGCTCAGAACATGCATTCAGTGTGTGAAACACACACATGCTGTGTAATTAATAGAAGTCGTGATAAGTACCACAGAGGGAAAAGAGCTCTGTTTATATTGGCTCTTGGTTTTTGGAGCATTAAACTGGCTCCCCGCAAAGTATAGTGCCCTTCTGGGGCCTTTCGGAGGATGTGAGCACTTGATGCCGCTGGCTGTGTGTGAGCTGTGCTTGTCTTAGGGGGACACCCCACATCCCTGGAGGCCGTGACTTGCCCGTGTCACCCAGCTGGGTGGGAGCTAAGCTGGCACCAGCTCTCAGTCTCTTGGTTTCTGTTTCCCATCAGGGGCTTCCGGGCTTCCTCATGCCCATGTTCCTGAAGACAGGAAGGGATCCTGGAGACGTTACCTTGTTCAGCTTGCTTTGAGCTGTAGCCCCATCCAAGCACTCCAGAGAGGGGGGCCTCTGGGCTACTTTAAAGACTCGGGGAATTCTATAACCTGCCCCCATCCACTCCATGGGTCCACTTGGACCCTTACAATGTAAAGTGCATTCCTCTTTCTGGCTAAGGAAGCTCTTACCCCCATTTCCTCTTGTTTTGCCTTTGATGTCAGACAGGACCATTCTCTTCTTCTTCAGTCCCCTTGTCAACTGGGAGACTTGTTTTCACTGAACCACTCCTCATTCCTTCTCTTCTCCAGAAAAACCTATCGCCTTTTTTTTTTTTCCTTCCTGTCACTGCTCCTCTCTGTAGCCCTGGTGCCTGGGAATCCCAGATGAAGGACATGCGGACCAGCTCTAAGGCATGAAGTCTTACCATCCTCATTTAGTTGTCATAAAAAATCCTGGGAGGTAGGAAGAGTCCTCATCCTTCACGGATATGAGAACAGGGCCAGAGCATCCAAGTGACTGTTCAAGGTCACTCGGCCCAAGGCATCTGATAGATTCCATTGCAGTGTTCCCCCTTTGCACTTCCCAGTTGATTCTGCATCTACATAACATTTCTAAGATCTGGCTTTATGTTCCCATCTGGTTCAGTAGTATGAACCAAGGTGCCTGCCAGCTGAGCTTCTCAAGGAGTCCAGCTGTGGGATCCACATGGCCCAGTCCTCAGCCTGTTGGCCTCCCAGAAGGCTTTGGGGTCCCCCCTGGGTTTCCATTATTTCTTGGATGTTTGTGAGGATGAAAGATGATTGGGCAGCAGGTGCTCGATAAACATCAATGACAAGAACAAAGACCCCATCCGTACTAAAGGATCAAGCCCAAAACCTGGGCATGTGCCCTGCCTGAGAGTCAAACCATGACCTCCTGGTTCATAGGTTGACATTCAACCCCTGAGCCACACCAGTTGGGCTGGGGAGGACTTTTTAAGGACTCTTTCCTTCCCCCATCCTGGTGAAATCTCGAATTCCTGTTTTCACCCCCACGGCTCACCTTGTTTCCATCACCATCCAACTAGAAACAGCCCCTCTTAAATGTTGAGGCTAGTCTTTGTATCAGGAAGCAAACGAGAGCGCCAAATAAGTCAGTCCCTCGCCCACTGGTACCAGCTCTTGGTCCAGGCCAGGCTGCTATACCTGAGGGACCACCACGGGCACACCTGTGGAGTGGGCACAGGGCTCAGCTCCTCCCCCACGTGGCCCCGAGGATGAAGTGAGATGAGTATAAAGGCGTGCTCCTCTTCATGGGCCTGTAATTACACTGTCTACCTCCCTCACGGTGCCTACTCTCACCAGGTATGGTGATATCCCTTACCAGCCCATGGGTACCAGGCGACCAGAGCCTGGGGCTGGGGACACCCACAGTCCAGTGTGGTGCCGAACACGTGGTAGGTGAGTGGGAGCTCAGTGCTCGCGAGCATAAGACTGCTTTGACCTTTCACGGGTCCCTTGCAAATGCCAGCCCGAGGCCATCTTTGTAAGACCTGTTGCAGTGGCCTGATGGGTGGGGTGGATTCTTTTCTGAGTCCTCTGTTCCTTGCCAGTCGGTTTCTTTGTCGTTGGCATAGACTGGATGGGCCCCGTGGAGTATGCCCCTCTGTGTAAAGGAGGCTGCCTGCTTCACAGGCCCTTCCTGCAGCCCCAAGACCACCTTGGTCTGCTGCCTCCTCCCTCTCCCCCCCCCCCCCCCATCCCCCGTGTGTAAGTCCCTCGCTGGTGACACAAGAGGAATGCGGCCCAGCAGGACGCAGGCATACTGGTGGTTCTGGGAGGAGATCAAGAGGGTAAAATGGGGCGGCAGAGGCCACTGAAACAAAAGGGGGAGACCCCAGAGGAGGGGCCTGGATCCTCCTTTGAAACATTTTAAATCCGCCAGTCTTAGCCAGCCTGGGAGAGTGAAGACCTGGGGTGGGATTTGAGGGGGTGAGGGGGATACAGAGACCCAGCCATGCAAGGGGTGCAAGTCCTGAACATTGTCTTGAACTTTGCTGTGCCATCTGTCCAGCTCACTGGCCCCAAAGTTGAAATGCAAAGGCCATGCCAGGCCTCTCGTTGGTGGCGTCTCAGAACTACACTAACAGCTCCTGAGGAAACTGAAGACACCTTAGGACCCTGGCATTGTGTCCCCTGGTGCTGGCTTGGCTAGGGGACAGGGAGGAGGAAGACACCCCGTCTCTACTCCCTTACTCCCCTCTTTTATTCCATAGCCTCCCCGCAAAGAACAGAGTCCTGTTCCTTCCCATGTGTGAGCCTGTGTTTAGAACTTGGTAGGATCCCCTGGCTGCTTCTGGGGTCCTCCGTCCCCTGGCAGACTTTCCTTTGGGGACAGAGGAACCCAGGGCCAATCAGTGTCTTACAAGCTCCTGCTTTCTGCCCAGAGAGCAGCTGGCCCTGGGCAGCAGGCCGCCATTGAATGGATCTCGGGATTGTACACTCGTCCTGGGGCCCCCTGGCTACCTGGGTTTCTGCTGAGCATGCGTGACGCCCCGCTGTCGCGCTTCCCCTGCAGGTCCTTCAAGAGGAGCGATCCCGTTAACCCGTACCATGTAGGTTCCGGCTACGTCTTCGCACCAGCCACCAGTGCCAACGACAGCGAGATATCCAGCGACGCACTGACTGACGACTCCATGTCCATGACGGACAGTAGCGTGTAAGTATTCTGGTGTCCCCATCACGGGCGTGGCTGGCATGTGATTCGCAGGGCCATCTGGCCAGAGTCCGCAGCCAGTCCTCCCCTGGCTTTGCAGATCCCATCTGTGGACATGTGTTCGGTGGTTGAGGAGGGTGGCATGGTAGGTGGGGTGGCGTTAAGCTTAGAGCGTCGAAGGGAAGGTTGGTGGTACGCTAACGGGAGAAAACGGAGGTGACGTGGCGGGAAGACGGAGACCGGGGCATTTCTCGTGTCACGACACGTCTTGTGGTTGTCGGTTTGCCTGCTGCCCTGTGGGCAGACGTGCTGGGCTGGCCTTGAAAGCCAGGTTCTGTAGCACCAACAGGGGGACAGGGCGGCATCAAAAGGGCTTGTGTTTAGTTCATTGTGTTCGAAGGAAAAGGCACGGAAGGTGTGAGTCCAAAGGTGTCAGTTTCCCTCATGAATGTGCTCACATGGGCATCGTTCGACTGGGCATCGTTCGGCAGAATGCCTGCTCTGTGTCGGGCGGGGTTCTCCCCCAAGTTTGGGTTCCCTCCAGAGTCGAGTCTGATCTCTCTTGCAGATGGATGGCTTTGATTTCCGAAAGGGTGGGCTGCTGAGGTCCGCAGGGCAGCAGCGGGCGGGCCAAGCTTTGAGCTTCAGGTCATTGGTGGTCCTGCAGTGGTGATAGCTGGATGGCAAACAGCTTACGTTCTGTGTGACTTTCATTGTGTGCGTGGGGGGGTGGGGGGTGGGGGGTGGGCCGGGTCTCCCCATGTCCTGCCATCCCTTGGGATTCTGACGCGGGAGATGGAGGGAGAGCCTGGCCGTGGGCAGAACTTCCTCAAGAGCTTTCCTCCCAGCGCCCAGCTGCGAACCACCGTTCTAGAAATGTTCTTAGAAGGCGTTCCCACCAACGTCTCTGAGCAGGACTCTCCCACGGAGGGACCAGTTTTAAAAGGCAAACCCATAGAGAGAGCCGTGTGCGCTCTGGCGCCCTTAGAGTGTGTTCCTTTCACCTTCCCAAGAGCCGGCCTGCCTGTCCTCCCAGTTTGAGATTACATGGTTCTTACTGGCCAGTGTCCTGCTGCTTGGTCTCTGGCGTGGAGTTGGTTAGAAGGAAAGTTGATGAGGCTGGCTTGGGACTCTACTATTGATTAGAATCCTGGTGGCTTTTACTGTGTCACCTCAGATTCCCCTGGTGGCGAAGGGAGAGATCCTAGAGGTGCAGCACGCCACTCGAATAAGAGAAGAGCAGTTTTGCCTTGAGAAGCAATAAGTAAGGGCACGTCTTTCCTCCAGCGTGGAGGAGTAAGTCCCACAGAAATAAGTCAGAGTGAGCTCCTTAAATATCCACATTGAGGAAAAATTATCCTTTGATGGATACACTTTTACTTTGTGTGGAATAGTATTAGGTAGGCATAATTTGTTTTTGATCCAAATAATTAATATCAGGATTTGTTTTCATTCTACATTGTATTATCTCATAGATTATAAGGTTATATCAGGCTATCTGCCCCTACAAATGGTATTGTGCCCCCCCCCCCGCATTTTTTTTTTTTAATGTACATTTTTATTGAATTCAGAGAGGAAGGGAGAGGGAGAGATTGAAGCATCAATGAGAATCATTGATTTGCTACCTCCTGCACGCCCCCAACTGGGGATCGAGCCTGCAACCCGGGCATCTGCCCTGACTGGGAATCGAACCGTGACCTTAGATCATAGGTCGATGCTCAACCACTGAGCCGCACTGGCCGGGACCCCTCCCATTTGCAAAACTGGTTTTTCTTTTTCTCGTCACCCTCCTGCCGTGTGTGTCTGTTTGCTGCCGCTGTGTGCTCGCTGCTGGTAGCATTGCTCCTTCAGCTGTGCTGTGTTGTGGGTTGTGTGGGAGTGGTAGCATTATGTGTGAAACAGGGTGAGTCGGGTTTGAATGAGGGCATTGAGTGACTCTCCAAAAGTCAGAGGTAGTTTATGGAAGTCTTCTGTTTAGTTTTCTTTTCTTTTTAAAAAAATATATGTTATTGATTTTTTACAGAGGGGAAAGGAGAGGGATGGAGAGCTAGAAACATTGATCAGCTGCTTCCTGCACACCCTCCACTGGGGATATGCCCGCAACCAAGGTACATGCCCTTGACCGGAATCGAACCTGGGACCTTGCAGTCCGCAGGTCGACGCTCTATCCGCTGAGCCAAACCGGTTAGGGTTTCTGTTTAGTTTTCTTAGAGACTGTTTTGGCCTGCTTCCTGGTCCTTGCATTGCATTTCCACCCCCATCCCTGTGTTATTGTGGCTTCATGAGGAGATAACTTGAGCGTGGTCCCCACACGTGGTCGAGCCTCACCAGACCCAATTGGGAAGGTAGGCAGTCCTGTGACTGACAGGTGGCAGTGAGGCCCATGCTTCCATAGCCTCTCATGGCAGAACCGGGCTCAGCGCCAGGCCGACACCGGCCCCTGCCCTTTGCCTCTCCCCCTGTCCCCAAGCACCCACATCGCCAACGTGAGATGTGTTATTAGGACCAGTGGATATGAGACCTTTGAGTTTCTTTTATTTTTATTTATTAGCGATCACCCACACTGCTTCTCTTTTAATGGGTTGGGGAGAGGGGTAGGAGGAGGGAGCAAGTTCTAACTTCTCCTCTGCACCCTCTCCCATTACCCCTCTTCTTTCATCCCCTTCCCAAAAGAAAACCTTCCTCACTTTTACAGAGGTGAGTTTAAAGCCCTCTGCCCCCCTTCCCCCATTAGCTAAAGAATTTGTGGGCCTGCATCTGGGAGAGGGAGCGGAGCAGACAGGTGGCCTTTGCGAGCCAGCTGTTCGGGCAGAAGCGGGGTAGAGTGTGGCCATTGAGGTCCGTGTCACACAGAGGCACAGCCCTCACCCAGTGGCTTTCTCTCGGGCACAGGACATTCATTCCCTTGGGCCCCCCTGGCAGTACCTCGGGGATTCTGCCTAGGGTGAAGCTGTGTGGGCTTGGGGGTGAGTAAACCAGGATGCCAGCCTCAAGAGCAGATGCATGGGAGGGTCGGAGACCTGGGGGCCCAGCGCTGGGTGGCACTGAGCTTCCTCCCAACCAAGTGGACGGGAACCAGATGGGGCCATGACAGCTGGAGCCACCGGGGCCTATGCCAGCCGGGAGCAGGGCATCCTCTCCAAATGGTCTGTCCAGGGGCTCCGCCTGGTGATGCCCAGAGTGGGGGACACAGGGGCCTCCAGAGCCCATCCGATGGGATGAGGGTTTGGGCTTAGAGGTTACTGTGGGCGTCGAGCTGCCAGGCCCTGGGGGTCCCTGGGGCCCTCCCCGCTCTCCTGCGCAGCGGGCTTGGCGTGCCCCGAGCCTGTGTGATCTGCCCGGTGCCGGGGCAGGATTCCCAGGGCTGGGATTAGACCCCTCCTCAGAGCTCTGCCAATTGTGGGCCTGGTGCAGATGAGAGTGCTGGGCGAGGAATAAAGTGTGTGGGGGATGAAAAGCCGAACTGAATCGCTTTCAGCCCATTGTTCATCCGGGGAAGCTTAGAGGGGATAAGAGGGTAGCAGGCCCTTTGAAATTTCCTTGAACGAGTGAATAGGAGCGCCCCGTAAAGCATGAAAAGGCGCTGGCTGTTTCTCCTGGGCACAATGGCCGGCTCGGGCTGGGAGGAGGGCGGCCAGGGCTGGGGAGGGGGCCGGCTGCCCTGCTGGGAGCTAAGGAGGGGGCGCGACTGAGGAGGGGTCGAGGGGGTCACAGGCGGCCTTCAATAGACTCCAGAAGGTTGGAGTTCATTAGACACAAGCCCGGGGAAGCAATCATCTCATTGGCGATGGAGCCGGTGAAGTCCGGGGCCTTTGCAGGGGGCCTGGGAGAAGCTGGGCAGGGCCAGCCTGCACTTGCCGGTTCCCCGGGCAGCGGGGCCTGGAAGCCGGTGCCGGCCGGGGCTTTAAAGGAATCATGGCTGGCTCTGTTCCCGCCCAGGAAAACGCCCGTGAAAGATGGCTGGGACCGGGGTCCTCAGAGGCCTCTGAGAAGGCTGTTTTATAAGCCTATTACTCTGAACTCACTTTCTGGGAAGAAATGGCTTTAAATTTTTTTTCTTTCTCTTTCTTTTAAATTTAAAGTTAGCTGCCAGATTCCCAGCCAGGTCCTAAGCCCCAGTCTTTGGAGTATGGAAGACAGGAGGGGGCGGGCATTCCTGGGCCTCGGGCTCCGGAGGAGGAAGCCAGAGGCTGGAGAAGCCAGAGGTCCTCTGCCCCCCAGGGGTGCCCTGTGTTAGGTGGCGGGCATCGCGTGTGCCACGCGGAGCAGCTTGGCCTTAAGGCTGCATGGGCCCTGGGTGTCCCCAAATCAGTGCACGACGCTCCCCCGCGTCCCACACACAGGCCGGTGCAGGTCGTTTTATTTATTTATTTTTATTTCCCTGTATCTTATGTATGGGTTTACTTTGGACACCAGTGAAAGCCTCTGTGTGAACTTCAAATATTACCTTATCTTAAAAACCGGCTTTGATGTTGGCTGTGATCAGAGGCCATCTGAGAGGCTGCCAAACGGAGCCAAGCTTGGACGCCTGAGCGCGGTGCCCGCTCTTTCAGAGTCCCCGGGAAATGACATTCAGGTTAGCCGGGCACCACTGCGGAGTCAAAAGGCTAAGCTAATAGGCTTGGCTTAAATGGCAGCTAAACAGAGCGCACACTTCAAACCCGGTGCCCCCAGAAACAGCTGGCCGGCAGCGGCTGGTTAGCGGGCATGTCCGGAACGAAAGGAGGCCGTGCAGGGCCGGCGCGGGGTTCAGCCGCGGTTCGGAGCGGCCAGGAAGCTGGTCACAGACTTCAGAGCCTGGATAAGAAGGAGAGAGGCCCCCTTCTGGAACGAGGGGCTGTTTTGGAAGAAGATGCACTGGCTCCATCAGCTGCCCCGGGTGTGGGGGGAGCTGGTGGGGGGGTGCTGCTGGTGGTCGAGTTGTGCTGGCGGCGGCAGTGGTGGAATGGGGGTGCTAATGGTGGTGTGTGTGCATGCTCACGCTTGCCTATTGGTTGGTTGGTTGGGGCAGTGCTTAAAACCCATCATTTGAGCATTTGTTCCTCTGGCCTTCAAATGGGCCAATGAACTGCTTCCTCTCGCCCAGACCGATGCTCCCCAATTCTCTCTTCTTTACCTCATATGGGAAAAGACAAAGGTCAAAAAGCCTGACCACTGACTTCCGTCTGGGAGGAAAGGAGAAAAGACTACTAGAGGACAGAGTCGGGGGGGGGGGGGGGGCAGGTCACAGTGGGGTCATGGGGTGCTTGGCTCCTGGTCTCCCAGGATTGTCAGGAAGAGGCCTAAAGCAGAGACATCCAGCCTCTTAAGTCCCAGAAGGGTTGCTGCTCAAGAGAAGGGCAAGGACTGTGCTTTGCAGCCCTGAGGCAGCAGGAGATGGTTAGACCAGCATGAACCCCAATCTGTGGGTCCTCCACTAGCCACTGCCCTCCCCCCTTACCCCACAGGGGTTTGGGCTAGAGACCAGGAGATTCATCTGGCATGCCCCCTAGCCAGTGAGTATCCCGTGGTGGGAGAGGACTTTCCAGAATGTTCACCAGGTCTCCATTGGTCTCTTCAGCATGTTAGGTGACTCCATGGGCTTAGGAAATGCACCCCCATGTTCGGTCAGGAGCTTTGCTTCCCCAACCAAGGAAGTGTAGGTGGTTGAGACACCTGTTCTGAGCCCTGGACTGCCCGCTGCAGGCGGTGACGCCGGTCACTAGATGTGGTGGACTTGGGTTTTGTGAGGACGGAGTTGGTTCTGTGTTAGGAATGTCTGACCCCCGGGAGGAACTCGTGTGTGGGGCCAGCAGCCTTGGGTTGGAACCCATCCCCCGGTTTACTGCTCACCGGGGTGTGCTCGGGAGAGCCCGGTTCTCGCCGATTCCAGGATGAAAACGATGAGTTTCAGTCCATAAACTCCAGGTGGGCCACGAAGCTTCCGGACCTGGAACCTTCTTCCTCCTTGGTCTCCGGGCCCGTCGAGCCCAGGCCTCATGAGCAGGAGACCGTCTGGGCGGCCTGGCCTGCACTGGCCAGTGGCCACCACTTCCCACGGTGCTCGCTGCCTCTGCCCTTGGCCTCCTCTGGGACAGGACTCAGTGTGTTTAAGGCCTTCCTTTAGGTCCCGACCCCCTTCTGCCCTGCACCCTCAGAGCACGATCCTCTCTGTGCTGCTCAGCCAAGGTTCGGCTAACAGATCGCCGGTCTGCTGTGACCCGGTCACCCCGCTGGGGCCCTGTCCGGCCCGGTCGCAGACTTCCGGGAAACGCAGCCGCTGGAATTCTTGGGCCTCGCAGATAAGGGGCCAGAGGTCAGCCGCCGGCTCGCTCCTGCGTCCTTTCGGGCGCTGCTGGTTTCCCCCGCTGCTGCCGAACCAGCCTGCCTCCGAGAACAGAACAGCAGGGAAAGGGAGCAGCCAGAGCCCGCATTTCAATACCGACAGCCTCCAAGGATGACTCCGGAGGAGCTGTGTGAGCAGGAGCCTCTCGCCTCCGCAAGGGGCGGTGATGGAAAACTGTACCCCCTTCCCATTCGGCTGCTCAAGAATAAAATTATTTTCTAACAAGGCACGGCCGCGTCTGGTGTTTCTGGTGAAGACGAGCTGGAGGACCGAGTGCAGGCGCCGCTTGCCTCTCCCGCCTGTGTTTTCCAAACACCGGGGAGGGCGCGGGGCCTGTGCTGCCTTCAGCCGGGTCTTTGCCAGGACTTCGTGGACAAGACCCTTCCCCTTGGACCACGTGGCATGCGGCGGGCGGGCGGGCGGGGGGTGGGGGGACTGGAATTGCAACCCTCCCACCCCCAGGGGTCCTCTCTCCCCATATCCTGCTGAGTGTTTCATCGTGGTCATTACCACCTCTGACCTATAGGTTTTGCTTTTTTTATTTTTGCTTATGCCGGGTACCCGTGGATAAAGCTTTATAGGCCGTCCTCTGCATTTTCCCCTGCTCGTTTGCCCAGTGCCTAGAACAAGGTCTGGCACATGATAGGTACTCAGATACTGGCATGAACGGCACAGAATGCCACAGAGTAGGGGCTTTGTCTGTGCCCACGCTGGTCATGTCTCTGAGACTTTGTTGGTTGGGATGGGAGCTGAGGGAAGGAGAAAGCCCCCAGTCACCCTGCTGGCAGTTTGTGCAGGAGAGAAGTTTGGGAGCGCCGGGAGGTTGAGGTGGGAGAGCTGGGCACAGCCTCACTGACGCCTGGCTCGGCCCGCCGCGGTCCGGCCCCTCTGCCCGCCGCGCTCGCCCTGGTCCGCCTTCAGGCACACCTGCTTCCCGGGTCAGGGCAGTGTGTTGTGGCGGCAGCAGATTGTTGGGAGGACCAAAAGGGTCTTGGGCTCTCCTGCTCCAGGCACCTGTAGGATGGATGGGGTGTCTTTACTCTGGCTGGGCTGGCTGGAGTGTCACCCAGTCCTGAGAGAGGAGCTTACCACCCTCTTAACAAGTCGGGGATGCTGAATCCGAGAGGAAGCCATTTGCAGAGGTGGGTGGGCAGGAGGTTTGGCAGTGCGGTGGTGGAGTGACTTTCCCGCATGGGGGGCGGTGCACTTGGGGAAGTGTGTGGCGCCGTCCCCGGTGGGATGTGAGCGTCCCGAAGCTGAGAGCATCTCCTGAGCCTGTGGGTTCTGTCTTTTCCCTCCCCTCAGAGATGGAGTCCCTCCGTACCGCGTGGGGAGCAAGAAACAGCTCCAGAGAGAAATGCATCGCAGCGTCAAGGCCAATGGCCAAGTGTCTCTACCTCATTTCCCGGTGAGTACGGCTTCGAGGGGAGGCCACTGTTTCCGGCCGCGGAGAAAAGGGGTGGGAGGAGGAGGGGCATAGAGACCGGAGGAGGGGCAGTGCTGGGCCTGCTGGGAACAGGGTGGGAGGGAAGACCAGGCCAGGAGTGCTGATGTGGTTCGTTGGGTTGTGACGCTGAGCAGAGGGGAGTTTGACATGACCCTCCTGAACCCTTCCATCTCCTCCGTTCATGAGAGAAAGCTCTGTACGAGAAAGAACCGAAGCCTTCCTCTGGGAGGGAAACCAGATCATCCCGCTTCTCCTGGCCCCACTGGAACGGGAGCGTCCTGAGAGCAGGGAGTTTTCCTCTCTGTCAGCCTCCCTGTTTACAGAAACGAACAGTGCCTGGCACGTGATAGGTGCTTGTTGATTGAATGAATGAATGAATGAATGAGGAAGAGGAGGCTCGAGGAATCTGCTTCCTGTGGGAGGAAAGTGTCATCCCTGGGACATTGCTGTGTGGGCTGCCTGGCTCAGTCATTCCCATCTTCCATGTCTGCTGACTCGGCCGTTTCTCCTGCTGACCGGAGGCCCCGGAGGGCAGCGACAGCATCGAGTCTGTTTCCAACCCCAGCACGTGGCTCAGGTCCTGCCCTAGGCTCTGCCCCTGGTGCTCTGTCCCTGGTGCGTGCGGAACGAGCGCAGTGCTGGCAGCGAGGGTCGCAAGAGCCGCTTCTTGCAGCTGTGAGGAGAGGCCAGCATGGCATGAAGGGTCCCTCCCTTCCTTTCCGTGTCCTGGAGGACAGCCAGGATGTGCCCCTGTACATGTCAGGAGCTGTGCTGGCAGGGCTGAGGTGCAGGTTGCAAGGGTGCTCCCCCTGGGGGCGGAGGGGAGGGGGAGTGCCCAGTGTAGAGCAGCGCCTGTGGTTTACAAATCCTTCCCGAGGGTCCAATTGGTCCTTAGGTCACGTTGCATTTGGAAAATTAACACTTGGAATTGCTACTCCTGAATTGCATCGGTGCACGGATTGCAGCCAGACCGGCTCTCTGGAACCTTGCACAGTCCGGGGCAGACGGAGCCTTGTCCTAAAATTAGCATGTTCAGATTGCTTTCTGGGGACCTCCAGCAGCTCCCTCCTCAATAGCACTACCCCCAAAATTCAACAGTATTGATGACGTAAACCTTTTTTGACGGGGCAGGGGTATATGTGTATCGATAAAGAGAACTTCTAACAGCCAGGCTTGTGAGTTAGAGGATCTTCTCCTGGGGTGTGCGGACCTTGGTGGGGGAGGGGAGCTGCAGGGAGTCTGCCTGAGTGAGAAGACCCATCTCCTACAGAGGGGGCCAGGATTTCTGTCCCCTCTGCAGGGTCTGCAGCTAACCGGTCACCAGCTAGGCCCACCTGTCTGCGGGGGGCGGGGGAAGGTTGGCTTTCTGCTGCCCCCGCCGCACCCCAAAGCAAAGGGCAAAGCAAGAAGGAAATGAGGAAGGAGGCTGGACTATATGGAGGAGGGTGGGCGGGAGGAGGGTGGGCGAGATGACAGGAGGAGAGAGAGGCAGGCGGCTGTGGGGGTTCTCTCTGTTTGCTGCTTTTGGCAGGCGATCTCGGTGCCTTTTTATATTCCGCACTTGATTTGGAGATGTTCCCTTTCCCTTGATAGAGCAGCTTCAGGCAGCCAGACTCAGCAGTGTTCTGCTACTAGCCCGCAGCAGCTTTCTTCATTTCTGCACAAAGAGCGGGCGGGGGCGGGGGCAGCAGATCTAGGACAGTGTTGAGACAACACCGCCTCAAAGGTGCGCAGCGTGCGGCCAGGAAATAAATCACCGCTGCTTCTGATCCGGCCGCGCGACTCCCTCTCCCCCTCCCTCTGCCCCCCCCCTCCCTTCCAATCTTACTTTTTTAATTTCCAACTCCCTTCCTGTTTAGACTCCACGTTTTCTTCCTCGAGTTGGTCCCTCTCCCCTCCCCACCTCAGAGGCTGCCTCTCTTTTTGATGTTTGACAACAGTCTTTGAAGATTGTCGACTTCAGAGTAGCTACTGATGGGCTGGTTGTACTACAGAGAGAGCAAGCGGGGCCTCTCGGAGCGCGACCAACTGCTCCTGCCCAAGGCGACCGCCGGCGGGGACCATGGCGCGCCGTGAGGCCCGGCCCCGGCACATAAAGCTCCCGGCAGCCCGGCCGCGCTCTGCCGGACCCGGAGCCGCCGAGCCCATCGCCAGCCCGGGCGGCTCCGGCGCAGCCGCCGGCTAACCGCGCCCGCCTCTCTCCCCGCTGCCGTAGAGAACCCACCGCCTGCCCAAGGAGATGACCCCCGTGGACCCCGCCGCCTTCGCGGCCAAGCTGATCTCCAGGCTGGAGAAGCTGCAGCTGGAGCTGGCGAGTCGGCACAGCCTGGAGGAGCGGCTGCAGCAGATGCGCGAGGTAGTGCCGGCCCCGGCCCCCCCCCATCCCCGTGCGTGCCGGGTCCCCCCCTCCTCACCGCCCCCTTCTGCCGCCTTCCCTTCCAGGATGAAGAGAAGGAGGGCTCCGAGCTCGGGCTGGGCTTGCGGGATGGGGCGCCCCCCCAGCACCCCCTCTCCCTCCTGCCCTCGGGCAGCTACGAAGAGGACCCGCAGACGATTCTGGACGACCACCTGTCCAGGGTCCTCAAGACCCCGGGCTGCCAGTCCCCCGGCGTGGGCCGCTCCAGTCCCCGCTCCCGCTCCCCCGACCACCACCACCACCAGCCGCCGTGGGGCAAGCTGCCCCCCGCCGCCACCGCCTCACCAGCCGGCTGCCCCCTCCTCGGGGCCAAGGGCTTCGTGACCAAGCAGACCACGAAGCACGTGCACCACCACTACATCCACCACCACGCCGTCCCCAAGACCAAGGAGGAGATGGAGGCGGAGGCTGCGCACAGGGTGCGCTGCTTCTGCCCCGGGGGCCCCGAGTATTACTGCTGCCCCAAGTGCAAAAGCCACCCCAAGGCCCTGGAGCCCGGGCCTGCCGAGCACTTCGGGTAGGTGTTGGGGAGCGGGCTGTCCTGGGCAGGTGTGGGGTGAGGTCAGAGGTCATGGGCATTGTGCTTCCAGGAAGGCGGGCACAGGGTAGGGAGGCAGGGGGAACAGGTGCGTCCACCCCCCCCGCCCCACACACACACACTGTCTCATCTGTCCCGTCCCACCTGTCCCGTGGGGGGACCCCGGAGAGGTAAGGGTGTGGTTCTCGGTTCCCCGAAGTGGCAGCCGAGGCCGCAGCCGCCCGGGGAGGACAGACAGGGCGCAGGATGTCTGGCGGTGGGTGGGTGCTGGAGAGCGAGCGGCCGCGCGAGCCCCGGCCCCGCAGGTACACACGCCGGCGCCACCCCGGGGCCGCAGCCGCCGTTCTGCCGTCGGCCTAAACAAAGGTGACTGTTTGCTCCTGCCGCCTCAGTAGTAAGCGTTGGCCTGAGCAGCCCACAAAAACGCCGTGTTTGGCAACGCCCCCGGCTGTGACGGTAGTTATTTCTTTCTCCTCTCTGAAGGCAGAATAGAGACGTTGCTCTTGAAGTCACATTTTCCAGTTTTTCTAACCCAATTTCTTTTTCCTTCTGCTCTCTCCTCCCTTCCCTGCTCAGCGCCCAAAGCACGAAAAAGGCCTCCCCCATGGAGTCTGGCCGCCTGCCCCCCGCCGAGCGCCCCGGCCGGCACCACCTGTGGGGGGGCGGCGGCGGGCACTCCCGAGCTGCCGCCCGCGCCCCCCTGTTTGCCCCGGACCCTGCGATGCCCCCCCTGGCCCCGCCCAACACCCTGGCCCAGCTGGAGGAGGCCTGCCGCAGGCTGGCCGAGGTGTCCAAGCCCCCGAAGCAGCGGTGAGTGGGAGCGGCGTGCGAGGCGGCAGGCTGGCGTCGGGGGTGGCGGGCGTGGACGGAGAGACTGACCGATGGCGGAGGGAAGGGCCCTTTTCTGGCCGCATCACACTGCCTTCTCCAACTTCTGGAAATTGTTGCCTTTCATTCGTCCCGGAGAGCCAGCCGGGGTCTGCGAGGCAGCGTGCGCTCACTCCTTCAACCCCATTCCTTACCCACGCCCGGACCTCGTAAGGCCGGTCCGAGGAGCCGACGAGAAGCCATGACCCAGCAGATGGGGACTCGGGCCTGCAGCCCCCTGCCTGGCTCGCAGGGCCCACCCCGGGTGCCCCGAGGGCTCAGCAGGGCCGTTCCCAAGGCCCGTTCCAGGCCTAGAGTGGACACTCGGCCTCGCTGTGTCCCGTGTGGCTGGGAGTCTGTCTGTGTCTGCACCAGGCCCCAAACAGCGTTTCCTATCCGCCTCCCGTCGGCCCTGGGGACGCAGGCTTCCCGCTGACCCCGTGCTCCCTCCGCTGTGTCCGCAGGTGCTGCGTGGCCGGCCAGCAGAGGGACAGGAACCACTTGGCCGCGGGTCAGACAGGAGCCCCGCCCTTCTCCGCCCCGGGCCCGGCCGCAGAGGAGTGAGTGTCTGCCGGGGCCCCCCTGTGGTTTACATGTCGGGTGTTCGCAGTGGGCATTGGTGATTTCCGAAAACCTCCCCTAACATGGCACCACCCCGATGCTGACGTGTTGGGGACCAGGAACATAAGTCAGGGTCCTGAAAAGCCTTCCTGGACGGAGCCAGGCGCGTGGCTCGGGCCCCGGTGTTCCTCCCCGGAGGGCCGCACGGCCCAGGGTCCGCACACTAGTCAGGCGGAGGCCTGAGGCCTCGAGCGGGTGGGCCCGAGGGTCCCCACACCCGGGTGTGAACGTCGCCCGCAGCTCGGGGAGGCCGCTGTGTCACACAGAGCAGGAAGGTGGCTGGTCCCCGGGGCAGAGATGGAGGAGGGCGACCTTCCTGGTTTTTCTTGGGGAAAACAGCAGCTCCCCTAATGGCACTGTGTTCCTTTTGTCAATGTGCCCTCTCCCCACGTGGACGGAGAGGCCTGGCTTCGTGCGGTGACAGGGTGGCGCGTGTGAAAGGAAATCTGCCGGGCGAGCTGACCGGTTAAGTGACTAAAGTGGCTTTTTCTCAGCGGCTTCATCATGAGCAGTGAGCAGCGTTTGACGGCCTGAGCAGGCCACCACCCCGCGCCCTTGTGTGTTAACTGGGTGACCTCAGTCTGCCTGCTGTTCTGGCCCGACCTTGTGTTTAAGCTATTCTATAAAAACCCCAGATAACAGGAGGGGGGTCGAAATGACTGAGCTCACCCCACACACACCGGGGGCTCTAGCCGGGCCAACCCAGGAGGTACACGGAGTTTGTCTCCAGTGTGTCCTGAGCATGCGTGTCCTTGTGGCTCTGAGAGAGGAGGCACCCCATTTGTGCTGACCTGAGAGAGACGGCTCTGTTCCCCTGCTTGGGGGTAGGAAGAGAAACAGGAGCAATTTGTGCAACTGAGGGACTTGCCCCCCCTGCCTGTGCCCCGCACGGTGACCTGAGGCGGACTGCACTCACCAGAGGCTGCCTCTGGTGTGGGAACCCCTGCAGCCCCTGACATGGGGATCCCTTTTCCTCTGGAGACAGTGCTTGGAGAGGGTGTGCGTGCGTGTTTGCTCGCTGCCTTCAGACGCTGAGCTTGCTGTGTTGCGTCTTCTTTTCAGGCACAGAGAGCCAAAGAAGCCAGCGGGGGCCCGCGCGCTCCAGGCCAGCGAGCTGGTCGTCACGTACTTCTTCTGCGGAGAAGAGATTCCGTACCGGAGGATGCTGAAGGCTCAGAGCTTGACCCTGGGCCACTTCAAAGAGCAGCTCAGCAAAAAGGGAAATTATAGGTAAGAGTCCCGCGGCTTCTCTCTGCTCTGGAGTTTGTGTGCTCGGAACCGAGAGCCAGAGGGACTGCCCTGGCCTGTCCAGCCCCGGGAGGGGCCGCGCGCTTAGGGGCCGGGGGGCCGGAGGGCCGGGGGCGTGGGCTGCCGCCTGCCGCCTGCCGCCCCCTCACCGCCCTCAGCAACAGCAGCAGGGAGCCTTTCCCCACTAGGTGAGCAGGATGCTGAGGACGGCGGCAGGAGAGCTGGGCTGGGACCACCTTAGGGGACTGCCTGAAAGGGGGCGAGGTGTGTGTGTGTTTGGGGTGGGGGGAGATAGAGACGGACACGCAGCCCCATTAGGGGACCGAAAGACTGCTGTCCACTGAAGGCCTGGGGAGGGGCAGGGAGTGTCCCCTTACTCACCTTTCCTGCCTGAAGAGCCGCCTTCCCCCGTCCTGGGAGTCACGTGAAGCAGGGTGCTGTTCCGTCGTGACGAAGGGGGGCAGGCCTGGCGCATGTGGTCCATGGCTGGGCGTCCGCCTATGAACCAGGAAGTCACGGTTTATTCCCACTCGGGACACGTGCTTGGGTTACAGGCTCGCTCCCCGTGTGGGGCGTGCAGGAGGCAGCCAGCCAGTGATCCTCTCCATCGTCGATATTTCTGTCTTCCTCTCCTTTCTTCTCTCAAGTCAATAAGAATATATTTACAAAACGGGGGGCGGGACCTGCGGTGGCGCTGGGTGGACAGGGGTCTAGGAAGGGACCTCGCCACCCTCTCGGCTTCCTTTCCGGCTTCGCACCCGGGAGGTGCCCACCTAGGCCTTCCGGGACCCAGATCGGACTAGAGCGGAGGCCCCATTTCTCGTTCCTTTCCCCTAACCCGGCCCCAGCGCCCTGACTTTCTGAGCAGCCACCTCCACCCAGCCCTGGTTTGGGCAGGGGCCACGGGGCCACGGGGCCGCTGTGTCGGAGGAAGGGGTGGGGTTCGGGTGGCTGAGGAGCAGGGTGTGGAGCTGGCTTCGCTCCTTCCCGGGGACACACCTGGGCGGAGGTGGGCCGAGCCTCTCAGAGGCTCGGGGAGGGGCCCGGCCGCCTTGTCTGGACGGACACCGTGTGAAATCATTCCGGGGATCCCTTTTGATCTCGGCTCCGACTCCGGACTTGGGGGAGCTGCAGGTGACCTTCAGGGACAGGGGCCACGAGCGCTGAGCAGAGCGGCGGCCGGGCCACATCTGGCTCTGATTTCTTTTCCTGAGGCGCACTTCGTAAGCCGGGCTTTGAAGCCGGCCCGGCCTCCCCTTTAATGCACAAAGACTTGCACAAACGTCCACGCTCACATTCTTGACTGATTGGATCAGCCTGTGGCCAGGCCCCTCCCAGCCCCTTATCGCTCTGCTGGCTCTCCTGGCCAGAGCGGCTCCCCCTCCTGGGTCGTGGGGGCACAGGGTGCCATGCCTCAGCCCCCCTTCCAGCAGGGGCGATGCTCCAGCATTCAGGCGCCCCCCCCCCCCCCCCCAGGAGAAAGCCCGGGGAGCGGGCACCCGGGCCGCCGTGAGTAATCTCACCGTGGCAGAGGTTCAGAAAGAGAACAGCCCTCGACGTGCCAGGCGCTATTGGTGCCAGATGTCGGAAGAAAGCAGAGTTTGCCACATAGAGCGTGTTGCCCTGGAAAAGCCCGCTGCTTGGTGGAGGGGGGTACAGCGAGCACGCTGAAGTCCTGGGGGCGGGGCAGAGGGAACTGGGCTCTCCGTCCTGGAAGAGGGTGCAATTATGTGGGAGGTCGTGCCGAGTTTGCCATGACAGCCGGCCTGGTGAACCCAGGGGGTGGCATCGGAATCGGAGCCCCTCCTTTGGAAAAGGAGTCTTCCCGCCAGGGTGTCCTGTGCCCAGTGCCCCTCCCACTTGCCCACCATTCCTCCCAGTGCCCCCCACGCACACACACCTGGACCCTCCACAGGCGGCGCTTTCACCGCCGCCCCACGCCATAGCTGGGCCGGAGCGCGCAGACAGGCCTGACTGGACCCGGCTGTCGGACTTGACGGAGTCCTCCCGCCCAGGAGAGAGCGGCTGGCCTTCTCTAAAGGGAAAAAACCGCACCAACGGAGGGGAACGGATACAGCCATTACCCGGAGACACAATTGGGTTTTTTAAACAGCCCCCCCCCCCCCCGGGGACTGGGTGTGTTTAATCCCATCGAGGGGTGCCCCTCGCTGGGGACCGGGAAGGAAGGGGCTTGGGGGGACGCCATTTCCGAGGGGGACTCTGAGAGGCCGCCCAGAGAGACTGCTCATTGGAGTCCTTACAATTAAACAGCCTTAGGAGGAAAAGGGCTGGGTGGGATAAAAGGAACCTTCAATCAATGGGCATAATAGAGGGGCCCTGCGCGTTTGACCCTGGGGGGTGGGGGGAGGGAGAGGGTGGCTGCCCCAGAGACCAGCCGGTGCAGTTGGCAGCCGGGTGCTGGCAGGGGAAAGGTCAGAGGAAGTCGGCCACATCGGGGTGGCTGGTCTGGGGTCTCTAAGGGACCCCTCTCAGCTGCAGTGGCAAATGACCTCTAGGCCTGCTTTGCCCGCGCCCCCCCCCCCCCCCCCCCCCCCCGTTAAAGGGGAGAAAGAAACGGCTGTGCTCAGCAAGGTGCGCTTTCTGCAGAGCGAGTGCTGGTGACCAGCCGCTCCGGGTGGAGGCCGCGGCCTCGGAGCCGTTTGCAGGACAGTCCGGCTCAGGCTGTGGCTCTCGAGCGACGCCCAGCTCTGCTCCTGACGACATGCCTGCCTGTGCCCTTGGCTCGGGAGCCCTCTGGGCCAGATAAGGGCCACGGTCTACCCCCCACCCCCCCCCCCCCCCCGCTGCAGCCGAATCCTCGGGGCACGCCTTAGTGTGGCCCCACGTTTCTTCCAAAGCGGAAAGTGCGACTTTTACCAAGATGCTTTTCGGGTTTTTCCTTTTAAGGTATTACTTCAAAAAAGCCAGCGACGAGTTTGCGTGCGGCGCGGTCTTTGAGGAGATCTGGGACGACGAGACGGTGCTCCCCATGTACGAGGGCCGGATCCTGGGCAAAGTGGAGCGGATCGACTGAGGCTGCGGGGCCCCGAGACACAGAGGAACTAAAACTAAACAATGAAGACAGTCTAGGGAAGAGTGGCCACTGGGCCTGTGGCGGGTGGGGGAGGGTGGTTTTCCTTATTCGTGAGCTGGTACCGAGATGAGGAGAGCCCGAACTATTTATTAAAACCGAGACCACTCCTGGCTGTTGAAGATGCTGACTGTCTGAGAGACTGCCACCCGTAACCTATGACTTCTAGGGACCTGAAATCCATAAACTAGAGAGACTAGCTTCCCTGAACAGGAATCCTTACTGATATTTATTGAACACGTGACTCTCCCGCCCCCGTTTATGGATATGCTGCTTACGCCGCGGAAGGGGAGGCAGAACGTTCTCGGGGTTCTGTCTCCACGTGGGAGCTGAGCTCGGGGTGCAGGCATGGTCTCTTCGTTAACAGAGGGATCGCGCTCCGCCCTGCGTTTTCTCCAGGTGAAGACACGTTTCTAGGGGTGCCCTGCCACTGACTGACACAGAAATCGGTGCGTTTGTGTTTTTCCTGTGCTGCTGTATTTTGTCAAAAAGGTCTTGAGGTTCGACTTAATGTCGCCATGTTGGATGTTCATTGCTGGGTACAGCTATTTTTCTCCTTTTTATTGGGGGGATGGGGGGAAAGCAGGCTTCCTGGGGCCCCCCCAAGTCATCTTGTAACATCCCACAGATCCCCACCAAGGTCCAGTGCTCGGTGCCCGAGGCCTTTGAGAAGCTCGTGGTTGTTCAACATGCATTCATTGGAATAAATCCTAGTCCCCCCTCTTTTTTAAAAAAATTGGGCCACAGCCGTTTGGACACCCCCCTCCCTCCCCCCCCCCCCCACCCCACCCCCCCGCAAAGGAGCGAAGCGCTGTGGGAAGACCTAGCAGCACCTTGTCCTCCGGGTTTTGTGTTAAGTTAACCTGTACATTCTGTCTGCCCTGTTGCCTGTGCTGTATGTCTGTATATATCGTCCGGCGAAGGAGTATTGATCCACTATCTCTAGTGCTTGACTGAATCAGTACAGTACCTGTACCTGCACGGTGTCCCCATCCGTGTGTCGCCCTATATTGAGGGCTCCAGCTTTCCCTTGCTTTTTGAAAGGGGTTTATGTATAAATATATTTTATGCCTTTTTATTACAAGTCTTGTACTCAATGACTTTTGCCATGGCATTTTGTTCTACTTATACTGTAAATTATGCATTATAAAGAGTTCATTTAAGGAAAATTACTTGGTACAATAATTATTGTAATTAAGAGATGTAGCCTTTATTAAAATTTTATATTTTTCAAAACGCTGGCCTCATCTTGGAATTCCTGGGGTGGAGGCGGGGCAGAGGCGTGCGTGTGTTTGTGTGTGTGTGTGTGTGTGTGTGTGTGCGTGTGTGTGTGTGTGTGATGTGAGTGTGTGTGTGATGTGTGTGTGTGAGCGCACCTGCTTCGTGTCCCACCAGGACTTCTCCCAGCCACGCTGGGCCGGCCCTGAGCTGAAACATTCCTTCACCTGGGACAGGTTTCCCCATGGACCTTCCGCCTGCTCCGCCCCTCCCCCCCAGCAGGTGTCCGGGTCCGGCCAGGTGAGTGCAGGTGAGGAGGGGCAGACCGGTTTCAGTCTGTATCTCGGAGGTGAGGAGCCTCAGGAAACGTGTGTGGATCTGGAATGTCCCACGGGGCCCCTGAACTTGAGCCCAATGAGGGGCCGGGCTGGGAAGGGGGCAGGGGGTTCGGGAGGGGGAACAAGGGCTTTCTGCACCGCACCGTTCAGTGGACACTTCGATCCACGGGGCCATGGAGGTTGGCGGGCAGTTAGCTCAACAAAGAAACACTTGGGGTGCCGGGCTGTGTGCCAGGTCGGCGGGGGGGGGGACGTCTGTTTAGAGTCTGAGGATGAGCTGTTTTTAGACGTGAAGGGTGTGCGACGACAGCGGGGTGGGGTCTGAAGCCAGTGAGGTTGGCTTGTCCCTGCCGGGAACCAGCCTGAGGCTGCAGGGTGTGCTGGTCTGGCTGAGGGGAGGGGCTCACACCCACACCCGCAGTGGCCGAGGCTGTGCCCTGGCCAGTAGGTGAGGGTATGTGGGAGCCTTGACCTCGGCCTCCAGGAGGCAGCTTGCACCCCCCGCCCCCTTCTAGCTGGAACAAGGGCTCACTGCAGGGGTACCCGAACCCACTTCTGAACTGGAAGACTTTCCAATCCCAGGAAACAAGCAACCTACTGTGCGCACTCGGGGTGGGAGGTGGGGTTATGGCTTTTACTCATCAGGCCTTTTGATCCGTCCAATGAGGATAACGAGGTCGGGGCTCAGACAAACCCAGTGCCACCGCCTCTGAGCATCACAGCCTGTTTGCACCTCCTCTGAGAGGGCCCGTCGCTGGCTCTCGCTCTCCTCGCTCACAGTCGGGGGCCGGAAGGGGCCTTCCCGAGGGGAGGGCCTCTGCTTTGGTTCCGTTCTTAAAGGGACCTGGACGCAAAGGAAGAAGCTAAACCAGCGGTCGCCACCCTGTTGTCCGTGGGCCACAGATGGTCCGAGGTCCCAAAGGTGGGACCGCTGAGCTGACCATGGCTGGCGCTGCCGCCCTCTTCCCTGTCCCCAAACATTCCACACCCAGCTCGCCCGGAACCCACCCTCCTCCAGTCCCTGGTCTCACCCGGGAGCTGGCGAGACAGCCCAGACCAGGACAGGACCTGTGCGCTCGGCCCTCCTGGAGGCATCCCCGCGCGGCGGATGCCCCCCAATCCTGCGGGTCGTCCCCATTCCCGAGCCCCGCTGCAATGAGGTGCAGCTTCCCAGTCCCCATCAAGGCGCCTCTGAGCTCGGACTGTTGTTCTGATGAATTGTTGACTGACGAATGGGGCGAGGCGCAGGCTGGGTCCGAGTCCCCCTCGGGCCGTCTCAGGCCAGTTTCCTCAGGCGGCAGGCGGGTGCTAAATGCGCCCCTTCCAGGCTGCGCGGGGGCGAAGGGAGGTGAGGTGGCCTCAGTTCCGCAGGGTCTCAGGACGTTTACAGTGCACCTCACCCCAACCACACCCTCATCCTCTGCTCCACCCTCACCCCCTGCATCACCCTCACCCCCTGCATCACCCTCACCCCCTGCATCACCCTCACCCCCTGATCACCCTCACCCCCTGCTCCACCCTCACCCCCTGCATCACCCTCACCCCCTGCTCTACCCTCACCCCCTGTATCACCCTCACCCCCTGCTCCACCCTCACCCCCGACCACCTCACCCCCTGTATCAGCCTCACCCCCTGTATCACCCTCACCTCCTGTATCACCCTCACCCGCTGCATCACCCTCACCCCCTGCTCCACCCTCACCCCCTGCATCACCCTCACCCCCTGCTCCACCCTCACCCCCTGCATCACCCTCACCCCCTGCTCCACCCTCACCCCCTGCATCACCCTCACCCCCTGCATCACCCTCACCCCCTGCTACACCCTCACCCCCTTTATCACCCTCACCCCCTGCTCCACCCTCACCCCCTGCATCACCCTCACCCCCTGCTCCACCCTCACCCCCTGCATCACCCTCACCCCCTTTATCACCCTTACCCCCTGCTACACCCTCACCCCCTTTATCACCCTCACCCCCTGCTCCACTCTCACCCCCTGCATCACCCTCACCCCCTGCTCCACCCTCACCCCCTGCATCACCCTCACCCCCTTTATCACCCTTACCCCCTGCTACACCCTCACCCCCTTTATCACCCTCACCCCCTGCTCCACTCTCACCCCCTGCATCACCCTCACCCCCTGCTCCACCCTCACCCCCTGCTCCACCCTCACCCCCTGCATCACCCTCACCCCCTTTATCACCCTTACCCCCTGCTACACCCTCACCCCCTTTATCACCCTCACCCCCTGCTCCACCCTCACCCCCTGCATCACCCTCACCCCCTGCTCCACCCTCACCCCCTGCTCCACCCTCACCCCCTGGATCACCCTCACCCCCTGTATCACCCTCACCCCCTGCATCACCCTCACCCCCTGTATCACCCTCACCCCCTGCTCCACCCTCACCCCCGACCACCTCACCCCCTGTATCAGCCTCACCCCCTGTATCACCCTCACCTCCTGTATCACCCTCACCCGCTGCATCACCCTCACCCCCTGCTCCACCCTCACCCCCTGATCCACCCTCACCCCCTGCATCACCCTCACCCCCTGATCCACCCTCACCCCCTGCTCCACCTTCACCCCCTGATCCACCCTCACCCCCTGCATCACCCTCACCCCCTGATCCACCCTCACCCCCTGCTCCACCTTCACCTCCTGTTCCACCCTCACCCCCTGAACACCTCACCCCCTGTATCACCCTCACCCCCTGCATTATTACCAGCTCCTCCTGTGGATTTCCCCTCCCTCTCCTGCTCCTGCACTTGGGCGCTGGCCCCTGCCTCTCCGGCCGGTACAGAACCAGGGAGCCGGTGGGCAAAGGACTGACAGGTTGTTGGACTGGGAAACAGAGACTTTCAACTAGAGCTGTGCTTTGGCCCCAAAGCATCTGACATTTTTCTTCAAGCCCGTGACCTTTCCCAGTGACCTTTCCCAGACGTGGAGAGAACACCTGGGAACTCTGTGGACTCCCTGAGCAGTCAGTGGGTGCAGTGGGGCTCGCATGCAAGGTTTGGGACAAGGACCTGTTCTATTCCCTCCTCACCAGAACCTGCCGGACCATCGTCTGGACCATAATCGTGCCGTCAAAACGAAGGACATTGGCCGTGACCCCAACGAACTGGCTCTGGTCTGTTTGAATCACTCGGCCAGACTGGCTTTTCCTTGTTGTTTACTAGTTGGGCTTTTCTGTTTGTCTGTTTGTTTGTTTTTGCCTTTAGTAAATAATTTGGTTGTGCAGAAACTCCCCGAATTACACAGGTGGTTCAAAAAAGGAGTCACAGCTTCCTTAACCATCATTATCTCACCTTAAACCCGGTTTCCTAAAACTCTGACCTGAGAGGGAGCCTCCGCTGTGTTCGTGACTAGTCCCAGGAAGGGGTGACGCGCGCACACGCGCACATATACACACACACTACTGCCACATACACATACACATACACACACACACACACACTTATACCACTGCCACAGACACACACACACACACAATTATACCACTGCCACACACACACTTATACTACTGCCACAGACACACACACAAACACTTATACCACTGCCACAGACACACACACACACACACACTTATACCACTGCCACAGACACACACACACACACACATACCACTGCCACACACACAAAAGGCATTTTGGTGAATGTGGGCTTACAGGAATTATTCCTGGTATTAGCTGCCTGCTTGGTAGTCTCTAAACTTGTTAAACAGGAAGAATTTGCACTGAACCTTAGGTCTGGCAGTTTAAGGAAAGAGAGAGGGGGCGGGGGAGAGAGAGAGAGAGAGAGAGAGAGAGAGAGAGAGAGAGAGAGAGAGAGAGAGCGGAGGCAGTGCTTTACAAAGGATCTGACACAGGACAGCAGTCTCCTGAACAGCGGGGTCGTCTCCACCATCTACAGGGCCCCCTTCTGAAAACACAAATCCCTGTGCTCTGTCCACACGGACCTCTTAGTTCCCCAAATGCGCTGCTGCTCAGGGCCCTTCATATGCTGCTCCCTCCGCTGGGCGCCCCCCCCCCCCCAGCCCCGCCAGCCCCTGCCACCCTCTGAGGTGGCCTCCTTTCAGCCCCAGGTCTTGGCAAACGTCAGAGGTCCTCCCCGACCACCGTCAGACCCACACGGGCCCTCGCCTGGTCCTCCCAGCACCTCAGAGCCCCTTCTCTCGCTGCGCCCCAGCGTCAGCTCTGGGATCGTTGTTTCACCGTCCACGCATTCGTCCACGGGGCGGGGTGAATGTGCCTTTGCTCGCCACGGTGCATGTAACCCCAACTCAGTGGCGTTGGCGAGTCGGTACTCAACACGAACGGAACTGAAGAAAAGAACAATTGTCCGTAGTAGCATTACCTAAGGTTAAGACAGCCACTCCTCACACTTCGCAGCAGTATCCTTCCAGGTGAAAACACAGCCTGGCTGGTTTGCTCAGCGGACAGAGCTCCGGCCTGCGGACCGAAGGGTCCCAAGTTGATTCCAGCCAAGGGCACATGCCCGGGTTGCAGGCTTGATCCCCAGTGGGGGGCATGCAGAAGGCAGCCCATCAATGATTCTCTCTCATCATGGATGTTTCTCTCTCTCTCTCCCTCTCCCTTCCTCTCTGACATTAATAAAAATATATTAAACCACACACACACACACAAAACCACATAGTACACACTATCTTGTAATCTTCATTTTTTACTCAATAACAGGCCAATGGCATATTTCCGTATCAGTCGATATTTTTCTAGATTCTACAACTTGACTTAAAGGTGTGGCTGAACGCTCATCTATTGAGCTAGTGGCTTATGGTTGGCCGTTCCCCTGGTTTTCGAAGTCTGCAACCGTAAGTCACATCGTAGTGAAATCTTTATAGCTAAACGCTCCTGTGGTCTTCGTGGCTGGGGAGCCTTTAATGATCAGGATGAAGGTTTTTCAGGTGGAATTTCTGGATCAAAAGTCCTCCTCGGAGCTGTGGCCACGTCTTGGCGATGGCGGGAGGCAGTGGCTTTCTGTCCCGGGCCCCCAGTGCCTGCTCCGGGCTGATCCCAAGCCTGGTCTGTGCCCTCGAAGTACACCTCACGCCTGGGCGGGCAGGGCTCTCCTGCCTGAGCCGCCTGCCGTTCTGGTTCCATTGCCACTTGCAAGCCTGCTGGCCTTGAGCGATGACTTCCCCTCAGCCTGGGCTGTGTCTCTGTGGGATGGGATGGTCTGGGCATCCCTCTCGGTGCCCGTGGCAGTGGCTGAGTGTGCACAGTCTCGGAAGGGAGTCTGCTGTCAGCTGCTGTACTCGCCGCCAGTCCCCACCACCTGCTCTTTACGCCTGACTTGGCTCAGCCCTTCTCCCTCCTTGCTCTCACCTGTCGCGCAAAGCCCAGCTCACCCCACGCTCCCCTTTCCTCTCCCCCGGCTTCCCGCTCAGGGCCCTCTAGGCGCTCAGATGCTCACTGACCGACTTCACAACGTTCCTGCCCTGAGGTGTGAGCCACCCCAAGAGCAAGGCCTAGGCCTCTGACATCTACGCCTAAGAGCTTTGCAGAGACAGCATCCCTGACCCCCACCCCCACCCCGAGGAACAGAGCCGGGGGACATTCACCCCATGGCCTGGGACCACACCACCCTCCTCGACCCAACATCGGACGGCGCTCCATCCTCCCAAGCTCACACTGCGTGGTCGGGAGCCCCTGTTACGGAGCCTTTTATGCCGTGTGTGCCTGACATGGTACCTGCAGAGGATGGGGGGGGGGGGGCGGGTGATGGTCATGGAGCTGAGTGTTACCTTCCTCTCCTACCCTCTCCCCCGATCTCAGCAAGAAGGACCTGGACATTCGCTATGTGTGGTGGGGTGATTAGGGCCGGCAGGTCTACCAAGTTAAAATACAGGATCCCTGGCTGCATTGAAATATCATAAACAATAAACAATGTTCAGTGTATGTCCCAGGCACTAGTTGGGCCATACTTAGCCTAGAAGCGTAACCGTGTATGTGAAATTCAAACTGAGCTGGGCGCCTGGCCTGCCAGCTGCCAACTCCAGCCGTGGCGGAGGCTGCGAATTCCCCTCGCGGCCTCCCTTCCCCTTCGCTTCGGGCGCGCTTTCTTGCGCTCAGAGACGGGAGAGCTGCACACGCCCTTTCCAGACCGCTTTGTGTCTGGATGCGAAGTGGGTCCCCACCATTGAGGTCTGCTTCCTGGGAGGCAGGGGTGCCTTTGTTCGGCTCTTGTCGGGACCAATCAAGTCTCGGACACGGGGCCTCATGGCAGGCCACATGGGCATCTGCTCTCAGCGCCCTGGGGGCCGAGGGGCACGGAGCTGGGGCAGATGGCCAGACTCGAGGCGGGGGGGAGAGGGGGGTGCGTCCAGCCAGTAACCAGCTCCTGGGCACGCAGTGGCTATGGCTGTTTTCTGAGAACAGGGTCGTGTCTGTGACCCCGGACCCATAAACACTCCCTGGGCAGTGAACTCTGGAGGGTTCTGAAGGTCATGACCAAAGGCTCCACCTATTCCATTTGGGAGCCCCTTCGATTTCTGTCCACTCCCAGCTGTTAAAACGCTGCATTGGTTGGGAGCCTCAAAGCACCACAAACAATGCGTCACAGCAGGAGTCTGGCGGCTCTGGCTGCAAACCCTAAACTGAGGAGGCTCGGGGAGTGCTCCCTCCGGACCTGTAGGGGCAGCAGGACAGTCCCTTCACACAGGCCCTCCTTCCCCTGCACTTGTCGGTGACCGCACCCCAATTCTCCCTCTTCATTCAGGACACCCTGCATATTGGATTAGGTCCCCCTGTCATGATCCCGGCTTCACTTGACTGTATCTGCAACGACCCTCTTTCCACATAAGGTCACTTTCTGAGGTTCGGACTGTCCCATACGGTTTCACCCACAACCAACACCTGGATTGGTGTCTGTCCCCTGGCTGATAAAATTGCAGTACCTACTGTGGTCTGTCCACACACACACACACACACACACACACACACACACGAAAAGCACACATCTGCAGAGAGAAAAACTTCAGGCATCACCAGAGAGAGAAACTTACGAGGATCCCATAGAAGACCTGACTCCCCAATCCCACCAGGAGGAACGGCCTCCCTGCCCGCCTCCCTCCACAGGCCGCAGCCCGCCCAGCCGGCTTCCCTGGGGCGCGCTCCGTCCAGGCCGCCCGCGCTCTGCCCGCGAGCTGCTGAACGGGGCTCCGAGCCTCTCCCTGGGCCCAGGGAACAGTTGTCTCTCCGAACCTATCTTGGCTACGAGGGCATAAACCCGGAAAGCAGGTCACTGGGAGAAAGCATGGGCTGTCTGTCTCCAGAGATTGCCTGGCTGAGGGCAAAAGCCAACGGCCGTCCTGGAGCTCTGAGACCTTCCTGCCCAGGCGAGCGTCCGATCGCCCTCCTCTCTGCGACCCTGAGTTTGGCGTGGGCCTGTGGGGTGACTCCGCCATGTTTAGCCTCGGAGGTTCTGCTGCCCTTTTCCGGGGTTCGTCCTGACGGGCCGGGGAGGGGCTCTGCTCCGGCAGAGAGCTTCCCCGGGCACCTGGATCCCGGCTCCCGTGCGGAGCGGGCAGCGGGTGCGGGGTGCCCGTGTCCCGAAGGCGGCGGACGTGGGCTGCTCTTCTCGGTGACCAGTTCTAAACGCTTCGTGAATCATTGTCGAGCCCTTGGCAGGCTGGAGGCAGCAAGAAGCAATTAGTCTTCTGATCAGCACGGCTTGTCAACATAAAAGGTTTGGGCAGAAGCGGCCTCCAGATGACACCCACTCCTGGGCATGCCTGCGATGGCCACAGGCCTTTGTTGTTGATTCTTCCTGCCCCAAAGCAGCCCGGGGGCGAGGGGCGGGGGAGGGGCTCCCCCAGGGAGGGTCACAGCTGCCATCCATCTGAGCCCTGTTCCCTCAGCCTGGCCAGGCGCAGCGGGAAGCGGCTTCAGCTTCCAGCCCGGCCCCCTGCAGCACAGAGACCCTCAGGCCCGCCCCCCCCCCCCCCCCCCCCCCAGCAGCCGGGCTGCCTCAGCCACCTGCTCCCCCTCCGCCCGCCAGAGGCCCGCTATCCGGCCCGAGGGCCAGCCGGCCGCCAGGGCCCGCCACGCGAGGAAATGAGCTACGCCGAAGAGTGGATTATGGTAGGCAAAGGTTGCCTTGAAACGTGTTGGACGTGGGGGGCTTAGAGAGTTTTTTCCCTTTAATTGTTTGCATGTTTTCCTGACCACAAAATAGGCATCATAAAAATTTTTGAAAAGTACACGGAATTACACAAAAGACAAAAAACAAAGCCAAAAAACAAAAAACCAAACACAAAAACACCCACCTATCATCCCACTACCCAGAGATACCAGCTGAGACCATTTTGCTGATTTCCCTCAAGCATAGAGCATGCTGACCCGCTCAGTAAAGTGGTCTGAGCATCTCAGGACGTTTTAGCAGGGACGTCTGACCTACGGGAAGACATTCATTGGACCAACTTAAGTCACATGTTCACCCCTGTGCCAACTCGTGGCCACTCCTGCCAACTGCCCTGGTCACTGTGCAGGCCTGCCCTGAGGTCCCCGGCACCTCCTTTCCAACAAGAGGCCCAGCACAGCCTCTGCTCCTCGCAGGCAGGAGGAGGCCAGGCCCAGGTCGGCTCCTGCCTCCCCGGGGATTGTGGGATATACTTCCCGGGGAAGGAGTGCCCTGCCCGACTCCGACTGCTGGCAGTTCTGATCACACCGCTTGGTTCGTCTGCCGCTTGCCTGTCCGTCGACCCCCACCTGCCACCTTTGCACATCCGATGAGGTCTTGTTTCCTGTCCTGGCTTATCTCTGCCCTTTGCCCCCAGCACACAGTGTCTCCCCACCACTCCTCCAGGCATCCCCATAACCGACACCCTGAGGTTTGTTCCTGCAGTGGTCCCCTGGCCCTGCAGCCATGCTTCTGTTCCCCTTCGGGGAACACTCCTCAACTACAAAACTGGCACGTGATCTGGCCAATTAATATATCCCCTTTCTCCATGGTTGGCTCAGGGGTGAACATGTGACTTAAGTTGGTCCAATGAGAGTCTGCCCTGGGACTTGTGCTGGGAATTCTGAGAATTCCCAGGGTCCCCTGGGTTGATCAGGAGGACAGGGGCTGGTGATCCTAGGAGAGGGAATCACTGTGGCCAAGATGAGGAGGGAAAGAGGAGGTGACAGCGGAGGCTACAAAGTAGAGCAGGAGCCCTGGCCGGTGTGGCTCGGTGGATAGAGCATCGGCCTGCAGACTGAAGGGTCCCAGGCTCAATTCTGGTCATGGGCACAGGCCCGGGGTTGCAGGCTCGATCCCCAGTGTGGGCATGCAGAAGGCAGCTGATCAATGATTCTCTCTCATCTTCGATGTTTCTATCTCTCTCTCCCTCTCCCTCTCTGAAATAAATAAAAATGTATTTTAAAAAAGTAGAGCATGTGGCAAAGGTAACTTAGGCTCTTCCAGGTTGGGGGCTGTACCCCTGAGGGTGGGAGTTGACTGCCCTGGGGGAGACGTGGGAGGGGAAGAATGAGAGACAGGCCCACCGCCCCTTCCCTTTCTGTCCCTTCTCTCCTCTGTCCACCTCCTCCCCACCTTCCACCCCCTCACCTCATTCAATGTCTTCCTGCACTTGCTCATCCCTCTTTCTTTCCTTCTTTCTTCTTCCCCCTACCCCTCTTCCTCTCTTTTCTCTCCCTGCCCCTCCCCATTCCCCACCCTCTCTCTCCCTTCTACTCTCCTAGCAAATTAGGGGCCTAACATGCTGGGACTGGGGCGCTCTGGTTCCTGTCTTCCAACAGCCGGGATCTCTCCAGGCTTATTTTGGTGGAGCGATGCCCCTCCCCCCAAAGGGGGCCCTAGTGGCTGGGATGCCATTCTCCACCCCCCACCCCTCCACCCCCCTGGAAGGGAGGTCCTGAGATCGGAGAGCCAGGGGCTCAGGGAAACTGCCAGAACATCAGGGAAGTGAGAACTGAGCTGACTCTCTTATTATTTCTCTCCCCTGGGGGCCAAGAGCAAAGACTTCTGGGCTCAGAGCCTTTAGGATCCTCACTCCCTTGGCAACCCGGCCCTCCCGTCCAACCTGGAGTGTTTAATTACCAAGGAAAAGAATGATTTTTTTTTTCCCTGAGAATCCATTTAATTATTTGATTGCACAGTAACCAAAGAGTGTGAGAGGCCTGTAGCCAGAAGGGACTTCAAAGCAGTACCTTGATGTTGCTGAGCGGGGCATTAATGGGTTCTGAAGGCAGGAGATTGCTAAAGAGGGGAAAGTATTCAAAGCGCCTCTCCACCCTGCCAGCAATCTCGAAAAATGCATAAACACTGGACTGCTCCGCCGGAGAGCCAAGGCGAGTTCAAAGGGACCGGGAGAGTTTTCATGTAAAGTTTAGAGTTTAAGGCGTGACTGTTGGCTATGGAGCCCGAGCGTTTGAACTCTTGTTTATTAAAAACAGTTTCCCAGCCATTCAGCAGGTTCCCAAAGACAACAGAGGGACGCGGGCTTTCAGTGGGAAGATTTAAAGGCTCCATTGATTTCTACCGAGGGTTTTCACCCCCTCCGCGCCTTCGTGCTTGCTTTCTTTTCTTTTTCTGCCCCCGCCCTTCCCTGTATTTTTTTGATCAGTTTTTAAAGTCCCGCCCTCAGAGGGAGATGGCAGCGGAGGTCGCCTCCCTCCTTCACTCGGGAGAGCAGGCTGTCCTGCCCCCTGTTCTGTTGGGCGGAGGGGGCGGGGCTGGGGCTCAGCTGATGTGCCATCCGCCCCCCCCCCCCCCCCCCCCAGGTTCCATGGGAGCCCCAGGGGTGGAGGGTTCCAGGGAGGTGGCCTAGCGTCAGGGCTGCCGGAAGTGGGGCTCTCCACCTCTCCCTGCGCATCCTGCGTCCTTGTTTCCCTGGTCCCGGAGGGCCCGTCGCTGGCGCCGCCTCCAGAGGGGCTCTCCAGGTCGGTGTCCACGCCCGGAACACGCACAGTCTCTCCTAGAGATCGCACCCGGTTCCTTACTGAGGATTTTAAATAACCGTTACATCTAAATACCCCCCCCCCCCCCCCCCCCGAGCTCTCAGCCATAGGACGCTCTATGGCTCCCACCTCCAAGGCCCCATTTTCCGATGGTGAGCGGTGCGGTGCTGATGCGCCATAGCTGGGACGGGGTCCGCCTCATCGTTCCCCTGGCCGGTGGGGGCGGGGGGCAGGGGGGGAGCGGGGAGGACTTTGCCTCATGGGCCAGGCTGGCACCCAGAAAGCTGGAGGCAACTCAGGGCAGAGCCACAACCTGCCAGAAACTCTGTTCTAGGGGATCCCTTCCCTTCTCCTGGCCCGGACTTGCTCATTTGGGGAAGCCCCTCATTGATGCCTGGGCTCTGCCTGGAGCTCCCCTGGGACCGCCCAACCCCTCTGTCCTCCGGGCTCCTGCACCATCAGAAAGCTCCTCGAGGCACAGAAGCTGTGGGACATATGCAGGCCCCGCCCTGTCCCCTCGCTTTATGGGAAGCGGGATATTCAGGGCAGCTGCAAGTGTCCTTATGACATCAGAGGGAAAAATCATAAATTCCAAACCACAACACCCATGTTCACACCCATGCGCACTGTCTTTTCGGTATGAATTCCATTTCTTTCGGAGTCAGAGGCAGGGGTGTGCTGGCAGACGTTTAGCAACCAGCTTTCCAGGGAGCCAGCCCTGATTGGTAGCACTTGCCAGTTTCCATGGTGTAAATGCTCCCGCCGTGGCTGGCTTCAAACGCAACCCGAGATCAGTCTCAGAAAGGCGGTGGGAGCCAACTCCTGGACAGTAGCTAAAAAGGGCTCCAGGACTGTAGAGTCTCCAAGATGACCCCCCCCCCCAGAAGCTGCCTCCCCTCCACCATGCCTCCATTTCAAAAGACAGCCCCCCAGGTAGGAGGTTAAAGAGTCTTTTGGCTTTATTGAAACATCAATGGATGCAGAGATAAAAACATAAGGAACGTGGGGTTGGGACAAAGGCTAACATCTACCACACATTTCCTTTGTGTATCTGTGTCCACATAAACACAGATGTGTGTATGTAATAATGTAACATTATAATACTGTTGATTGACAGGGGACTTCTTTGTTCTTGCTGATCACCCTCTTCCGATTCTAATTAGGAAACATGGATTCAGTTTTGTAGGATGTGAGGGGTTTCCCAAAGGCTGTATCTCAGGTCCCCTGTCTTCAGTCCTGAGAGATTTGCTTGGGGTAATTTATAATTAAGAGCCATGCACTTCTACCTGATGGGTAGGAATAATAAAAAAAAAATACTGCAAGGTAGCATTGAATCATTTTTTAAAAATATATTTTTTTATTGATGTAAGAGAGGAAGGGAGAGGAAGAGAGATATAGAAGCATCAATGATAAGAGGGAATCATTAATCAGCTGTCTCCTGCACACCACACCCCATTCTAGGGATTAAGCCCGAAACCCGGGCATGTGCCCTGACTGGGAAGGAGGTCCAACCGCTGAGCCATGCCAGCTGGGCCAGCATCATTTAAAAAAAAAATCAGTATTATTGAGGCATAATTTGCATAAAGTAAGAAGTTCCCTTTCACCACAATTGAAACATTTTTTTTCACCCCTGTACCCTTTTGAAGGCCACACTGATTTTCCTGCCCCTGAGAGCAGCAATGAGCTGCTTGCTTTCAGTCACTGCAGCCGTGGTTAGCCTGGGTTTCTCCAGCTGGACACTGTGGACAGTGGGGGTCAGGTACTTCTTTGCTGTGGGGTTGATCGGTGCATTGCAAGGTGTTGAGCCGCATCTTAGCCTGTACTCACTGGATGCCAGGAGCATGCGCCAACTTGTGACCAAGCTAAAATGTTTTCAGATATTTCCAAATGTGCCCTGGGGCCATTTGAGAATTCCAGAATCTATGTATATAAAAGGCTAATATGCAGAGTGTCCCCTTGTGAGTTCAACCGGGAGCCCGGGAGTTCAATCACTCACTAGGATGTGTGCTAACCACCAGGGGGCGGTGTGGGACGAAGGAAGGCCCCAGCCAGCAGCTGGCAGTTGGGAAAGGAAGGTCCCAATCAGTCCTGATTGCCAGCCAGGCCTAGGCACCCTACCTGTGCACAAATTTTTGTGCACTGGGCCTCTAGTTTCATATAAATACATTGTACAGTATGTACTCTTTTGTGTTTGGTTTCTTTTGTGTGTTTTTTTCTTCTTTTGTTTAGTAGAGTTTTCAGGATTCATCCCTGTTGTCCCGTGTCTAAATAGCTTGTTCCTTTTCATGGCCGAGTCTTAGTCCATTGTGTGGGTGTACCACGACTTAGTTATCCATTCGCTGTTGGTGGACCTGGGGGCTGTTTTTACCTTTGGAACACTGTGAATGTCTGTTATACACGTCCGTTTACAGCTCTGCATGGACACGTGTTTTCACTTCTCATAGAGTGAACTCATTGGGATGTACGTAAGTCTATTTTCAACTTCATAGGTAACTGCCAAACTGTTTCCAAAGTGGTTTTACTCACTTTATATTTCCACTAATAATGTATGACAGTGCATGAGAGTTCCTGTTGTCCCACATCCTCTGTAACATCTGATCTGCTAACTCATTTTAATTCTTAACCTCCTAATGCCTGTGTAGTGTATCTCATTGCATTTCTTTAAAAACGTCATTAATGTTTTTATCTCTCTCCCTCTCCCTTCCTCTCTCTAAAAATCAATAAAAACATGTTTTTTAAAAAGGTGATACAAATAAGTGACACGGATTGCCTTTTTTATGTGCTTATTGGCCATTGATAGATCTTGTATTGGGAAATATCTGATCACATCTTTGACCCCTTTTAAAAACTGGGTCGTTTGTTTACTTATTATTGAGTTCAAAGGGCTTTTCATAGATTCTGGACACAAGTTTTCAGATGTTTGTATTGCAAGTATTTTCTACCCATCTGTGATTTTCTTTTTTAATTCTTTAATGATGTCTTTGAACATCAGTTATTTTTGGATTTGATGAAGTCCAATTTATTCATTTTTTGATAGTGTAGTTTGTGTCTTTTCTAAAAAGTATTTGTCTATACTAAGGTCAAAATTTTTTTCTGTTTTTCCTCCAAATTTTTTTATGATTTTAACTTTTGTAAAGTTTAGCTCTTCGATTGGTGTTGAGTTGCTGTCCATGGTGTGAGTTAAGGTTCATCCCCCTCCTTCCCCTAATATGAATATCCAGTTTCTCTAGTACCATATTTTGAAAAGTCTATTCTTTCTCTGCCGAATTATTTCATTGCCCTCATTACAAATCAACTGACCAGATATGTGTGTGTATTTCTAGACTTTATAATCTATCCCATTGATAAATTATCTGTTTTTATTACAATACCACACTGTCTTTATTACTGTAGCTTTAGAGTAGGTCTTGAAATCTAATAATGTAACTTCCCAATTTATTATTAATTTTTTTAAAATATATTTTATTGATTTTTTACAGAGCAGAAGGGAGAGGGATAGAAAGTCAGAAACATCGATGAGAGAGAGACATCGATCAGCTGCCTCTTGCACGCCCCCTACTGGGGATGTGCCCGCAGCCAAGGTACATGCCCTTGACCGGAATCGAACCCGGGACTCTTCAGTCCGCAGTCCGACGCTCTATCCACTGAGCCAAACCGGTCCTGGCAATTATTAATTTTTTTGACTAGTTTAGGTCCTTAACATTTCTATACAAAATTTACAATAAGCTTATCAATTTCTACCAAACACTTCCCCCCCTCCCCTGCAACCACCACCAACTCTGGAATATTGATTGGGACTGAGTTGAGTCCATAGATAAATTTGGGTAAAACTAACATCTTTTTTATTTTTATTTTTTTAAATCTTTATTGTTCAGTTTATCAATTACATTTCCCCCCTATAGCTCCCCTCCATCCAGTACCCATCCCACTCTCCGCCCTCACCTCCCCCCGACTGTCCTCTCCCATAGTTGCATGATTTTTGTCCAGTCTCTTGCCGCACTTCCCACACCCCTTTTCTCCCCAAGAATTGTCAGTCCATTCCCTCTCTATGTGCATGATTCTGTTCTATTCTCCAGTTTATCCTGTTCATCAGATTGTTAATTCACTTGATTTTTAGATTCATTTGTTGATAGATGAGTATTTGTTGTTCATAATGTATATTTTTACCTTTTTCTTCTTCCTCTTTTTAAAGAATATCTTTCAGCATTTCATATAGTATTGGTTTGGCGGTGATGAACTCCTTTAGCTTTTTCTTATCTGCAAAGCACTTTATCTGACCTTCAATTCTGAATGATAGCTTTGCTGGATAGAGTAATCTTGGTTGTAGATTCTTGCTATTCATCACTTTGAATATTTCTTGCCACTCCTGTCTGGCCTGCATCGTTTCTGTTGAGAAATCCACTGACAATCGTATGGGTGCTCCCTTATAGGTAACTAACTGTTTTTCTCTTGCTGCTTTTAATATTCCCTCTTCATCTTTTGCTCTTGGCATTTTAATTATGATGTGTCTTGGTATAGTCCTCTTTAGATTCCTATATTTTGGGGTTCTATGTACTTCTTGGGTTTTTATAAGTCAATTTCTTTCACCAGGTGGGGGAAGTTTTCAGTCACTATTTCTTCTAGTAGGTTTTCATTATCTTGCTCTCTCTCTCTTTCCTGGCACCCCAATAATTCTGATGTTGGTATGCTTGAGGTTGTCCCAGAGGCCCCTTATCTTCAATTTTTTGGACTCTTTTGGCTTCTTGCTTTTCCAGCTGAGTGGATTTTGCTTCTTTGTATTTCAAATCTTTGACTTGGTCCTTGTGGTCATCTGGACTGCTAGGTCTTTGTATAATATTTTTTATTTCAGTCAGTGTATGGTTAATTTCTAGTTGGTCCTTTTTCATATCCTCGTAGGTGTTGTTCATTTCCTCGTAGGTGTTGTTTATTTCCTTGTAGTTCTCATTAAGTTCATCGGCCTTTTCTAGTAGCCTCTTCATAAACCTAATTACTGTGGTTTTGAACTCTATGTCTAGTCGTCTTTTTTCCTCCATTTCTTTCACAGCTGAGTTCTTTCCTTTTCTCTGCATTGTGGTTGCTTTCCTGAGTTGGTCCCTTAGCGGTGTGTGGTAGGTGTCCTCTAAGGGACAGTGGCTCAGCTTCCTTATGCAGTGAGCAGCATCAGCGTCAGCTCTGCCCTACGCGGCGCGCTATGTGGCGCACGGCGTCAGCGTCAGCTATGCGGCTCGCGGGTCTCAGTGCCGGGTGGTAATGGCTGCGCCCCTCCAAGAAAAATCCACCGCTGATCTCCCCATTGCCAGACAACGCTGCCTCTCCCCAAATGAGTCTGCACAGCCAAAGTCTCACTCAGGGTTGCAAAACAAAGCAGTCCAGTGGTCTCCGAGCCAGTGAGCAAGTCACGCGTCCTGTGCCCGGTCGCACACTCCACGAACTGCTGTTCCAATTTACGCGCTCACTCTCCCCAAACTCGCAGACCTCGGCCTTTCCCGGGGTCTTCCTTTTCCCAACCTGGGACCTCGCCTGGACCTGGGGGGGTCGGTGCTGTGGGAGTCCTCCGCCCTCCCCGTTGGAGAAAACCAGCTGGGTTTGCTGCCGCCCGTCCCTCACTGCTCGCTCGCTAAAGGCTCCGGACCTCACTCCTTGCGTATCTTCAAAGCTGCGCACCGCTGCTCCTCCTGAGTCTCAGTGTCCCACCTTTACTTTTATCTGTGGACTTTTCACTCAGCCAGCTTTCTGGTGATTCTGGATGATGTTTGTTTTGTTGTTAAGTTGTAGTTTCGGAATTGTTGTGTGGGCAACAAAATAGGTGCTTACCTATGCCGCCATCTTAGTTCTCCTAAAACTAACATCTTGATGACACTGAATCTCTGAACCCATGAACACAGCATATCTCACCATTTATTTAGGTGTTTTCTATTTGTCTCAGTAATGTTTTATCATTTCAGTGCACATATTTTGGATATATTTTGTTAATTTTATTCCTAAGTATTTCATGGGGTTGTTTGATGCTTAATACATGTTATTTTAAATGTTATTTTTCAGTTATTCTCTGCTAGTGTATAGACATAAATTTGATTTTTTAATTTTGACTTTGTATTCTTTGCCCCTGCTGAATTCACTTATTTCTATCACCTTTTTAAAAAATATGTTTTTATTGATTTTCAGAGAGATGAAAGGAAAGAGAGAAATAAAAACATCAATGATGAGAGAGAATCATTGATTGGCTGCCTCCTGCATGCTCCTCTTCCCCCTTACCCCCTGACCCCCCCTCCACTGGGGATCAAGCCCTCAACAGGGTCATGTGCTTTGACCGGGAATTGAACCTTGACCTCCTGGTTCAGGAGCTGATGCTCAACCAGTGAGCCACACAGGCCAAGCTCTATCACTTAAAAAAAAAGAGTTTCATAAAACTTTTCTATGTACACAATCATTTTGTGCACTGACTAGAACCAGATATAAAATGTTAAATAAAGATTATGAGTTCAGATAGCCTTGCTCATTTCCAGTCTTAAGTGTTCAGTCATTTCCCGTTAAGTTTGATGCCAGTGGAAGATTTGTTGTAGATACTCTGTATCAGGCTGAAGGTGTTCCCATCTAGTATTTCTATTTCTTTGGGGTTTTTTTTTTCATGAGTGCACATTTCACTTGCTCAAACACTTTATCTACATCTATTGATTTGAGGGTATGATTTTTCTCCTTCGTTGTGTTAGTGTCATGATTTACATGGTTTGATTTTTAAATGTGAAACCATCCTAGTATTCCTGGGATGACCCCCACTCAGTCATGATTTATTAGATATTTTAATTATTGCTGGATTTGAATTGCTTAAATTTTATTAAGCAATTTTATATCCATATCCTATGGGAATTATTGTTCTGTAGTTTTCTTATAATCTGTCTGGTTTTGGCATCAGGTCATAGAATGAGCTGAGAAGTGGTCCCTCTTTTCTGAAAGAATTCATGAAAGATTGGCATAGTCCTTCCTTAAATGTTTGATTGAATTTACCAGTGCAGCCAATGGGGGGAAGTTTTAAAATTCAATTTCTTTAATAGCTTAGGGCTGTTTCAAAATTTCTATTTCTTCTTGGGTCAGTTTTGCTAAACAATTTTTCATTTATCTATATTGTTAAATTTATTGACAAAAAGTTGCTCATGCAATTTCTTTATGACCCTTTCATTATCGTTAGGACTTGTAATTATGTCCCTCTTTCATTCTTTACTAAAGGCCCAGTGCATAAAATTCTTGTGTGGGTAGGGTCTCTAGCAGCTGCCAGCTGCCCGCCAGGGCCTTCCTTCGTTCTGTGCTGCCCCCAGTGGTCAGTGCATGTCATAGCATGCAATCGAACTCCCAGTTGGTCCATCGAACTCCCAAGGGGACACTTTGCATATCAGGCTTTTATATGGATACATAATGATAATTTGTGTTCCTCTTTTTCCCTTGATTAACTAGTTACAGGTTTACAATTTTATTGATATGTTCTAAGAATTAACTTTTGGTTTCATTGACATTTTCTATTGTAAGACTATTTCTATTTCTTTGATTGCTGCTCTTATTTTTACTATTTCCTTCCTTCTGCACAATTTTCTCTCCTTTGACTTGTTTCTTAAACTGGAAGTTTAAGTAGCAGATAATAGATCTTTCTTCTCTTACAAGCACTCAAAGACAATACTTTTGCATCTAAGCACTGTGTTAGGTACAGCCTCAAATATTTATGTGTTGTGTTTTGTTATCCTTCAGTTCAAAACATTTTCTAACTTCTGACTTCTTTTTTGATTCATGTGCTATTTAAAAGTATGCTGTTTATTCTCCCAATATTTCAGAATTTCCCAATATTTATTTATTTGGTCTTTTATTTAATTCTACGGTTGTCAGTGAATATGTTTACGTGTGCAGATGGCTGTCTTATTGTACAATAAATGGTCTCTCTCAAGGAACACTACATATGCATTTGAAAATAAGGTGCACTCTAATGACACTGGATAGTGTTCTATTTGTGTCAATTAAGTCGATTTGATTGACAGTAGTATTCAAGTGCTCTAATCGTAACTGTTTTCTATTTGCTCTATCAATTCTGAGAAAAGAGTTTAGTATAATTGTGGATTTCTTTTGTTTCTTTTTTTTTCTATCATTCTATGCGTATGTATGTTGAATCTCTGGTGTTTTTTTTTTGTTTTTTCACATTATTTATTTATTTATTTATTTTATTTTTTATTTTTTTCTTCATCTTTATTGTTCAGTTTATTAATTACATTGTTCCCTCTTTTTCCCCCTTATAGTTCCCTTCCACCTGGTACTCATCCCACCCTCCGCCCTCACCCTCCTCCACTGTCCTCTCCCATAGTTGTAGATTTTTGTCCAGTCTCTTGCTGCACTTCTCATACCCCCTTTCTCCCCAAGAGTTGTCAGTCCATTCCCTCTCTATGTCCGTGATTCTGTTACATTCACCGTTTTATCCTGTTCATCAGCTTATTAATTCACTTGATTTTTAGATTCATTTGTTGATAGATGTGTATTTGTTGTTCATAATTTATACTTTTACCTTTTTCTTCTTCCTCTTCTTAAAGAATATCTTTCAGCATTTCATATAATATTGGTTTGGTGGTGATGAACTCCTTTAGCTTTTTCTTATCTGCGAAGCACTTTATCTGACCCTCAATTCTGCATGATAGCTTTGCTGGACAGAGTAATCTTGGTTGTAGATTCTTGCTGTTCATCACTTTGAATATTTCTTGCCACTCCCATCTGGCCTGCATCGTTTCTGTTGAAAAATCCGCTGACAATCGTATGGGTGCTCCCTTATAGGTAACTAACTGTTTTTCTCTTGCTGCTTTTAATATTCTCTCTTTATCTTCTGTTCTTGGCATTTTAATTATGATGTGCCTTGGTGTGGTCCTCTTAGGGTTCCTATATATTGGGGTTCGGTGCGCTTCTTGGACACCAAAGTCTATTTCTTTCACCAGGTGGGGGAAGTTTTCAGTCACTATTTCTTCAAATAGGTTTCCATTGTCTTGGTCTCTCTCTTTTTCTGGCACCCCTATAATTCGGATGTTGGTATGCTTGAGGTTGTCCCAGAGGCTCCTTACACTAGCTTCAATTTTTTGGATTCTTTTGGTTTCTTGCTTTTTCAGCTGAGTGGATTTTACCTCTTTGTATTTCAAATCTTTAACTTGGTTCTTGGGGTGCTCCACAGCACTTTTAGGTCTTAGTATAATATTTTTTATATCAGTCAGTGTATCCTTAATTTCTGGTTGGTCCTTTTTCATATCCTTGAGAGTCTCCTTTATATCCTTGAGGGTCTCCCTCATTTCCTTGTAGGACTCATTCATTTCCACGTTGGTCTTGATCATTTCCTTGCAGGTCTCGTTCATATCCTTTAGGGTCTCGTTCATTTCTTTTGCGGTCTTATTTCCTTATAGGCCTCGACCTTTTGTTGGAGCCTCTTGAGAAGCCCTATAACTGTGGCTTTGAATTCCATGTCCAGTCGTTTTTTTCCCTCCATTTCTTTCACATCTGATTTCTTTCCATGTCTCTGCATGGTGGCTGCTTCCCTGAGTTGGTCAATTAGCTTTGTGTGGTAGACTTCCTACAAGGGACAGTGTGTCAGCCTCCGCAGTTACCTGAGGTGGATATGGGTTGCACAGTCTTGCTGAAGTTAAGCTCAGGTTAATCGTTGTTAGCACTTGGAGGGTTGACCTCCAGGCCAATTGTCTGTGAAGTTCAGCTGTGCTCAGGTTGGATGGGCGGAGTCTCTGGGCCAAGCAGACAGCGTTAGCTCCACCCTATGCGGCCCCAGGGACTCTGTGCTGGGGGCAATGGCTGCCAGCACCTCTGAGAGAGAGCTGCTGCCGAGCTCCACCAGCTGCCGGGGAATTCAGACTCTCCCCAAATGCATCTGCACACCCATCGTCTCACCCAGGGTCGTAAAACAAAGCAGTCTGATGGTTTTCCGAATGAAAGAACAAGTCGCAGAGTGCCCTCTGCGTGGTCACGCAGCTGCGCTGCTCCCAAGATCACACGCAAGCTGCCTTCTCCACAAGCTGGCAGACCCTTGCAGCACCCGAGCTTCAGCGTGCCCTCCCACCGTCCAGTCTTCACCCTGTATGATAGTGGGTTCCCTGGACTTCGCCCAGAGCTGGAGAATCAGTCCAGTGGGACATCTTTGTCTCCCCCGTTCGAGAAAACTGGCCGGTTTTCAGCCGCCTGCCCTCTCCGCTGGCGCGCGTGCTCCGAACCTCTCTCTGCGCGAATCTTCAATGCTGTCCGCCGCCGCTCCTCCGAGTCACAGTGTCTTATCTTCACTTTTATTTGTGGAATTTTCACTCAGCCAGCTTTCTGGTGATTCTGGAAGGTGTTTGTTCTTTCGTTAAGTTGTAGTTTTAAAATTGCTGTGTATGATGGTAAGATAGGTGTTTTGCCTATGCCGCCATCTTGGTTCCTCCTATCTAGTGTTTTTTTTTTTTAATACAATGTATTTTTATTGATTTCAGAGACTAAGGGAGAGGGAGAGAGAGATAGAAAAACATCAGTGATGAGAGAGAATCATTGACTGGCTGCCTCCTGCACGCCCCACACTGGGGATCGAGCCTGCAACTTGGGCACGTGCCCTGACCAGGAATCGAACTGTGACCTCCTGGTTCATAGGCTGATGCTCAACCACTGAGCCACACCGGACAGGTGAAGCTCTCTTTTTTAACCTATATACTTGCATGCAATTTTCCTTTTACCTATAGAAATGGTTTTCTTTCGCATAGAGAAATTTTCCATTTAAAATGGATTCACATCTGTCACTCATTATATGTTCTTCATCTGTGAATGCTTAGACACGCTCCCCCACCCGAGTGCGTCCTAACTATTCACTCATATTTGTATGTTCCTCTTATCAAATTTCCCGAAGTATTCATTTAGCCACTTCTCTTCTTTCTCTCCCCTGCCTGTTTCGGTGGCCGTTCTCTGAACTGGTGTCTACCTCCAGCGCTCTACGTCTTCCATGTTGAACAACGGGACTCTCAACTCCCTTGGAAACTGATCTCTTTGAAGGACAGAGAAAAGGAAAGATTGCCTTCTTCTGGGAAGATGGGGTGGGTGGAGGCATGACTGTTCTAAGTCACTTCTGTCTCAAAACCTACCCATCTCGATGCCTGGTTGGGCTGCTTCTGTGGAAGGTGACGGAAGGACATTCTCACCATCGCTATCTACCCAGGATGGTGGTCCTCAAAGAAGCCAGCCCCGGGAGACCAGGGTAGGCCACCCCATCAGGCCTCATGCCGGTGACCGGACACGGACTGTCCTCCCTGGCACCCCCCTCCCTCTGGCGCTTTCCAGACCGGCTGAACCACACAGCGCCAGGCTCCCAGGTCCACACCGCCGTGAACTCTGGAGAAGGGAGCCGAGTGGGAGAAAGAGAAGAACATGCTTCGAGCACTATGTGCCAGGCCCGCATGAATATGTCCAACTTCCCTTCCACCCTACAGCGGCCGGCACTGTGAGGGTCGCTGCCCCAGGCTGCCGAGGGAGGAACAGACGTTTCCACGTGACCTGGCTGTGGGGCATGATCAGACGGAACCTCGTCAGTGGAAGGACTGGCGCTGGAGCGGGAGCTGAGGACTCTGACAGAGCGAGTGAAGTGGGGGGTGGCGGGGCCAGGGAGGTGGACGCTGAAGAGACCAGCACACGCCCAGAGGCGAAGGCGGAGGATCCCGCTACGAGCGACCCATCCTGACTGCACAGTGACCAGGGACGAGATGGGCAGTGACCCAAACGAAGGCTCACAGGGCTCACCTTTTTCAACATTCTCTGCCCCTGAGGCCGGAGAGAGTGAGAAAGGTGAATAAAGCGAAATGCCACTCTTCACCCTTCACTTCCTTCCCATGGCCCAAGTTCACGTTCACAGTCTATCCTCCCAACCACGTCCCCTCCCCGCAACACAAGTAGGCTCAGTACCACCAGACAGGCTACGTTTCTGTCTTCTTGAAAGAGCATCCCCCAGGAGCCGAGCTGGGGAACAGGAGGCTTGGGAGATCTCGGCGTTGGCGAGCAGAATGGTTTCCACTAACCAAGGTGTCAAACTGCATCGGGTTTCCCTCTGGGGAAAGGAGGGATGCCGATGGGGGGCTGAGGTTCCCTGGCCCGGATTCGACCACGGTGCTGGGACTCCGTGGGGTGAGCTTTTCGCCTTGACCTTCTACAGCTTCTCTTTCTCCCTCTCTCAGAGGTGGGAACAGGGTGTGGGCAGGAGGCGGCGAGAGCCCCTCAGCTCTGGTCCGAGCTCCTTCCAGATGGGGCAGAGAGCCCCTCAGCTCTGGTCCGAGCTCCTTCCGGATGGGGCAGAGAGCCCCTCAGCTCTGGTCCGAGCTCCTTCCAGATGGGGCAGCCCGGACTCTCACTCTGGGTCTCAGTCGCCCAAGGCCAGAGAGCCGAGCAGCCTCTTATTAAACCTCAAAGAGCTCTTTGTTCTGTAGCTGGGGATGGAGAATTCAGGGCAGCGTCTCTTGGCTGGTTGCTTGGAGGTTGCTGGGAGAATCCCTCTGTGAGAGAAAGAGAGGTTTGGACCAAGATCACAAGGAGAAGCCTGTTCTTTTCTGCTTTCTGTTCCCAGTCTGGAGAGAGGCTGAGTCCACTGCCTTTTCTTTTTCTTTTTCTTTTCCTCTTTCTCTTTCTTTCTTTCTTTCTTTCTTTCTTTCTTTCTTTCTTTCTTTCTCCTTCCTTCCTTCCTTCCTTCCTTCTTTCTCTTTCTTTCTTTCTTCCTTTCTTTCTTTCTTTCTTTCTTTCTTTCTTTCTTTCTTTCTTTCTTTCTTTTTCTTTCCTTTAGAAGAAAAGAGCTTTGAGCTTGCCTTTGGTGCCCACCACCCAGCAGCCCTGGTTGGTACTGAGGCCGAGAGCTGCCCCCAGAGATTCAGATGTGACTGGGGTGAGGTAGGAACTCCACCCCCCCCCCCCCCCCCCCGCCGCCCCGGGATTCTCCAGCATCACCAAGGCTGAGGGCTACTTTCATGCTGATCATGGAGGGGTGGACACCTCTTCGCACCCTAGCCCAGCAGAGTAGGCTGGGCTATGCAACCTCATTGGGAGATGGACCGTCTGCAGAGGAGGCCCTTGGTAAAGGAGTGAGTCCCTTGACCGCTCTGGCCCAGAGCAATTTTTCTTTTCTGTCATCAGCACCAGCTAGTGCAGGCTGGGAGGGCGGAGGATGCAAACAGCAAAAAAAACATCTCCCTGTCTCTGGGCTGTTGACGGTTTTCTCTCTCTACCTAGTCACCCCGATTAGAACGTTGGAAGCCTGGGCCCTCCTGCAAAGCTTTCCCTGACCAGCCTGACCCCCGCCCTTCCCATCTTCCTGCTCACCCGGTTCTCTCTGCCCTTTGAATGGACAAAGCTTATCTTGGAGCATCCATTCATCAGCCCAGCTAGACTCACCAGCCTCTCCAGGACTGGGCGGGCCTTGAGTTGTCTGGGAATCCCCAGCCCAGAGCCTTTCATGGGTTAGGTCAGTGGTCGGCAAACTTATTAGCCAACAAAGCCAAATATCAACAGCACAACAATTGAAATTTCTTCTGAGAGCCAAATGTTTTAAACTTAAACTTCTTCTAATGCCACTTCTTCAAAATAGACTCACCCAGGCCATGGTATTTTGTGGAAGAGCCACACTCAAGGGGCCAAAGAGCCGCATGTGGCTCAGGAGCCGTAGTTTGCCGACCACTGGGTTAGGTGCTCCAGAAACACTCCTGATGGAGCCAGTTTTCTGAGACTAATTCTCCTTAAGTGGTTCTCCTGGAGCCCTTTAAGCTTCCTTTTTCTCCTCTGTAAAATGGGGGTCCTATTCACAGTGAAGAGTGGTTGGGATGGCTCAGTAGACGAATGGAGCCCCTCTTCTGTACCAGGCCATGTTCTAAGTGCTTCGGTTGTATTGACCCACTGGGTCCTCAGAGAGCCCTATGGGACAGGCCCTGTTATAGCCCCCCACTGACGCGGGGAACCTCTTTCTTCCTTCTCCTCTGTCCCCTGGAGGACCGCTGACAAGAGCGACTAAAGGTCAGGGTTGTGCGGAGGACTCTGTGGATGCAAGGTCAGACATCTCTGCTCTCAAAATGGGGCCTCCCTCTCCTCTCTCACATCGCCCCATTTCCTAAGCCTCCGCCTCACCTTGTCCCTGCCTTTCTGGCGTAGGCCCGGGCTCTTGTGGTTTGGTTTTTGTTTCCTTCCAAGCAGGTGCATCAGGCAGTTCTAAGGGTTTTCTCCATCTCACCTCCAGGACAAATAACGCCCCGCCTGGAGCAGAGGCAGCTGCGGTCAGTTGGGTTTGAAAACCATTGTTTTCTCTCTAGGAAGCAGGAAAGCCTCTTCATACCAAGGTGACACCTCAGGACTTGACCCAGAGGGGGTCCTCCTGCCCACCCTCTCTACCTGCTCTCCCTGGTTCCGAACGGGGTTGGAGCAAGTGTGGCTGGTGGGACGCTGGCGGTGCAGGGGGAGCAGGTCCTGGCGGCTCACACCTGGCTCCCATCAGATGGCCACACCTGGCGTGGTCCGCGGGAAGAGGCGCAGGTGGCCCAAATCAGAACTCCAGGGCGACGCAGAGGTCACAGTTATGGGGCAAGGCCGCAGACAGAGACCTGGGCACACCCTGGAGGTGTGTATGGAAGAGCCGGAGACCTTCGGGGACCACCAGCAGTCTGCTGGCACATGGGACCTTGGGAGCAAAGAGATGAGAGGGGGCCGGGCCATTTGGAGGACCCTGTGCCTCCATCCCGCACGCTGGCTGGGTTTTCACGGTGAGGCCCCAAACCCATCACTCAGCGGCGAAAATATCAGAGAAGGCTGCCGTCAGCATCAAAACAAGAGCGGAAATAGGGCTGCAGCGGCCGGCACAGCGGTGAGTGTTGTTTTGTGCGGTCTGATTTGAGCTCTGCCTGAGTGGATGCAGGCAGGTGTAGCCGGGCCTCCGCAGCAAACGCGTTTCCCGCTGAGGGTCGGCAGTTTCAGGCACGCTGCTGAGGGTCACCTGTGGGTCACGGCCCCCGGAGGAGGGCCCAGGGAATGTTCTAGCAGCTTCCCTCTGGTGAGTGTTCTGCCTGGGTGCAGGAGAGGGGAGGGCCGGTGCGTCCGCACCTGTGGGCTGCTGGCATTTCCTGAGGCTGCTGGCTCTTTGAAGGCTTAACTGCAACGTGCTGTGCAGCAGCTCTTGCTGAGTGCAAAGCATTTTTGAGGAAGAGGGGGTGGGTGTGTGCACTCTCGGCTTAATTAAAACAGGGAGAGGTTGACATGAGGGACCTTTAGTGGTTTTTGATCTCTCTCTCTGCCTGCTTTCGAACTTGAGGGGGGAAGAACGCCCTTCCCCACTCTTTCTTCTTCAACCTCTTCCATCTTCCCCGGACCTGGCAGGTGCCAGTGGGCGGTCCCTCCTCCCCGAGCCCCCTCCTCCTTCATCTCCAAGGTCTGAATTCTGGGTGCGGGTTTCTACATACGGTGTTGTTTGTTGGGCGGATGAACCGTCCACCCTGTAATATGACTTCAGTCTTGACCGTCGAAAGGGTTTTTTAAAAAGGTATCTGGTTTTCCTTCAAAACAACAGGGCACTATTTCACCGCACATTCGGAAAATCCCGGTGTTCTTGGCAATCGGGGCAGAAACGTAGGTGTTGGGGCAAGTGGGCCCAAGTTCAAGTCCTGCCCAGGCCCTCATTAAGTGTGGCCTTGGGAAAGTTAACTCCTCCGAGGGCTTCTTTCCTCATCTCTACAGGAGGTTGCTGTAGGGATGTAGGGGTCGAAGGGTGCAAAGGGCGGAGCACGGTGCTTGCTGGGTAATTCAGCTGATCTCAGCAGGCTGTGGTGTGACTGTAGACATCCCGGCTTGTATCTCTCAGGGTCAAGTGTCTTTCAGTAAGCACCGAAAACCAGAGCCAGGAAGCAGCTCACCCACCCGACCCCTTCATTCCCCATGTGGGGAAACTGAGGTCTGGAGACATTAAGCAACCCGCCAGCATCATGGGACGAACAGATCAAATAGGTCATACCTGTACTGAGGCCTCTTTGGAAGGTGGCTTTTAATATCTCAGAAGAGTGTATCCTGCCTCCGCCCTTCACCTTCAGGAACAAATGCCTAAAAGCCCCTTCGTGTGGGGGTCGGCAGACCGGCTGGTAACTGTGGCGTATCTGGAGCAGAGCCAGACTGTTTACAGAACCCTGTCATTTGGACCCTCATCGCTCATTCCAGTAAACCAGAGGCAGGCAGGACAGCCAGGGTCAGAAAGGAAAACTGAGGCTCAGAAGGCTAAATGTCCACCCCTAGCCGGTTTGGCTCAGTAGACAGAGTGTCCGCCTGCAGACTGAAGGGTCCTGGGTTCGATTCTGGTCAAGGGCACATACCCAGGTTGTGGGCTCCATCCCCAATAGGTGGTGTGCAGGAGGCAGCCCATCAATGATTTTTTGCTCATCATTCGTGTTTCCATCTCTCTCTCCCTCTCCCTTCCTCTCTGAAATCAATAAAAACATGTGAAAATGATAATAATAAAGGTTAAATGTCCAGTGTGAGTTCACACAGCTGTCAGTGATGGTTCTGCGGGCCTCACTCCCGGGCCTCCATCTGCTCAGTGCTGAAGGATCAGGTGCCTTATCCCCCCGGGACACAGCAGCTGTCAGTTACACCTATAAGTTAAGGGCAGCCATGGTTCAGAGCAGGACCTGCTGGCTTGTGAGGTGTAGAAAGTGCCGTTGATAGATTCTTGGAACAGCGGCGAAATGATGTATAATACAAATCTCACCACAGACTAATTGATAGAAACAAGAATGAACTTCCCATGGCGTCTCGTCCCTGTGCTAACCCAGTGGTTGGCAAACTAATTAGTCAGCAGAGCAAAATATCAACAGTACAATGATTGAAATTTCTTTTGAGAGCCAAATGTTTTAAACTTAAACTTCTTCTCATGCCACTTCTTCAAAATAGACTCGCTCAGGCAGTGGTATTTTGTGGAAGAGCCACACTCAAGAGACCAAAGAGCTGCATGTGGCTGGCAAGCCAAGGTTTGCTGACCACTGCCTTAGGGGACAATGAAAATACGTCAAATTAGGCTCTTAGTGACCCTGTCTAAGGGTGACGGAGCTGGGTGCCTGGCAGTTCCATCACTCAGCTGTGAGTTTGGGGCTCCCTCCTCCAGGAGCTGTCCCTGCCCCTCCCCAGGGCCTGCCAATACCAAATGGAGCCATTTCTTGGTGCCCAGGTGCCTTTAAGTGTGCTGTCGTTTCTCCGGCCTGTAGGTCTGGTTTCTGTGATTAACTGTAATTTGCCATAAAGGCTGAGCTCGGTTTCCCAAAGGCTTCTGCTGGCAGATGCCTAATACTGATTGCTATTATTCATTGAGAATTCCTTAATACCATGTCAAGGTATGGGCAATTCTAATGGTCTCACAGAATTCTCACCACAATGCCATCAACCCATTTTGCACCTGAGGACCTGAGACTCCCACAGGTTATGTCATTTATTTCCCTTGACCAAGGTTTACACAGCTGACAGGTGACAGAGACGGCAACCTCATGCCTGGAAAAACAAAGGAATCCTTCGAGTTTTGATTGGCAGCTAGGAGGCAGTTATTAGGAACCTGTGATGGAGAAGGGTGTGGGTGTTTGTTGGAAGGATCCAACAGGCCCCCTGGGAGCCATTGACTGGAGAAGATATTTGAAGCTGCTGGCTCCTTATACATTCACTGGTGGCCTGGTGCACAAAATTCATGCACAGGAAGGAGGGTATCTCTTAGCCTGGCCTGCATCCTCTCCAGTCTGGGACCCCTTGGGGGATGTCCATCTGCTGGTTTAGGCCCGATCCCTGTGCCAGACCTAAACTGACAGTCGGACATCCCTCTCGCAATCTGGGACTGCTGGCTCCTAACCGTTCACCTACCTGCCTGCCTGATCTCCCCTAACCACTCTGCTTGCTGACCTTCTCGCCCTCAACTGCCCTCCCTAGCCAGTCTCCCATAAGGTCTCCTGGTCTAATTAGCGTATTACCATTTTATTAGTATAGATGGTCCTGGAATTCTAGGTTAAGCGTTCAAGTTTGGTGAAGATCAAGGCTCGATTCAAGTCAGGTCTTGGAGAGGAGAGTAACAGATGGAGGTGTGAATGTGGGAAGAAGATGGGGCCGAAGGCAAAGGTGCAGGAGAGCTTATTTTGGTCTGGGGGACTGTGGTCTGTGGAAAGCCTATGGACTTGGGCTTGGAAAGGTCTGAGTTCCAGTCCCAACTTGGTTCCTGACTGGTTATGCATGTGCGGGCAAATTTCTAGAGTTTTCTAAGCCCCTGGATCTCTGGGACATGGAGACGATACAGCGTGAGAGGGTATGGAGGGCAGCTGGCCCGCAGTGCACCTCGGTTAATGTCACTTCTTCTGCCTCCACCTTCTCCCAACGTGACCTGACCTTTGGTGCCATGGAAGGTAGAAGCTGTTTTGGGGAAAGGCTGCCTATACGCCTTGGGAACCCCATGACCTCCGAGGATCACTGAGCTGCCTTCCTCCCTGAAACCCATTCTGTTCCCACCTAGGCATGGGCCTGTTTCATGAACCCTTTCTCAGTACCAAGGATAACTATTGATCAGGTTGAACCAAACCCAATGATTTTATTTCTTTTGCTAATGATAGCTTTAGACATAAACATATCTAAAGTTTGTTGAGGGCTACTGGGAAGTGTTTTTATTTCCTTCTTAATAAAGGTGATAAGTTAGGGACCTTTGGGTGTCATTATGTGGGGATGTGTGATACTTTGAGCGACAGCAGCTATTTTGTGACTTTGATGGGAAAGCTAGAAGAGTAACAGAAATGCTCACTGAGGAGATCTGGCATTATTTGTAAGCCACATTCCTAACTGTATTAGTTCCTTATTGCTATTGTAATCAATTATCACAAATTCAGGGGCTTAAAAGGACACACATGTATTCTCTCATAATTTAAAAGCCAGAAGTCTGGAAGTGGTTGGCTGGGCTCAATTCAAAGTATCAGCAGGGCTGGTTTCTTCTGGAGGCTCACTCTGGCTCACAGGCCCTCCTGCACTCCTCGGCTTGTGGGTCCTTCTTTCCCCACCGAAGGGCATCACTGCCATCTGCGTCCATCATCACATCACCTCTGACTCTGACACCACCTGCATCTCTCATAAAGATCTTTGTGACTAAAGCAGGCCCACCCAGGTATTCCAAGATAATCTCTCCATGTCATAATTCTTAATTTAATCACATCTGGACATGAATATAGTTAGAGGCCATTATTCAGTTTATCACACTAACAAATCCTGAGATACCCTTGCCTTAGATGCTTAGGACCTCTTTTTAGATGCTGATAACTGTTCCTAATGTCCAAGACAGTGCTGGTCAGATATCTCAGTGGTGTGCAAATAGTTGACAACTCGCTTTTGGGAATTGAAAAACAAACAAACCCTGCTGTGTAGCATCTCCCAATTTCTCTGGTGTAAATATTCCCATTCCGCCTGCTTTTAAGCTACAGCACGACTCACTGAGCATGACATTGGGAAGAAATGCTACTCTCTGCTCCAGCACAACTCTGGGCCTCTCTTTTTCAAAAGTACCCTAATAATACATCCTCCTGGTGTTGTCTGGTTTTGCTTTAATTTTGTAACATTCCACTAGCTTCATTGCCAAGGCAAACACCCCACAGAGCAGAGATGCTATCTGAGTTTCTGGGGCTTTCCCTTCCCTGCCGCCGCCTCTACTGTCTGCCAAAGATTCGACCAATGCACAAGATCTTAATTGGAGAACAGTCATTTCTCTTGGGGATACTGAGGGTTTTTTGCTTAACCTTTTATTTTAAAATAATTATAGATTCAGAGGAAATTAGAAAAAGAAAAACCCACACTATAGGGGCTTTGTGTATCCTTCACTCAGTTTTCCCTAATGACAGCATCTTACATAATTATAGGACAACTAGAGGCCTGATGCATGAAGATTCATGCAAGAATAGGCCTTTCTCTCCCTGGCTGCCAGCACCAGCTTCCCTCCGGCACCCAGGACTTGGGCCTTTGCTCTGCCTTCTGCCTTTATTCTGGCCCTGCTGCCCTCCTGTTACTCTTCCCCCCTCCTCCCAACCCCTCATAGTAGGCATCCAGCCCTGCCCTGGCAGCTCCGTGCCTGCATGCGTGTGCTGCCCAGAGCCTGGCCTGACCACTGCCATGTTTGTCACATCAATTTGCATATTACCCCTTATTGGCTGTGGGCACCACCATCTTTGTTGTGGAGTAATGGCCAATTTGCATATCCTGTCTTTATTAGATAGGATATCAAAATCAGGAAATTGACATTGGTATAATTCATAAAGCTTATGCAGTTCTCACCAGTTATACATGCACTCATGTGTGTATGCTAGCTCTATGCAATTTATCACGTGTATAGATTGGTGTGACCTTCACCATGATCAAGGACTGTTCCATCACCCTTTCCCCCATTTGTCACTCCTGGCAACTCCTGTCCTGTTCTCCATCTCTATAACTGTGTTAGAGCAAGCGTGACATATAAATCACATCAAACAGTATATAACCTTTCAAGATTGGGGTTCTTACTCCATATCATTCCCTTGAGATCCATCCAAGTCGTTATACATAGCCATAGTTCATTCCCTTTTCAATACCATGGTACGGAGGTACCACAGTTTAACCATTTATCCCCTAAGGGGCATTTGGGTGTTCCCAGTTTAGGAATGTTACAGGTAAATCTTCTATGAACATGTGTGTATAGGTTTTTGAGTGTTTCATTTCTCTGGAATGAGTGCCCCAGAGTACAACGCTGGGCTGAGTAAAGTTTGTATGGTAACAGTGATAAATGCCTTTGAAGCCTTAGGGCGCAAGTTCCTAAAGCAAGGAGATCAGACCCAGCAGGGCAGAGAAGATATTTCTGACCACTGGGTCCTACTGGACCTTCTCAGCTGACATCGTGTGTTGTAGACTTTGTGAAGGAGGTGGGAGGTGCCTAGATGGTTCTAGAGACAGGTCTTGGGAATTGCTATCAGAGACCTTAAAACCCTGAGGACCTCACAGATGAGAGAGCAGGGGCAGCTCCAGGAGAATGGAGAAAGGCCCGTTTCCTAGCGCCCTCCCACCCCCCACCCCCACCCCCACCCCCACCAATTCTCCCAATTCTCCGCTCACAGGCACGATTCCTGCCCTCCTCTGAGAAGGCACCTGGCTGGTGCTGACTCCTTGCTCTGGTCCTGCCTCTGAGCAGCATCCTCACGGTCCCTCCGGAAGCCTCGCAGCTTTCCCAGCCATCCCTGGCCTCCCCTCGCCTTGATCTGGTACTGGAAATAGTAAACGACTTCCAAACATCCTTTTAGTCACAGAGCTCTTTGTTCAGAGGAAATTGTACCCTGAAAAATACACAAATAAACCCGATAAAGGCAGAGCCCTCAGATTAAAGCTAGAGCGTGGGAGGAGGGGGGTGTGAAGGGAGCCCGGAGCCCTCCCCACTGGGGCCTCCTCCCTCAGACACTCTCCTGTCTCCCCTCCCACTCCCACCTCCTCTGGGGCTTCAAAACTCCTGGCCCCAGCGGCAGAGCCTAGCACTTAACGACATGAGTGTGTTATTCTTGTGCTGGATTTTCGGGGTGCTTGAGACTTCTTCTGTCTCTCTGGCTCAGACGACTGTGCACTGCCCATCGAGCTCTTGCCTCCTTCATGATAAGCCTCATCCAGGCACCCTCCCAACAACAGGCACAGCATTCCTGCATTGCTGGGCGGCAGGGGATAAACAGCAAACCGGCCACAGGGGCCTCGGTTTGCCTCCTGCTGGTATTCAGGAACTATCTATGTGCCTCTCATTTCATAGTCACACACGCCTGCGGGTGCCCGTTGGGGACGGAGCCCTGTGCGGGTTTGGGATCCTGCGTGGGAACACATGAGTCAGGTGTGGTTCTCACTCCAGAGGGGAGGAAAGATGGACAAGGAGTAAAGCAGAGGGGGAGAGGGGGATACTGTGATCAATAGTGGGGCACCCCCGCCCAAGTCCACGGCCCGTCTCATCTTCCCAGCGTGGTTCTCAGTCCCCCATCGCCCAGACTCCAGGTCTCACTTCCCCCGGCCTGCACAGCCTGCGCAGCCGCTGACATAAAACCGTGTCCATAGTGACAACGGCAGCCAAGGCTTACACAGTGCCCGCTCGGTGCTGAGCACTGACGTTCATTCCTGAACTTCACGACAAACCAATGAGGAAGGAGCGATCACGAACCCATTGTCGGATGAGAAAACCGAGGCTCCGCACTGTTAAACAGCCTAAGGCCACACAGGACTGAGTGGCAGGTGGGATTTAAATCTCCTGGGTGTTTGACCCTAGCGCTTACATGTAACCACTGCTGCTGATTTGGGCTCATTTTATTGGTGGCCAGGTCATAGATGAAGAGAAATGGTCCCCCTTTTTAACCACCCTCACTCTGCGTGGGCCTCTCACCCCGGCACCCCCAGGAGAGAGTCACACCCCAGTGGCATTTCCAGCAGCTGCTACAAGACCGAGAACACGTGTTCCCGCTCAGGGGCGAGACCAGCTTCACGTCTTTCCCACGATCCATCAACGGGAGGTTGTTTTGTCATGTGGCGGGGAGTTCCCACACAATCATCTCCGTCCTCATTAGCCTGATGATTATTTATTATTTCTTACAATTGTGGGGAGCCCAGCCCGGCGCACAGCCAGCCAGGGGGAAAGAGGCTCGAAGGAGGTGACTCAAGAGGGAAGAAACGGGAGGAGGTGGCTCAACTCTCACCCAGGAGCCCGAAGCCAGGGGCAGACCCAGGTCTGCGGAGGGCCTGGCTGCGTGCGGCTGACCAGGAGAGAACCACAGCCTTTCCAAGGGGAAGAGGCAGCAGTAAACATAGAGCACATCCTCGAGCGATTATACAGTGTGTTAGAAAGCGCCAAGTCTGGCCCTGACCGGTTTGGCTCAGTGGGTAGAATGTCGGCCTGCAGACAGTTCCGGTCAAAGGCATGTACCTTGGTTGCAGGCACATCCCCAGTAGGAAGTGTGCAAGAGGCAGCTGATCAATGTTTCTCTCCCATTGATGTTTCTGACACTCTATCCCTCTCCCTTCCTCTCTGTGAAAAAAATCAATTATATATATATATATATATATTTTTTTTAAGTGCCAAGTCTGGAAGACAGCAGAGACAAAGAAGGGGGTGTGTGCAGAGTGGGGGGAGGTATGGTGGTAGGTGGGGCCTTCAAGTGGGTGATGGAGTTGAATGAGGTGGTCGTCAAACAAACAGACAAACAGAAACAGACTCACAGAGAGACAGCAGACTGACAGTGGCCAGAGGGGAAGGGGGAGGGGGGTTGAGGACTGGGTGACAAAAATGAAGGGATTAAGAAGTACAATTTGGTAGTTGCCAAATAGTCCCGGGATATAAAATACAGCTCGGGAAATATAGCCAATGATATTGTCATATCTATGTCTGGTGCCAGGTGAGCACCAGAAATCTAGGGGGGCACTTGGTAAATCATATGACGGTCTAACCACTATGCTGTACACGTGAAACAGATACATAATAGTGTTGGATGTGCAAAAATGTATGAAGGTCAATTAAACACATGAAAAGAAAATGGTTGTGAGAAGGGGAAGGTGTCATCCATATAAAACAATGGTGATGAGGGAATTGACCATATGAGTGTCCAGGGGAAGAACATTCTAGAAAGAGGGATTGCTTCTTCCTGGTGAAGTAGGAGCTGCCTGAGAGCAGGCCTTGCTTTCCGCCCGGAGTGGCCTTCGAGCCTGGCTGTGGTGCCTGCGGGGCCAGGTGGGCGCTGGTGTGTTTGCAGAGGGAATGGACCGGAGTCCCCTGGTGGCAGAGGCAGGAGGGGAGGGGCATGTGGCAGTCCCTGGCCGAGGTCCCAGCTCCCTCCTCCCATGGAGAGCTGCCCTGAGCTCCAGGAGCCATTTCTCCTCCAGCTCAGATCTGTGTCTTATCCCCTCTGTCCCCTTCGCCTTCCAGCTGGTGGGGTCCCTCCCAGCCACCCACTCTCACGATTCCCGGGCCTCTGTGTTGCCTCCCTCTAACTCGGAGCCCTTATCACACCCCCTTTGTGTGGGAGCCAACCTAAACATATCTGGGGACTGTTGGGCTTTTTTTTAATATTTCCTTGTGAGTCAGTCTCTCCAGCTTTTTAATCATTTCTCCCCCGTGAATGGTTGGCAAGGAGCAGGGGCCTGGTTCTCAGCTAAGAGACACAATTACCTTCAGCTCAGGGGCACAGGCTGGGCCAGGTGGCCTCCCCTCCTTTCCTGGGGGGCGGGGCCCCAAGAGGAGTGGGGCTGGGGGCCACTTGCTGGGTAGGCACTGTGCCTGCCTCTCTCCAGGCTTGTGCAGCTTCTCTGGAGGGGGCACCTGGTCACTTAACAAGAAGGTAAAACCAGTCTCAGACAAATAGAGAGGGGAGTGGGCACAACAGGAGCCCAGTCACACAGAAATGTTTGTTGAGCACCTACTATGTGCCAGGCCTCATCAAAGTGCTGGGGAGTCAGAGACCCGGAAGACAAACGTGTGAACAAATCATGGTGGTGATAATGTTAAAAGGTGCTTTGAAAGACATCCTTGGCCTGGGCATCCAAGGCGAAGACAGTCCCATCTCCCTCCGAGACAAGAGGGCGGGGAAAGGCTTGTGAGACATTTTAGTGTGGAGTTCAGAGCAAAGAACTGAGAGACAGATCAGGTTCTTCTCCATGCGGACCTCCCCTGTGGTCTGTGTCTCTAGCTGCCTGTGTCTGTAGCCTGGGACCCGTGGATGAGTGTCCCCAGAGACAGAGCCAGGGCAAAGCTGCATCACCTTTTCTGACCGAGACTCAGATATCACACGGGTCACGTCTGCCACACTCTGGTAGTGGAGGGTGTCCCCAAGGCTCACACAGCAGGCCGGGGCCCAGGCTCTCTCTGGAGAGAGTAGCGAGGTTTCTGAAGAGCACAAGCGGGACGGGAATATCGTAACCATTCTGCCAACTACCACAGACCCTGTTTGTCGTGCCTTCGAAAGGGCCTGGACTTGTGGGTGGGAAGGTCATTCTCTCTCTGGCCTCTTGTGCCACTTTTCTTGGACATTTATTTCATTCCCTTCTCTCTCTGTAGACCAGTCATATATATTCTTTCATTCCAATGGCAGCTCCTAATAACCTCCAAGCTTATGAGTGTTTGTGTTACAGTTTTAAAAAAATATATATTTTTAATTAATTTCAGAGAGGAAGAAAGAGGGAGAGAAACATCAATGATCAGAGAGAATTATTGATTGGCTGCCTCCTGCACGCCTCACATTGGGGATCAAGCCCACAACCTGGGCATATGCTTTGACCGGAATCAAACCGTGGCCTCCCAGTTCATAGGTCAATGCTCAACCGCTGAGTCACACCAGGCTGTGTTATGGTTTTTGCTGAGATAGACTCTCTGGTTTACAGTTCTCAGGAGAGGAAGCCTCAATCAGATCAGGCGTCTATTCCTGGCTCAATCAGCCTGGCCAAGGTCATGGTCATGAAGCAGAAATAAGGCACATAAAAAGCATTTGTGTTATTTTAATAAATGGGTGGATTTAAAAAAATATATCATACTGACTTTTTGACAGAGAGGAAGGGAGAGGGATAGAGAGTTAGAAACATCAATGAGAGAGAAACGTTGATCAGCTGCCTCCTGCACACCCCGTACTGGGGATGTACCCGCAACCAAGGTATATGCCCTTGACTGGAATTGAACCTGGGACCTTTCAGTCCACAGTCCAACGCTCTATCCACTGATCCAGACTGGTCATGGCAGGGCAGATGTTTCGATGAATGTCTACCACAGAGCCTTGTAGCAACGACTTGTGAACAGGACATGGCAGCTTTGGATGGTGCTATAGACCTTCCCAGGACAACAATGAGGGAGTGGTTTGCTGTGGTTGGAGCAGGAATGGAAGTTTTATGTGCAAAGCTTATGTGGTTATTCTCTGCCCTTGGGAAATCATGGGAAGAAATGAGCTGAATTAAAATAAAATAATCTTTGACTAGAATTTGATGGATCTGGGCAAGACCATCTGGTCTACCCTTTCCTACTCCAGTCAGGTAAAATAGTTATATTCCCAGATGTGAAGACTGAAGAACTATAATTAGCTAGTGACTGTGAGGGGGAACAGAAAACAAGTACTCTTGCTTCTTGATATAATTTTTTCCCCTATATGGACAACTCTCTTGGTATCTTCAGCAGGCTAACAATAAAGTGCAAGAACAAAAATAACAGCTAAAAAAGGCTCTGCAAACAGGTTCTCTGATAATCTACCTAAGGAGACAAGTATTATTATTACCCCACAATTTATAGTAGAGATAACTTGTCCAAGGACACAAGACAGAAAAACGAAGTTTGAACCCATTCTGGCCTCACAGTCTGAATGTTTAATTTTGCCTTTGATACTTTTCCAACACGAGGCAATTAGAATAACTCCTCTGTTCACCATCTCTGCTGAGAGATCAGACTTGTTATTGTTCTGATATCCTGTGACCCCTTCCACTTAGCTGATTGGATCAGAAGAAAGCACCTGGCCCAAGAGCAGCCAATTCATTGGCTAGCTGGTAGCCTAAGGGAGGATTTGACCTGGCGCTATCCCAACAGGGATAATGATTACTAAATTATTAGATATCAGATTCTCTCCTTTAGAATTTGAACTCGAGATAGAGACATTGCGAATCAAGTAATTAGCAATGGGGACACAATCACAATGGTAATCAAATCCCACAGAAGGTTACGAGAACTTGGTTGCTTAAGTTGTCTTGGGTCATGGTTCTTCTTTTATTTTCATTACAGTCGGTCTCTGGAAAGCTTGGGTTTGGGACTGTTCTAGGGTTCTTGTGGGAATTGTCTTTCTCACTCAACCAAATTCCTTAAAGTAAGTCCCTCTTGTTGGAGACACCCCCAAGTGAGCCTGGGATCCTTGCCAGAGGACACATCCAAGGCAGTTAGGCTTCTGTTGTACAAACAGAAACAACTTGATTGTCAGATGAGAATGAGATATTTGACTTGTCTGGTTTAAGGCGACAGGCTCAACAAGCTGATCCTCCTAGATTTGGTACTCTGTGATCCACTGAGGTGGGCTGGGCTGGGAGTAGGATGATTTTACAGGTATATACATATTCTCATCTGAATGAACTTCAGCACCTGTGAGTACTTGATAAATTATAACCAGTTTAGCTATCTTGGTCAAGATTGTTTAAGTTCTGTGTGAAAGAAATTCAACTCAAACCAACTTAACCAGAACATACATACGTACACACACACAAAAAAATAAATAAATCTATTTTGGTCTGTCTGATTCAGGCACAACACTATCTAGGTCAGTGTTGCCCAATAGAACTCTCTATGATAATAGACCAGTTTTATAACTGTGCTATACCGTACAGTAGCCGCTAGCCATGTGTGAGTACTCAGAATGTAGCTGGTGTGACTGAGAAACTGAATCTAAATTTTATTTAGTTTCCTTTCATTTAGATTTCAATAGCTAGTACATGTGGCTAGTGGCTACCCAACTAGACAGCCATCTCACTGTCTTGGGGGTGCTCTGATTGGCTCTTCTTAGCACAGGGGTCCATGCCTGCTCCAACCATCTTCATGGAGATTGGGAACTCTGACCCATCTGGGTCACGTCTGACTCTGTGAGCAAAGGCCACCTTATCTGAACCACGTAAAGTGGATCCCTAATGGAAAGAGGATTTCTACATCCAGAGAGGAAAGAGGGTGCAATTTGGGCTGCCAGAAACTCTCCCAATTGCTCTCCCCAGTGTGCCATGTGTCTTGGAACCAAGCAAATGTGGGTTCACATTCTGACTCCTTCACCTCGTGAAGCCCTCTGGGTGACCTGGGGTGAGTTCCAGGTGTCCTCCGCCCTGGAGTGCTGTTGGGGGGGTCAGTGGGAAAGGGGTATAGAGGCACAGGTCTGTCATTAGGCAGGATGAGGGGGTACCACTTTTCACAGATAAAGAAGCAGGTGGGGTGGCACTAATGAGCATTCACTCCACATTCATTGGGACCCTTGGTGCCAGGCACCGCGTTAGCTGTTGGGACACGAACACAGAAGTCATGACAACAGAGAGAAAGAAAGACCCTGTTTCTTCCCAACCTGACAAGGGAAGTCGACTCCTGAAGATATAGTCACCAAACCAGGTAGAAAAGTGTCCAAGTAAAGATGGCTGGACACTGTTATCAGGACAACTCATTTTGGTTTTGCTCATTGAGGAATGTTTATTGACTATTGTCCCATTTAATTTAGCAAAAGAGCAGTGGCTTTCCGTAGCTTGCAAGCTGCCGATAGCAGAGATCTGACCTCTGCGTATTTCCCCATCCTGAAGGGAGGATTAAGAAATTGCTTTAGTTCTAACTTTTTTAAGATGGTTTTTAAAAAATGGAAAAACAAAGTCCAGTCTGAGAGAGGGGCCAGAGTCTGGCTGCTGCAGGAGTTGTCTAAAAATAGTGAGGCTGATTAATGGATGTCTAAAACGGAGATCAGACCCAGAGGATGTAACAAGACAGCGAACATGTGCTTTTTGGCGACTGCGCTCCTTCAGAGGATTGCTTAAAACCAGGTTACCCAAGACCTTGGCCGGCACACCCGCCACTCCACTGAGCTGGAGAGGAGGCGCTTCTTGGCCTGCCTCGTGGTGGTGGGGGTGGAGGCTGGCCTCCAGTGCCCTTGACCTTCTCTCCCTGTCCCAGCCCTCTCTGGTCAGTGCCCAGCAGCACCTGCTTCCTCCTGCCAAGCCCTCTGGGAGTCGGGGTAGGGGGCACTCAGTGTCCAGTGATGCCTTCTACCAGGGGAAGGAGCTGGGCCTGGGCTCTGTGGCCTTGGGGTTGTCACCTCCCCCCCGGGCTTTAGTTTCTCCATCTCCTAGAAACCTGCCCTGTGCTTGGTTAGCCTCGATCAGTGGTTGGCAAACCGCGGCTCGCGAGCCACCTGTGGCTCTTTGGCCCTTTGAGTGTGGCTCAGTGTTAGAACCATTTCTTCAAAATAGACTCACCCAGGCCGAAAACCAACTTCTGTGCATGGGCCATGAAGTTTCAGTCGCACTGTGTGTGTGCATCCACATGTGGTATTTTGTGGAAGAGCCACACTCAAGGTGCCAAAGAGCCACATGTGGCTCACGAGCCGCAGTTTGCCGACCACTGGCCTAGGTTTCTGTGGCATGAGTGCCCACGGGCAGTAGGAAGTCAGAATGATGGTTCTGCTCCCTGAGGAATGTTTATTAACTGTTATCCCATTTAATCCTCCCATCGAGCCTTTCACCCTTAGTAGCTTCAGTGCAGGGGTGGGAGAACGGAGGCCCTCAGATGTGGACGGCTTGCCCAAGGCCACGGAGTTCAGAAATGGAGAACGGATTGGAATCCGGAGTCCGCGTGTTCAACCACTGCCCACCCTGCTCTCAGGGGGCTCTGCAGATGCCCGCAGATAGTGTCCCTGTGGCCCTTTGACACGGGGCACGGGAGACGTCTTGCTGGCGGAGAGGAATCGTTGGCCGGACGGTTAGGCCTCCGGAGCCTGGAGCCAGGGCTGGGCTCGGCCTCCTGTGGGCTCTGTGACCTCGGAACGGTCACCCGCCCTCTCTGGGCTTTCGCTTCTTCATCTGTGAAAAGCGGTGCCCACCCCCTGCCTAATGACAGCCCGAGCTGCGCCTCTGCACCCCTTTCCCACTGAACCCCCAACAGCACTCTGGGGCGGAGGACACCTGGAACGCACCCCGGTCACCCAGAGGGCTCCACGAGGCGATGGGGTCAGGATGGGAACCCACGTTTGCTTGGATCAGAACCCCGCAGTTTCTCTCTGTTTACAGTGTGACGGGGAACAAGCGGTGGCTGCCTTCCACCGGGGGAAGGTGGCTGGGCTCCAAATCCAGCCGCAGGGATTTCTTTGCGGGGTGGTAAAGTATATGGGTGTCAAACATGTCCCCTTGTAGTCCTGCCCCCCAACGAATATGAAGAGAATATCTTTATGGATGGAGGGCAGAGAGGGGAGGGGTGAGGACAGCGGAGCACGGGCAGACAAATCGCAGCCACCAAACCTGAGGTGCCCGCTGGGCCCTGCTGTCCCCGTCCTCACCTCCCGGTTGGGGTTGGAGGAATCAACCAGACTGCTCAGGCCTCCGGGCCCCGTGCAGCCCCCCGTGAGGTTCAGAGTTCCCCTTCCCTCCGGGGGGTAGGTGCTGCTTGCTGGCCGTGCCCACCCTGCATCCCCTGAACATCTCCTTTGAAGCTCCTTCAACTACAGAGAGAATTCACTTTGTCTCTCGAGGACACTGAAACCTGGAACAAACAGTCTCTGATAATAAATACCTTTTTGTTTTTTCTTTTTTCTGGGGATCAAAAGCTCCCCAGGCGCTTTCAAAGCGAGCTAGGGTGCTTTGGCTGAAGGGCGGAGAGAGGGAGGTGGGAGCCGGGCTCCGGGTTTCCAGGCCCTTCCTGGAGGAAGCACCTGACCTGCTGAGCTGAGCGAGGGCCACAGAGGGAGAGGCCGGGTTCCAGGCCCCGGGCCCAGCAGGCCCAGCGGCAGGAAAGGGCTCCTTGTTCCCCCAGCGGCTCATCCAGGAGGTGGGGGCCCAGCCTGGCTGGCTCTGCCCAGACAAAGGCAGCAGCCTTTGACATCGGTGGGCACCCCAGATGGCAGTGGTTGACGCCCTAGGCAGTTCCCAGGCTGAAGGCATCTCTGAGGGCTGAGAGGCACCCTGGCCCTTGGCTGAGATGGGGGCTCGCCACCAACGTGCACACCCCTTCCTCCTGACAGGCCCTGGGCACATGCCGGTGAGGGCCTGCGGGCACCGGCAGACCTTCCCCTGTGCCCTTTGGCTTCATATCCAGCACGTGTCTTTGTGTTGTTAGTCCCCAAACTGCTGGACTCCACGTGGGGGGCTGTGCGAGAGGCGATCCCCCTCTACCCAGAACGCCCTTCCTGTGTCCACTTTGGAAATCGCCCTGCGGCCACAGGGTGGTGGGTATAGGTTGAACTCTGGAGCCAGGCAGCCAGGGTTTAAATCTGTGACCCTCAGACAAGTGGTTTCTGGTCGTGCGGCGTTACCACAGCCTCAGAGGCTGGATCAGCCAAATGGGCGCGTTCCGGTCGCCCCGCCTGTCATCGGTTGTTGCTGCTGGGACTCAGTGTGCAGGGGTTCGAGTCGGTGGCCTCCTCCCAGCTGTCCCTGGAGGAGCAGCTGCTGGGGGTCCTGGGTTTGGCCAGGGAGCGAGGGGAGGCTCTGGCAGCTTTTGGGGTGTGAACCTCTTCCTTCTCTTGCAGCATCCCCAGAATCTCAAAAACAAAGTGTCTCTTTCTTCCACGAGAGAGCCCATCGCTCTGGGCTTCACAGGGGCAGCCGGCCCCCAGGTCCCTCAGCAGGAACCCTCCCTGGTGAACAAGGCCTCAGTGTGACCTCTCACCTTTTGGCCTCTGAGTGAAGGACCATTTGCCAAACTGCCTCCCCAGTCTCTTGTGGAAGGGAGGCGCTTGTCTGGCTGTCCTCGGGACAGAAATCATGGGGGGTGCTGGCTGCCAGACCCAGGCTGCCTCTGAGCAGTGTGCCTCCATCTTTGTTTGCCTAGCATTGTGACTTAAAACTCATGGGTGCGATCTTATTGGCGCTCAGAGAGGTTACGTTCTTGCCCAAGGTCACCCAGCTAGCGGCCAGGATGGCCTGGGTCCCAGTCTTCTGACTTCCTGACTCATCTCCGTCTGTTCTACCAGGAGTGGTAGGATGGCTGGAGAGAGTTTAGAGGAGAGTCTGGATTTGCCCCATTTCTGTCCCCACATTCCTGGCTTGACAGCATTTCTAGATAAAGCTAAAGGGAGGAGAGAGTTACTAGTTTCTATTTCTCGAGCTCCCTCTTTTGCCAGACATTTTATGTAAGTTACCACATGGGTTCCAGTTTAGTTCTCTTGGGACACTGTTGAGAGGGATGTTCTTACTGTTTCCAGAGGAAGAGGTGAGTCAAGAGATCCAGGAACAGGCCCAGGTCACAGAGCTGTTGGGAGGGGGAGCAGCGATGTGTACCTCAATCTGCCAACACCAGTGTGCCCTGGACTATGGTGGGGTCCCGCACGCAAAGCAACCCAGAACAGCCTGATGTTTTCCCAGCAGCTTTCCCAGCAGTTTTCCCCGAGACAGACACAGGGATCTGGGGAGTTGAAGGTGGGTTTGGGGAGAGCTTAGGCCTTGGAACCCAGCAGACTCCAGTCCTGGCTCTGCGGCCCCATAGCCGTGAGCTTTGAGCAAACCATCCAACACCACCTGCCCGAGCAGAGAACTGTTTCCTGGCCACAGGGCTGCGGCTCACGTATAGCAACTGTGTCAGCAACAGTAGCCCCGTGTCCCCCGGGGGGGGGGGGGGGAGGGGGTTGGAAGAGAAAGCAAAGCGAGCAGGGGGGTTTTCCCTGCTCTTGCTTTCCCCTGCTCCTTTCCCTCCATACTTCTCAGCCACCCTCCGTGTGCTACACCTGGAACAGACTACCCCTCGTCAGTGGCATGCTCTGCTGTGCTCGGCCAATAGCAAGGGTTTTTTTCTGACTCACAGACTTGCCACTACCTAGACAGGGGCATAGGGTCTAAGGAAGGGGTGCCCTTCTCCTGTCTACCAGCTGAACATGCAATCCCCAAGGCTAGAAAGAGTGACAATGAAAGGTCGTTGATATGAATGAATGCCTTAGGATGCCCAGCACCAGCTTAGTCGCAATTCAGTCCAACGAATCCGTAATGGCCACTGATTCTGAGCCAGAGAAGACCCAATTCTATCAGTTAGGACAGTGGTTGGCAAACTCATTAGTCAACAGAGCCAAATATCAACAGTACAATGATTGAAAATTCTTTTGAAAGCCGAAAACCGACTTCTGCGCATGGGCCACGAAGTTTCAATTGCACTGTACGTGCATGCCCGCACGTGGTATTTTGTGGAAGAGCCACACTCAAAGGGCCAAAGAGCTGCAAGTGGCTCGTGAGCTGCAGTTTGCCAACCACTGAGTTAGGGTAAGGTTCAGCTGCAAGTAGAGAGACCTCAGGTAGCAGCAGCTTGAACAGATGCCATCTATTTCCTCTCTGCATTAAAGCCCAGAGACAGATGGTCCAGGCTTGATCTGGAGGGTCTGCTTTAGGGAGCCCTGATGGACGTAGGCCCCTTCCATCCTGTGGCTCCACCAAGCATCACATCCATCAGCAGCAGCAGAAGAAAGGCAAAGCGTGTGCACCAGCATTCTCTCAATGATGACTTCTGGAAGCTACTTCAGGATCCTTATGCCTAGATGTCATTGGCCAAGCTTGGTCCTATGACTGCACTTAGCAGCAAGGGGAAGTTGGGTGGTCACATGCCTGGCTGAAAATTGGGGTCTCTATTACTGTGGCAAAAGGTGGTCATTGGCAGTAGCCCGCATGGATGTCTTTAAGTGTTTATTATACGTTAGGCACTATATTTTACCTGCTTTGTCTCAACAACTTGGCCATTGAATTCATTTCATCCCCTCTATATAAATGAGAAAACTAATCATGAGAGAGATTAAGGAACAAGTTCTAGATCACCCAGGAAGGAAGCTGTGAAGCTGGCCTTTGAGGAAAGCCCTGTATGACTCTCAAACCTGTGCTGCTACCTTTTCCAAAGGTGAGTGTGAGGAGCTGCAGGGACCTGGCACACCTCCTCTCCTAAGCATTATTTCAGGAATGAAACCTCTGCTGCTGTGGCTTTTCAGAATGAAAGGAGGTGACTAATGTAGATTTCTGATGCTATTATGGGTTGAACATGTCTCCCCAAATCCATATGTGGATGTTCCAACCCCCAGTACTTTAGAATGTGACCTTATCTGGAAATAGGGTCCTGCAGATGTGACTAGTGACAGTGGGCTGAGGTCATATGCCGAAGTCCTGTATGCCTGGTGTCCGGAAAGGGAGATGGCCATGGGGAGACACAGAGATACAGGGAGAACCCAGGTGAGGAAGAAGGCCGAGGTCAGGGCAATGCAGCAGAAGCCGAGAAAGGCCAGCACATCACCAGGAGGGGAGGGACAGGGAGTGGACTTCTCTCTTACAGTCTTCAGAAACAACCTATCAAGCCAACACCTTGATCTTGGATTTCTGGTCTCCCAAACAATAACTGATCGGTGTGTAGCCACCCAGCCTGTGGTAAGTTGTTATGGCAGCCCCAGCAAACTAAGAGAGATGCCATGTTCCATATCCCGCTTCATTATAGGCATTTTTTCAGGCGTCTGTGAAGATGTATCAGGTTCAGCAAGGGGATACCTTGATTTTTCTTATACTGTCGCAGGTGTTACCCAGGGCCAGCAAGTTCAGCACACCTTCTAGTGAATCCCTCTCGCATGTCCCAGGCACTGAGCTAGGAGCACGGCCCAACAAAAACAGACTAGACGTAGAAGAAATCAGGGTGCTCTACGCCACACAAAGGAAAGCCTAGGTCCTGGCACCGGGCCTCTCTATTTTGAGCTCAGACATTCCTGGTCGCTGGCTCCCTCCCTGCCTTGGCGTTGGGTAGGGCGAGAAGGACAGGCCCCAGTTCGCTCAGCTTCTCTGCCAGAGGAGATCCGTGAGCCCAGTCCCAGGCTGGTGTGCAATGAGCAAGTGCACTCCTGGTGGGTGGGCGGGTGGGCGGGTGGGTAGTAAGCCAAGCTGTCTCGGCATTTGAGCTGCTTCATCTGTGGCTGCTTATCTCACTGGGCTAGAGCCTCGTGTGCTCAGGAAGCCAGGGTCCTGACGTGCTAGGGGCTGGGTGGAGTGTCCTGTCTACGAATGCACCCTGCACTCCTGACCCAGGTGGCTGTTTTCCCGGCAAGTCTGTGCACCCCAGTGGCATTTTTTTTGCTTCGTGTTTCAGATCTGTCCCATCACCCCAACTCCATCACATGGCCTTGAGTGTTGGGTGTGTGTGTGTGTCTGAATCAACACTACCTATAAGGGAGTCGCTCAGAGATATCAGAGTTTAACTTTCAACACAGTAAAAACACGACTCAGACTAATACAGTGAGCCTGGGTCCAGGCCTGGACCAGGGTGAGGCAAAGGCAGATCCCTAGCAGCGCCTCCTGCTGCCCGCTTTGTCACAGCCCTGCCTGGGTCTGAGGTATTAATTCATGAGCAAGGGGACCAGCAGGGTGGTGAGCCGGGTCATAGGAGGGAATGAACCCCCGCAGTGCATGTCACCATCAGAAGCGAGCCTACTGGAGAGGACTTGGCTAGGTTAAAATCAAGACGGGTTAATGTCCAACCGAAACCTGCAGGTTTCCCTTCCTTACCAGGCCAGACTCCCTTACATCGCCAGGGAATAAGCATTCTGGGCAACGTGTTCATGTCCTGTAAGTCAGCATCTAGCGTCTGGGTCTGAATCAATAGAAAGAAGAACTCCAATGACTTCCTAGGAACAAGCCTCTGGGGTTGCCCATACCCAGCCCCTCGTGGGGAATTGCTTAAGCTGAAAAGAACAGCCTCCCCCAGGTCTCACCCTCCCGTGGCCGCCTGGATGGTCTCGAACAGCTGTTACAAAGCGGCCCGCTGGCCTCCAGCTGGGACAACACTGAAGGACCACCCAGGCTCAGAGCTGCCCAGGGGTGGGCTGAGGCCTATGTGGGGACCTCGCTGCAGGTGACTTTCTCCTTTGCCCAGGTCTTCCCTCCTCCGCATTTACAGGTGTATCCCCTAGGACAGTGGTTGGCAAACTGCAGCTCGTGAGCCACATGCGGCTCTTTGGCCCCTTGAGTTTTTAGCAAAGGCCAGCTTAGGAGAACCCTGATTAAGTTAATAACAATGTACCTACCTATATAGTTTAAGTTAAAAAAATTTGGCTCTCAAAAGAAATTTCAATCGTCGTACTGTTGATATTTGGCTCTGTTGACTAAAGAGTTTGCCGACCACTATCCTAGGAGGACCTCCAGCAAGCCTTCCACATGCAACTCCGGGCTCAGAGTCCACATCCATGTCCACGTCCACGTCTGGGCTAGGACGGGAGGGCCTGTCAATACTCCAGATGGCTCTGAAAGGCATGAAGCCATCTTTTTGTTTTATTTCCAAGATTTTGGGTACTTCTTTCCTTTAAAAAACAATACTTTTTTGTTGTTGATTTCAGAGAGGGAGAGAGAGGGAAAAAAATAGAAATATCAGTGATGCTGAAACTGGTTTGGCTCAGTGGATAGAGTGTCAGTCTGCAGACTGAAGGGTCCCAGGTTCGATTCTGGTCAAGGGCATGTACCTTGGCTGCGGGCACATCCCCAGTGGAGGATGTGCAAGAGGCAGCTGATCAATGTTTTTCTCTCATCGATGTTTCTGACTTCCTATCCCTCTCCCTTCCTCTCTGTAAAAAATCAATAAAATATATTTTAAAAAAAGAAAGAAACAGCAGTGAAGAGAGCGAATCATTGATTGGCTGCCACACTGGGGATCGAGCCTGCCGCCTGGGCATGTGCCCTGACTGGGAATCAAACCTCCTGGTTCAAAGGTCAAGGCTCGACCATTGAGCCATGTCAGTGGGGCTGGGTACTCCTTCACAGAAGTTAGTAGCAATCCGTGGGATAATCCAACAAGAGTGGATGGCAGAGGCTCAGTGGAAACCCTCCCCCGCAGCTGGGAAAACAACTTCGGGCCCCAGCAGCAGCTGCCAGGCCCCAGGAGAGCGGGAGAGAGAGGTGCTGGGAATTCACAGGCCTTGCTCGCTGGCAAAGGTGAGGGATTTCACTGGTCAGCAGTTGGTGCCTAAGATCAAATGAGATTCTCCACCTCAGGGGTGAGGGGGGCGAGTGGGAGAAAGCGTGCTCACATTCTCAGGGAGTTGTTTTTAGTTGAATGAAGCAGGCTGATTGAAAACAAAAAGGCAGGGCCCAGGTGCCAAGCCAGCAGCCCCTCCACGCGGAGCCCACCGCCTGCGCCCGCAGCCAAGTCAGGCTCACTGCCACTCCTGCCTCTGCCTCTTCCTTTCTGAGGCAAAAAGAAGGCTCTGGAAGGGTACAACTTAAAATAGACCTTTCATAAAAGATTCATTCCCGAACAAGAATGTCACGGAGAAGGGCCCTGGCTCCGGTCTGAATTCCACTTGAAGTATTTGGTGGTAATTTATTTTTAAAATTCTCCCACAAGAGGCACGTTTCAACTACAGGAGAGCCAGAAAGATCAGTAGGGCCCAGGGCCAGGTAATGTCTTCATGGGGGTGCGGGGGGAGAGGAGGGCGAGATTCAAGTTTTAGGTACTGATCTGAGGCATGTTGGAAAATAAGGATGAGAATTAAATAGATTTAGGAAGAAAAGAGAGAAAGAAAGCCTAGAGCCACTGCAGAAAAATGCCTGAAAAGCAGAGGCTCAAACAAGATGCAAATTACCTGCGGGAACAGCTTAATGAGCCATTACGAAGCACCCATCACGGTGAGGGTGTGCGCATCCATGGCAGTAAAACTAGTCTGTTGTAGATTCATGGTGAGACTCGGGTGGGGTGATGGGACTTCAGTAGAGGCATCTGCATTGGGGAACTGGCCTCCAGGAGAACCCCTTTGGAACAAGCAGATTTGCTTTCCATCAACTCCACGTTCACCTGCCAATAAATTCCAGTCCACAAAAGCAGCCCCGTCCCCCCTCCCCCCTGCAGCCTCTCCACCTTCCTCCACTTTCTTCCCAGATCATGTTACCTTGCTGACTGGCAGAGGAGTGGTTTTAGGAGGCCAATACCCAGTTTTAAACACACACATACAACACCCAGGCCCATATAGTTGTGTGTGTGTGTGTGTGTGTGTGTGTGTGTGTGTGTGTGTGTACTGTTGGGTGGTAATAATCCCTGTGAGTCCTGGGCCAGCCACTATCGCAGGGGCCTTCCCTACGTGGCCACATGGAGTTTTCAGAACGGCCTGTGAAATGAATGCCGTGATTTTCCTCCCCCTCCCTCCGGAGACACTGAAGCACAGAGGTGGACATTTGTCCTCCTAGCAAGTGGCAGCGTCGCACGGAGGTGTGAGCAAGATGGCCAGGCGGGGCCGGGCCAGCCCAGAGCACGTGGTGTCATCGCAGGGCGGTGTGACTAACTGCCCGGCATGGGACGGTGTCGGAGCAGGGGTGTGCCATCGCACTTACTCACCAATTACTCTCACCCTGGCGGGCAGTGTTCTGAGTTCACTGACAATTCCAAACCCATTTCATCCTCACAGTCAGCCCTTAGTGTAGACACTCTTTTTTTTAAAAAAAATTTTTTTTATTGATTTTTTTACAGAGAGGAAGGGAGAGGGATAGAAAGTCAGAAACATCGATGGGATGTGCAAGAGGCAGCTGGTCAATTTTCTCTCTTATCGATGTTTCTGACTTTCAGTCACACTACTGGGGATGTGCCTGCAGCCAAGGTACATGCCCTGGGCCGGAATCTAACCTGGGACCTTTCAGTCCACGGGCCGACACTCTATCCATTGAGCCAAACCAGTTATAGCAAGTGTAGACACTCTTGATGCTGTAAACCAGGGTTCTCAGGAAGAGGCAATGTTGCTCCCCAAGGAATATTTGGCAAAGTCTGGGGACATTCTGGGGTTGTCACAGCTGCAAGGGGAGGGGTGCTAGTGGGTGGCAGCCAGGGATGATGCTGAACATCCTTCGGTGGACAGGACAGTCTCCCCACCAGAGGGAATCACCCAGCCCCCAATGTCAATAATGCTGAGGTGGAGAAACTTTGCCATGAGCAATGGCAATGGTGGGGCCCTGGGAGGCGTAGTCTGCCAACGGTGGTCTCCATTTCCCTCCACCCCCCCTCCCCACCATCCAAAATCAGTGGGTCCTCTGCTTGGCTTCATGCTGCCTTTTCACCCCAGATCTTGGCTCCATCTCCTTCCTATCCCTGCCTGAGCAGCTCTGGCTCCTCTGGCCACGCTGCCCACCTGGCTTTGTTCTGGTTTGTTACGACAGGGAACTGGGTTTTACAGCCATTGCCCTTGAAAGCCCCATGAGTGGCGTTCACAGCCATTGGCAGGGCCAGGGGGTGCCGGATCAGTGGGTTTGACTTCACAGCATGACTCACACGCCAGTGCCCTCCAGGGTTCATCCAGCTGCTCAGTTGCCTAAGCCTCTGCCAGGCTGCTGTCCAAGGACAGAACCAGAGTTCAAAAAAGAGTGAGGTCATTCCTGGGGAACACCTCAGAGCCTGTGCTGGCGGGGTCCTGGCTGCAGGCCGGCACCTGCTCAGAGCGGGGCGGGGTCGGGGGGTGGGTAACTTGGCAGCTCAGGGACCCCAGGCTCTATCCTTTGCCTCGTTACATGCTGCTATGATTAAGTCCAGGGGATTGGAAGCAGCTGGAGTGGGAGCCCCGACTTAGTCCTAGGGCATCTGGGAGCTGAGCTGCCTTCTCTGGGGAGGGGTTCCACAGGTCCCACCATCTCTCCCGGCTGCACAATAGGAGTTTTCCAAAACCAGTTGCATGATCTGTAGGTCCCACTGCAGAATGAAAGCATGGGGGCCCTTGTTCGAAAGCTGTGAAGAATTTCAAGACGGGGATAGCAAGAGCCTTCCACCTCACACGGGGCCTCCAAGTGTGAGACCCTGTGTGACTGTACAAGTCGCACACCCAGGACGCTAGCCCTGCTCCCCTGTCAATTTTGTGGTCCGTGAGCAGGTGACTGGTTTACTTGCCTCAGTCCTGCTTTACTTCTGTCATCCCAGTGGGATTCAGTACCCCTTTCCCACTCAACACTGCCCTGGTTTGGACAACAAATTATACGGTCACCTTATCTTTCTGTAACCACCTTCTAGATCATAGTTCTCTTGTCCTGTGTGTTATTCATTGTCACCCAAAGCCTAGCCAGTGGGTAATGCTATTTTTTGGACAAAGTGATAGTAATCTTTTGTATTGACTGGCATGGCTTACTGCCCACATGCTCATGTTAAACTCACTTCATCCTCACAATGGGATCTGCAGATGGTCTTCTCGTGGTTGTCTGGGTTTGCCTGGGACTGAAGAGAGTCTTTGAATGTGGAGTTTCCAGTGTTAAAACTGGGCCCAGCCACCGTAGCTCAGCGGTTGAGTCTAGACCTATGAGCCAGGAGGTCACAGTTTGATTCTGGGTCAGAACACATGCCCGGTTGTAAGCTCCATCCCTAGTGTGGGGCATGCAGGAGCCAGCCAACCAATGATTCTCTGTCATCATTGATGTTTCTCTCTCCCTCTCCCTCCCTCCCCCCACTCCTTCTCCCTCTCCTTTCCTTTCTGAAATCAATAAAAATGTATTTAAAGTCAAACTGGGAAGGTTCTTGACACACCAGGACAATTTGGTCACCATATTCACATTCTACCATCCTGGTGAGCCTTCTTGAATACTTTTTGGCTGGCTACTTTTTTTTTTTTTTTTTATCAAATATCTTGTAACAATCCTTTCTGGGATTGGACTTCAGAGAAATTTAACACCAGAGAAATCTTCCATAACTGGTGGTTGGATATGAAGGCAAGACGTTCAAATCAGGAACAATTTCTAGATCACATTTGGTTGCATATCCTCCTAGACTTTTGTATGCACATGTATAGAAAATACATTTTTAAACCCTATTTCAAGTGACATATTTTTTTCATTTATAGCAGGGATAAGCACAATTTTTTTTGTGTGTAAAGGATTCAAAATAGATTTGTGTAAATCTATTTTGCAATGCACATGACATGGTTTCTGTAGCAACTACTCAATTCTGCCATTGCCATGTCTGTGTTCCAATAAAACTTTATTTACATAAAACAGGCAGCAGGGCAGATTTGGCTCGCAATCCATGTAAAAATCTTTACACGGCAACTCTTAAAAGATAGTTCTCAAGAGGGTAAAATCATGACAGTCAAGCAAATACAACATGAACACGTCGAAGATTTTATTCAACTTGTTCATGACTGAGGGAACTCCAGGAAGATGTTGCAATCTGTTCAAAGGAGAATCTGAAAAAGACACATATATAAGTGATCAGAAATGCTGGAAAATGTTGTTCATAGATGCAAATGGGTCAATATCTTTATGGCAATGAAGTGTTCTGTGTGGTTTAAAGCCTTACATCGGACAGATCTGGGCTACCGGCCTGGCTCTGCCCGCTGCTGCCTGTGCTCACTGGACAGGTTACTTCCCCTCAGTGTTCTCATCTCCAGGGTAGCTACCACTTACATCATCAGCTGTTGTCTGGACCACCTGAGATCACCCATAAAGCCCTTAGAGCAGTGGTTCTCAACCTTCCCAATGCCGTGACCCTTTAATACCGTTCCTCATGTTGCGGTGACACCCAACCGTACAAATTATTTTCGTTTCTACTTCATAACTGTAATGTTGCTCCTGTTAATGAATCGTAATGTAGACAGCTGTGTTTTCCGATGGGCTTAGGCGACCCCTGTGAAAGGGTCGTTCCACCCCCAAAGGGGTCGTGACCCACAGGTCTTGAGAACCGCTGCCTTACAGCAATGTCAGGCCAGAGAGACCCTCAGTAAACGTTAGCTCTTGGTGTTATCACTCGAACATTCTTTTCCATGCCCAACCCTGATAGGTACCAGTCCCCACATTCTCTCTCTGGGCCTCCTCTTCTGAAAGCCTTCCAGGGGTTCTCCTCCCAGCCCTGGAGCTGGCTGTGCACCTGGTGCACACTGCGCTTACCACACGGCTGGGCTGATAGTTACTCCCTTTTGCCTTTACACGTGGCTTGAGTGGTACAGGATGCAGATGACAACATGGGCCTCAACTGGCTTTTGACCTCTTCTGTCCGGTGCAGCTGTTCGTTGGGCCTCTGGCCTCCTTTGCATCCAACATGAGTGACAGCATTTTTGACAGCTAGTAGGTTCGTGTGGCTTGGGATGGGGCTGGGGGAACAGATTGGATATTTGGACATAATCACCTCTTAGCTGTGCATGTCACCCAACCTCTCTGAGCTTTGCTCCTTTATCCCTAAAATGCCAAATAAGTATAGCTCCAAATAAGTACAGATATTGGGAGTCAGATGCAAAAATAAATGTAAAAGTGTGTTCATAACTGACAAGGCATTGGTTAAACTTTGGAGTATGAGATGGGGGCGAGGCAGGTCTCTTTCCAAAGAGAGCCAAGTGTTTCATGAGAATTTATAAATTAACATGTCTCTCTTCAAGACAACGTTCACCTCAACCTTACCGAGGGGGGTTCTCAGTGACAAGAACCAGACTGTGGGTGCCCCTGGTCCCAGTGCCCAGGACACTGTATGGCCAAAGTAGGTGTCGAGGTTCTTAGGTAGGTGACATATGGCATTGATACTTAGGGACTTAGGGGCCAGATAGATTCTCCCCTATTTGTCATGAGGGGAGAGTAGGGCAAAAGGGAGTCCTAGTCCAGGGACAGGACTGGCATGGGGAAGAGTGGACACCCATTGGTTTTGATTTCCAGCATCCATTGACCTTCTCCTAACGATGGGACCCTACTTTTTCAGGGGAGACACTTGTCTCAGTTCTCAGTCTAGGGGGTGAAGTTGACTTTGCTGCCTGATTAGTAAACAGGTCCATCAGAACATCATATTCCTCTTGACACTGTTGGGCCTATGGCCTGATTAGGGCCAGTGAAGCCTGATGAGTCTTTTGCTGGGATTTTCTGGTAGAAAGACTTCTTGGGAGAGACTTGTCGCACTCAAACCTGGAAGGCTACAGACTTGCAATCTGCCATCATGTATCCACATGAAGCCTGAGAAAAGAGCAAATATGGAGTAGAACAGAGGGACTGAATCCTGATGACATTTTGGAACTCCTAGATCAAACCATACCTGAAGCTAAATGCCTCTTAACTTCTTAGTTATCTGAGCCGTTGCATTCCCTCTTTTGCTGAAGTCTGACTAAACTGGGTTCTCCATGATTTGAACCGAAAGGCTGATCCATGGGCCAGTGAGACTCTTGGAAGACTGTGGCCACGGGGTGTGCATCTTCCATCCCCTGGATGCCCTGCAGGCATTTCTAGTCTTCCCGCAGGAGCCGGGTCTGTGCAGACGCAGGCACCGATGGCCTCTAAAATGGTTTCAAGGGAAAGGTACATCTAGGAGACGGTCGGGGAGCTCTTTTGACCCTGAGGTTCCAGAAGTCTACACAACAGCTCAAAGATAGTAATTTTATACCTCCAATAACGCCGCAAAGAAACCTCATCTGGTTATGGGTCAGCTGCCAGCGAAACCTTCAACACCGGCTCCGCTTTGGTGTCAAATTGTAATTCTCCGCTTTCATCTTCCCCTGCAGTTCCTTCTGTTTTTCATTTCTCCTGATTTCTTTCTTGGGGCTTTTGATCTATTTTCTATTGTTATCGTTCAGGCATTTCATGCCCAAACTTTCCAAGTCCGTGTAATCCAACCATAACAACATCTGGGACCTGTGGTCGTGTAGTCATGTCAGCTCCTCTTGATGCACCGGCCCGGGCGCTTTGCTGGCTTATTCCACACCTTTGTTCCCGAAAGCTGCTTCTCCTCCAAGCCTCAGCCCAGGCTTTTCCAAGGAACTTTCCAAGGTGGGCAGAATGGGAGAGGAGCTGGAGGGGAATCCGCTTTGCCATCTTGTCTTACTTCTTTGCCACCACGGTGGTCTTCACACCCCATTACCCCCCCGATGACTGGCTCTCCTTGGGATCATGCTTCCAGATCTGGGAATGCCCCCTCCAGGTGCCGGGGGCCGGCTGGGCGTGTCAGACCCGGTGTGGATTATAGCTCTGTTCCTCTCTGCCACTTAGTCGAGGACAAATCGCCAAGCCTCTTTGAATCCCAGTTTCTCTAGAGCAAAATAATGATGATGATTTTACAGTGTGGGGGTGCTGTGAGGGTCACGCTCGATACAATCATTTATATAAAATTCCGGCGCCCGGACCGGTTTGGCTTAGTAAATAAGGTGTCGGCCTGCGGACTGAAGCGTCCCAGGTTCAGTTCCGGTCAAGGGCATGTGCCTTGGTTGGTTGAGGGCACATACCCAGTAGGGAGTTGTGCAGGAGGCAGCTGATCGATGTTTCTCTCTCATTGATGTTTCTAACTCTCTGTCCCTCTCCCTTCCTCTCTGTAAAACAAAACAAAACAAAACAAAACAAAAAAACCCTCCAGCACAAAACAGTCATTGCTACCATTGTCAGGATGTTTCATCAGACAAGTTTCTTGTGTTGTGCCATTTGGCCCCAGGACAACCCTACCAAGGAGGTATTATGATGTCCATTTTATAGAGGAGAAAACTGAGGCTCGTGGAAGTTACTCCCAACATTTGCTCCTCTTCTCTTGCCCATGCTGCATGGCCACAGCTGAGACTCCCGCCGTCATGTCCAGCAGAGGAGCAGGTGGGACTGCTGTGTCACTCTTTTCTTCCCATGAAGTTGCTGTGGCTTTTTAGATAGTGCTGTCACCCCCTGGTACTAGGAAACAGCGGTCCACGAAGTCCCAAGACCACGTTTCATACCTGTAGTCATTGAAACGCCACAAGAGGCAGAAACCAAATTCAAGTGAGAGCAGGCCGTGCATGTGAGAGAGCAGAAAGCTCCAGAGGAAGGAGTGGTGTCCGCCCAGCGACTCTGAACTCAGGGGTTGCTTCTAGGCCGTCCGAGAGAGGGCCCTCGATGCCTCCGTCCTCCCTCCCTCCCCTGCAGGTGGTGGCAAGGTGACCCCGGCAGTGTTCCAGCAAAGCCCCGGGGAAGCCTCGCTGGACTCCTTGGATCCCGTGTTCGTCTGCAGGACTGTCGGTGTGGCCAGACCCGGGTCATGAGTCCACCTTGGTGTGAGGGAATGGAGTCATGTCCACCCAACCATGTTGACTCAGGCAGGGTATGACATGTGAGTGAGTGTCAAGGATCTACCCTGTTAGCTTCATGATTCTATTTCCTGAACTGGGTTCCAAATTATGGTGCTGCTACCCACTTTGATCTCATCGCATGCAATACTATCTGTGATATTGCAGGTTTAGGCCATCTATTTCCTTCTCTCTCTCTCTCTCTCTCTCTCTCTCTCTCTCTCTCTCTCATCTATCCATCCATCCATCCATTCATTTTATCTATCTATCTATCTATCTATCTATCTATCTATCTATCTATCATCTATCTATCTCTCTATCTATCTATCATCTATCTATCCATCCATCCATCCATTCATTTTATCTATCTATCTATCTATCTATCATCTATCGATCTATCATCTATCTATTCATCCATTTTATCTATCTATCTAGTATACATGAAAATAAGTATAACTATGAAAAATCTCTATTCATATACTACCTAAAATAATCTCTCTTTTCACCAGTAGTTACATGATACTTTTTATAGCTGGGGACCTGGGCCCCCAAAATGTATACCCCTTAACAGCTACTTCTCTTACATTTTAAAAATGAAATGTATGTTAATAAATACTGCCTTTATAATAATTGTTCAAAGTGTGTATACATTTTTGGGAGGACACCCTATATGAGGGCAAATTGAAAGTGACAGAGATGGGACAAGAAGCCTGATTCCAGTTCCTTTTTCTCTAACTCTTCAAAGCAAGGTGTGGTCGCAGCTCTGCCCCCTACCAGCTGTGTGTTCTTGGGCAAGTTACTTAACTTCTCTGTGCCTCTGTGTTGCCACCTGTAGAATGGGAGCAGCAATAGTATTGACTTTATAGAATTGAGTATCAAATGAATGAATATTTATGAACCACTTAGGGCCTTGCTGGGTACATAGTAAGCATTTTCTATGTATATTGGTTAAATAAGTAGGACTCGGCCTGGAGTCATGGTCAGTGTAACCCTGTAACCCATACTCCAAATTCCCTGAGGGAGGAATTCAGATCGCTCATCATCACTTTTTTAGGAACCTCATTTTCGCCGAGGGGTGTAGCCGAAAAGGCCATGGGTAAAGCAGTTAGGGTGGGTATCACTTTACACAAAATGAACATCCATAAGAATTTCAGAAATGCTTTCTTCATTTCTGATTCATCTTCTAAGCCTCTCTGCAGCCCAGACAGTCCAGCACGCTAATCACACCAAACACAACGGAGATGTTCTGAGGGCCTTCGCCCAGGGACCCGGGGGGTACGTCTTCTCTCTTAAAAGAAAAACTGCCCTGACTTTGTCGTGTGCGTCTGTAGCACCCCCTCTCACACAGATGCCATGTCAAAAGCAGGGACATTTCAGCCCAGCCAGTATGGCTCCGTGGTTGACCTGTAAACCAGAAGGTCTCGGTTCGCCTCCCGGCGGGGGCACATGGGCGGGGCGTGCAGGAGGCAGCCGATCAATGATTCTCATCATTGATGTTTCTCTCTCTCTCCCTTCCTCTCTGAAATCAATAAAAATATGTTAAAAACATTTAAAAGCGGGGACATTTGGATGTGCCGTGGGAGCAGCAGTAACGGCGTGCCTTTCCAGAGCCTCTTCCCTCCTAAATGTGGCAGCACTAGAAACGCGCTGCTCCCGCCCAGCTCCCCCAGGAGGTGCAGGAATGCCCCATTCCTAGAGACGTGTCTTCGGGGGAAGCGGTCATCTGTGCAGAAGCAGGGCTGGATTTCGCTTCCATTTAGCAAACACCCTCTCCTGTCTCCCCTTCTCCCTAGGCCAGTGGTTCTCGAGGTTGCATGGCAGCTTTGTCTTTTGTCCCCCAGGGGACGTTCGGCGATGTCTGGGGATGTTTTTGGTCATCACAACAGGGGTATGCTGCTGGCATGTAGTAGGTGGAGGCCAGGGATGTGCTAAACACCCTACAATGCACAGGACAGGCCCCCAGCAAAAAACAAGCGACCTCAAATGTCACCGGGGCCCAGGTTGAGACATCCTCCCCAAAATCGACAGCAGCAAGAATAACAGCAGCCAAATGCTGGGCACTATGAGAAGAGTGCAAGGGGAACACTTGACCTTGCTCTTCAGTTTCTACAGGCCCCCAGAAACTCAGTGGGCCTACTGGGGCACATGAGACTACCCATACTGCTTCAGTCCATCCTTTTCTTCTTCTTTTTTTTTAATATACACAACTTTAAAAAAATATATTTTTATTGATTTCAGAGAGGAAAGGAGAGGGAGAGGGAGACAGAAACATCAATGATGATGATGAGGGAATCATTGATTGGCTGCTTATTGTACGCCCTACACTGGGGATTGAGCCCACACCCAGGCATGTGCCCTTGACCAGAATCGAACCTGGGACCCTTCAGTCTGCAGTTCTACGCTCTATTCCAGTGGTTGGCAAACTCATTAGTCAACAGAGCAGCAAACCGTGGCTCACATGTGACTCGTGAGCCGCAGTTTGCCGACCACTCTCTATCCTTTGAGCCAAACCAGTTAGAGCTACACTTTTATTTCAATCTTCACCCAAGGACATGCTTAGAGAGAGGACATGAGATGATTGATAGATAGATAGATAGATAGATAGATAGATAGATAGATAGATATCAATTGATTGTCTTGTAGACATGCCCTGAGTAGAAACTGAGCCTGCAACCCAGGTACGCGTCCTGACTAGGGATCGAACCAACAACCTTTTGGTGCACAGGATGATGCTCAACCAACTGAACCGCTGCAGCTGAGCCATTTCAGTCTCTCTTGAAGCAGATTCTTACTAGTCTATCCTGGATTAACCGGATTTGATTTACCTTTGGGCCTGAAAGTATCAAGTACATTTCTGAAGAGGTTGTTTGTAGCGACATCATCTTACTAATGCGCTCTGGCCTTTTCTCCGCCAGTTTCTCTGCGGGTGGGATTTGCCCAGACTCTTGTAGACACAGAGGACCCCAGCCAAGGGAGGGAAGCTGGGGCGCCGTCATTGTGATCCGAGCCACCCAGACTCCTTTGAGACCAGTGCCAACCTTGGCAGAAACCTATGTCCCCCGAACAAACGCTGTTGGGAAATCCGAAGGCAGCTGCTTGGAGGGGAAGTCCTAGGTGGCCAGGAGGGACAAGGGGAGCGCTGGCTGGCTTCCCGCCTGCTGGGTTTTGATCAGCCAAAGCCTGGCTCTCCATCCCTTCTGTGCGCAGCGAGATGAAAGCCAAGGTCGGGCATCCTGAGAGTGAGGCGGTGGTGCTCACTCACAGGGTGGCACTGCGGGGAGTCCCGCCCCAGCCTCCAGCAAACCGCCACATCTGGAATTGCTTCACTGGACCAAGACTGATGATTCCATCTCAACATCTGTGAGGGCTCATCTGAATGAGTCAGCAGTCAGTAAACATTGGGTCCATGGAGGGGTGAAACTGTGCCCTTAGGTGTCATAGACAGGCCTGGGCCCAAGGAGGAGGGGAAAACGAGAGAGAGGGGTGCAAAGAGAGAAGAAAGGGGTCACGCCATGCAGTGGTAGAGCGGGCCCAGCAGGGGAGCAGCCTGGGTGCACATGCAGAGTTGGAAATGGCCCTTGATTGGCAGTGGGCTCAATGAGGCCGCACTCAGTGGTCTGTGGGTTTCTACCCCATCACCGGGAGCTCCCCTACACTCTCCAGGCCTCCACCTGCCCTCACCTGGATCCTGACCTGAGTTCCTCTCCTTGGTTGGGAGCCTGGACTTGCTGTTTGGACCTCAGGCAAGATTTATTTTTGGAAGAGGGTCAGAACCCGATCGCTGGCCAGAGCCCAGGGCTGCCTGCCTGCCTGCCTTTGGTTCTATCTCCAGGAAGGGGCAGCCATCAAGGGTTTTGCCAGCCATCCCTGACACGGGACAGCCACAGCCCTGTCTGAGGAGCTGGCCGGCTTCCCCAGGGCCAGACCTGAGCAGCAGGAGCCCTCCCCCGCAGGCCTGGGCTGGAGTCGCCAGCCACTCCCTTTGTTAGGATGCTTCAAAGGCGCTTGCAAACATTTGCACCCAACTGCAAAGCATCAAAGGAGCCATAGCCGTAACCCCACTAATCAATCGTATGTATTATTTACATTTCTCCAATGCCCCTTTCATTTTTCATCTGTAAAAATATATTTTTCATGTCGCTGTAATTGGGGAGCATATATATTTCACTCAGCATTATTTCCTGTATATTTTTCCAAGATCCTACCTAGTGCTCATGTTTATTAGTTTTGCAACCGTCCAATATACCATTGAGTTAGTTACACTGAAACTTACTTCCCAAATTCCAGTGTAATCTGACATTTCTTTTGCTTTTCCATCCTTGCTCTTACAAAGTGGACATAAACATCTGCACTCAACTCGTCTCATTTTCGTTCTTATTTTGAGTTATTTCCCTCGGGTAAGTTCTTGGGGTGGGATTACTCAGTTGAAGGAGATGAACATTTTTATGGCTCTTGATATATGTAACCAAATTATTTTTCAAAATGGTTGTATCAGCTTTCACAGTCATATGAAGTATATGAGTATGTTTTCATGAGGATAAGGGTGAGACTTAAAATTTTCAAAATAGAGTTTATTAGTTATTCTTTTTTCTTCTTCTTCTTCTTCTTCTTCTTCCTGCTGGTAACGGGGGATTTTAGGCTTATGGCAGTCTTCTGGCTAAGCTTTGAGTGTTTTTCATTTACAAATGCTATTTTAATATTGCCAGTGCACTCGCAGGAGATTTATTTCATTTTCTTCCTCTAGCCTGTTATTAGAAGATACAAAAGCAGGCATTGGGGAAGTAGGGGACTCATCTAAGAGATAATGGAACTGGAGTTGATCAGATTTGATGAAGGGCTGGGTGTGGGTGGGACCCAAGGGTTAGGACTCTTGGGCCTCTGGGTAGGATGCCTGGGTGTGGTGCTGTGCACAGGGCTGGGACCAGAGGAGGGGCCACTAGGGTAGAAGCTGGCCATCCCAGGAACTCGGCTTAGCTGTAGTGAAGGGAAAACACAACATAGAACATGGCGTGTGATCTGGAATGTTGTGGGCTCCAATCCCAGTTCTGCAGAAGTGTGAACCCTGAAAATGGCTTCACATTTTTTATTCTTAATTTCTTTATCTGAAAAAAATGGAACAACAGTAACCTCATGGGGGTGTGAGGATTCGATGAGATGACGTCAGTGAAATGCTCAGCTCCGTGTCTATTACTGAATTTAGCAAGAGCACAATGAGTGGTAACCACCTCATCCTAGTGTGACGAATGCAATGCACTAAGTAACAGTAGGGTTTACTGTTAATGCTTTCCAAAGAGACGAAGAATGCTGGGAGAGTGTGCTGGCTTTGTTTTAAATGTGAACTGTAATTTTCTGCTCGGTTAGAAATAAGGCCTTCACCATTGATTCATTCTGCTGTAGGTAGACGAACCTACCTATGAGGGTAAGATGGCTCTTTAAAAAAAAAAAAAAGCAAAGTGTCATCTTCAAGGTCTGAATGAGGTCACACATGCTAGAATCATCTGCCAGTCCTGCCCCGCAACCTCAGCTGATGGATCACTAGTACCTCTATTATTGGAAACTAGATTACCTCCTGTTAACCTAAAAATAAAAGGCATTTCAAAACAAGAGACAACAAGCGTTTATTGGAGATCAAAGCATAGCTGTTTGGAACACTGGTTCAGGCAGAAGCCCAAATCGTGCTCCGATTAGGCCACAGAGGCGATGGGTTTTTATGGGAAAAGGAGGGAACAATCGCATCAGTAGAAGGAAGGCATGTTTATTGGTGCCGATAACATAACTTCCCTGACAGGCAGGGTGGGCAGCTGATTGGAGTATGGATGGGGAGCAAGGTGGGAAGGAAGGTGGTAAGACAGACCGGGGCCTAAATTTTAGCCCTCCCACTCACTGGCCACGTGATTATGCGCAATCTGTAGCCTCCCTGACCCTCGGTTCCCTCATCTGTAAAGTGGGGATAGTAAAGAACTTTCCACCAGGTTGTTGCAAGACTTCAGTGTCATAGCGCATGTAGCACATAGCACAATGCTTGACTTCTTAGCAGCCAAGAGAGTTGGAGCTGCTAACAATGTTATTGCCACTCCATTCAAGAGGTGCTGGAGAGGTGGGGATCAGTTATGTCTTAAGATATGTTTCCAGTCTTTTTGAAACTAATCCAACCTCCTGTCTGAATGAAGCTAATACTAAAACCATTTGGTATGTGTGGAATCCACTTCAGGTGATTGTCAAAAGTTGCACCCCGGTTGGTGGGAGCATTGTCCCATACACCAAAGGGTTGCCGGTTCCATTCCCAGTCAGAGCACATACTTCGGGATCAGGTTTAATCCTTGGCCTGGGGTATGTCCAGCATCTCTCACATCAATGTTTCTCTCAACCTCTCCCCCCACTCCTCATCTTTGAAATCAATAAAAGCATATCCTTGGGTAAGAGTTTTTAAAAAGTTGCATCTACTTTATTTTCATTAGCAATGACCAGTTTAGGATGAAAATAGTAGGCACAACTTTCAACGTCCTACTTTTTAAATTTGCACAGTCTTCGGAGGAAAGGGTTAGGACAGAGCCCTGGAGCATCCCTGAAGAGATTATTTAATACAGACAGTCAGTTCTTAATATAAAAAAATACATTGATGCAGCCACTGATTGTAATTACAAGGACCACTCAGGTGGGTTTTCCCAAAGGTTTCCACCTGCTTTGCCACACTTGCCCAACAGCCTAGTCCCATGGTTGGCAAACTGCGGCTTGCGAGCTACATTTGGCTCTTTGGTCCTTTGAGTGTGGCTCTTCCACAAAATACCACAGCTTGAGTGGGTCTATTTTGAAGAAGTGGCATTAGAAGAAATTCGAGTTTAAAAAATTTGGCTCTCAAAAGAAATTTCAATCGTTGTACTGTTGATATTTGGCTCTGTTGACTAATGAGTTTGCCGACCCCTGGCCTAGTCCCTGGATAGTCAGGTGTCAGGCAAGGAGCCCTCATCTGAACTGATGGGTGGAGGGAGGATGGAAATATCCAGGAAAGCAGTAAGAGATTCGGTCAAAGCCACCGAGAAATGTGTGGTTCCCTCCCTGCCACTGTATTTATTTCCCACTCCGTTCCCCCAAGCTCCCTCCCCGGATCCCAGTGAGAACAGACCTGATGACCCTGGGCCAGGTGGAGGTTCAGAGTAAAAGAATTCGCCTTTGAAGCTAGAATAGAGTTGCCACCATCCGTGGATGGGACTGATACTGGGGGCTTGAAGGTTTTACAGAGGGAAAGCCATCAGTGAGTGTGTGCAGCTGCTAGAATGCTCTTAACCACGTTCCTGATTAATCCCTTGGAATCTCAGGCATTTTCCCTCTGTCCTTGGTGCACAGGAAGGTGTGTGAACAGCTCCTCGCCCCGGACTCCCCAAATGGGCCCCACCTCCTCAGCCAGCGCTGCCATAATTTTATCGAAATGGGGATCCACTCCCTTTGATCTCCTCTGGTTCTTAAATCCAGCAGTTGTGTATTCGAACATCAATAGAAATGGGGTTTCAAGCTTCCTCTTTCATTATCTCGTTCAAAGATAAAAAAGAGCAAAAAGGGGAAAATGTGTCCTGAGTTTTGTAGATGAGGCAATATTTTTACAGCCATTTCCTTATCTGATGTTGTCAGATCAACAAAGTTGCTGTTTAGAAATATATGTCCTGCTTGCATCGCTCCATTTGAAAGGTGGCTTTTCTTAAAAACAAATCAAAATAGCATACATCTAACGCCACCCTCGCCTCCCTCTCCTGCAAACGCTGGAGACCTCCTGCTTTGCCCGTCGCCGTGGGCGAGGGAAGGTGTCTGTGTGTTCTCAAACTTTGGAGGTCTCAGGGTGCGTCTTAGAGCTGTGTGAGCATCACCCCTTCCTAGGAACTACCCTATTTTTTCAAGAAGGAACTTTGTGTTCTTCTAGATTAGAATAATTAAATGTCTGACCCACGACTCCCCACATGCCTGTGGCTCCGTGGGCTTTGATGTGGGCCGCTCCCTGTAGGATGGAAAAGTACAGCTTCTTCTCCAGGCCCCGAGCAGCTGGGAGTGAGGGAGGTGGACAGTGAGAAACTCCAGGGTCCCTGGCTGGAACACAGACAGACAGGACCCCAGCCAGAGTATCTGGGCGATGGGAATGTGAGCACGCATGAATCTCGCAGACACACTCCTTCCCTTGGTTGATGTATGGCTCGCTCAGTCTAACCTCCGCCAGCCTCCTCAGCCTTATCTTGACCCCGCTGCCTCTCACTCCGTCCAACTTCATTGGCCTTTGCCAATTCCTCCTTCTCGCTCTCCTCCCACTCACCACAAAGCCTTTGCATAGGCCTGCTCTCTCTGCCTGGAATGCTTTCACCTCTTCTCTCTTTATATATTTAACCCCTATTCATCCTTCAGCTCCCTGCCCAACTGTGTGTTAGTTAGGGTAGACTGAGCTAAGCTGCAGTAACAAATAGTCCTGGAAAATTCAATGGCTTAACACAATAAAAGTCTGATTCCCACCGCTATTAGAGTCTGATGCGTTTCCATGGGCTCTCCCTGGGAGCATTCCCTCAAGGATCTGGCATCTTCCCATTGTTTGGCTTTGCCATCTTGGAATTGGGGAAGAGAGAATGCAAAAAAAAGATTGCATGGGGAATGTTTGATGGCCAGGCCAAGAAATGGCTTACCTCATTTTTGCCTTTATACCATTGGCCCAAATTTAGTTACATGGGCCCTTGCTGCATGGAAGGCTGGGAAATGTAGTCTTCTTATGCACCTGAGGCAGGGGCAGGGCGGGAGGAGGGGAGGGAATGAAAGTCTGATCAGCACCTAGTATTGTTTTCACTTCACACGTCATTTCTTCAAGTAAGCCTTTTGTTACCTCCTTCATGGGGTCAAATCTCCTAAGTTAAGGCATCTTACAACTGCAGTTTCACATTAGTTTGTGTGAACATCTGTCTCCTTGATTATACTGTGAGCCTAGTAAGGGGAGGGCAGGGACCTGTCACATCCTGCCTGGAACATAGCAGGTGTCATATTAAAATACATATGTATATATATATATACATATATAAATACACACACACACATATATATATATAAAACTATAATACACACACATATATTACAGTTTACATTCAGCATTATTTTGTGTTAGTTTCAGGTGTATAGCACAGTGGTTAGACAAAGTTATAGTTTATCAAAGTGATCCCCCAATAAGTCTAGTACCCACCTGCAGCCATACATAGTTATTACAACATTATTGACTATATTCCCTATGCTGCACTCAATTAATATTGAATGAAGTATTTAGTCCATCAATAAAGTTCCAAAGCCACCCAGCCAGCGAGGCTCGATGGTTGAGCATCAAACTATGGACCAGGAGGTGGCGGTTCAATTTCTGGTGTGGGGTGTGCAGGAGGCAGCCTATCAGTGATTCTCTTTCATCATTGATGTTTCTATCTCTCAGGCTCTCTCCCTTCCTCTCTGAGATCGATAAAAACATATTTAAAAATAAATAAAATAAAGTTCCAGTGCCTCCAAATTTAGATACTTCCTTGGGCCGTTCCAGAATAGGAGAGGGTGGGGAAAATGTCTTTCTCTTTGGTGTGGGGCTTGCAATGTAAGGGGAAACATGCATTTTGGATGGCAGGGTTTGCTGTGTTTGTCATATTAGTCAATATTCATAACTACAAACCACAAAATTCACTTGGGTGTGTTTAATCAGAAAAGGAATCGCCTAAAGGATAGTCATAGAGACAGGGACGTCCAGAGAGTTGGCTTCAGAGGGTCTGCAACTTGAAACAATGCCCAAACGACCCTCAGGCCTGCTCCAGGGGACAGCCCGGCCACCGCTCAGCACGGCGCCACGCAGAGCCCCGACCCGCTGCAGTGCCGCCTCTGCACGCCAGACGCTCACACCGCCACGCTTTGCCGAGTGGCCTCTGTGCCATGTCTGCTTCTTCTGGAGTCACTCCCAAATCCATGGCCCATTGAAGCATTTGTCATCGGCTAAGTCTGAGTCACATGACCATGCCCTTGCTGCTAGGAAGGATGGGAAAGAATGTTTCTGGCATCTATCTTGGAGAAATGCAAACCACTAAGAGGAAAGAACCCAAATATAGGGCGTGTGCTCACAAGTGTTCTGTGGTAGCCTGGCTGGTGTGGCTCAGTGGTTGAGCATCAACCCATGAACCAGGACATCACGGTTCGATTCCTGGTCAGGGCACATGCCGGGGTTGCAGGCTTGATCCCCAGTGGGGGGCGTGCAGGAGGCAGCCAATCAATGATTTTCTCTCATCATTGATGTTTCTCTTTCTCTCTCCCTCTTCCTTCCTCTCTGAAATCAATTTAAAATATTTATATATATACATGAATTTGGTGGCTGAAGCTGCAGGCTTGTGAGGCGCCTGTGGTGGGGTTTGGGATGATGTTAGAAGGCACGGAAGGTCTGAGCTGAGACTCTTGGGCCCGAGCACACAAAAGGCATACACAGGCCATGATCTTTTGGTCATTGTTCTTTTTCAAAGTTTGTTGAAAAACATAGGACCACAGAGCTAAAGGTTATAAAAACATACTTTTTCAACATTCAACTCTAAATATAAATGGCTTCAACCCTTTTTCACCAATTTGCTTTGTGGGTTGTTTTTTTTCCCCCTACTGAACTTTTTTTTTTTTTTTAATTAGATAACAATAAATGCTCCGGGGAGCAGATAGTAGACTGTGGGGAGAGAGAGTGTAAGAGAGCTCCAGCCCAACCCTACCATCCAGGCTGGGATCTCAGATGCTTCGACAGACTCATCCTTCTGTTTCCAGCAGGCAAGGCGATGAATGGTCTGAACTGTACCTGTTGGTCATTGGGGGGTGCTGGGAACTGGGGACCCAGCCACACACAGTTCCCCTTCTTCCTTCCTGGCAGGACACACTTTCCAGGAACGCCATGAGTGTGGCTGTGTCGGGCACCTTCCCAAGGATGTGTAGAGGAGGTGCTGCTGATGGCATGGCACTGACAAAGCCTGGGCATTCACCCACCTGCAGAAGACAGAGAATTCTGGTGAGCAGACCGGAGCTGGGGGTATCTGAGGGGAGGGATCCTTAGAGTCAGTCTTGACTCTGGCTACAGGCTGTTGTAGCAAAGTTATCCTTCAGGCAAGACCCCTGGGAGAGAAGACAGATCTAACTGGAAGGAGTTAAAGAACAGTAGTGGCCAAAACCAGTTTGGCTCAGTGGATAGAGCGCCGGCCTGCGGACTGAAGGGTCCCGGGTTCGATTCCAGTCAAGGGCATGTATCTTGGTTGTGGGCAGATCCCCAGTAGGGGGTGTACAGAAGGCAGCTGATCGATGTTTCTCTTTCATCGATGTTTCTGACTTTCTATCCCTCTCCCTTCCTCTCTGTAAAAAATCAATAATAATAATAATAAAGAACAGTAGTGGAAGTGGGGGATGACCAAGGCCATATAGCCCAAATGCCCTGAGAGAAACCTCAGAAATCTGGAATGGTTACAGAGATGACACCCTATTGCCTTTAACCTGCATTGTAAATACCTCCTTCATCACTTCTTTACGTCCAAAGAGCTGAGAAAACAATAAATCCACTGGCCGGTGTGGCTCAGTTGGTTGAGCGCTGTCCCATGCACCGAGAAGTCGCCAGTTTGATTCCTGGGCAGAATACGTGCCCCAGTGGCGGGCTCCATCCCCAAACAGGGGTGTGCAGGAGGCAGCCAATTGATGTTTCTCTCTCTCCCTCTCTCTCTAAAAGCCAATAAAAAAACTTAAAAAAAAAAAGAAAACAATAAATCCTGCTTACTCTGTAGCACGTAAAAATTCCCACCATAGTGAATTTCGCACGACTCCCCTGAATATTGCTGGGGCATGAAGTACAGCAGCGCCCCTTACATTATAGACTGTTTCCGTCTCACAGGTTCTACAGCTGTGAGGAACCCCAAGAGCACAGGGCACAGTAAAATGAAGTATAGTCATTAGGAGTGATGTGCTTTGAATTTTTTCTACCTTTGTTTTCAAATTAATTTATTAGAAGTTTATATTGTTTATTTTTAAATAATGGTTTTGTTTTACAACTGGCTTGCAGAATTCCCCCAAATGGAACAGCGGGCACTTGTGAGGTGGTACCGGCCAGTCTTAGCTCGGGTGCCCCTAGCTCTGAGCGTGAGGCCTGGCCCAGCGGAGGCTCAAACACGTTTTTGCCCAAAGAACGAATGAATGCTTCCAGAATGACTTGTCTCCCATTCTCCTAGGGCCTGGGCCGGTCACTTGCCCTGCTCTGAGTCTCCATCCAAGGCCAGAGGCTATTCCTGCCTACTTCATAGAGGTGCTGGGAGCGTTAATTAAGGCTCCCTAAGTGCTTTGAAATCCACGGATGAAAGGCCCAGTGGGAGAGCTTTATTATTATTCCATGCATCATCTTAAGAAGTGGATGGTGATGATACCCACCTGGTACTTTTCATCTTCAAAGTGTTCTCCAGGCATTAGCCAATTAGACGTCACCGTTCCCTGCCCTGGGAGTGGGTGTCCTCGAGGGAAGACCTGTTGGCCACTGGGACAGGGGTCAGAGCCAGCGCCCAGCTCCTCCAGCTGCTACTGTCCACGCAGGCTATGCGTTCGCCTTCCCAGCCCCGGGTCCTCTCTGCTGTGGTGTGAGGTCTGCAGAGGCTCATGACTTTGAAACCACTTTGCTTCTTTCACGGTGTGCGTGATGCTACCTGTGGAAGGTCATGCATTCTAAGATGCATTTTTTTTTCCCATTTGAACATCCCTGAAATCTGAGTGCATCTGACAACGGAGGAGGCTCTTGATTCAATTAGAAGTGGTGTCATTTTTTCTGAATGGTACATAAAATAATTGTGTTGGGCAATTGTTGTCTTAAGTCAACCACTGTTGAAATACGGTCTTGTTGCTCATTGTAGAACTTACGAATTTCTTGCTAATTTTTAGAAAGATATTTTCTTCCCCCAACTCCCATCACAGTAGTCATATACTTTGTGGGGAAAGTGTAGATAATGAAAATAAGGCAACGATAATCCTAAATCCCAATGTTTTGTGTGTGCTATTCACAATGGAAAGGACACGTGTTAACCTGCTTTCTGAACATTTCCCCCCCTCACTTCCTTCAGTCCAGCCAGTCAGGAGAGCAATAAATGACACTGCGCTCTGTAGCATTTTTCAATTTCCTGGTGCGAATACTCAGAGGTCAGTGCCAACAGCGTGTCTCTATTTCCTCCCAGCCTTTCCTCTTTCATATCGGCAACATTTCCCTCCTCTGGTTATAAAAGTGACTTATCCCTACCGTAGAAAGATCAGAAAATACAAAACCCGGTGTAAGATCAATAAAGGCATCTATAATCCCACTGCCCAGAATGGCTACTATTAAAAGTGTAGTAATAACTCTTGTATTTCTATATGACATCAGCAAGCTATGTTAATTATAAAAAGCGGACAGAAAGGAAAGTGTAGGGTTACCTTTTAAATCAATTTCCTTCTATCACGTATTTATGTTTGCCTTTATTTCTGTCTGGAAATATCTACGTTCACGTTTATAACCATAGACGCACAGAATTGAAAACCAAGTGTGGAGAGTCTTTCCTGACTTTTCAGTTTAGCTCGCATCCTGTTCAGCAGCAGTCACCAGAGTTAGTCAGGTGTATTCTCTGGCCCAGCGATGCCATCCTTAGGGACATGCCCTTCTTAGTTTGCGAGAGGTGCTGTCATAAAGCTGCACAGACAGGGAGGCTTCAACAACAGAAGCTTATTTGCTCACAGTTCTGGAGGGGAGGCTAGAAGTCTGAGGTCAAGGTCAACTGCTCAGCTGCTTCTGAGGGCCATGAGAGAAGGGTCCATGCCAGGCCTCTCTCCTTGGTGCTCCCTGTGTCTCCACGTTGTCTGCCCTCTGTTCGTGTCGGTATCCAAACTTCCTCTTGTTACTCTACAATGGGCCAATTTCATTGTTACCGTGCAACTGGAAATAAGACCATGAGAATTTATTGAATATGCATACGTTAAGCAAACACTTCTTGATCATGGGCTGACTTTTGGGTAGATGATAAATATCTGTGGGCCGAGCTTTTTATTCTGCATTCATAGCCGATGGTTGCTAGAGACGAGGAATTGCTTGACATTTGAATGGAGAACATCAAAATCCCCAAATACGTGACTTCAGCCATAAGGGTTAGTTTCCTAATTACAAGCTTTTCCCATTTTTAAAATATATTTTTATTGATTTCAGAGAGGAAGAGAGAGATAGAAACATCAATAATGAAAGAGAATCATTGATAGGTTGCCTCCTGCATGGCCCCTCCTGGGGGTTGAGCCCGCAACCCAGGCATGTGCCTGAGACCTTTCAGTCCACAGGCCACCGCTCTATCCACTGAGCCAAACCAGCTAGGGCCCTAATTACATGCACTTTAAGAAGAGCTGCTGTGCTACCTTACCACCAGTTGTTTCAAATAAATAACTCCTTTCTAATTTCCAAATGGAGAGAGAGAGTGAGTCAGAGAGCTGGAGACAACCAGTCAAAAGCTGGATTGAAATGAGTGGCTGAGATCTATGGCCACAGTGGGCTTCCTGATCGAATAGCTCCTCCATGAGAGAAAATCTTTTCAGCTGGGTGAGCCCCATGGTCTCTGTCTCAGCTACTCAGTTCTGCCGTGATACTTGGAATATAGCCACACACAGTATGTAAACAAATACATGAGGTCGTGTCCCAATAAAACTTTATTTACACAAACACACAGCAGACCAGGCTTGGCCCGTGGGCTGGAGTTTTCCATCCTGGGCTTGGGCACTGAGTGGATCTTCCTGAGTGCAATCAACTGGAAAATAGAACAGACTCTGGTAGCAAGGCCAGGTTCCGGTCCCAGCTCTGCCGCTGGCCAGCTGTGTTACTTCGGGTAAATGACTGACCGTCTCTGGAAGAGTTCCCGTCCCCACTTCTGCAAAATGATGGGATGGATCCGCATCAGAGGTTGCAAACCAGCACTCCGGGGTTGCGTCTGGCCCGCAGATGTGAGTTATTTGGCCCGTGTAGTATCCAAAATATTTTGAATTTGTTTCCAATATTTCAGATAGGGAGATTTTATATGAAAATCCAGATTTTTGGCTTCTCTTGAAATATCAGAAACTCTGGCACCCCTGGGCCCACATCCTCTCGTGGCCGCCTTTTCCCAGGGCCAAGAGCAAGGGCTGGTTGTCCTGGCTGGATGTGCACCGTGGGAACACTGCAGCCTCTCACTGGCCTGCCAACATCCTTGATGTTGTCGCCTGGCACCCAAGCATTTTGCTTTGTGACCCCTGTAGGAGACCTCTGGTGTCCTGGAGCTCAATAATCTAATCCTTGATAATTAGTCCAGACCATTATGTCATGTTGTGCCTTCCCCAGAGTCCCTGGTTTCTGGTTTGAAATCCACCCAGGATGCGGGGAGATGGCACTACCCCGGGATCCACAGATTAGCACCTCCCATCCCCTGGCACTGTGATTGGTTCAGGGCTGGGTGCGCGGGTTCCGTCAGTGCACCAGAGTGACCCTCGGGCCTGGCCGGGATGCTGGACAGAGGCGGCCCTCCCGCTGGGGCCGCAGGGATTGAAGGTGAGGCTTTTGTCTACAGCTGACTTTTTCTTACTCTGGGGAAACCTACCCAACCCAGTGATTCCTGTCTTAGTCCATTCGGGCTGCTATCACTCATCATCAAAGACAGGAGGACATCAACCACGGAAATTCATTCCTCACAGCCCTGGCGGCTGAAGGCCTGAGAACAGGTGCAGGGCGTGTCCTCTTTGGCGTTGCTGACAGCCGACTTTTTGTCTGGTCCTCGAGTAATGGAAAGGGGGCTGCAGAGCTCTCTGGGGCCCCCACAGCCACGCCTACGTTGGACTTGGCTTTGCGTCGTCCATGCTGTGAGTACATGATATTGTCTCTCTCCGCGTTTCTGATACGCAGGCCTGCCTCCACCTTCGTACTTTTCCTGAATCCCTACCTAGGAATCGCTAACAACCAAGTCCAGCTCTCTCAGCCTAATCACAGAAACGCTCCAGTTAGCTAGGGACTCCCCAGTCATTCACTTCAATTTCAATTTTAAAAAATTAAGACCCTTTTAACAATTGTGCTTAAAACCAACAGCTCTGCTCGTGGGTGTTTCCCACCACGTTGGAATGTAGCAGCAACCAGCAGTGCCTCAACTTGTTGTCTCCGGGCACATATTTGAACTCGTGTCAATGTGTCATTGATTAGAGAGATGAGCTGGTCTTTTTCTAAATTCAGGCTTGGCAAATTGCTCACGTAACGCTGTGCAGTGTCGCAGCGAGTATGGGCGGGACTCAGGCACAGCTGCCCGGCACATGTTCTTGGCATGGTCTTATTTCCAGTTGCACGGTAACAAGTGAGCTTATAGCATGTTCTCCTGATACTATTGTATTATAGGGAGGGTTTGGGATTTTTTTTTTAAATACTTATTCCAACTTGAGTGTTTCTCTTTTGAAAAGAAATAAATTTTTAGTGATTTCAGAGAGGAAGGGAGAAGGAGAGAGAGAAACATCTGTGATGGGAGAGAATCTTTAGTTGGCTGCTTCCTGCACGCCCCCTGCTGGGGATTGAGCCCACAACCTGGGCTGTGCCCTGGTCAGGAATCCAACTGTGACCTCCTGGTTCCTAAGTGGACACTCGAGCACTGAGCCGCACTGGCCGGGCAAGTTGCGTGTTTGTAGGCTCACTTCTACATCTATGATAAACCATGGGAGCCACCCCTGGACCAGCTCCCAAGGGGCCAGGTGGGCACGTGAGTAACTGGAGGGAGCACTGTGGAGTCCATCCGAATGTGCACCGTCTGTGCTGTCCACCTGAAACAAATACAAAATAGGGTTGAATGCAAAGTGTCATCAAAGAGTAAAATTTAAAAAAGGAAAATGTGAGCCAAGGTTAGGTATTACATTTCAACTGGGAAATAAAGTTTGAAGCTACTTCTCTTCTGAGTCTTCAGATACGCTTAGTTAAAGGGTGTCCTGAAATGGCAGCCCACGGTGACCCTCCTACCTGTGTGAGGCAGAGGTTCCACACTACTGCACCACCAAAAGGAGCAGCTAGTTGCCCTAACCGGTTTGGCTCGGTGGATAGAGCGTTGGCCTGCAGACGGAAAGGTCCCAAGTTCGATTCCGGTCAAGGGCATGTACCTTGGTTGTGGGCACATCCCCAGTGGGGTGTGTGCAGGAGACAGCTAATTGATGTTTCTAACTCTCTATCCTTCTCCCTTCCTCTCTATAAAAGATCAATAAAATGTATATTTTAAAAAAGGAGCATAGAGCAGTAATGTACACATTGGGTGCTGAGGCTGGTTTAGGAATGAATTGTCCTCTGGAATAGGGACAGGCAAACTTTTGCCTGCTGAGGGCCGTTAGGAAATCTAAAGCCAGAGACTCGGTTCCGTGGGACACACAGTCTCTGTCTTAGTGTCTCCACTCTGCCTTGTGGCAGGAAAGCAGCCACAGAGAATGCGCTGAAGAGGGAGCATGGCTTTGTTCTCCTAAAGCCTTATTTGTGGACCCTGGCGTTTGAACTTCACGTGTTTTCATATGTCATGAAATATTGTTCTTCCGATTTTCACTGATCATTTAAAAATGTAGAAGTGATTCTTAATGCATGGGCTTATATACCTATAACCCTCAAGGTGACATTGTTTTCATCTATGGAGACAGCCTCTAGATGATGGGTGACTTCTGGGAGATGGAAAGGGAGTTACTGGCAAGAGGTGGAGTCGGGGAGGGTCTCAAATCCAAGTTCAATTTCTTGGCCTGAGTGGTGATTACATAGGTGCCTAACTTCCTCATTATTCATTAAACTGTACATTTCTGGCCTATGCTTTGTGTGTGTGTGTGCATCCTATCTAGTAAAAGAGTAATATGCAAATTTGACCGTACTTTTGCTACACCCACAAGCCATGCCCACAGCCACGCCCACCAGCCAATCAGGAGCAGATTATGCAAATAAACCCCAATCAAGATGGCTGCTGCCCCTGAGAGCAAGAGGAAGGCTTGGGTTTCCCCAGCAACAGAGGAAGCCAAGCTTTCTGCCTGCCCTTGCCGGCCTAGGCCTCCACTCAATGCTACAAAGTTTCAATTATAAAAGACACAGAAATGGTAGCAGCCACTGAGCTGGAGAGAACAGAAGCTTGGGTTTCCCTGGCAATGGAGGAAGCCAAGCTTTCCACCTGCCGTTGCTGGCCTAGGCCTCCACTCTAGGCTACAAAGTTTCAAACAGAAATGGCTGCCTCCATGGAGCGAGCAGAAGGCTTGGCTCCACTCCAGGCTACAAAGTTTCAATTGTAGAACATAAATTAATCCCAGGGCCTCTGCTTGGGTCGCTGGGGGGTGTGGCCGGCCTGCAAACCACAACAGACCCCTTGCCCAGGCCACCCAATGTTCCAAGAGAACCCCCACCCTGATTCAAGACACCCTTTAGGGCAAACCAGCCGGTCCCCACCCATGCACCAGGCCTCTATCCTACCTAATAAAAGAGTAATACGCAGATTGACCATCACTCCAACACACAAGAGGGCTGCCCCCATGTGGTCAAAGATCCTGCCCCCATGTGGACACAAGATGGCCAGCAAGGGAGGGCTATTGGGAAGTTCAAGGCACTGCAAGGGAGGGCAGTTGTGGGTGACCAGGCCGGCAGGGCAGGACAGTTGGGAGGGACCAGGCCTGCAGGGGAGGACAGTTAGGGGTGACCAGGCTGGCAGAGGAGGGAAGTTGGGGGCAAACAGGCTGGCAGGGGAGCAGTTAGACATCAATTAGACTGGCAGGGTAGTGGTTAGGGGGTGATCAGGCTGGCAGGCAGAAGTAGTTAGAAGCAATCAGGGAGACAGGCAGGCAAGCAGTTTGGAGCCATCAGTCCTGGATTGTGAGAAGGATGTCCAACTGCCCATTTAGGCCCAATTCTCCTGGGATCGGGCCGAAACGGGCAGTCGGATATCCCTCGAGGGATCCCAGATTGGAGAGGGTGCAGGCTGGGCTAAGGGACATCCCCTGCCCCTGTGCATGAATTTTATGCACCGGGCCTCTAGTATATAATATTTCACAATGAAAATGTTTGAAAGTAAGTGGCATAAATTTTACGTATATAAAATAGTATGATCCTTGCTGTGTTATTAGCAAATGCCATTAATTTTACTTTGTAAAACACCTTAGTACCAATTATATTAAATGGCACTTTTATCTATCCGGCACACTGAAGTTTCAAATATAAGATTTTATGAGAGCCCTGCTGGTGTTGCTCAGTGGTTTGGCATCATCCCATGCACCTAAAGGTTGCTGGTTTGATTCCTGATCAGGGCATAAAGAGGGGGCTTGCAGGAGGCAGCCAATGGATGTTTCTCTTTCACATGGATGTTTCTCTCCTCTCCCTTCCTCTCTTCCTAAAACATCAATAAAAATATATTTTTTAAAAAAGACTTTATTAGAAAAAAATAAACATTTTCCACTGCTGACAATGTTTGACAGCTGCTGTTTTTAACTTGCACATCCAGAAGAATTCTCTGCAATGGTGGACCTTTCTGTCTGTATTGTTCATTGTGGCTACTGCATCCGACAGCACATGTTCAGCTTTTTTTTACTTTTCCCCTCCCACATTATAATTTGCATTTATCTGTCTGAGTTCAAATCTCAGTTGCACCGTTAGGCAGCTGTGTGCCCTCGGGCAACTTGCTTGACCTCTCTGTACCTTAGTTTCTCCACTTATAAAATGTAAATAGTGAGAGCACCCCCCTTACCAGGTGATGGAGAGGATGAAACCAGAAAAGTGCATGTGCCTACTACCACGTCTGGTCCGTACGAAGGGCTTAATGAACTTGCCGCTGTGATTATTTTTAAATAATATATATATTATTGATTTTTTTACAGAGAGGAATGGAGAGGGATAGAAAGTCAGAAACATCGACCAGCTGCCTCTTGCACACCCCCTCCTGGTGATGTGCCAGCAACCAAGGTACATGCCCTTGACCGGAATCGAACCTGGGACCTTTCAATCTGCAGGCCGACGCTCTATCCACTGAGCCAAACCGGTTTCAGCTGCCATTGTGATTCTTGACAACTTCATCCTCAGAGCAATCCCGTGAGGTTTAGAGAAGAGGAAATCGAGCCCCCACACAGCTAGGACGTGGCAGAGCTGAGTCCAAATCCTAGTCTACCACCCGGGCGTCGCTGAGTCCCCAAAACAACTGACATGTGGCATAGAGAAGGCTCAATTGCCAGTGAGCCCCTTGGAAGGGTAGAATATTACAGTCATGTAAAACAGGGTGGGTTTTGTGCTTCTGTGAAAAGAAATCCCTCCATAAATACTGGGTGAGTGAATGAAATGGAAAAGAATGGTATTCGGCCGTGGCCAGTGGCTCCCACCCGCACAAGCTCGCCGTGAGCCGGGCACGCCTCCCTGCTGGCTGAAAGGGAAGCTACAAGAAAGGGAACAGGGAAAAGCTTGACTCCAGTTACAAGCAAGCCTTTCAAAATTGACTTTGACAAGCTTGTTTTGCCTTGAACTTTTCCCATGGCTGGCTCTCGCCCATAGGCATGACACTGGTGCTGAAAGTCATCCCGCCCTCCACACCGCCTCCGTGCGGCTCTGTCAGTCCTGGGTGGGGTGAGATCCAGGGATAAAGGTCTTGGGGGTTTGAGATTGATGTTTATGGCTCCGTTTGTCCTTGGTGCTTTGATCTGTTATCCTGAATGGACGGTGCTGGCCGCATTGTTTGTGGGAGTGATTGCTTTTTTGTTTTATCAGATTCCTACAGGCAGAATACAAGGGTGGAGAGATTACAGGGCGGGTGTGGAATTCGGATGGGTTGGGTTGCTTGTGTTGTGGGAATTTGTCAAGTTGGAGTTTTGCTGGTGGGGCCTGGATTCTGGGTTCTGGGGGAGAGAGGGGAGGGGATGGCAGGTGTGAATCGTTGTGGGAGCAGGAGAGTCAAAGCTGGGACTCCAGCCCATCGACATTGCTCTCACGTAGCCCCCGGCTCCTCGCCATGTGGTACACTGGGGCTGGGCAAAGTCAGGCCTTTGTTGGGGGCCAGGGACCCAGGGAGGAGATGAGAAAGGCAGAATATCTCTCAACAAAGCACAAAACACCCCCTTCCCCCCAGCTGCTTCAACAATGAGCTGGAGAGGTCTCGATGGGCAACAGTTGGCTGAGTTAGCCCCGAGCTGTGAGCCTTGGCATATGGCATTGTCCCAGCCCTGGTGCTGACCTGCCCTGGCCACCAGCATCTGGCCTGCCTGCACCCCCATGGCACAGAGGCCTGTCACAGCAACAGCTGGGGTCTTGGGGAGACGCAGCCCGGGCCTCGGCTGACGGGCTGAGATGGATGGGATGCAGGCGATGGGCCACAGGGCCCCTCCCTTCTCTCTGGGGTCTGCAGGGGTGCTGGGGTCAAGGTCTGAGGAAAAGCAGGAATTCTCTGCTGGGGACGGGGGAGGTGCTAAGAGCTAGAAACTAGGGTACTGTAGGGTGGGGAGAACCAGTTAAAATTATGGGTATCCCCAGCTAGAGACTCCCCTACCCACCCCACCCCCACTAGCTCATGGAGCAGACTGAACTGGGAAACTGCCCATGGGATATTTAAATTATATATATATATATATATATATATATATATATATATATATATATATATATTATTGTTGATAGTATTACACATATCTTCCATTCTTTCCCCCTTTGCCACCCTCCTTCCAGCCCCTACCCACCCCATCCCCCAGGTTTCCACCCCCTATTGCCCGTGTCCATGGGCTCTGCATATAAGTATATAAGTTCTTTGGTTTGTCTCTTCCTGTCCCCCCAACCCCACAAGGAGGGACACTGAATTTTGTGGGAATTGCTTGGAAGGGAGGAATAATCAGAGACTCACTCAGGCCCCAGGGGAGCAGATGACCCTTGGCCTTTGCCTCCTCCTCCCCTGGTGAGAAGAAGGGGCAGGGACTGCTCGTCAGGTGCCCATCTGTCCCCTGGCGCCTGCGTGGCCATCGCCGGGAGGAGCCGAATGGTGTATATGACTTGCAAACATTGAGCGTTCCCCTCCCAGATGGGGAGTGAGGGCTGCGGGGAGGAGTCAGGGCTGGAGGGGAGAGTGGGGGGTGGTCAGTGTGGGGCCGTGAGACCAAGGTGTCACCCAGGTCAGCAGTATGGCTCCTAGGACAAGCCTGTGTCAGCCCGGAAGGGTGAGCCTTCTGTTCCCTGTCTGTGCGCCTCCAGGCTTATGACTGTCAAAAGCATTTATGTTCAGCAGGGAGCCAAGGGAAGGTCGGATTCCTTTTCTTGTTCATCAGCCGACTAGGGAATATGGAGAGCCATGCTTGGCACCGAAGCCAGACCCTCAGAAGACTGGGCTACTGACTAAGAAGCAGGGGAAGGGCGATTTCTCGTGGTTGCTCCCAAATTCACGCGCTGGTGCAAAGCCATGAACGGAACCACTGGACTTAGTCTGGGCTTACGCTGTTGGAGGCACCAAGCATTTTTATGGAAACTCGCCTGTGCTTGGCTTCGATCTGGGGAGCGTGGCGGGGTTTGTTTGTTTTGTGTGTGATTCTCCAGGCTCTTTCCCATGGTTGATATTCACACACATATACATTTGAAATCAAGGCCTGCATAAAAGTAGGCCAACTTCAGATAAGCTGATCTCCACCCAATTAGAATCGTGGAAAAATGAGGGCATGGAAACAGCCTTGCAAACAGTGCGGGGGGTGGGGATGGCGGTGGGGGCAGTCACACTGGTGCACAGACTCCGAGGGGGTCCTGAGCCGGGGGTGGGATCTCTTTGATAGCGCCCCGTACATGGGCATTATCAAATGGCCCTTTCAAACATGCGCCCCTTTGTTTGATTAGCTGACTGCCGATAACCTTTATTAAGCCTGACCTGAAATTACAGCCGTGGCCGGTGCTGCTTTGATGCTCGGGCTGATTTATTTCCTGTTTATACTCGGATACACGTTGCGCGAGGAGATAGAGCCCTTCTGCGGGGTATTAAGCACTGAGAGTCCCTTGGCTATTTGCTGGCACCGTTTTGATGTTCCCTTGCTCCCTGGAAATTAGCATATCCTTTTCAAAGCCTGCGTCTGCCGAGCGGGACCCTTTGCCATCATGTATTTGCTGAAAGTCATCAATGATGGTATATTGTGTAAAGAAATGACACATAAAAGGCAGGATGCTAGATTAATGATAATGAGGCAACTTGTGTAACAGTTGCTTTTGGCTTTTTTTAAAAAACATATTTTGACACTATAAATACATTGGGCTTTTATTAACGGGATTTAATGCTTCTGAGGTGGTTTCTTTCTTTCCTTTTTTTTTTTTAAGAAAAAGAAGCTTGCGCAGAACAATTTTGCAAGGAAAGCACTAGCGGGGGGTACGTTGAATGTTTTTTTTACTAAGTTCTGTTCTAGCAAGGCATTTTATTGACTCAGAAATAAGACATGACTGTAAACTTTTTGTTTTCCGAGCTTGGAGTTAATAAGTATTACATGGAGCCAATTTGGAGGAAGAATTTCACCCACATACCCAGAAATTTTTAAAGAAAACTAGGTAAGAGAAGAGAGAAAGAAAGAAAATTAGGAAGGAAGATAAAAAAGTAATAGAGACAGAGGAAGAGAAAGGAAAGTGAGAAAGATTTAAAAATGGGAAGGTAAGAAGGAGAGAAACAGAAGAAAAAAAGGAAAGAAGAAAGCAAAGGAAGAAAGGAGAGAGGAAGAAACAGAATTGTTGAAAGGAGGAACCATGGGAAAATAGGAAGGAAAGAGAATGAAGAGTGCAGGGAAGAAGGAAAGACAAAAGTGAGGTAAGGAAGGAAGGGTGGGAGGGACAGACAGGAAGGGAAGAAAAAAGAGAAGAAAAGAAAAGAAGCAATAAAAAGAAAGAGGAAAGAAAGAGAAAAAGGAAGAAGAGAGGTAAAGTCCTGCCTGCATGTTGGTAAATTATTCAAGGGCAAGGCTTTGACAAATTTAACTCAAGGTCAAAGGACATTTTTAATTATGCTTATCTGATCAGTGAATGGGCTGGTCCTTCACTGAAAGTTAGTTATTCTCGGAGTTTAAGCCTGAGGGGAGCTGAGCTACTGTCTTCTGTGCCACTCCCCTTTTCTAGGCAGAACTGCGTCCAGTCTTGCACCTGTGCGACAACTGGTGAGTTTTGATTCTTCCCATTAGGGTTGCATACGAGATGCTGCACTGATCTCTCACGATTCCTGAAGAGTATTAGCAAACAAAGCATGGCACGCTCTGGCCAAGGAAATGTTCCCCCAACCATTTTTCTCACTCTCCCGGGGCTGTCCATTCACATCAAGCAAGTATTTAAGATCCCTGAGCAGGAACATCTTCTTAGAAATCTGCATACTTTTAAAAGCGAAATGTTTCATGCTTCCAGCTCTCTTTTGTCTGTTTCTCCATGCATTTAACATGTGTTGGAGTTTCAGTTTAAGCAGCAAAAAAAATCTTTTCTTAATTATGAACACATTGTCCTTGAACTGTGTGGTTTAGAATAGTTTTCTCTTGGATGTTTGATTCCAACTTGGCTGTTGGAAGAGCCAGGGACAAAAGCGGGGGCCGAGGAGGGCGCGTGAGGATGGCACCCCGCACCCTATCACCAGCCCCCCGAAGTTTCTAGACCCGCTTTGGTCGCCTGTCCCCCAAATGACTCTGTTGTTACTCTCCATCTTAGTCTAGTTCAAACCTCGTGAAAATGCCTCCTAAGAGGTTGAGGGACCATGGAATGGTCTTAGTCCTTCTTCAAAGAGAGATTCCAGTCCTAGCCAGTTTGGCTCAGTGGATAGAGCATTGGCTTTTGGAACAAAGCGTCCCAGGTTCAATTCCAGTCAAGGGCACGTACCTCAGTTGCAGGCTCCTCCCTGGCCCAGGCCCTGGTCTGGGCATGTGCAGGAGGCAACCAATCAAATGTGTTTCTCTCATATCGATATTTCTCACTCTTTCCCTCTCTCTTCCACTCTCTCTAAAAATCAATGGGGAAATATCCTTGGGTGAGGACTTGGGGGAAAAAGAAAACACAAAGAGATTCCACGGTGACACAGGACGATGCTGGAAGCGTGCTGGGTCCGACAGCTGCATTCCATGGATCCTGACATAAGACCCATCTTGGAGGAAACAGCAGCCGTGGGTTCTGCCCGGAATATAATTGGCATCAGATTCTGAGAGAGGAGTTCCTAGGAGGAGTGGAGAAAAGGGTCCCACTGGATGTTCTAATTGGAGGAAGCTGTTTTCCTTCTCCCCGTGCCCACTCCCCTCTCTTCTACACTCAACACGAGCTCCAGGGCCAGCAGGCAGAATGTGAATGAGTTCAGGATCCATAATGGGCACAGGGCTGCTTGCCTAGGAGCACAAGCACACACGCCTGCTTTATGGGCGTATGGGGTGGATGTGCCAGTTAGTTAACCAACAGGCATGCTTTGACAATGGAAAACACTATCCTATATAATAAAGCGGTAATATGCAAATTAACCCACATATCCTTGCATCACAAGATGACTACTTCCATGTCATCACAAGATGGCCGGCAGGGGAGGGCAGTTGAGGGTGATTGGGCTGGCAGGGAAGCAGTTAGGCGTCAATCATGCCAGCAGGGGAGCAGTTACCAGGCTATCAGCCTGGCTGGCAGAAGTGGTTAGGGGCAATCAGGCAGCCAGGCAGGCGAGTGGTTAGGAGCCAGCAGTCCCAGACTGTGAGCCTACAGGATTGGGCCTAAACCAGCAATCAGGCATCCCCTGAGGGGTTCCAGATTGGAGAGGGTGCAGGCCAGGCTGAGGGACAATCCCCGCCCCCCAGTGCACAAATTTCATGCACCAGGCCTCTAGTCATGTAATAATTGGCCAGCTCTTTCATGTTTCAGTTTCCTCATCTGCAGGATGGGGATAATGCCACCTGTGTCATTGGCATGTTGGGAAGATCCATGTTACCACTGGCCTGCTTGGTGCTTTTATACTCAGGGGCAATGCTTATCAGTACAAGGCAGGGAGACTTCAAAGCAAGATGAATCACGTGGCTCAGGCTTTTCAGTGATGTTTCCCCCCCCCCCCCCACCCCACGCTGTGTAAGTTAAAGTGAAGATGATAATTTTTGCTTAAGAATTGACAAAGGATAAGAGGGGTGACTTCCCGAAAATTTTTGCCTTAAAAAAAACGTTGCTCCAATCGCATGAGAATGGACGTGTTATTTTTAGCCTCTGGAAGAGGAAAATCAGAATGGAGCCACCGTCCCAGAGTGCACCCCCCAAACCCCCAAGAAGAGTATGTTCTTTTGGACTAGATCTCTCCACAAGAAACAAAAGACCCCAAATAGCAGCATCTTCAACAATAGAGAAGCTTAATTTGATTTTTCTTACACAAAAAGTTGGGAGGGTCATCGTCTATGTTACACATGGTGTTTGTTCACTTGCTCCACAAATTTCTCCAAGACTTATATACCTTCTAGGTCACCACTCTATTGTGACCTAGAAGGGGAGGGGGGTCCTCAAGATCCTTTCATGAAATCTGTGAGATCAAAACTATTTCTATGTAATACTAAGATCTCAGCTATCTTTTCACTCTCACCCTCTGAAGGGTGAGCATACAGTGCAATGTCCTAAGTTCGTGGATGGCAAACTGTGATTTGTGAGCCACATGCGGCTCTTTGGCCCCTTGAGTGTGGTTCTTCCACAAAATACCACAGCCTGGGCGAGTCTATTTTGAAGTGGCATTAAAAGAAGTTTAAGTTAAAAAAGTCTGGCTCTCAAAAGAAATTTCAGTCATTTTACTATTGATGTTTGGCTCTGATGAATAAGGAGTTTGCCAACCACTGTCCTAGGTTACATGAAGTGTGATGCTGTTGCTCTGAAAGCTATATATAAACAGCACAAGGAAAAGCCCTTTGGTAATCTTCAAGAATGTTTGAGAGTGTAAAGAAGGTCCTGAGACCAAAAAGTTTGAGGACTACTGCCCTCTGGTTGGCCCTTATCCTCCTGGACCAAAAGTGTTGCTCTAATTCCAGCTATCACATCTCCATTCCTGTCAGCAGGAAAGCAAAGCATCTACTGCCTTCCTTTGAGAAGAGCTGCAGCATTAGCACATACTGTAGTCTATCCCTCATCACCTTAGTCAACTGCAAGGGACAATGGTCAACATAGTCTTGAGGCCACATGCCCAGCTTAAAAAGGGGGTTAGGAGAGAATCCTCTTCCTCAGAATGTAGGTGAGAAAGGCTATTAGCAGCCTCTTCCACCAGTGAAAAGTTCGAAAACAATACCCTTGCCCTTGCCATGTGGACAAACCATCTGCAGAGCACAGACAGCTCTCCTTCCACACCAGGGAGGTGACCCTAGGACTCAGGTGCATCTCAGAGCCCTAGGGCCCCCCCCCCCCCCACACACATTGGACTGCACAGTGCTCTAATTTCTGCTTACCCCCAAATCTTGGCTTGACCTGCGAGGTGATCTGGACAGCTGAGCTCTGGGGACTTTGGTGACCTCTCACAGATCTCTGGGTCTCCCCAGCTAAGTAAGGGCTGAAAAGTAGCTGTTATTTCCCAACTGGGGATCACAGCAGAGGTTAGCGAGAAAGAACTGAAAGCAAAAGTCCTTCTGTGTGGTAAGAAACCTGGAAGACAAAGAAAACAACAGTGAGTCAATGTGCATCTTGGTTAGCAAGTGAGAACTGTGGTCAGGAGGCCAAGAGTGACAGGTCGTCTTGGCCCGGATGCGCCAAGTAGTTTTGCTCGGACTAAATCTTTAACCTGGCAATGAGCTGTTGTTTATCCCGAGACCTTATGACCCGTTCAATGCTCACATTGGAAAATCACCTTCTGTTCTGTGTTCCACTGATGGTGGGCCCAAGGACGACCTACAGCTGGACTATGCCAGCTGAGTGGGAAGTCTGTTCCAGGAGTCACATGGGACTAGAGTGTAGGTATTCTCTCTTTCCATGTCCAGCGCGGCTAGAGAGCAGGTCCAGTTCCTGAGTAGGCTAGGGATTGAGAAATAAAAGAAAGAGACAAGACACAGAGGTAGAAGGAAAAAGCTGGGACTGGTGGGACCACCGTCCTCTTCTGATGGTGAGACAGGTCAGTGACCAGAGCCAATCCAGCGAGTTCATTTTATATCCCAAATACCAGGAAGTTTCACCAAAAGGTCAAGACAAAAGGAGATTATTTGCATTCTTGAGTAGGCCCTGAGCATTCTTGGTGCTAGGCTGGATTTAGAAATCAAAACCACTTTCCCACACCAGGGGCTAAAATGAAGGTCAGGCTGACAACACCTTTGCCCTTTTGGCAAGACGTGTTTCCAGGGCATGGCTTTGCTAATGCCACTGGGTTCAGCTGACAATAATTAAGGAATGCCCATGTGCCTTCCCAGGGGGTCCTCTACACTAGGGGCATGCTTTCAGCAACCAGCACAAGGTTTCGCACATAGAATTCTTTCTCCGCACTGGTCCCATGCAAAGCCTTTAGTCCTTTGGCCTGGAAAGAAACCCTGGGGGTGTCCACTTGTTTTCTTTCCTCTTGCTCAGATTAGTTCTTGAGGTTCTCATGAAATGTGGCTCACGTGGATATGGCTCTTTGCACTATTTAGCCGGCTTCCTGCCACCTTAGAGGCACTCAAAGAGTGTCTGTAGATGTGAATGGAGGTTTCTTATGTTGCAATCCTACCACTTTCTTCTACTTTCTTTTTACTGAAGATGATTTACCTTCCCAGAAGCTCTGGACAGATCTCTACTGGGAGACCGTTCTCCCAGGAATGGTCTCAGGGGGACCCAGGGCGGGGGATGGTGTGCTTGGCCCCACATTCACATAGCACAGCTTTCTTTGTACCAGCCTATCTTAGCACTGACAGGCCCTCTGGGGTGATTTTTGAGGCAGTTCTTTGCCAGACGGAAGGCTTAGCATCAATAAAACTTGAGTGTGTGGGTTGTGTTGAACTTGACGTTAGAGAAGCAAAACCATAAATGCTTTTAGAAAATCCAAGCTCAAAGTCAAACTTGCAGAACAGCAGGTATAGGCAGCAAGAACCAAACCAAAAAAAAAGGGAAGACAAAAGCAAGTGGTTTCCTTTCAGCTTTTGGAAGGAATGATAATTATACAACCTCCCCCTCCCTCTCAACCACATCTAAACAATGCTGGTCATCTTGTCAAGTAGCAGACGGTTCACCCTACAAACCAACCCCCGACTGGAGTCTTCTAACCTGTTTCAAACGTTTCCTTTCAACCTGGACCATTCAATTCTGTCTTTATTCCTCGGCTTTTATCCATGTAACTATGGCAGCGCTCTCGGGAGAGGACAGGAAAATCAATGACTGACCTGCACTCCGTTAACCTGGCTGAAAGGGAAGCACAGATTTCTCCCATCTCCCCTTGCTGTCACCACCGTGTCATCTCCAAAGGGAAATGTTCCAGGACTTTACAGTCTGGGGCCACTTTGAGCTCTCTTGGGTTCTGTTTGCTTTAGGACACACACTCGTGGGTACAATGTGGAAAACGAGGCCACGTCCATTTTCGGGATGGCTGAAATCTTCATAGCCTGACTTGAAAAGGACTCCTAGAGTTCTGGCTGGGCCTGAGTAATTCGGAGTCCGTTGTCTTTAAAGCAAGTGACCGCTCATAGCAACAGCATCGTATAGTGATGAGGATGTGGATTCCCCATTCAGAGGGGCTGGGTTCAGTTTCAAGCACTGCCATTCTCTGACTGTATGGCTTTGGACAACTAATGACTCTTCATGAAGACTCAGTTTTCCCATCTGGGAAAGGGGATAGTAATAGTCCTTACTCCACAGGGTGGCTGTGATATGTGAGGTACTTATCATAGAGCCTGGCCTGATAGGGGCTCCTTCCCCGCGACTGCAGACCCAGGAGGGTAGGCAGCTTAGATTTGCTTTGATGTGGGGAGGATGTATATAGACTTGGTGATCCCTCTTCTTCCTAATTCCACTGACTGAGATGTCTGATTGGGAGGTCACAAGTCTTCCCATCACTTTTTTCTTTTTCTATCCACCTTTGTAAGTTAAAAAAAAAGGGGGGGGGGGTTCCCAGTAACGAGACTTTTCTAGAAAAATCCTCACAAGCCCTTCTAAAGCTTCTTTGTCAGGTTGGTACAAAGCTCTGGACCATCCATGGAGTTGTGTAAGACTGACTGCTCACACACCTTTCCATGCATCCACTCAACTCTCTACTCCCCTCCCCTCAGTTTACCCCACAGTCAATATCCTGTCTCCCCACACCCAAGTTCTACTTCCATGGCCCCTATTAAATCATGCCATTGTTCTGGGATGGCAGAACTTTCAGAGAGAATTTCTGAGTGCCCTCTCCTCCAGGAAGCCTGCCTAGATTGACCCCTGCTTTCCTTTATCTATAGTTGGAACCCCTTTTCCACCTGTCTGCTTTGCACATCTCAGTTCTTTGTTTCTATTTTACTCCCTCGTGCTGATGTCTGAGTGTCTCAGATCGAGAACTCCTGGAAGCAGCGCCTGGGCTCTGTGATGTTCTGGGTTAGCCTTTGATGATGGTGATAAGATGGCATGCCCTAAAGGGATGCTTTGATTCTGATGAGTGAAAAGGAAACACCTCGGAGAGTCAGCAGGGGTTCCCATGGCCTGTGCTCACTCCCAGTCAGGGTTCCTCTGTTCTAAGCTGCCACCCCTCTGCTCTTTCTACTTCACTCTCTCGTTTCTTCCAAATCACACACCTTGAAGCCCTCCCTCCCTGAATCTGCCTGGCCCTCTTGTTTGTGGGCAGCCACTTCCTGGAGCAAGCACCTATCTCAGGTCCAGGTTCATTACCATTAATCACCAGGTTCATTGGCCCAGGCTACCTAAAGAACCACTCTATCCCTGTATCTTGGGCTCTGAAGTCCATCTCTCTCTGTAATCCACCCACCTGGGCCAAGAGGGTGGTTGTCTGGCTAGGGAAGGTAGGTTGAAAGGGGCAGCAGCCAAGTAGGGGACAGTACACCAAATGTAGTCTGACCCTACCCATCCCCTTTGCTTAGGACAGAGAGGGTGTGGTAGCCCCAATGCTTGTGCACAGCTCCTCAACATGGCCTTGGTTTTAGAGTGGGTGTGGCATACTTCTTGCCCCTGGACTGTGGGCTCAGCCACATCACTTGCTTTGGCCAATAAAATATTAATGGATGTGACATAGACAAGGCAAAAAAAATGTGCTTTGTGCTCTCTTGTGCCTCTGGTCTTGACATGATAAGAATATCTTCTGGCCAGTGACTGACCCTCCAGCATGGGCCCCAGAATGGGCACACGTGGAGCAGGCCTGAGCCCCACCCACAGCGAGAAGCTGAGCCCAGCTGGCCTACAGCCTGAAGCAGTGCACTCCTCGCCTGATCCACCCTAGACCAGCCAAACCCCGGCTGCCTCCAGGATGGGTGATAGAATAAATAATTCTCGGTGTAAGCCATTGAGTTTTGGGGTGGTCTACCATATAGCATTATTGTGGCAATGCTGACTGAGGCAGATGGCACAGAGGCTTCCTCTGGCACGTCAGCTCTAGCCAATGGATAGAGATGAGGAGAGTGCTCCGCTGGTGCAGGAGGGTTGTGAGATTCACGTGGGCTCAGCACAAAAGAATTCTAGGATTGATTAGTGATGTCTGTCATAGGAAGCGTAATGGCAGGAGTGCCACACAGCTACTATCTTAGGTCTAAAGCCTCTCCTGGTGACTTACCCTGGGGCCTTCCAATGTCAGGGCAGAATACGGGACTGTGGCCTATTGAAAAGCTTGCAGGTCCAAGTAGATGACAAACTTTGGTGTTTTCATAGTCACATCTCAGGCTATTACCAGTGTGCAGGGGCACCTGTAGCACAAACAGCTTCTCAGAAAAAGGCACCTCTTCTGGGCAGAGGCAGCCCCAGTGGGGACACCAGTTTGGTGAGCATAGTGTTGGGGGGCAGAAGTGGGTAGCTGTACTCCATGCTGGGTGGGGTACATGGCTTACACCAGCCTTGGACTGGATCTCAACCCCATGCGCTCCCTTGGCTGAGCCCTGAGGCACCACCGCACACGGCGGCATACTAGAGCCCGTTGGGATGGAAACAAAAAGACGAAAAGAGAGAAAAATCTGCCCTTCTCTGATGTCAGTCCTGCCCAACTACTTTGTTTTGGAGTTTGGAATGTGTCATCTTAGCACAATTTGACTTTGTGTTTCAGGACTGAAGTGCTTGAATGTTCTGGGTAGTCAGGAGAATGGTTTAATTGAAGTGAATAAGCCTCCTACTGGACAGACATGTTCCATTCCCAAAGAGGAAACTTCCATTCCACGGAATCTCTAGCCTGGAAATGTTGGAAAGTGCTAAGCTGAGAACCAACTCCCTAAAATATTTTGCCCACTCCTGCTTGTCAGGAACCTTGGAAAAGCAAAGATTGTAGTGTAAGAGGATCCTCTTTGGGAAGGTAACTGAAAACCCAAGCAAAGGCTGACCCTGGGAATTAGATTGCTTGAGTTTGAAGAGCCAAATAAAAAGGAGTCACATCTGGTTCCGTTTTTCTTGTGAAATTATCTCACAATGACCAAGTAGGTCCTTTCCTGAGTATATAAATACAGAAGACACACACATGGTTGTTATCAAACAGTATTGTGCAAAATTAAATTGGCTACTTTATGGTGAAATGGAAAAGAATGGCAGGCATTTCAAACACATGAGTTTCTTTTCGTTGGGTCTGGAAGCCATCACTCATGAAGACAGCTACTTTATCTCCTAGAGTGTGGACTGTTCTAGAAGGGACATCAGATTGGGTCAAAAGCTGTGACATGGTCAAGCCTGGAACAAACCAGGCATTCACTGAGTCCAGGTTGCCTGATTCTGTGGGGGAAGGCAGTCTGAGTTAAGAAGAGAAATCACCTCCACCCTGTGTCCCAAGCTGGTCCTTTTGGACAAGGTCTCTAATGTGCTGACCATATGTGAACTTGGGGCCAAAGGGACTGGACTTCCTGGGGGTTTTCAATTATCTTTTCATCTCAGAGTCTTGCTGCATTGTTGCTACCTGGCTCCCATCCCCAGATTGTTCTGGGGAATGTACAATAGAATGAGAAGCAGAAATCAAGGAGAGACCCCCAAGCCCTAGCTGTGGCGAGCCTTGAAGCTGCTCCATATTGCAGGGATGGGGGAGGGAGGATTGATAGTCCCAGCCAGGCATCTCATTGAGGCGATCATTGTCCAGTGGCCATTCCAAAAACAAAAACAAAAACATGAATCCTTCCCTAGATGACATGTCCCATAGGACCTGTGTGAGCAGAAGGCTGGTGGTGGGAGGTGGAGGAAAGAGTGAGACAATGAACTGTGAAGCAATAAAAGGTTACGAGGTTGGGAGAGGGCGAGGGCCCATGAAATCGTTTCCCCTACCACCCTGCCTTGGAATTCCCAGATGTTCTCATTTTTATAGGCTGGGCCGAAGGGTAAGAAGCTGGCACGTCACTGAGATCCATGAATGGTGTGTGAGTGAGCCGAAGAGAATGGGAGACCATTGTGAATTGTCCAGGGACGAGAGCTGAGTCCTTGTCCAGAATTCCCTTCTTGCCCTGGCCGGTTTGACTTAATGAACAGAGCATCAGCCTGTGGACTGAAGGATCCCAGGTTCGATTCTGGCCAAGGGCACATGCCTGGGTTGCAGGCTTGATCCCCAGTTGGGGGTGTGCAGGAGGCGGCTGCTCAATGATTCTCTCTCATCATTGATGTTTCTATCTCTCTCCTTCTCCCTTCCTCTCTGAAATCAATAGAGAAATATATTTTAAAAATAAAAAATAAATAAAATGCAGCAATATTTAATCTTAAAAAAAGAGAATTTTTTTCTCTTTAACCTTCCTATTTCCAAACTCACTGTCCTGGTGAGATCTTGTTAGATCCGAAACTACCCAACCCAATTCTCATACAATGCAGACAGCCCCAGGCTCTTGCAAGTTGCCTCTCGGAACACTGTGCTGTGAAGACAGTTGACATGCCAGCCATCTATGAATGTGTGCAATCAGGGTATGAATTCAGTTCTTGGACAGGTGTTTCCGGTAAATAAATTCTCTGTAACACTCCAAGAAGGCTGCATTATCAAGGAAAATAATTGGAGAGGAGGGTCTTTACTCTGTCCCTGCCCACAGGATTCAGATGGCCAAAGAGGGCCCACCCTTGAAATAGAAGGCAAGTTAATAGAAGTGTGTCATCTCAGCTCTAGGGAAATTATAATGTGGCTCGTTCCCTAATAATTGGAAGGTGGGAGCCATGGAAACTTTTAATTCATTATGTATTTTTAAAAAATATATTTTATTGATTTTTTACAGAGAGGAAGGGAGAGGGATAGAAAGTCAGAAACATCGATGAGAGAAAAACATCAATCAGCTGCCTCTTGCAAACCCCCCCACGGGGGATGTGCCCACAGCCAAGCTACATGCCCTTGACTGGAATTAAATCCGGGACCTTTCAGTCCGCAGGCCAGCGCTCTATCCACTGAGTCAAACCAGTTTCAGCTGATTTATATTTTTTATTTCTCTGAAATAGAGCTGGTGGGGCATTTGAAAGTTTTACGGAATGGAGTTTTCCATTTCCAATGGCAAGTAGTAGGTATGGTAATGGAACCAGCGTGGGTTTCTTTAGGTAAAGTGACCTGAACTTGAAACCTAGAAGTGCCCCTCTCCTAGCAGTCTGGCATGGTGTGGTTTGAGAGTCAGTGGCTGTAGAGAACTGTGCAAGCAGCTGATGTGAATCTATAGCTTTTGGTCTCCAGCAGCCCACAGACAGGCATCACTCAGCCTAGACATCCTAGACTTCATGTGTCCCTCAACAAGTGCCCCTTCTAAAGGGCCAAGAGCAAAGTCTAGGACTGGCCCTACTTGTGATCCTTAAGTGCATTCAGCTTCTGCTTAGGATATTAGGGATAGTCCTGAGATTCCTTGCAATTGCTTTTTCCTATCTGAAAACAATGGAAATCACAATGCAATTGATGCTTTCCTGAGTGTGAATGAAGGAACAGTTAAATGTTTGTCATTTGTCAAGAGCTGGAAGCCCCTCAGCCCTGAATGCACTATGCAGAGCTGTGGGTCAGAACCCAGAGCTATAGATTAGAACCCTTAGGTCCTAGACCTCGTTGGTTTGCTCAGTGGTGAGAGCATCAACTCAGAGACTGAAGAGTCTCAGGTTCAATTTCATTCAAAGGCACATGCCTCAGTTCTAGGCTGGATCCCCGGCCCTGGTCAGGGCATTTGCAAGAGGCAACCAGTCAATATGACTCTCTCACATCAATTTTTCTCTCTCTGTCTCTTCCCTCCCTTCCACTTTCTATAAAAATCAATGGAAAAAAAAAATATATATATATATATATCCTCAGGTTAGGATTAACAGCAACAACCAAAGAACCCATAGGTTCTAAACCAAAGAAAAAGAACAAGCAGAAAAGTGTGGCGGAACAGAGGTGGGGCCTTAGCAGACGGCCTGTGCTGGGCTGGGGTGGGAGTCAGGAATGTGTAGTTAAGTGCCCGACATCTGCTGTCCTCACCCTTCCTTGCCTGACATTTATCTCCTGAGGTGAGTCCAGAGTGGGCTCCCCTCACTACCCCAGCCCAAGTCAAGCAGGAAGCAGGGCCTCACAAGCTTCCAAATTGCCCTGAGAACTTGAAGCTACTCCAAGAGGGAGAGGAAATAGGGTTTGGAAAACTTCAGCAAGAAAATGACCAGATATTTCCAGCTCATTCCATCAGCCTCTTCTTTGCATGAATTAGTAGTGAACATGAACTTGGTGGAACTGCAGGTGTCTAAGAAGAACTTTGATTTTTCTAAACATTTACAATTCTCTTTTATGTCTGCCGTCAGAAAATGGGCAAGGAAATCGAAAATGTAAATCTTGAAGCAGACATGTGTGTCAGGGAGACGCCAGACTCCCTTTAGAGGAGGATCACATCATCATGAAAGGCACCCAAAGAGGAAAAAAGGAAAAAGAGAATTTCCAAACAGCACTGGCCCCTCACACAGGAAGTGGAGGCATCCACCGGAAGGGGTGGGGCTTGCCCTGAGAGCCAATGGGATGCTGAGTTTTGCTGGGGCAAAGATGAAGGACAGGCCTTTTGCTCCAGGCCTCACATTACCTGCAAGAAAGTCCATTAGTCATGGGGAGAATTGTCTCTGGTTCTTCTGTCTCCCCAATCTTGAAACTGGCCTTCCTGAACACATGATTTTTTCTTTAAGGACAGCACTATAACCAAGAGAGTCTTTTCTGGAACCGTTTAGGAAGACAGACTCAGAGAAAACTATGACATGGGTCAAATTTGTCTTTCTCTCTCTTTTTTCTGCTATTCCTGTCTTCTTCCCTTTTACTGAAACACTTCATACATGTACAAACAATAACCAAATAGAGAATGTAATGAATATTAGTGGAATATAAATTGCTAGGAATAAATTTAACAAGGATTGTGCAGAAATTCTGTGGAATAAGTGTTTACCCTCTACGGAAGAACGTCAAGAAGATGAATGGAGACACATCTTTTGTTCTTGGGTAAGAAGATGCAATATTAAGAGAGTCTTTCTCCCTAAATTATTCTGAAATTTTAATCCAGCACTAAAATATAAACCAGAGGTTTGGATACTTGATAAAATATTTGTTAAATTCATTAGAAAGAATAGCAGAGTGAGAATAACCAGGAATCCTTAAGAAGGAAGAAAAGGGGGAACCAGCCTTCCCTGAAAATCAAGTATGTTTTTATGTTCTAAAATTAGTGATTTCAGCCATGTCATACTAGGAAAAGAAAAGATAGATTAGTGGAACAGATTAGAGATTCCAGGAACATACATATGTAAAGCTCAGAATTCAGTATATGATAAAGGGTATTTTTAAATGAGTGAGGGAAAAAAAAGATAATTTATTGAATGCTATTGGGACAACTGGCTAACCAGTTGGGAAAAAAGAAAAAAAGAAAAACCATCATCCCCTGCAAATAAATTCCAGATGCTTTAAGTGTAAAAAAAATAAAACATAAAAGTACTAGAAGAAAGCATGGAGGAATATTTGTATAATCTTTGGATGGAAACTTCTAGGCATGGCACAAATGCTATAAACAGTAAGAAAAAAGATTGGAGCATGTGACAACATAAAAATTAAAAACGTCTGCACAACAAACATCATAAAGTAAAATAAAATAAAATAAAAACACAAATAGGAAAAATACTTAGGACACATGTCAGAGAGTTAATATCCCTAATAAAGAAAACTTCTTACTAATCAGAGCCCAACAACCCAATAAAACTGAGCTTGTGTATCAGGCTTCCTGGCTGCTAGCTTCCAACATGGACTGTCAGCCTAAACAATATTTGGGACATATTTACAGTAAAAAAAAAATGTATTCGTTGTTTATCTACATTTTGAATTTAACTGGGCATTCTGTATTTTTATCTGCTAAAGCCGATAGCCCTCTTTTGGACACGTGAGATAAAGAGAGGTTCCTTAACCTCTCTAACAGCAGTGTTCTCATTGGCCAAGAACAGTGGGAGAAGGAAATTGGATAAGGTATATACGGAACCTAGTATAGCACTGCCATCCAGGAGTATTCAATACACATGTTTGGTTTTTCTTTCCCTTTCATTTACATGGAGGTCATTTTACATATGAGGAAACTGAGATTCAGAGGGGGGAAGGAACTGGCCTAAGTCCACCCAGCTAATAGGACAGACTGGTCCTAGTGCTCCAGGCCAAATTATCTCTCTTCCTGCTCACTCTGAGCCCCTGTCCCCTGCCGTCCCTGGGTCCTCCCATGTCCCAATGTGGCTCTCCTAATTTTTATTCTTGGGTCCTATTGAACCTGATGCCCTTTTCTCTGTCCCAGATATCCTCTGCCCATGCTGTCCATCAGATACCTTAACTTATGCTACATAGTGGTTCCCCATCTTGGCTGCCTAGTAGAATCACTTGGGGAGCTTAAAAAAAATCGGAAGCTCAGTCCACATTAGACCAATTAATTCAGAACGTGGGAAATAAGATCTGGCATCACTATGTTTCGGAAGCTCCCCAGGAGATTTCACTGGGCAGCCAGGATTGAAGTCACAGTGCTAGAGTACTCGTGGCTAATCTTGGCGTTGTAAAATGTTTGCCTCTGAGTTGATCTAGTCCAATTCTCTCTTCTATGGTGAGATGAGGAAACCGAGGCCCCGAGAGAAAAATAACGCAGCTTGGGTGACCCAGCTGATCAGAGAGGCGAAACAGAGCTCAGAGCCCAGGCCGTTTGACTCTTAATATCACAGTGTATTCAAACCACTTTGGTTCTTCTCCAAATGCGTACAATATTCGTTTTGTCTGCACCTTTAGCCACAGAAAAAAAAATCTAGGGCTTGGGTTTCGGTGACAGAGGCATTGCCTGCAGCCTTGGACCCCACTCCCAACTTCTGTGAACTCCAAGCCCCTTTCCTCTCCTCTCAGTCCTCAGCTTGATCCTTTGTCACCATTGTGGACAGCACTGACCCTGTGTCCCTGCTCCTGAGGCCAGCCCCTTCCTCTCTCAGACACTGGCTGTTCCCCTCAGTGCACCAATGCTCCTATTTCCTGGCTTGGTATCCCCTTCAGACTAAAAGTCCCCATCTAGACATGTCTGCTCAGGGTGCTCCAAGGGGAGAAGAAGAAAGCTCTCAAGCTGGTTTGCTTCGGGTGTGAATCCGTGTCCATTGCTTAGCCTTAGAATAAGAAACGGCGTCTACTTCCTCTGCACAAGCTGTGACCCTGCTCAGCTTGTGGGTTCTGTCCGGGCTCCCGTGGTCGGGGACTCTCACTCTGTGGTCTATGAACCACCAAGAGGTCATAGAATGCAAGCGGTCCGTGAGCATGGCTGGGAAAAACATGCTTTTCTTTCCATCAACAACATAATATATATTCATTTTTACTAAACAATAAAAAATATCTTTCTTTTCACAAACTTCTAATGGGAATTTGGCACATCTGTCAGTTATAAATGTAGGCAACAAGCTGAAGTAGTATCCGTGTGGTATCCATTCCTTTGTTACCCACAAAGTGAGAAGATATCTTTATATCATGTTGTAGTTATTGCATGTATTTCTCTGAGTGATTTTTGTTCATCACCACTCTAAAATCATGGCAGGTATTAAACCTGTTACTAGAGATTTTTAATGTAATACTAATAAGTACACAGAGTACTACTCTCAATTTTTAAATATTTCAATAACTGTTTTTCAGTGTAATCAGCTTCCTTTGTAATCCTACGTATTTTACTTTCTGCAATTAAAAATACATAAGTCATGTAAGAGCATAACTCTGAGAAGGACTCCATGGCACAGAGCAGTTCAACACTCCCACGTCAGCATCGCTGGGTGGCATGCGCACATAAGGCTGGTCTTCCGGAGCCGAGGCTACAACAAGGCTGATGCCGGCATGTGTCACTGGTTGGGTTAGGTCGGGGCTGGTGGAAAGTTGGGCTCTTCTGAAAAGCTCACCCTAGGAGGTTTGTCGTCTTTGGGGCAGCTCCACTTGCTTGAGAGTCCAGCTTCCTTCCACAACCTTCACGGGGAATTACATGTTCAAGAAGTACAGCTGGCAAGCATGAGTCAAAACTATTTTGCAAGGAGAGGAAATCTCTTCACTCCAGCTCAGAGCGAGGCTTGGGGGTACTGACCAAAAGTTCTCATGGAAACAGGACACAGCAGGCCATTTAGAGAGCAGAGAGGTACCCAAGACCAAGGCACCTACTTTCTGCACACACACACACACACACACACACACACACACACACACACACACACCTAGAGAGCCTCCTGCTCCTTGCTTTATTCTCTCTTTTCTGACCTCCTCTGTTTTCTTGTGAGATCTGCTCTCCCATAACTTCAGCTCTGGCTCCTTCTAGAGCTCACTTGAGCCCAGATACTCCATGATCTTGTAGCCCTGCTTCTCACAGCTAACTAGCTGTGAGGTTTCTTGGCCACACACATATCTGGTTCTCTGATCTCTTGAAGCACATCCCTATAGCGTAGCAGGCAGGTAGGGTCGTGTGACTAATTCCAACCAATGAGTGTAAGAGAAATGGAGCAGGTGTCACTTTCCAGTCAAAACATTTAAAAGCCAGTGTGAGCCCCTGCTGGGGTTTCTTTGCCTGCCTGGTGAACCCTGAAGCCTCATGTGGAGATGGCAGTGAACCTCTGTCAGGCTGGGGCCTGGGGCCTGAGGGATTCTGTAGAGCAGAGAACTCTCTGCCCCATCCCACCCCTGAAAACTCACACTGGCATGTAATGCCAGGAATGAACCATGAGCAAGAAATAAACCTTTTTCAAATCCACTAAGGCATTGGAGTTATTTATTACTGCAGCACATCCTATCCTTTCCTGACTAATGGATAGTCTCCTATTTAATTATTGGGAGAAGAATCTGAAGGCGTGGCTTGGGTCACTAAGATGTAGCTGGGGTAGAGATGAATCATGATTGAAATGGCACTTCAGAGAGGAAAGCTTGTAGGGGGGGGGGGCATATGACTATTAAGACAGGAGGCACCCACAGTCTTTACTGAGAAATTCAGTCATAATTTAGGAAAGTGGAATATACTTTCTATGGGTTAAATAGCCTGGGATGGTTCCAATGGGTGTTCCAATTACAGAACCTGTAATCAGGGTTTCTTGACAGTGGCACTATTGACACTTAGATTGAATAATTCTTTGTGGATGGAGCCTGTTCTGTGCTTTGTGGGATGTTTAACAGTATCCCTGGCCTTCAACCAATAGATGTCAGTACCACAATCCCCCTCCCACTTCTACCCCCTGTGTCATGACAATAAAAAGTGTCTCCATTGCCAACTTTCCCTGGGGGGCAAAATTGCCCTTCCGTTGAGAACTGCTGCATGATAATTTCTGGGACAGTCAAATGGAAGACATTCTCTCACAATTTCCATATATACTCCTAGTCTTAGGATCCCCTTTACCTATTTCTAGTTCTGAAATGCAAGTCATGTTTAGGATGAATTTTTTAGCTTTGCAATGAGCACCATCAACTCTTGGCTATGCCACACCAGCATGGCCAAAGGTGAACCTGAGAAGGGGCAGTGAAGGATTGAAGAAAAGACAGACAAGAGAATATAGCTGGGGCTCGGTGGACCTCCTGTGCCTGGATGAGGACACAGCCTGCATGCCAATGCTTTATTTTATAGTCTGATTAAAACAAGGGCAGATTAACATGTATATACGAATGTTCTTGTTTTGGCAACACTTGCTGCACCTCCCACAGCCCATTAGCTACTTAGGAAGGAATTAGGGAGGACTACAAGGTCGGGCTTAATTATGCTAGAAGAGTTTTGCCCTCCAGGCTGGGACTTGTTTGTGGCTGTGCCTCAGGTCAGCCCGAGGCTTGACCCTAGAGCCGCTCCCTACACTTGGCTTTCACTACTTTTTCTCTTTTTTTCTATTACTTAAAAAAAAAAAAAATCTTATTGAGGAAAATGAATGACCACTGCTACCTCTCTGTTTTCCTAGGAACACCACAGGGGACAGTGAATAGGCGGGAAATTTAGTGGTCATGCTGGACATATACCAATGGCTCATCCTCATTCCACATGCTCTCTCATTATCTAAATTCAGTTTTCCTCTAGCTGAATAATAGCAACCACATGTAGTTCCTTTGTGAGCCCTCTAGGTGTTGAACCTCATTAGAAGGACAAAGTTCCCCAAGTCTTTGATGCTGCTTTCATCAGAAGGGCTTCTCTCTGCTCTGTCTCCAGTGAGACAGAAGGAGCCCTTTGCCAGGAGTAAACATGATAGGCAACATACAAAAACAGTCACCTAGCAAACAAGCCCCTCAGAGGGCCTCTGGTGTGTGACCGGTTCAAAGCGGCCACTTGCTGACCAGTAATTAGCCTGGTTGAGGTCTGGGTAGCAGCTCCTGTGAACTACAAAGGCATCTTTTGGGAAGAACTTTCTTGAAGGAGATGTGCGGAACCTGTCCTAAGAGGCACTGCCCAAGTCCGTCCTGTGATCTTGCACAGTGGAGCTGAAAAGTGGATTAAGGCAGGAAATAACAAGCCCCGTGTGCGATCGCACAAACACACGCTCTCATGCGTTCGGGCACAGCTTTGCTCATTTACTCTCTGGACTCAAGGGCATGCTGACCTCTGTGATTCCTCCCCCTCCAATTCAGAAGCGGTGAATAGGGTGCATTCTGACTTTAAATGCACTGGAGAGATTTGAAAGGATGGAAAATTAGCAACACATGGGCCGAGGAACCCAAAGAGACCTGAAAGGGAAGGAAATGCCTCAAAGAAGTTTCAGATGTTATTGTGATCCGAGAGCCGTGTTTGGATGGATAGGTGGCTTTGTGCGGTTACGGAAGGGGGCCAGGGCCTCTGTGCCCACCCTGACTTGACTACTTGTCTGAATCTTTACTTTTCTTTTATCCAAGCTTCGCCCAGCAGGGAGGAATGCTCTCCTACTCGGAAATGGTCTCCGTTGAGTCTGACATTTCTATTGATGCTAGGGAGAACGAGGAGACCATTTTCCCAAACATGTTTCTCCTTCCCTCCCATGTGTAACGTCACTAGTCCTTGATGTTGACCTCAAACCTTCCCCAGAAGGGAAGAGATGCAGGCAAAGCATCTGCTCTGCCTGGGGGGTGACAGGTGCCCTCCACCTGTTGTGTGTGTCCAAACTCTTATCAGCTGCAAAGGCCAGAACCCAGCTCCAGGGAGCCTGGGCAGGACCCTTCTTCCACATAACAAACCATGGGAATGGTGGAGCTGGCCCCGGGCTCAACTAGATCCAGACATTTAAACGCCGTCAGATTCCCTCATCTCCCACTTGGCCCCACTCCTACCTACTGCACATGGGCTTCCTTCACAGAGCAAGAATGCACCACAGGGGCCTGGATCTTTTGTGTATTGATTTAATAGTCCCAATGGAGGAGAGAAGGCTATCTTTTGCCTGCTCAGTAATGCAGAAATCTAGGGGAGGACTCTGATTGGGCAGGTTTGGGCCAGGAGTCACTTCTGGAATAATCAATGCAGCAAAGGAAATAAGGCTCTTTGGCCAGTTCTGAATGATGGGCCCTTTCATGGCCACCAGGAGCACGTAGGAGGAAGATGGAGGAGCAGCTCCCTAAAAAGGGGAAATGTAACCTGGGTGAAGGAAAAGGGCTCATGGGATGAGTAGGAAGCTCAAAGGAGTTCATATTGGTACAGAACATAGTAAGTGGTTTGGGCGTTTGTTCTAGCTCTTGGCTTTTTTGCCCCGGGGCAGCTACCTCTGTGCAAAGGTGGGTTTTTGTTGGGGAGCAGCACTGCTCAGGTCTTCTGTTCCTCCTTTTCCCTCAAGGAAAATAGGACATGTCAAGATCCGCTTCCCGCTGGTACAAAGGACTTCCTGTCCCTGGCTTCCAATTTAGTTCAAGGACTAAAATGTCCCAAGGTACAGGGCTCACAATCCATAAAGCACACCTAGCTGACAAAACTCTGCAGGTGATCAGACGGTTTCGCCTTCTTCCCCTGTCAGCAATCCCTGGAGAAGGGAAGCCAACGCCCCCCCCACCCCCCCAAAAAAAAAAAACAAAAACAAAAAACTAAGGCACAGAGTGTAACCCAGAGCAGGCAGCCAGGTTCAGGGAGAAAAAATGGACCAGCCCAGCTGTGAGGAGGGAGCTGGGGCAGTGGGGAGACTTGTTTTCTCATGAGAGGAGTATCCAGCTCCCCAGCTCCTGCTGCAACCTCTGGTTTGCTCTCAATGTTTGCTCCTCCCCCGCCCCCTGTCCCCTGCACCTGACTGAGTGGTTGTTGCCAAGGGCAAGGTGGGCAAAGTCCTGCCCCGCCTGCTCCCACTTCTTGGCACAGAGTCCTGTCTGGACTCCTGCGCTCCTCAGCCGGATGTTAGCTCTCCACATGGGGCGCGGGCTTGGCTGCCTGGCCCCGGGTTCAACCTTGAATTCTTCCCTTGCCCCAGCTCACAGCTGTCCCACAACCTGCGTGTGAATGTGTGTGAGTGCGCTGCATCCGTTTACTTATGAATAAAGTAGGTAAAGCTTTAAAAAACAAAGCCCAGCTTTCTGGAGGTATTATTCATATACCATACAATTGTATAATTTAAATTACACAATCGAGTGATGTTTGGTTTATCCGCAGCGGTGCCGCCATCGCCAGAGTTCGTTTGAGAACATTTTCATCCTCAAAAAGAAATCTTGTGCCCTTGAGCCACCGCCTTCTTGATCCCCAACCCCCCTGACTCTGGCCACCACCAGCCTACTCTCCGTGTCTACAGATCTTCCTACGCTGAACACGTCGTTGGGATGGATCATGTATGATCTTTTGTGTCTGGCTTCTTTCACACGGCTTCATGGGTTCAGGGTCCAGCCGTCTCATACCTCGTGTCGGAACGGCATTGCTTTCTGTGGCTGAGGAGCACTCCACTGTGTGGAGAGACGTGGAGTTATCCACTCACCCACGGGTGGGCGTCTAGGTTGTTTCCAGCTTTTGACTCTTACGAATAACGGTGCTATAAGCATTCATGTACAACCTTGTGTGTGCGTGTATGCTTTCAATTCTCTTAGGTACGGCTATCCCCCACTTTTCAAAAGCTCTCATTACGCCACTTCACTTTTACAGAAGACATCCATACATACCTGAGTTTTGCTAACTGGAAAGAAATTAAAGGAGGATTTCCTCTTTTAAAAAAAAAAAAGACAAAAAGTGAAAATAGCACTCAGTGTTTATTTGGGAGCAAGGTCTTAAAGAGGCAGCGCCCACCCCACACAGGGAGCGTGGCCCTTCCTTACCGGGAACCACGATCAGCGTCCCAGCATCCCAGCATCCCAGCGTCCCAGCGTCCCAGCATCTCCACAGCAAGCCCCAGAGCTCTCCACCCTGTGAGCATCTGCACTGTGTCTTCATTTATTTCATTTACTTGTGCACTGTCAGCAAGATGTGTCGTAAGGTATCAGAGAAGCCCGAGAGAGCTGGTTGGGGTGTTATGGGTGGCATCAGACGGCATGTAATGAAGCATTTTGGTCGCAGTGAACCGAGTAATGACATTGCGCACGTGTTGAATGTTGTGTCTGGGAACACTGGAAAACGTGTCCACATAAATCGATGGTGATAACAGTACTTCGCTTCAACCATTTTGGCTTATGGAAGGTTTCATAGAAAGTCTCTGCTTCGTGTAATGGGGGGTTCCTGAATATAACCAGGAGTGGAATTGCTGGGTCATATGCTCGTTCTATGTTGACAGCAGCTAACACTATAGATATATAATTGATTTCAGAGAGGAAGGGGGAGGAAGAGAGACAGAAACATCAATGATGAGAGAGAATCATTGATCTGCTGCCTCTTGCATGTCCTACACTGGGGATGGAGCCAGCAACCGGGCATGTGCCCTGACCAGGAACCCAACCGCGACCTCCTGGTTCGTAGGTTGATGCTCAACTACTGGGCCACACCGGCCGGGCGCAGCTAATGCTCTTAGCGTGTGACAGACGTGAACATCAGAACTTGTGCAGGGCCTTTGTGTGCACACCCTCCACTGCACCAAGGGGTGTTTGTTTTCAGGCCATGGGCAGTTGGTATCTGGTAAGGAGAAGGAAGATGGGAGACGATGAGCCAGAAAAGGACTCAGAATGGCCTGTCCAGCCTCAAAGGAGAGCTGTATCGTCCCATCATGTAGCTGAGTTGGAGGGTGATGGGGCTGGCCTTTCCCATCTGACCCTGTCTCTGTGGGAACACGCTCCTGAAGGAAGCACTGGAGGGGCCCGAAGATGGGGTGCCTGCACAAGACTCAGGACAGGGCAGGAACTGCCCGCCCCACCCCCCCCCCACCCCCCCCCCCCCGCCGCCATGAGGGCAGGAACTGCCCTCCGGGGCCCCTGTCTGCACCCAGAGAACCCACTAGGTCCTTGTGGAAAACGATGCAATTAGCTCACTTCTGAGGGCTATAGTCTCTCTACATTTTGGTTTTTTTTTTTTTAAGCATAAAATGGTGATGCAGGCATCATAGCACATGGAGAAGGTGAAGAAAATGAGAGAAAAGAATTCGGCTTTGTCTCACCAACCCAGGACAGCCCCTGCTCAGAGTTCAGTGTTTCCGTTGGTATTTTTAATGCCTAGGCTTTCCTCGCCGTCCTCCCTCAGTGGGGAAGGAGCCTCGGCTGCTCAGGAGGTGTCTCCTGGCTTTCCCTTGGGAAGAACTTTGAGGCGTCATTCTGGGGCAGGGAGGGCTGGGGGAGGTTCTGAAGCTGTGTTTGCAAAACAAGCGGTGTGTTTACTCGGCAGGATAATAGCCTCGGTGGCTTTGGGGAAGCTGCTGGAGACTGGGGGGTGTCAGTTTTACAGCGCCCATCAAAGGAAGTCCCAGGCCCCTGTTTCCATTCATCTACAACCTGCGGGCCAAGGGCTGGAAGCTGTCCCGCCTGAGCTATGCTCCTGTCCCCAGGCCCCCCAGTTTAGCGGACTCACAGCTCTCAGTCCTCCCCAGTTTAGGGGACTCATAGCTCTCAATCCTCCCCAGTTTAGGGGACTCGCAGCTCTCAATCCTCCCCAGTTTAGGGGGACTTACAACTCAGTCCTCCCCAGTTTAGGGGGACTTACAACTCAGTCCTCCCCAGTTTAGGGGACTCTGGGCCTACGATGAGCAGCTCCTTCCTGGCTCCGGCTTCTTCACGCCTTCACTCAGCCGGGGCCAGTGAGCTGTTGGGGCAGCCCTGATCCTAGAAACCAGATATGGAAGGACCCGGGGCAGAACTCAGCGTTTTGTTTTGATTGACATGGGGACTTCCTAATCCTGAAGCCCCGCCCACACGCCACGGCTGAGCAGGCCGGTTAGGAATACCTGTCCTCCTCAGGCACAGCCAGGGGCACCTGGCATTGTGGGAGGACACGGTGTTGTCATGGGACTCGGTGGCAGTCAGGCCCGGATGACAGCATGCTGCTTAGCCAACTCCCAACATGTGGTGGCGTCCTGGAAGCCACACTTCTTTTCTCTCATTTTATTGGGTCCCCCTGACTGAACCCAGCATCAGTGCCAATGACGGGGGCATTTCTCCGAGGCCCTGAGTCCTTGGAGACTGGGATTCTTGCCCTTTCCCTACCTCGTCTCCTATGTCACTCTCCCTGTCCCTGTTTGTCTGTTTGTCCACCCTGTCTGCATTGAAATCTCCTCCAGCAGCCTGCCCTCCTCGGCGGCCCAGCAGAAAGACCTGCAGGCCAGGAGACCAAGGCGACCCTCCTGATCGCCATGGCCGGAGGAAGGGGAGGAGAGGAACTGGGGCAAAAGGGCTTTGACCCTCAGTGTCAGGGGCCTGGGAACACAGGGAAGGGCCAAGATGAGACCCAGTTGGGGATCAGCCCACCCCCTCATCCAGCCTTGCTTGCCCCTCCCTGCATAACCTTGGGCAGCCCTCTCACACCTGGAGCCCACTTCCCTCTGAGGAGCTGGGACATGGGTATACCCGAGGCCCTTTCAGCTCTCAGAGTCTGTGACATAAATGACGACATGAAATCGGACCAAATGCCCTCCGACGTGTCTCCAAAAGACTGGAGAGAAAAAGCCCTAGGGCAGGAGTAAGATGTTTTAAGTCCTCTCCTAGCCAGTAACTCATATGGCCTTAGATGGAAGTGTTCTTCGGTTAATTTGTCCATAAAGAAAAAATAAAAGTACGAACCTATGTACTTCTCAGGTTAGCAGCACAAACCAACGAAAGGGCAGGCGGGGAAACCTAAGGAAAAGGATATCGAGTTACTCAGCGGTGGCGAGAGCCCTGGGTAGTAGCGGGAGTCAGGGGTCAGGGGCTTCCTTCGGTCCCCAGTGGGCACTGCGTCTGCCTGCAGGGGCCGGCAGGCCCGTCTCCCCTGGGAGGGACAAACCCAGTGTACTGGGGTTTACAGGTAGCCGTGAGAAAGCACGCAGGCAAGGCCACAGCTGGGGAGCACAAGTGGCCACCGGGGCCGTCTGGTCTACCAGGGAGGACGCCTGACCACCTGGCACCAGACCAAGGGAGGGGAGGGAATGGACCCTGGGGTTCCCAGGACTCGGCTGGTGCATGCTCAGCTTCACAGACGGTCATTGTTCTCGACACCCCTTTGTTGTCCTTTCCCAGGCGCCAGGCGGGTGGAAACTCGGGAGGCATGGGTTACCCAGAGATAAAGTCTTTTTATGAGCTTCCTGATTTAGCTGGAAGAGGAACTCAGCCAACTGGCACGGGTGACGGGCAGTCTCCCCTACCTGGTCCTTCTGTGGGAGTGAAGCTTCTCCTGGTTCCACGGGAGGGGGGCGGGGGGGCCGACACCCAATGGGGAGGCTTGTGATGGGGCGCCTGGGACAGAGGTCCAGCCTAAGGGGACACCAGCAAGGAAGAGGAGAAGCTTTTGTTCGTCCTCTGTGGTCAGCCCCCACATTTCAGCAAGCGAGTACTCAGGAAAAGAAGCCCGACCGTCACTGTCCATGGTGTACAGATGAGCAGATCATTTTTCAAGATTCTTCTGGAAATTTCTCCTGACTCCTCCAGGGATAAGGAAGGTGAAGAGGATTCAAAGAAAAACCCAGAAAACATCCACATATCTTGTCTAAATTCCAAATGTTCAGGGGGAGCTTGGAGGCAACCCCTCAAAGCATCATTAGGTTCAAGGGACTTTCAATGAGGCAGTTTGAAATGACCATTCTGGAGAGGGGAGAGTGGTGGGGAGAAGAGAGAGAGAGAGAGAGAGAGAGAGAGAGAGAGAGAGAGAGAGATCAATGTGACATTAAAGTTTGAAAAATCTGAATATCCTATTGGAGCCTTTGAAGGACGCTACTCTGATAAGCTCAAACATCAAGGGAACCAAGCTTACTTCCAAGTGGCAAAACCAGCAATAAACACACACACATGCAGATCCAAAAATCAAGAGCTGCTAGTAAGTGCAGAGAATTAGACCAGAGCCATGTGCTGGGGAATGACTGGGTGGCCACTCAAAATGTCTCCATGAGGAGGTTGCTATTAAGGTGAATAACAGGAATCACTAGAGAATCTCTTCTTTCTTTGCCAGCTTCCTGGTATCTACTAAGACTTCATGTGGAGAAGATGTCTCTCACCCACTCAGTCACACACCGACACCCTAACAGGCAGAGGGGCAGGCTCAGACCCTGAGTTGCCCATTACCCCCTCCCACCCCTCCATGGTATCAGAACAAGGAGCCCTCCCACGCCAATGCTCTCTACAATCCCTCATCCCATCTGAGGGGTTTGCGAGCACCAAGGTGACAGAGAAAGTGTGGGGTAATAGTTGAGGTGCAGGAGACCGCCTAAACTTCTGCCAGCCCTAGACCAGCTCCTGGAGGCGGGTTTCAATCCACTCCTCGTGGGAATTGCCGTTGTCTTCTTTGGTGTCTCCAGAGGACTGGAGAAGAACATATGCCAAGTGGGTGAGCATTCTTGTTAGTCAACTCCTGGTACCTACTAACCATGTACCTAACTATCCTCAGATCATTCCAGGATCCTGCAGAATCCTCACATCTTTTCACCTCTGCCCCACACACAGTAGCTCTCTGAGTCTCATCCAGCTGGGAGGAGATAACCTTGCTCCTGAAATAAGAGCTGCTCTGTCTGTGTGGCTTGGTGGTTGAGCATCCACCTATGAATCAGGAGATCACGGTTCGATTCCTGGTCAGGGCACACGCCCAGATTTCCGGCTTGATCCCCAGTAGGAATCGTGTAGAAGGCAGCCTATTAATAATTCTCTCCCATCATTGATGTTTCTTTCTCTCCCTCTCCCTCCACCTCTCTAAAGAAATAAGGGTTTTGTCTTTTCCCTCCGTTTCTCCTCTCCTTTGTCTCTTCATAGTTACACCACTTACTTATGCATCCTTCACCAACATATTCTTTGCTGTTGCCCCTTTTACGCTTTATGTTAACGAAATTATATGAACTGACACGTGTTGTCTTGTGTGAGTTCATTTCTTTGTTCATCCTTTTCGGTGTTTTTGAGATGTGTGTTCATGCCCACAGCTGTAGTGAGTCATTTTCTCTACTCGATGGCATTTTTTTTTATATTAAAATGCCACCATTTGTTTGTGTCTTCTGCTGCTAATGGACATTTAGGCAGTTTTCCATTGTTCACTATTGTGACTAATGCTGTAATGAACATTCCTGGTGTGAGGTGGAGCATCTCTGGGATATGGATGGAGAAGCAAAATCACTGGGACAGAGCGCTATGAGCAGACTCAGCCTTATTAGCGAGTACAGTGCTCTCTTCCTAGAAGATTTCACCAGAAGGAAGCTCTGTGTAGCTGAGAAGGCGGACCCAGGTCTAGGTGGGCTCAAAAGTGTCTTTCGCAATCACGACAAAGGAAACTATCAGTTTTGTAAAAGTAATTCCACAAATGTAATAACTAAGAACCACTGTAACATGATGCACTGGATATACAGAAGGAGCCCACTCTGCAGGATGCATTGACCAAGAGATGATCCTTCTTCAGTTATGGACTGGAGCACCCTACATGGAGCAGATAAGGATGCACTTAATGGCAACATATCCGAGAGAAGCCAAAAGAAAGGCAACTCTGAGTTGTCATTGGCGCTGCCCATCACACTAACCAAGACTGGGACCTGGGTCCGTTTTCTGATCGGACAGCTCCCATGGTGGGTGGGCGCTCTGGCCCCCCAGTCAGAGTGGACTTCCTTGAGGGACCATCAGTTCCTGAAAGCCCCATCTTCCCTAAGCAAACTGACAAAAATCCCACTTGGAGCCCGCCAGGCTAAGACCCAGCGGCCATGGCGACCCACCAGTATTACCCCACCCACTGCCTCCTTGTGGGCGGAGGCCCCGCCCTCTTCCTCACCATCTCCCTGAAGGGCAGCCCAGCTCACCAATTCCATCATTTTCATTCCTAACAATAAAAGCTAGGTCTACTGGTTCTAAGTCTACTGGTCTTCAGTTTTCTTGTTTTTGCTCATAAGGACAGAAATAGGGATGCGTAGACTCATACAGGCACACAGATGGTTTCTATACACAATATGGAACGAAGTGAATTTCAGCGACAGCGACTCTAGAGAGATTCAAGTCCTCTGTGCGGTACCCACGTGGGTGATTCCTCCATAGCCTTCCTTCGCCCGTGTCAACTAAGGGGCCCTGCAGGAAGACGGCTTTATTCCACGCTCCCACTTTCTGACTGATTTGCGTAATGCTTGGGAGTGTGTAGAACATCCCCATCCACCTTGTTGAGTTAGATTGTCACAGCCTGGTGAGTGAGGAAGAAGGGATTACTTCCACGTATCCGGGATGGAGAAACTGAGGCTCAGGGAGGTGGCCCAGAGCCACAGGACCGAGCCCTGCCTCTGTTCCTCTCAACACCACGTGGGCTGGCCCAACCCCCTGGATGGGGACCTACCGCCTTAGCAGTCCATGTGTGATTAGGATAGAGTTCCTGCCTCTCCCAGGGCTCCCCCTGCTTACAGTCACAGGGTGGACTGTCACCCCACAGAGCCCAGTGGCCATCTGTCTCCTGGAGACTCTGGCCCCGCGGCGCCCTCCCCTGGAGAAACCATGGGCATTGCAGCGGTGACAGCAGCATTAGAGCAAGAAGAAATTACAGCCTCCCACCCTGCCCTCTTTTTCAGGTCTCTGCTCGCTGTGGAAGGTAAACATCCCAAGGGGGGAAAACAAAACAAAACAACAGCATCCGCAGGCAGCTGTGCTCAGGGAATAGGTGTACCTTCAAGATAAGGTGAGTTGCCCCATTTTATGATACTGGTTGTTGGGGAGCAGGATATTCATCCTCAAACACATCGCCATGACACGCCACCCCAACCCCCGCGTCCTTCTGCACTGATTACAATGAAATGCTGGCTAGGACTGCCCCCCAAACCCAGAGCGTTTACAGTCACCCCGCCCTCCCGCCCGAAAACCCAATTTCCAGCTCGCGCGCCGCGCCCAGCAGGCTCCGTTCGGCTCAGACAAATAATGCGAAATCTCCAAAAACCCCTGCGAAGACCTTGTTCCCGCCGCACGGCTCCGTTTCATTTTCTTTTCTTCTACTTTTTATCTAACTGATATATATTTTTGGGGGGTGTTTTTTTTTTTCCCTCCCCTCCCCCCCCCCCCACCTCCCCACCCTTTCGGTGGCACACAGACTCATTCTAAACTGGGAGCCGCTCCTGACTTCACTGCTGATTAAAAACACTAACGTGCGCGGCGGCTTTGATGTCTGCCGCGCAACAAAGGGAGAGAGTCACTCTGGGCCGCTGCAATCCCTGGTTTGTCACTAAGTTACGACACCCAGCAGCGCCGCGTGACAGTGCGAATCAATCACCCGTGCGCTCCGCGGGCCCCCCCTCGCCCCCCGCCGCGCCGCCGCAGTTTAATTAGCTTTTCTCGCACCGCCGGGCTGCGGGGCTGCGGCTCCAGCCAGCAAAGGAGATGGAGGAGATTCACTGGGAAGCTGGGCCGTAAAAAAAAAAAAAAGTCTATATCATGGGGGAGGGCAGGGGTGGAAAGTCTGCAAGAAGAAACATCAGAGGCCTTTGTAGTGTTTGCTTCAGAGACACGAAGCCTGAGATACGCAGGCCTGGGGTACTCCGTTCGGTTACATGGAAACTCTCCAAACAGCTCCTGCACCCCTTTATGGAGGCTGTGTCTGGCGGTGTTTGCAGAGTCAGCCTGGGCTCTGTCCATGCATGGCTGTGTGCCCTATTCCCCCCTGGGGTGGCTAGCCTATAAAAGAGCTGCTTGGCCCAAACCGGTTTGGCTCAGTGGATAGAGCTCGGACTAAGGACTGAAAGGTCCCAGGTTCAATTCCTGGTCAAGGGCATGTACCTTGGCTGCGGGCACATCCTCAGTAGAGGGTGTGCAAGAGGCAGCTGATTGATGTTTCTCTCTCATTGATGTTTCTGACTTTCTATTCCTCTCCCTTCCTCTCTGTAAAAAAAAAAAAAAATCAATAAAATAAAATAAAAAATTAAAAAATAAAAGAGCTGCTTAGCTTCGTTGGGGACAGGCCGCATCCTCCAGGTGTCTTGTCCACCCTCACGGAGCGTGGACAAGAAATTCTCAAGCCCCAGCCCTCGCCAGGCCCACCAAGCTTCGGGAGGCTTCAATCGTGGCCACAATGTTGCATGGATTCTTCCGGGAGAGTGTGGTCCCCAGTGGACGCTGGTGTCTCTGTCCATTCTACAGTGATAAATAAGGCCAGGCCCAGAATACAGCCAGAACGGAGGCCAGAGAAGGTTGGGAGTCATTGACAGGGATGGGGATGGGGCCGGGCCGGCAGGGGTGAGAGCCGTTGGGGCTGTGGTGTCAGACAGATGCAGAGCCACACTTTTGTCCCGGCCCAGGAGGGAGGCAGACAGATGGGATGGAGCCACGCCCGCCACATGGGGGTGTTCAGGAGGCTGCCTGCTTCTCTGGGAAACCGACCAGAGATGGGGCCGGAGGCAGCCGGTAGGCTTTTCCAGGCTGGGTTTTAGACAGGCTGGGGGTGGGGTATCTCCACCCAGAAGCCTCTCTCCTTGTCCCAAGCGGGGAATAGAGCACAGGGCCATGCCTGGACAGAGCTGAGGCCAACTCCTGCGTCCCTGCCCCGGGGCCAGGCTGCTAAATGGTCACCCAGGTACGTAGTGACCTGCTGGCCTTTGAGGAGACCACAGCTGCAGCCCTCTCTCTGTGTCGCTTTATCAGATCTCACAACTTCGCTGTGCCTCAGTTTACCCATCTGTAAACCGCCCCCTGCACAGGCCCAGATGAATTGTCTTGGTCTCCAAAATGGTCATGCTCATCATATTCAGACTCTCACCAGCAGCTATGGGAATGGAGGCATTTGGTAAAATAGAAAGTGTTTGTCCCATAATAATAAATGCCACCTTTCACGACTCCCCTCCGCAGGGTGGTTTTATTCCAGAGGGGGGTCATCTTTTCTAGAAAGAGGGGTTACTGGTTATTTATTCCTCAACATTACCGAGCACTCCATCCCTGGGGATCTGACCCCCCCCGCCCCCAGGCCTGGGGTCGCCCCTGGAGCCGCCTTTCTAATCCAGCGCTCAAGTGGAGCCCCAGAGGCAGGGCCTGCAGGTGAGGCGCCTTCCATGGTTTTCTCTTTCATAAGGAGAGAGGGATGCTGGCAGCCTGGCACAGGCCTGGCTGCTTTGGAGGTCAGGGGACCACGGAGGCAGGGCCCATCCCTGGCTGTGGGAGGGGCAGGACCAGAAATTGCTGGGTCTTGGCCTCCCCAGGGTCTTGGGATCAGCTGCCAGGCATTCAGCGGGCAGGTGGGGACCTGCGGGGGTAGGGGTGGGGGGTGTGTGTGTGTGGGGTCCTCGACCCCCTTGCTCATTTCTGCTTTTGCTCAACCTCAGACTGAGAACTGTCAGTCTCTCCCCCCGATTCCCTTTCTTTCCCCCCTCCCACCCCCCAGGGTCCCACTGCTGACCCTCAGCCTCACCAGACAATTCAAATACTCCCCCAGGGCTGGGGATCCCAGGAAGCCCTCAGAGTACTGGGGGTCATCTTCAAATACCGAGTACAACTGGGGGGCAGCCCCTTCAGAGAGGCCTTATCACTTTGGGAGTGATTCAAAGGGAAGGACTTTCTCATTGCAGAGGGAGAGACACCTCCTTTGAAGGAAGGGTCTGTTTCTTTCCCTCCTGAGTCCTCCCCCAACCACCTGGGCCAGCACTCCCGCACCCCCTTTCATGTCATGGTGGTTCCTAGAAGAGGCATGTGAGGTGGGGGCTGGGGAGGGGGGAAGTGGGCACAGCCTGAGTGGACCTTGTGTGTGGGTTTGTACCTTGAGGTGGCCAGCCTATGAAAGAGCTGCTCAGCTAGTTAGGGACTTCACTAGTCAATCTGGGTGCCAGAAATCGTTTTTTAATCTTCCATGTTGTAACACGTGACAGGATTTCCTCCTTTCTTGAGGCTGAATAATATTCCACTGTACGTGTGTACCAGGCCACAGTTTGTTTATCCATCCATTCCTCGGTGGACATGGGGTACTTTCATCTCCTAGGCTGTTGTGAACATGAGCATGCAAATATCTCTTTGAGATGATGCTTTGAACTCTTTTGGGTATGTACCCAGAAGAAGAATTGCTGGATCAGATGGCAATTCTATTTTTAATTTTTTGAGGACCTACCATACTGTTTTCCATAGCAACTGCATCATTTTACATTGCCACCAGCAGGGCACAAGAATTCAAATTTCCCCCCTTTCCGAAAACACATATTTCCTGGGGTTTTTTTATTTTGTTTTTTTGTGTGTGTGTGTTTTGGGTTGTTTAGAGGAACCATCCTAATGGGTGTGAGATAATGTCTCCCTGTCGTTTGGACTTGCATTTCTCTAATGATCAGTGATGTTGAGCATCTTTTCATGTTTGTTGGCCATTTATTTTATCTTTGGAGAAATGTCTGCTCAAGACCTTTTTAAACTGAGCTATTTGTTCTTTTTGTTGGTGAGTTGTAGGAGTTCTTTGGTATTCTGGAAATTAACCCATTCTCAGATCTATGATTTGCAAATATGTTCTCGCACTGCCTCTCCACACACTATTTCCTTTGCCGCGCAGAGGTGTTCGAGGATGTAGTCTCAGCGGTCTGTTTTTGTTCAGTTGCTGGTGCTTTTGGTGCCAAAATCATTACCAAACCCAAAGTCACAAAGCTTTTCCTCTGTTTTCTTCTAGAAGGTTTCTGGTTTTGGGTCTTATCGTTTTTATGTGATGTAAGGCAGGTGCCCAGCTTCATGGAGTTGATTTTTGTATATGGTACAAAAGAAGATGAAAATTAATTTTGTTCTATATGTATGTCTAGCTGACCCAGTGCTGTTTATCAAAGAGATTATTCTTTCTGCATTGTTCTCTGTGCCATCTGTATAATAAATCAAGTTTCCACATATGTAGGTATTTATTTCTGTTTCTCTGCTCTCTTTTGTTATTTTGGTCTAGTTATCTAATATCTTCCCACTACCACAGTATCTGAATTATAGCAATTAATATCCATAGCAGGTAGAGCAAGTGTTTCTACTTTCTCTTTTTTTCAAGATTTTCTTGACTATTCCCGATTATTTGCATGTCTATATACATTTTAGGATCAGCTTGTCAATACATACATACACACAAAACATCTGTTGAGATTTTGCTTGGGATTACTAGTAAATTGAATCTAGTAGTCAGTTTTGGGAGAGTTGACATTTTTATAATATTGGCTTTTTCAATATATGAATATATATGTTTTCCATGTATTGAGTCCTCTTATACTTCCCTCAGTAATTTAATAGGAACCTTAAAAACCTTCACTAGTTCTAAACCTACCTAAATATGGAGTGGATTGCATGCCATTATAAATGCAGTTTTTTAAATTTTTTAATTGTTAGATGTTCATATATAGAAATAGAATTCATTTTGTGTATTGAATTTATGTACTCAAAGAATTTTCTAAATTCTCTTATTTATTTCAGTTTATCAATAATTTTTAGAATTTTTCTATATGCATAATTCTGTTGTCTGAATAATAATCCTCATACTGTTATTTTTTTCTTACCTTATTGCATGGGCTAGGTCTTCCAGTATAATGTTGAATAGAAGTGTTGGCACTAGAATCCAAGTCTCTTTTTTGATCTGCAGGGGTCATTTTAACATTTCACCATGAAATGTAATATATTTCTTTTAATTATAGAGTATTTTTTATGTTTTATTTTGATTTTTGTAAATACCTCTTATCAGGTTAAAAAGTTTTTTTTTATTCTAAGTTCATGAAGACTTTCATTTTTTTTAACCATAAATGGTTGCAAAAGTTTATTAAATACATTCTCTGCATCTACTGAGACAATAAGTGTTTTTCTTATTTATTCTGCTAGTATTGTGAATTACAGTGATTAATTTTCTAATATTAAATGAACCTTACAATAGGCTCAGCTTTGTTGTGCTATATTACCCTTTTTCATATCTCGGGATTTGGCTTGTTAACCCTGTACAATAGGTTCTCAGGTCATACCAGAGATCGGTTCCTGTGGTGTGACGTAACACGATTTTCGCCATAAATCAGAACCCACCTACATAAGCACCTATGTCACTCATGGAGCACATACACAGCAGTAATGAAGTGAAACAGTAAAAAAAAAAAAAAAAAGTTAAAAAAAAAACCCAATTCCTGCCCTTGTGGTAAATAAATAATAAAAACGTAAGCACATATGTACATACATTGAAATGACTTTAAAAAAAAAAAAAAAGGGAGATGGTGACATAACCACAAAACGACATATGTCAAGTCCGAAGTAACCCAAGGACTGTCGGTATTTAGGATTTGCATCTTAGTATACATGAACCTGTGGTTTTTCTTTCATGTAGAGACTTTGTCAGGCTTTGGAGTCAGGGTTATGCTATCTGCATACATTGAATTGAAAAGCATCTCATCTTTTCTATGTACTGGAGGGTTGATATCAAATTGGTTATTCAATCCTTCCTTTGGTGTTTGAAGAACTTGCTAAGGAACCCATCTGAACCTGGGTCTTTCCTTCGGGAAAACTTTTTAATCACAGCGGAAAATTTTTAAAAAGTATATGTAGGACTATTTACATTTCTCAATTCTTCTCATGTCAGTTTTGGTAAGTTAAGTTTTTCTAACATTTTACCCATTACATTTAAATTTATTGGCACAGACGTCTTTATAATGCCTTCTTTTGTTATAACTCACTCAAGATTTATAGTGGTGTTCTCTTTTAAATGTAACTCCTGGCACTAGTTATTTGTGCTTTTTCTTTTTTATTTGATTAACCTGACAAGGGGATTACTAGTCTATTAGTCATTTTAAAGAATCAGCTTTTGGCTTTATTGAATCTCTGTTTTACATTTATTTTCTAATATTGATTCATGCTCTTAGCTTTATTTCTCACTACCTTCTATTTTGAGGCTGTAATTTACTGTTCTTTTTCTAACTTCTCACATTTGGTACCTAGATCACGGGTTTTTCAAGCTTTCTTTGTTTCTAATGTGTAAAACTAAAGCGATATAGCTCCCTCTAAGCACCTAGCTGCATTACACAAATTTTATATTACATTTCATTATCATTCGGTTACAAACATGTTCTTACTTCCATTGTGATGTATCCTTTTTGTCTCTGGGGTATTAAGAAGTATATTTTGTTTAATTTACAAACATAGGGTGATTTTTCTACTTACTGTTTTGTTCTTGATTTGTAGCTTAATTGCGTTACGATCAGATAATTTATCTATGATTTCAATACCTTGAAATTTATTGAGACTTGTTTTATGACCCAGCACATAAATCCCTTTTATCCTAAGTGCTTGAAAAGAATGTGTAATTACTTGATTCCAAATATATATATATATATCCATTTAAGCCCAACTTGCTATTCATGTCATTCAAATCTATTATATCCTTATAATTATTTGTCCATTTTATTGAAAACTTCAGAGATACAGTAAAAATCTCCCTAATCATTATAGACTTATCTATTTTTTTCTTGTAGTTCTGAATACGTTGCTCTGTGTATGTTGAAGTTATCTTGTTTGTTGCATGAAAATTTAGAATTATTATGTGACTTGTTTCTGAAGTGAAATCAGTATTTTAAACTTTTTTATCTCTAGGAATGCTCTGTTTCTCTTAAAATTGATCGTGTGTTCATGTAGTTAGACAAACTTCTTTTGTTCCATGTTTGCATGCTTATCTTCTTCCAAAGAGAATTTGCATCTGTTTCTCTCAGTGCCTGGAGCATGCGCAGTATGGTATCACCTTAATCCAATTCCAAAGAGATTATGCAAGTTTGGGGTATGGTTTTTCCCACCAACTGCCTCCTCTGGCTAAGAGGCCATTTTTTCTTTCTCTCCCATCTGCCTATCAAACTCCTACATTATCTTTCAAGATCACAGTCCCTCGAAGAAATAAATCCTGCGTCCCCATGTTGTCCCCTCACTCCATCCGCACTTCTCTCACTGCCCTCACAGAACTGGATTTTAATGATCAGTTCATGTGTCTGCTTTCCGCAGTAGAGTGAGTGGTCTTTGCAGGTGGGCACCTTGTCCTCTTGACATCTATTTCCAGCAGCCGGCACATAGTAGGTGCTCAAGAAAGCATGTGTTCAATGCTGAATAGAGACAAGGAATTGTCCCCATTCTACAGAAAAGGAAATAAAGCTCAGGGAATTGGGATAGCTTGCTCAAGGTCACACGGGGTCAGCCAGGCTCAAAGCCAGGTTTTCTGATGCCCAAGGCCAGCGCTGCTTACGCTACTCAGAATCAGCAGCGCCCCTTGTAGGAAGCCAGCCCCCAGGAGCTGGTGGGGAGCCAGCGCCCCCACCGACCGCCACAGCTCTCTGCCCAGAGCTCTGTACCGCCTGGACCCACCCTGGGCAGCCCTCCAGGGCTCCCTCCCCCAGCCTTCCACCCTCCTTTCTCCAAGGAGGCTGACTCACGGGCATCCCAGCAAAGCTCCTGGACTCTGCTCCAGTTGGAGCTGGCCACCATCTACTCTCCGATCGCCACGGCAGAGTTTGCTGAGATAAAATACATCCCTCACCTCCAGAGCAGAGGGTTGAGGTTGGCTGAGAACTCCGGCAACGAACGGGGGTGTGGCCCTCGGAAGATGGTATTGCAGCATGAACTGGTCTACTCTTCACAGGAAAGCCTCAGGTCCTGACAGGGAGCCACTTCGGCAGTCAGAAAGCAGGCTTTTGTGGGCTTTCTCTCTCTCTCTCTTTTGCTTTTCTTGTCTTTTTTAACCTGCTTCTGACTGCCAGTCTGTGTCTCTCTCTCACCTCCAGAGCTTTCTTTTCAACACTGGTCACTGGTGGAGTCGGCTCTGCCCTCTCCACTTGTGACTGGGGGAGAGCGGAGCCGCCTCCCTCTAATGAGGGGCCCTCCAGGCCCCACTGCCCTCATTTTTGATACCCGGGGAGAGGATCTGCAGGCAAGGGCCGATCAGATGAGAAAGGCCCACTGCACAGACATCACAGCTGAGCTCAAAGAGCGCCGCCAGCAGAACACAGAACAAAAACACGTACAGCAGTGCTGGTGGAGGGGAGACGTACTCGCCACTCCAGCAAGGTCAGTGGTGCGGAGAGAGAGAAAAATTTTGAAAGGAATTGCTGAGGGGGTAAAAAAGAGAGAAACCTCAAAAAGGGGCCGAGGACTCGGAGTCGGGACTGCTGGTTGGCTTCGGGAACGTTTTCCTTGATATCTTCCCACGAAGCGCTGTTTCTACGGGACTTCAATACGTTGGAAAAGTTTATGCAACTGGTTAGGAGGAGAGTTAGAAGTTGTGAGTCACCATCCTCAGCTCTGTGTGTGTTTGCTTTCAACACGGGCCTCCTGCGGGACCACATCAATGGAGCCTTTTTGGTGCGTTGGCATATGCTGACGCGGGGTGGGGTAGGGGCGCCTGGCCAACCTATTTCAAGGGAGTGTGAGGCGCTGGGCCCCCGTGGCTGCTCAGAGCAAATCAAACGGGCTGGCATCGCCTCGCGCTCGCTCCGGGGGACTTCGCTAATGCTACGTGCTGTGACTTTGGTCAAGTTTCATAAGCACTCTGAGCCTTGGTTTTGTTTTTTTTTTTTTTTGCCTGTAAAATGGGTCTAGTCTAATCTCCTTTACAGGATTGTGCTAAGGATTATGATGCCCAGCCTGCAGGGCAAAGGGGCTCCATACATAAATGTTACTCTTTAAAAACAAACACATTTCTCTCTAATCACAAGAATATTGAAGCTCCATCAAACCTTGGGCTTCTGAGCTAATGGAATGGGCTCTTCTAAGCCTGTTTCCCAGGAGCTTTTTAATGAGGCAGGCAGCCTTTAGTCTTAGGTGTTTTGCTAAATTCTACTTTCTCATTTTTGTGGATTCTCCATGGACAGTGTTTTCATCTGGCTTCCTCTTTGACCACGGAGCTTTAGAATTGTTTCTCATTGCCATCCGGGATGCAAACTTTCAACAATGCAATTTATTTGACCAACATTTTAACAAAAGTACTTGCAAGGTGAGACTGTCACATGAATCCTATCTAATCAAAGAGTAATATGCAAATTGCCCATCACTCCAACACACAAGATGGCTGCCCCCATAGAGTCAAAGGTGGCTGCCTCCATGTGGACACAAGATGGCCACCACAAGATGGCCAGCAGGGGAGGGCAGTTGGGAGGGACGAGGCTGGCAGAGGAGGGAAGTTGGGGGTGTCTGGGCCTGCAGGGAAGGGCAGTTGGGGGTGGGACCCAGGCCTGCAGAGAAGGGAAATTGGGGGTGACTAGGACTGCAGGAGAGGGCAGTTAGGGCAAACAGGCTGGCAAAGGAGCAGTTAGGCATCAATCAGGCTGGCAGGGGAGTGCTTAGGGGGTGATCAGGCTGGCAGGCAGAAGTGGTTAGGAGCAATCAGGAAGTCAGGCAGGCAAGCAGTTGGGAGCCAGCAGTCCCGGTAGGATTGGGCTTAAATGGGCAGTTAGACATCCCTCAAGGAGTCCCAGTTTGGAGAGGGTGCAGGCTAGGCTGAGGGACAACCCCTCATGCATGAATTTTGTGCACCAGGCCTCTAGTCCTATCTAATAAAAGAGTAATATGCAAATTGACCATGCCTTCTCTACACCCACCAGCCAATCAGGAGTGGGGGGCAGGGCTGAGGTGGCTGGTGAGTACACGAGGTGGTGGGAGTGGCCGAGGAGTGCATGAAATGGCCAGTGAGTGTGGGGGGGCGAAGGGGGAATGGGCATTCACCAGCGCCTGGGGCCAAGGCGGCTGGCAAACACACAAGGCGAGGGATAGGGCCAGAGCGCGCATGAGGCAGGGGGTGGGGCCGGCATGGCGCACACAAGGCCAGTGTGGCACGCATGAGGCTGGCGCAGCTGCTGAGTGTGGGGTGCTCCCAGGGCTGGGCTGTCACCTTGGCGCTAATGCCTGGGCTGGGGGGGGCAGGGCCAAGGTGTCCGGCGAGCGCAGGGCCCCCAGGGCCGGGTTGTCGCCAGCAGCCTGGGCTAAGGCCAGGGCGGGGTGGGTGGGGCTGAGGCGGCCGGGGCAGAGCCAGCCATCAGCCCCATTGCAGGTCTATGGCTGGGTGCCCAAGGCCTAAAGCTTCGGCCAGGGGTGAGGGTTCAGTAGAACATCCCCTGAGGCTTCCCAGTATGTGTGAGGGGGCAGGTTGGGCAGAGGGATCATCCACCCTCAGTACATGAATTTCGTGCACCAGGCCCCTAGTCCTGTCTAATAAAAGAGTAATATGCAGATTGACCATCACTCCAAAACACAAGAGGGCTGCCCCTCTGTGGTTAAAGATCCTGCCCCCATGTGGACACAAGATGGCCACCACAAGATGGCCAGCAGGGGAAGGCAGTTGGGATGGACCAGGTCTGCAAGGGAGGGCAGTTGGAGGTGATCAAGCCTGCAGGGGAGGGCAGTTAGGGGTGAGCAGGTCAGCAGAGGAGTAAAGTTGGGGGCAAACAGGCTGGCAGGGGAGCAGTTAGAAATCAATCAGGCTTGCAGGCAGAAGCAGTTAGGGGCAATCAAGAAGGCAGGCAGGTGAGCAGTTGAGAGCCAGTAGTCCTGGATTGTGAGAGGGATATCCAACTGCCCATTTAGGCTCGATCTAAACAGGCAGTGGGACATCTCTCAGGGTGTCCCAGATTGGAGAGGGTACAGGCTGGGCTGAGGCACACCCTCTCCCCTTGTACGAATTTCGTGCACCGGGCTTCTAGTAATTATATAAAAGAGAAGGTTGGCCATGATCTACTGAGCACCTACTATGCACCAGCCCTGCCCGTTCCCCCTTTCCTTACCTGCTTTTTTATTCAGGATATTTATTTCCTTCAAGCATATCCCATAACTTACCTGATGTACTTACTTATGGTTGGCTGTTGGTTGTCCCTTCCCCAACCAGACTGTAAGTCCAGGTGGGCAGAGTATTTTTTCACAAACAGTTTTTTTTTTTAAATTTTAGAATCCTTTTAGATATACAGCAAAGTTGCAGAGAGAAGACAAAGTCGCTGTGCACCACACACCCAGTCTCTCCCATTGTTCCTTCTTACGTTACTTCCTCCAGTTATCACACCGAGGAAGCAACATTGACATGTTGCTATTAACAAAACTGCAGACTTGATCGGATTTCACTCATTTTCCCCCCAACATGTCTTTTTTTTTTCTTTTCTAAGGTGCCATTCAAGATCCTGTGTTGTTCTTAGCCATCATGTGTCCCTGGTCTCGCCCTGAGCTGTAACGGTTTCTCAGACCTCCTTTGTCTTTAGCGACCATGACCGTCTTGAGGAGTACTGACTGGTCATGTGTTTGACAGAATGCCCCTCAGGATGGGTTGCTCTGATGTTTTTCTCCTGGTTAGACAGGGGTGGTGGTTTTTGGAATGAAGATCATAGAGGTAAAGTGTCATTCTCACCATCACGTCAGGGGACATACTACAATGCGACTTATCGTGATGATGTTGACCTTGGTCCCCCTGCTGGGGTAGCGTTTGCCAGTTTGCTTTTATAAAGGTACCTTTCCCCCTGTGCCTATAGTTACTCTTTGGAAACAAGTCACTCAGTACAACAGTTATGGGCTGAATGTACCCCCCTCCTCGCCCCAAATGGTGAAGCACTAACCCCAGGATCTCAGAATAGAACCATATTTGGAGACAAGATCTTTAAAGAGAAAATTAGCTTAAAATAAGGCCTTTAGGGTTGGCTGTGATCTCATATGACTGGTGTCCTTATAAAAAGAGAGAATTGGGGCATAAAATGCGTGCAGTTGCTACAGCAAAAAGACTCGATGAGGACACAGGGAGAAGGCAGCCATCGGAAGCCAAACTGGGAGGTCACACAAGAAACCAAACCTGCTGACACCTTGACCTTGGACTTCCGACCTCCAGAAATGCGATAAAATAAATGTCTTGCTTAAGCCACCCAGTCTGTGGTATGTTGTTATGGCAGCCAGAGAAAATTCATAACAACCTGTACTCTCTGATAGTAGAGTCCCACCCATACAAATTACTTGGAGTTATTCTGTATGGGATTTTGTTTCTTCTCCCTCACCTAGTTGTTTTGTTTTTTTTTCCAATCACTTTTTTTATATCAGCATGGACTCATGCATATGTCTTTTATACCTTAGATTATAATGTAGTACTATTTATCTTGTTACTCACATTGTCCCAGCTTTGGTTATTATGGCCCAGGTTGGCTAAAATTGTATAGGTAGAAATGGCAGAGCAGGGATTCAAATCTTGTCTGATTCAATTGCCACTAAGTTTTATTATCTACAGTGTTGTATTATCTGCCTGACTGTTGTCTTTGTTTAGTATGGAAATTTGAAGGTCCTTCAAAAACAACATCGCTCTTCATCTTTTTGTAGTGAGGCAGCCTGGCAGGATGAACAGAGCTTGGAGGATAGGATCAAACAGACCTGGATTAACTCTGGGCTCCATCCTTTGGTGTGATCTTGGGCAAGTGGACTTATCTTCTCTGTGCCCCAGTTTCCTTGGCTGTAATCTTGCCTAACAAAAGAGACACATGCAAAGTAACCATCTCTCCGCTACGCCCACAGCCAATCGGTATGCAAATTAACCCAACAAAGATGGAGCTTAATCTGCATACACAGGCGTGCAGAGCGGTATGAAGCCTGCTATGAGAGGAAGTGGGGCTGCGGAGGGAGCTACTGGAGCGGAGCTCCAGATAGAAGCGAGGACTTGCCGGCTCCCAGGCGGCTGGGAGTGAAGCCAAGGGAAGGAAGGCCTATTCTTGCATGAATATCATGCAGTGGGCCTCTAGTAGATAGGTAATAACAGTACCCGCCTCATATAATTGTTTTAAGCATGAAAAACAGAATCTGCGACCTAATGACTCTGCCTTTCCCCATCTAATGCATTTGCTACCCACCATATACCTTCTCCAAGAGCTAGTCATTGTGACCCTTATAGGTCTGAGGAAAGCTTTTGTTTCCTTGCTATTAGAGGCAAGGAAAGAAGACACACTCTCTGACAGGAAAAAAAAAAATATTCGAGAGAGCAATCCTGCCGAGACCGGTTTGGCTCAGTGGATAGAGCGTTGGACTGCGGACTGAAGGGTTCCGGGTTCGATTCTGGCAAGGGCATGTACCTTGGCTGCGGGCACATCCCCAGTAGGGGGCGTGCAAGAGGCAGCTGATCGATGTCTCTCTCCCATCGATGTTTCTGACTTTCTATCCCTCTCCCTTCTGCTCTGTAAAAAATCAATAAAATATATTTTTAAAAAAAGAGAGAGAGAGAGAGCAATCCTTGGCCTACCTCACTGCAAAGGCTATCCACCGCTATGGCAATGCATCCCATCCTGTTCGCTGCAGACAATTACAGGTGAGGGGGTTATTTTAACACCTGCATATTTGTATGGGCTCCAGGTACTATGAGTAAGTTGAATAAATACTATGTCTTCCACATATATGTCATATTGCTTTTTAAGTTGTAGGCAGATGACATTGTGGTTCATAAAATGTAATTCAATTAAAAATAGTAAGTGTAGAATTTTGGACACAGCAGACACTTAATAGATAGTAGCTATTACTGTTATTATTATTTTACTAAGTGGCAGGGAAATTAACTAGATTCTTTCTCAGAGTCCATTCTAGCCATGGGTGTCTGATTCTGGTTCAACATGCAATTTCTGCTCAAATAATCAATTTTTGAAGAGTCTCTTAATATTCAAATCGTTTTATTTGGTAGAGTTTTTAAGAATTTGCTATGTGGGAAACATTTCTTTTTTCTCTTTCAAACTTATCCTCGCATTCGTTTTTCTTGTTTTATCTCATTGGTTGGAATTATCTGAATGATGTCAGATAGATACGTGATAGGGACCATCTTTGTATTGTTTCTGACTTTAAAGGGAAGCTCGTAATATTTCTACATTAGATCTGAACATTTTGAGGTTCTAAGATGAGAGAATTCCTTTATATTTCTGGTCTGTTAAAGTATTTGTTGAATGATTTGTTTTGTATGTATTGAGATGATCATATGGTTGTTCTATTTGAATCTGTTAATGTGTTGAATCCCCCACCTAGATTTTATAATATTAGTTAAAAATATATTCTTAGGGAGCTAAATAGACACTTTTCAAAGGAGGACATAAGGAAGGCCAAGAGACATATGAAAACATGCTCAAAGTCACTAATTATCCAAGAGATGCAAGTCAAAACAACAATGGAGTATCATCTCACACCTGTTAGAATAGCTATTATCAACAAATCAACAAACGACAAGTGTTGGCAAGGATGCTGAGAAAAACGAACTCTTTTGAACTGCTGGTGGAAATGCAGATTTGTGCAGCCACTATGGAGAACAGTATGGAGTTTCCTCAAAAAACTAAAAATGGAACTCCCATTTGAACCAATGATCCCACTTCTAGGAATATATCCCAAGAAACTGGAAACACCAATCTCAAAGCACATATGCACCCCTATCTTCATAGCAGCACAATTCACCATAGCTAAATTTGGAAACGGCCTAAGTGCCCATCAGAAGATGAGTGGATTATAAAACTGTGGTACATCTACACAATGGAATACTACACTGCAGTAAAAAAGGAGTTCTTAGCATTTGCAACAGCATGGATGGAACTGGAGAGCATTATACTAAGTGAAATAAGCCAGTCAGAGAAAGATAAATACAACATGATCCCACTTATTTGTGGAATATAACGAACAACATAAATTGATGAACAGGGATAGATCCAGAGACAGAGAAGCATCGATCAGACTGCCAGACCTCAGAGGGAAGGTAGGGGAGGGTGGGGGAAAGGAGGAGAGATCAACTAAAGGACTTGTATGCATGAATACAAGCCTAACCAATGGATATGAATACCAGGGGGGTGAGGGCATGAGTGGGTGGGGGGAATGGAGGGGTTAATGGAGGGATGAGTACCATATTTAATACCTTAATCAATAAAGAAATTAAAAAAAATATTCTTAGGATACTCTTTATACTGCTTAATATATATATATATATATATATATATATATATATATCTGGATTTTATGTCTAGTATTATTTTACTATACACAGCAGTTATTTTTATTATAATACAAGTCTTCTTATAATCTTAATAAAGTATAATTGGTACACAATACATTGTCCATATTTAAAGTGAACAATTTGATAAGTCTTGACATTTGTGTACATCTGAGAATCATCATTATAATCTAGATGATAAATATAGCCATCACCTCCAAAAGTTTTCTCATGCCTATTCATATTTTATCATTTTCCCCTCTCTACCCTCTTCCCTGGTCCCGTCCCCAAGCAATTGCTGCCTTGATTTCTACACATTAATTTGCATCCTCCTCCCACCTCACCCCTGCCCCGCCCTTGCAGCTCTGCCTAACATGGGAAAAAATGCTGGCAGGTCACCCTGACCTCGACTCCCGGAGACAAGCTGCTCTGACCACCATGCAAAGCCAAGCAGGTCTGAGGTCTTAGGATGTGGTGGAAACCAGTTATATCTAGGGAAGCAATGTCTCCCCTTCCTAGCACTATTCATTCATTCACTTACAAGAAAGGGGGCATGACTGCCATACTGGGCGCTCCACTGGGCACTGGAAAGAATAAGACGGGTCTCAGGAGTTTGCTAAGGAAGACAAGCAGGTAAACAACCTTACTGCCATGCGGGATGAGGGCAAGGAGGACTGCTCAGTGGACCTCTTAAGAAAAAGGCGTCTACAAGCTTTGCAGGGTGGGGGGGCTTTTTGTGAGGGTCAGATTGGAGCAGCAAGCTTAGGGGCTTCTCTTTAAGGCTATCCAGCTTGCCACCTCTAAGATTGCTTGGTTTAGGGGGTGCGGAGGTATATGTATAACCAGGTGTCAACACGTGGCCACCTGTGCTGAGGCAAAAGGTGCATGTAGGATGTCAACAACTCCAAGGTAAGATTTGCTGCAAAATGTAACACAGTTGTACACCCATGGTATAGCAGCATTACTCACAATAGCTAAACGTGGAAGTAACCCAAATGCCCACCAATAGATGGACAGATGACATGTGGTACATACACACAATACAATGATATTCAGCCTTCAGAAGGAAGGAAGGAAATTCTGATCCAGGGTACAAAGGGAATGAGCCTTGAAGACATGCTCAGTGAAAGAAGGCAGTCAGAAAAGGACAAATACTGTATGATCCCACTTCCATGTGATCCCTAGAGCAGTCAGATTTGGAGACAGGAAATAGAAAGGTGGTTGCCAGAAGCTGGGGGGTGGGAGAGCGTTAGCCTTTCATGGGGATCAGAGTTTCCACTTTACAAGATGACAACAGTTCTGTAGATGGAGGGTGGTGATGGTTGCAAAATAATATGAATGTACTTAATGCCAGTGAGCTGTGCACTTGAAATAATTAAAATGATAAATTTTATGTGTATTATACCACAAGTTTTTTTAAAAAAATGAAACAAATGTTTTTACTGATTTCATAGAGAGAAAGGGAGAGGGGGAGAGAGAGAGAGAAACATCAATGATAAGAGGGAATATCACTAGGCTGCCTCCTGTACCCCCTCCTGGGGATCACAACCCAGGCATGTGCCCTGACCGGGAATCCAACCAGGACCTCCTGATTTGGGCAACACTCAACCACTCAGCAACACCAGCCAAGTAACCTAGGCAGCGGGACTAGCCTATGCAAAAGTGGGTGTCAGGTGGGGCCCGTGACAAGCTGAGTGTACTCGCTAAAGCCCACCGTGGCGCAGGGGTGTGTCCGGCAGGGAGTGGGGTTGGTGAGGCTGGCGGGTGACTCAGGCCCTGTTCCTCTGTCCATCTGTGCTGTTCTAAGACTCTGACTGTGTCAGCCCGCGGTGGGCTAAGGATGTCACAGAAACCCTGTCACTCTTCCCAGAGTCAGTCCTTCCCATTCCCACCCCACCATCAAAGCGAGCCTCCCCCTCACAGGAACCCTTTGTTTATTTCCCTGATTTCCTGGCGACCTACTTTCTTGTCCCTGCTCTTTATTCCTGCTCTCCCAACAACCCCTTCATTTCACTCCTGCTGTGTTGGAAGGAAAAGACGCTGACCTTCCAGCCAGATGGTGGCCCCTGAGCCCCTCTCAGCTCCTCACGCTGGTGGGAGCCTGGCCAGGCCTGTGCTCCCCTCCCCATGTGGCTGCCGGAGGTCCCCAAGGACCTGTGGGTGCTGGCGTCCCTTTGTTCTTCCAGCCCCAGCAGCAGGTTCTCTCCCCGAGCTGGAGGCATCAGCCCCAAGCCAGGTGTACCCTCTCTTTTCCTTTTTTTAACAATAACAACAACAAATCTTATTTTTTTCTAATTATTAGCAATGCACACATGGTCAATGTAGAAATTTGAATGATATAGAATATTAAAAAAGACTCATCGTGCCCCACTCGAAGAGGAGAACCATTAGTATTTTATGTATATTCTCTTCTCTTGGGATCCATTTACATCTAAGTTACATGGGAATATATTGTATTATTCATATATACATATATATATGTATATATATATGCATACAACTACATACCACAATTATGATATAAGTAATAATAAATCTTAATGTATTTACCCTTAGGTGTGCTTACTGTTTTGTAAGCTGTTGTTCTTTTTCCATTAACAGTATATTAGACACCTGTCTCCTGGCCATGAATCACTCTTCTGCAACATCCCTTTAAATGACTATATCCTATCTTGTCACTTGGGCCACGGGGAGGAAAGCAAAGGGGAACTGGTGACTGTGACGGCATCTCAATCGAGGGTAAGCCTGTGTCCGCAGGATGTCCCCCTCTGCATCTCCTCGGGAGGTAGCTCCACAGTGTTTCTGAGATCAGGGGATGTGACTGGCGCAGAGAAGAGTTCAGGCAGCATGAGGGACTGTGTTCAGGTCCAGGCAGGTGTATGAGCCTTGGTATCCTGTGCTACCTCGTCATGTCAGCTGGGCTTCTGGACTCCACAGATGGACTGTGAAGCCTTCATCTTCTCCCAGAGACCCCAGGCCTCCGCATTTTCGCAAAAAGACATCATAGAAACCACAGGTAGGAGCGATCTATGACATAAAAAGATTGATAAAACGTGAATCATGGAACTAAGCTACCCGAGGGAAAAAGAAATAGGAACCAGAATAGATGTGTCAAGATCTGTCTCCCAGGCTCTTGAGGGCTTCATATCTGGATATCATTATGATTACTATCAAGACCATTTGTTAGCCACCAAAGTGGAGGTGACTCGGAGGATAAGGGTAGTTCTGAGGTCAAGTTTTTCATGGATTATCCAAACTGACAGTCATAGAGAGACAGCTTGTCAGGAGACCAGGCCCCTCCCTCCCTGTAGGACATGTGTGCCTTCCACCAGTACCACATGCCATGATCCATCCTTCTGAGACTACGACTGGTAATGACTCTAATTCTTAGATTTCTCCTAAATCCCAACTGTCATTGACTTCCCCAACTCCCACAGCCCAAATAAGTTTATTTGCTGTTCCCTGCCAGCTCTCTCTGTCAGAAGTTTATTGTGGGGCTCTTCATTTTCAGCAGTAGCTAAGAAAACCCTATATCTCGCCTGGTCTCTGTCTGCATTCCATCCCAGAGTGGCCATCGCTGTTCTAATGGCCCACCATTTAATGGTCAGATTCTCTCTCTATCCTTTTCCCACCCTCTGCTCCCACATTCCCATCTTTATGAGTGGAAGTGGAAGAACTAAATTTCTTTCGGGGTCGTCCTTCCCCTCGACAGAGAGGTGTTGGAAAGGTATTTGATTATGAAACTGAACTCTGGCGCCCTGAACCATACCCCCCTTTGCCTTTAGTCTAGACATAAGGAACGAGTCTAATTCCCCACCCACATGACTGCTTCCCAAATGTTGGAACCCAGCGTTTTTGCATCTCTTAGGCTTCCCTTTTCTAAGCCAAGTAGCCCTGACATCTTTAGCCATTCTGAGTAGTTGCCAATCCTTTCACCATCCCGGCTGACATCCTCCAAATGTGTTCTAGTTTCCTCACGCCCCTCCTCAAGTGTTTCCCAGAACTGAAGGTGGAGCTCCAGATGTGGCCGGCCCAAGCTGTGCAGGCTTTGCTTCCTTGGATTCAGTCTGAGATCGCCTTTGCTCTTTGGCAGCCGCATCAGACTGTTGCCTTGTATTGATTTGCAGACAACTAAAACCCCACAGCCACTTTGCTCTTAACATGTTCTCCTTAAGCCATTCTGTACTTGTCTGGTGGATCCATTTATCACAAGTACTTGATCGTACATTTGTCCATCCAAGAGCTCCTTTTTGGGCCGTTCAAGCCCTATCCTAGTCTGTTGAGGTTGTTTAGAGTCCCAAGGTGGTGGGCCAACTGTCCCTCTGGCTCTGGGTCCTCACCCAGTTTGATTCACATGCTTTCTGGAGCTTAGTCCAAGTCCTTGATTAAAATGTTGAACAGAATGGAACCAATGGCACAGCTCTGGCCTACCAGAAATCTTTCTTGGGTCAGAGGTTACACATTGCGAAATGCAGCCTGCAGATATGTTTGGTCTGTATAGTGTTTTCTTTTGCTTAACTTTGAATCAGTGGCCAACATCTGGATTCCTAGCTTCTCCTGATATATTAAAAGATATCTCAACAATCCAACAACCAGCTAGGATGGCCACAGCAGCTGTGTGTGGTTGGGTAGGTTGAGGACTACACACCTCACCTGGATGCATAGTGACATAGCCATTAGGCATGACACATGCTCTCTGTTTTGTCTCTGTCCCCATGACTCCCTAATATCAAGCCCCCAGCCCATTCCTACTCATTGATGCTATACCTATCTCACTCCCCACTAAGGCATTGAGTTAACAGCCCCTACTCCCTAGTTATCGTATTCCTTTGGGTCTGACCTGTCAACTAGTTTTAAGTTCACCTAACCATGCTATCTCCCAGGTCACATAGTCTCCCCCTGGCTTCGAAGAGAACTTGTCAAATGCTGTATAAAACTCAGTTATCGGGGCTCACTGCATCTCCTGGATGTACCGGATTAAGACTGTGGAAGATGAAATTGAAATTAGGTTGGCCAGTCTTGGTCTCAGGAACCTATCCTGACTCTTAGCTATCACTGTTGGCCTTTTTAAAAGCATACTGACTGTCCTTTAAAACATGGATTTTAGGACTTAACCTGGAATTGGTCATCAGTCCATCTGGCAAGCCTAGAGAAGACATCATCTTCTCCTTTACAACAACTAGAGGTACATCTTTAATTTTTAGGTACTTTTGTTTGCTCTCCACGAGGTCTGGTTAGCATCCTTTTCACAAATCCGCTGGGATCTCTGGAGTATCACCATCCAAGCCAGGAGATTCCACGCATATGGAGTCAGTCACTGTTCCAAGAAGGGCTTTGGTTCCTTTTTGCCAATGTCCATTCTACTCAATTCATCTGATTATCCTTGTCCCAGACCGAGAAGCAAGAGGAAATAAGGACCTTCATTTCCCTTTTCCATCATAAACACTATACCATTCGACTCAAAAAGCAGGTCTGCCCCTTTCTTGATCACCTCCTTATCTTAACTATCACCTTAAAAAAAAGGAAAGCACTGCCCTGACTGGTTTAGCTCAGTGGCTTGCACAATGAAGGGTCCCAGGTTCGATTCCAGTCAAGGGCATGTCCCTTGGTTGTGGGCACATCCCCAGTAGGGAGTATGCAGGAGGCAGCTGATTGATGTTTCTCTCTCATCAATGATGTTTCTAACTCTCCCTCTCCCTTCCTCTCTGTAAAATATCAAATATATATATATATGAAAGCCCTTTATGTTGTAGTAGCAACAGCAAGATGTCTACCAACAACATATGCCTTGCCTTTCAGAGTGTAGGGATATATCTGGCTAGGACTGTTCTGCCAGGGACTGCATTTCAGCCCCCTCTGCATCTAAGGGTGCCCTGTGCCTAGGGCCTCCCGCTGGAACATGGGAGGAGTGAAGAGCATCACTTTTGGGCTAAAGAGCTTAGGATGTGAGTGGTCTTCTTCACCTCCACTTTTCCCACCTCCGCGTGCTGTCAGCAGAGAGCCCTGGGACGCTGATGGCAGATAGGCGCAAAGAGGAAAGAGCATGAATCCATGGATCCCTGGATCCCTGCCTCGCACGTGAAAGGCCACCTGCGGGTGGGGACACCTCAGTGAGCTGGTCCATGACTGAGGACAAGAGTGGCACCTGAATTATGTAGCAGCACTGAAATCTTGTTCTTGATTGGTTTCCATGGCCAGCCTTGCCCTCACTCAGACTCGCATCCTAAGTATTTTCCAGGAGTCTCAGCTGGCGGAAATTATGTTTCAAATTCCAGACTCCTTGGGTATCTTTGTACTTGTGAACTTCTTTCCATCCTTTGCTCTGTGTACCTTTGAGTCAGCTCTCTCGGCAGCCCCTTTGCAGCCCGACCCTTTAGGTGGTACTCCCTTTGCTTCTTCACTGGGGCCATCTGGAGTTGCACCATAAGAGCTACATTTTGATGGGCTTCCAGCTCCACTGTGGGACTGGTATAAGACTCCAGAACTGTGTACCTGGGCTCTCTCCCTGACATCATCTGGCCTCTAGGAGACTCCCAGGTTGTATGAACTATACTAGGGACTGTGTATTAGTTAGGCTAGCTCCAGATGCTAAATAACCCTCATGACGTACAATAGCTCAAGCAAATAGATGTTCATTCTTTTCTTACATAAAGTCAACACTGGTTTGCCTAACTGGGGACAGGCCTTCCTCTGATTTGGGGAACCCAATCTTCTCCTCTTTTATCATGGTGCCATCTTGAACAGCTGGCTTCCCGATGTTTCTATGGCTAGACTTGGTGTTCCCTGCTTCTGCCACACCCACAAGAAATGTTGTCTGACTCTGGGCCCAGGGAATGAAGAATTAGTAAGCTGCTAGTCAATCTCTGTCTCAGAGTGTACATTTCGTTCTACTTTGAAAACCGGTTGGTAGCTTCTGGCTCATATTTTTCTTTATTCGGCCATGCAGAATGTATGTGTTGAGCACTGTGTGCTAAAATATTTAAGATGTGAGGGGTGTTCTGGGACCCCCTCCTTCCTCAGAAGTGTGCATGGTGCTCCTCTCCTTGCATGATTGTTTACCCTAAGGTCACCCTCCCTCCCAACACACAGACACACGCACACACACACACACACACACACACACACACTCACGCTCACGCACACTCTGTGACTCAGACATCTCTCAGGCCAAGTGGTTTCAACTTCCAAACCACCATGGACTCCTTTCTCCCAGTTTCCTGTTATAAGGAATGCAGTGATGAGCAAGAGAGACACCACCTTCAAAATAATCCCACAAGATAGGCAGGGCACATATGTTTATTCCCATTTGAAAAGTTCCACCTCTGGTCACTGGCAGACAAGAGCTGGGGTGCAGGTCTCCTGACTCAGGTCTTTCCTTGCGCTGCGGTCACCAGGAGTGGCACCCACCTGACTTTGCTTTCCTGCTTTCTGCTCCTTTGTGCAAAGTACTCCAAGCCTGCAGGCCTGCCATCAGAAAGAAACTCAACTCTGGGGAGGAAACGTGTTAAGAAACGTGGCAACCTGGATTTCATTCTGGGTACTGTGTTAGGTCGGTGGGCTTGCACTACTCTGACTTCTCTGCTTAACGGTGATGGAGGCCATGGTCAATGGGGACTCCCCATCTAGGGCCTCCTGTGTGGTAATGGCACCTCGGGTTTTGGCCCCAAAGCCGGGCTGTTCCAGTCTGGTGAACTTCTCCTCCCAGACATCCATGCTGTGGATTCACTGGCATCCTTCGGAACAAAGGCCCAAACATGTGGTCTGGGTTTTGTTTCTCAAGTTACCGCTTACCTCATCAGCTTTGGCTCTGCTCCTGAGGAACAGGGATGCCGGAAGGACACCATCTACCTTGGTCCCTGCCACAGGTAGCTCCTGCCAGATTTCCCCAGGGTCCATGACAATGCCAGCCACACACACAGGCCTGCCCGGGAGCCAGGCATGTTCTCAGCTGATCCAGGGTGAGAGATGGCTGTGTGTGGTCATAAAGTGACCGCAGAGGAGGACAGATGGAGCCAAAGGGTTTGGAAGAGGATGAGGCTCTGCAACTCACCAGCTGTGTCTCAGTTTTTTCATCTGTGAAATGGGGATAAAGAACCTGCCATGCTGGGTGGTAGTGACGATTAAATGTGCTTCGAACAGACAAGCACAGAGTAAATGCTCAATAAATGGGGGGGATTAAAAGCCATCTCTCTCTATGGAGCCTGCCCACACTTCCCCCGCCTCCCGCCAGGTGTGCTCTCCCTGCCTCTTTCTCCTAAGCTCCAAGCGCCCTTCTTCTGCCTCTATAACTTGTTCCCTGAGCCCGTTTCTTCTATGGCTCACTTTTTCCACCTCTGTGACTTCTAAATAAACTTTTTCTTCAAGGGGGGGGGGGGGGAGGAGAACAATCTCAAGGGCAAGGGATGGATTTCCTGGCCTCCAAAGACCCTTCCAGGCCAGGTGAGCTGTGTCTTATCTTCTACCAGACAGTTGCATTAGGGTCTCCCCACGCCTCCTCCTCTTGTCATCTTTTGCCCGTTGCACATGGAGTCCCCATCTGCTGATGTGCAGCAGGAAGAAGCTGGACCCTGGACCCTACAGTCACTAAGAGCTCTGCTCAGCCAGCTCCCGTGGCTTTCCATGCTCTCAGTCAAATACTAGGTTCTTGAGAAAGAAAAACAGACTGTCCTGAAAGAGGAGGAAACAAGAAAAAGGGACCTGCTTCTTGTCCTCGAGACCCCCAACTGCAGAGGCCAGGCCCCCAGCCAAGCCCCATCTTTCCGTCTATTATTCACGGCAGCTGCATCTCTGCCGGAAGAAGGGACGAGAGAGGAGAAAAGAGAGCGGCACCCTCGCTCCCTCGGAAAGAAAGGCATCCAGATTTCAAACCGCTCAGACTTATTTCTCTTTCAAAAGGCAACTTCAGAAACCTGTCTACCCCTCCATCAAAGAGCCGAGCTGTTTGAAGCCGCCCCCTCCCCGCGCCTACCTGCTGATTATTCAGGAAAATATTATATTGACACGACTCTTTAGGACATAAAGGCTTCGCGGCGTTTGGGCGCAACCCGGCGACTATCTTGAACTCACACATGATTAAAAATTTAGACGGCCAACTTTGAAACAATCACATGCATTAGAAGCTCCTTAATGAGCCGCTCTCACAACTGAAGGCCTTGCAAACTTCAGAAAAGTGCTTCTGTGGAAATTCCGTGGTCTTTGATCTGGGAAAGTCGCAGTGGGGTGGATGTATTTCAAGTTTATTTTTTTGGCATCCTGGTCCTCCCGAAATATTGGGAGATATCTTTCTTAGCAAGCTGGGGGAGGAAACAATGGTGCCGTCTCTTTCATTTATCTGCAATCTGACAGGAGTGCAGTTTATTAACTTGAAAAGAGGCAGGGACGTTATCTGAAGCTCAGAGAGTCGGGCGGCGAGTGCCTCCCTTTTGTACCAGTGGGAGTTGGCGACATTTTGAACCGGCTCACCATTAAATGCTTCCCCGAGTGGTGGGAAAGCCTTTAAAAAGAAAGCCGATGCATTTATGATGTAAATTCGTTATTTTGACAGTCTTTGAAATCTGTCATATTCACATCCAATTTAATGCCTTGCACACACACACACACACACACACAGAGACAGTCCCCTTTCTTTTAAAACACTTTAAAGGTTTTCAAAGCCATTTTCATGTAGCAAACTATTGTTGTACCTAATATATCCTGAAAGTATTTTAGCAAAGGAACTTATAGGATTCTGTGTTAAGTCATGTCGAGTTTTTAAAAACATGCCAGTCTTCAAACGAGCTTGGGCCAGGATCGCTCTTTTTGGTTTGTGAAGAGCTGTTCTCGAGTGCCACGTACACAATTAGCCAGCGCGCGTGCACGCATCGCGTTAGGCAATCGTTTGCGTGCCCACTTATGTTGTTCTGTATTTGGGGCCACTGAACGTTCTAGACCACTGATGACAGAGGTCTCCTCTCGGCTTTCCGGACCCTAGCTGAAACCATAGAGCAGCGACTCTCAACCTGGGGTGATTTTGGCCCCCAAGGGAAATTGAGCCAGAGACCTTTGTCATTGTCACAGCTAGGAGAGAGGTGTTCTGGCATCTAGACAGCGGAGGCCGGGGATGCTGCTGAACATCTCAGGATGCACAGCAGAGAGCCACCCAAAGTGTCCACAGCGGTGAGGTGGACACGGGCTGCCCTGGAGGAGCCAGTGGAGGGCTCCCCCTGCAGGTCTGTATGTGTTAGGCACCCGCCCCATGCACTAAGCTAGTGGTTGCCAAACTTGCACAGTGTGAGGACATCTGGGCTGCTCTTGGTGCTTTTTGACAAATAGAGATTCACAGCCCGCGCTCCGCACCTACTGAAACGGGTCCTCCGCGGGAGAGAGTGTGGGAATAGGTATCATTCAGATGTTTCCCCCCAGGAATTCTCATGCAGTTAGGCCACAGGCGGGCAGCTAACACTGAACCGTAGGCATCTTTTCGGAGAGCCTCTGCCTTGAGCAGAATTCCGAACTTTTACTTTGTGCACAATTGTAATTGGGGTGCCTACTGTTTCCCTAGCTTGGGATGTGATAACGGTAGGGAGGCTGCCAGAGATGGGAGTCCCGCCGACAGCAAAGCGTGACAATGTTCGGTAAAAGGGGAGGAGTCAGAAAGTCTATTTAAGAAAGAAACAAAAGAAAGAAAAAGCAGGTACAAACTCCCCAAGCATGTGCTCTGGGGCTAACATCCTCGTTAGGGAGAGTCGGTAGGCAGACAATTAAACAATTAAAACATCTGCTGGTGGTGAGCCCTGTCAGAGGGGGATGGAGAGTGGCTGGCAGGGGCTCCTTTGGTTTGCAAGGTCAGCATAGGTCTGTTTCAGCTGAGATCTGAGCAAGAAGAAACCAGCCACAGGGAAATAACATTCCAGGCCCACAGCACATCTTGTGCAAAGGCCCTGGGGCAGCAATGAGCTTGGGGCCTTTCAAGGGAGGGAACAAGCTCCAGAGAGGCAGGGCTGTGGTGTCTCAGAGGTTATTGTGGTGCGATGTGTGGTCCGGCTATCAGCAGTGGGTGCTTCCTAAGCCACTATAAAGAATTTGAGTCTTAGTCTAAACACTAAAGGGAGCCACTGGAGAGCTTTAAGCAGATAGCAACATGGAGGGTGGGAGGGAGGAGATCAACCAAAGGATTTGTATGCGTGCATATAAGCATAACCCATGGGCACAGTCAGTGGGGGCGAGGAGTGAGCAGGGAGAGGTCAATGGGGGAGAACGGATTTATATGTAATACTTTAAACAATAAAGAATTTTTTATATTCCACAAATGAGTGAGATTGTGTGATATTTATCTTTCTTTGCCTGGCTTATTTCACTTAGCATAATGCTCTCTATCATTCATTTGTGGAATATGATGAACAGCATAGACTGATGAACAAGAACAGATCCAGAGACTGAGAAACATCAATCAGAACGTCAAACCTCAGGGAAGGTGGGGGTCGGTGGGAGTAACAGGGAGAGATCAACCAAGGGACTTGTGTGCATGCATATGAGCCTAATCATATGCATGATTAGGACACAGACAACAGGGGGGTGGGGCGTAAGTGGGGGGTAGGGAGGAATGGGGGAATAAGGACACATATGTAAAAATATATACCAGTATATAAATTTTAAAAAAGAAACTAAAAAAAGAATTTTTAAAAAGAAAAGATAAAATAATACTGTTCAAAAAATTTAAAAAGATAGCAACATGATCTGATTATATGTTAACAGGACCAGCTTGCCAGTAGATAGAGACTGGATTGCGGGGGGCAAGCATGAGAAAAGGGAGGTCAGGAAGGAGGAGGCTGTGCAGTGGGCTCTGGAGGTGCAGGTGGGAAAAATGGGCGGATCCAGATGGGCTGGCAGAGCTTGCTGATGGATTAGATGTGGGTGGTGAGCAAAAGAGAGGAATCCGGGACAAGCTCCTAGACTTTGCCTTGAGCAAATTAGTTTTCGAGAGGGCCACCTGCAGAGATGGGGTATGCTGGGGGGTATAGGGGGGTGTCAGGGGCTCAGTTTTGTGAAGTTTGAGGTGCTCCTTGGACATCCACGTGGAGATGTCAGTTGACAGTGGAAAATGCCTGGAGTTCCAGAGAGAGAGGTAACAGCACACTGACAACCACTGACATTCAGGTGGTACTCGGGGCTGGACAAGAGAGGGGGACCAACATGGATGGCGGGACAAAGGAAGGGAGCAGCAGAGGCAGAGGAAAAGAGAGGAGGGAGACCAGGCAAGGGGCAGAAGAAGATGCTTGTCAGTGGCAGAGGGTAGTCACTGATGCCCCCCTGGTGTGGTCAACCAGGAGAAATATGCCCCGTGCACTGAGAGCTGGGCATGCTCCTCCCAGAGGATCCTCTGTGTAAGGCAAGCATGTCAAACTCAACAGCTAACACTGGACAAATGAATGAGGCATGCGGCCTGCGGGCCCTGAGTTTGACATGGTGTAGGGGGATAATGATACTTAGCAACTGATAAGACTGGCCAATCAGAGCAGACACAGGCCTTAGCAACAGATGCCAGGTCCCTGAGACCCTCTGTTGGGCTAGACATGAACTCTTCGGTATCTGAACTGTGAAAATGTCCAGGAGGTCCTGGGAAAGGGGCGGGCCATCGAGGCAGCCGATGGCTTGCCGGGGACTAGAGGCTGTGGCTGTGGACCTCAGCAGTTCACTATTGTCACCACCGGTCCTCGTACAAACTGCCAGACCACAGTCCTGCCTCTGTGCTGTTCGCCGTGGTCAGCTGGTTCCAGAACCATGTTGTTAAGAGTCTGGCTTGAGCACCTGCGTTAGAACAGCCCCTGAGCTCTTATTAAAAACCCAGGGCAGTGAATCCCACCGAGACCATGCAAATAAGACGTGGTGGCCAAGAACCCAGAATCTGCATTTGACAGGCCCTCCAGGTGAGAGCGCACCTGAGGACTGAGAGCCCCAGGTAGGGGGAGGATCCTATGGGATCACAGGACTTTTGGGAATTTGAAGGTGGGTGCACTCCCAGTATCTGGCTGGGTATCCCCACCTATGGGATGGGGGTAAGAGGGTAGGAGACTGGTGTTTGGGTTCATTTAGGCTGAATCAGAACTTCACATTTTCCAACGCCTCTTCCACCCAAACAGATCCTCTCAGGTTCACTAATCCCCTTTACCGAGTGGGTTTTAGCTGGATCTGCACTTCTTTATCAGTTTGCAAGACATTTTCATCTGGTGTGGAGGTCTTCCTGCAGTTCTACTTCAAAGTGGCCAAGCCAAGGAGGCCGGGGAGAGAGTTTCAGGGAGTGTTTACAGATGCCTTATCGTGTACGGAGTGGGAAGGGAGAAGGGGGGGGGCAGGGAGGGGGGTATTGGGTGAAGGAGCATGTTCCTCCTAAATAGTTCAGAGCCAGCCTAATCTGCGGAGGCGATCAAACAGTAAGTAGCTTAAAAGATCTCTCCTACAAAGAGGGAAATTAAGTTTTCTGGTGTGTCAGTCGCCCAGGCTCTAGGCTGGTGTTTTCTAATACATAGAACCATCCTTCCCAGGATGCTAATTACAGGATTCAGGAAACAGATGTCACACACACACACAAACACACACACACACACACACACACAGGCATGCACGCAAATCATCCCATGTGTGGGTGTTCACGGAAGTCAGAATGAAATGCCTTTCCACCAATGACAATGGAGGGGGACATGGTCATCTTGGAAACCATTCCCTGTCTTTCTGAGTTGGACTGGGGCTGGGACCTGGGGCAAGCTCAGAAAGGTGGGGGTCCTCCGTAAGAGGAAGTGGATCGATAAGACGGCTCTGAGCCTTTGCTACAGAGGGGCAGGTATGGCCCATTCCACTGGGCGGACGAGAGAGGAGAGAGGGAGAGAGGGGGGAAAGAGGAGAGAGAGGAGAAAGAGATGAGAGAAGGGGAGAGAGAGAGAAAGAGAGAGAGAGAGAGAGAGAGAGAGAGAGAGAGAGAGAGAGAGAGAGAGAGAATGTGCTGGAGGAGAGTTCCGGCCCAGCAGGCTGCGGAGGAGTCCGGGACGTGCATGTTCCCGATTCTGGAGAGTCTGTGATGCCTCCTGCTGGCTCTCTCTCTCTCTCTCTTCAGAATCCAGGGCGGTTGGGTTGAAATGACAAGAAGTCGGGGCTGGGAGAGAGGTGCTGAGGGGTTTCTCCGGTGAATTAATAAAAGCCTCCGAAAGAAAATGCTTCAAGCTCAAGGCTCGCTGACTCAGTTGGGTTTTTATACCTACACCACAGCCAGAGGCACACGCAGACCACGCCGCGTTCCCCGAAAACACCTCTTCCCCAGAGTCCCCCCCAAATGCAGTCGTCCTTTAGCACCCCATGGGGGGTGGGAGTTCTGGAGAGAGCACACAGGAGACAGGCAGCAAGAAGAGGGAGAAGGCAAAAGAAAATCATTTTTTTTTTAATTCCCTTCTAAAGGGGCATTCCTTGTCATGAAAACTGTGAGGCCAGCTTACTGGGGCATCCAATTGCTTCAACTTTCCAAGCATAAGATTGGCATCGTTGCTCTATCCCTGTTCTCGCTCCCATATATACATTTATGTATTCGTGTATATGTAAACGCCGATACAGTTTTTCCTTCCCTTTCCTGGGCCATCGGGACTAGGCTGCGGATGTCATGATGCTGTTCCTTCTAGCATGCCAGTGCCGGGAACAGGGACAGTCCCTTATATAACCACAGTCAATGGACCACATTTAAGAAATCTGCACTAAGACCGTTCTTCGCTCTAATCTACAGTTCATGTGCCAGTTTCACCGGTGGTCCCAATGACGCCCTGTGTAGCAGGTCTTCTCTCCCGTCCACTATCCGCCTAGAGGCACTGGAAGCAGCCACGGCTCTTCGGTCTTAACTGAGCCCCGTCGACGTCCGGACTGTTTTATGTCCAGATTTCCCACTTGCTTTCGGAAAGGATTTGGAGCCGCGTACAAAAAAAGAAAAAAAGCACAGATATTTAGTAAGATGACATTGAAATTTAAGCTATCAGGTGAGAGAAATGAAACAGATGGGAGAGGAGAGAAGGGTCGGAAACGAATGCTCGGGAGAGATTGCTCCCTAAGAGACATACCACCAAGTCCTTCACACTGTCAGTGGCTGGAGGTGAACCAGGCTTTGGCCTTGAGCTTCCTGGTGGCCAAAGCAGAGAAGGAAACGAGATGAAATGTGCGTGCCAGCAGTGTGGTCCCAAGTGGGGGTTTCTGTCTTCGAAGGTAGCTTTTCTGGTTTGTTTTTTAACGTGAATGCCCACAGTTCGTGACTGTGGTACATACTCTCTAGCCAGCGTCCTCTCCAAGCTCATGCCTTCCTGGGCTCTGGGGTAAAGGGCGGCAGAAGCTGGGAGAAGGCTCAGTGAATAATAACTTTATGGACCCTCCCCATGTCGCTCCAGGGGCCCCCGGTTCCTTAGTTCATGGCACTGTCGCCATTGCTCGTTTTCTGTGAGTCAACTGAGATTAACAGTGGTTCACGTACACTGTGCATGGATTGCATGCTGGCTTCTCTCCTGCGGGAGCCTGAGCTTAGAAACAGAGGGTTGAGTTCCAGCTCATGCTCTCCAGGGCCATGTGGGAGATGGAGCTTGTGGGAGCGAGCAGCCCACCGTTCAGAGACCCCTCTGTTCTGGGCCCGGGTGTGTCTCTGAGGCCTAAGACAATCCCCAGCACCCAGGGGGTGCCCCAAAGCCTTCATGGAATAAATGAGTGTCCCCTTCACCCCGTGGCATGCCACTCTTTTCTCCCATGCAAACTCTGAACGAGCCAGAGCCGTTTCTCTGCTGGAACGGAGCATCCAGACTCTCTGAGGACAGCTGGGCAGCTGGTGGACACTCGATAGCACTTGCTGACAGATGGACGTTGGGACAGGCCGAGCAGGGCCTGGGACTGGGCAGGCGCTGGCCGGGGAGGTAAGGACACCCGCCTCCCCCTCTGTTCCCTGCAGCTGCACAAAAGAGCCATCTGGGCCACACCCGCGGGAAGAGGCGCCAGCGCGCCTGTGAACCAGCGCTGGGCAGCCTCTGCGGCCGCCGCCCTCCTCCCCAAGAAGCCCAGGGCCTCGACAGGCGCCACGTGGCATTAGGGCTCCAGCCCGCCGCAGATGCCGGGCTCCCGAGGGCACGCCGCCACCCACACCACCCTCTGGCACCTCCAGGATCCCTTGGGGCGCAGCTGGCTTGGCCGTGGGTGCCTGCTCTCTGTCTGCGGCCGCCTCCCCTCGTCCCAGCCTCACCTCCCTCCCCCGACCCTGAACACGAGGCAGTCCGGTTCCCTGCTCAGGATTCAGGCCGAGCCTCCCACACATCTTTTATTAATATTAATTCTTTAAAAAAATTTTTTTCAGTGCTATTTACCATCTGTTTTTTCCCTTGGCTGAAAATAATTGGAGACGAAACTCCTGCCGCTCGGGGTCCCCCGCGTCGTCTCAGAAGGAACAATGGGGACAGACAATGACGGCATTTCCCCCAGCAAACACGCCGGAGTGCGCTTGCCTCGCCAGTTGCAGAAGCTGCACCGACTCCACTGGGTCTCACATCCCCGTGTTGCTCATCCTCGGCCTGCTCAGGGCCCCGTGCCTCCAGGGCCAGAGCACCTCTTCCTGGGGGTCCTTTGGTTTCTGTCAGCCCAGCTCACTGGCTTCCCTCCGTCCGAACAGCATCTGGCCCGGGTGATGTTCCACTCAAGTTTGCACCATCTGTAAACATAAATAGCCCGGCCTTGATTCCATTAGAGGCCTGCAAACGGAATATTCCGGGCCGCCAGGAGGGGCTCCGGCTCGGAGAAAGGAAGGGGAGGCTGTGTGGGTTCCCCCCTCTGCGGAGCCAGAGCGTTGGGCTCCCCGGCTGATGGGCTCTGGGCCTCCCTGGATCCCTTCAGAGTCGCGAGATCATAGGTCCCCATTGAAGGGACCTCACAGAGGGTCACTTAGCAGATAGAATAAATGCTGAACACAAATGGGTCAGCCTCACTGAAGCAGGAGGAGAACTGAGCGCTGACTCCCCTCAGCGAGCACACTTTCCGGGGAGTGGGCCGAGGTGGGGGGACATCCTGGGGCCGTTCCCTCCCCTGGGGCAGCAGCCCAGGAATGGGAGTTCCCCTGGGAGTTCTGGTGATGTGATGCTGTGCCCTCGTCCTGCCGACCTAGTCTAGGTCCCCTGCCCTTGTGTCCACCTGTCAGCACAAAGGGTGCAGCAGAGCGACATGCCATCACCCCTGGCCTGGGTGGCAGCCAGGTTCCATTTCTTTTTGTTGTTGTTGTTCATTTTCATCCAAGGACATTTTTCCATTGACTTCTAGAGAGAGTGAGAGGGAGAGGGAGAGGGGGAGACGGAAGAAGAGAAACATCAATGCCTGCATTCCTGCAGACTGAAGGCCAATGCTCTATCCACTGAGCCAGACTGGCTAGGGCGGGGCTCCATTTCTCACGGGCACTCACCAGAGCCTCTTTGGCCTCCTGCTCTAGTCTTTGGAGGTGCATATCTTTCAGGTCCGGACTTACCTTTCCGGTCCCTCTCCCTGTCCCTCTCCCACATGAAGACACAGAGAGAAGACAGCTGTCTGTGCCCCAGGAAGCAGGCCTGGCCAGGTCCTCCTAGCCGAGCATGCTATTTGCCTCTGTCCACCAGCATCCTATAGAGGAACCGCAGAACAAAACAGCCCGGTACCCGCAGCGTGTGCTGTGGGAGGCGGCTGTCATGTTGTGTGTAGACATGCCCTCAATGGGCACAAATGGGAAGACTGAGTTGCTCCAGTCCAGGAACCAGGAACAAGCCCCCAGGCCCCTCCCGCTATCTTCCCCATCCGAAAACCAGCGTCCTCCCAGGAAAGCCAGGTCCTGACTGTCTTTGGGTCCCTTGGGAGCCCCCAGCACCTTGAGCTGCTTGCTCCTGCAAGCCCCATCTCCCACATGAGCCTGGGGAGCCTGAGCCGGAACTCAACCCCCTATTTCTATTTATCCAGGGGGACTGGTTCTCCTGCGCTTGAGTGGAGGCTTAATTCCCAAGGCCTGAGGCCACACCACGTTCCCCCTGGCAGGACCATAGCCAGCGTGCTCTTCTTCGATCTGCAAGGTCGTCACTCACGTTCACAATGGGCCACATTTGTGTTCCACACTACGATGGACCCATGATCCCCCGAGGAGCCAGGTGAGCTCAGCAGACTTCCATTTTAAGAGCACCCCATTTGTTTTGTAGTCAACAGGGCCATCCTGTCCCACGTGTTAACTTGGCTATTAAAACCCTCTGCGAATCCTCAATGTATTTGCTCAGAGTTCTGGAGGCTAGAAGTCAAGATCGAGGGGATGGCAGGGTTGATTTCTTCTGAGGCCGCCGGTAAATGGCCATCTCCCTGGGTGGGGCCTCACATGGTTTTCCTTCCACAAGTGTTCGCGTCCTGATCTCCCTCTTCCATGAGTACCAGGCATATTGGATTAGGGCCCACCCTAAGGACTCATTTTACCTTCATTGCCTCTTTTTATTTATTTTTTTACCCTGTCTTCAAATAGTCACAATCTGAAGTCCTGGGGGTTAAGACTTCCCATATGAATTTGGAGGGGACACAATTCAGTCTGTAATACCAGTTGCAATCAACAGGGCCATCCTGTCCCACATGTAACTCAGCTATTAACACTCTTTGAGAATCCATAATAGGGGCAGAAAGACCTGCCTGTTGAGATATGGAATTGAAACTCAGCTTGTGCCTTAGCTGGTTTGGCCCAGTGTATAGAGTGTGGCCTGCGGACTGAGGGGTCCTGGGTTCTATTCTGGTCAAGGGCACATGCCCCTGTTTGGGGCTCAATCCCCAGTAGGGGGCATGCAGGAGGCAGCCAATCAGTGATTCTCTCTCATCATTGATGTTTCTATCTCTCCCTCTCCCTTCCTCTCTGAAATCAATGAAATATATGTATATGAAACACAGCTTGTGGCGGTCAAGGCCTGACCTCCCAGGTGAGCATTAGGGATGCAGTTGTTACCCTGTATGAGATGGGTTGTTGAAACCGAATCTGGAGACAGCTCAGGACCTTCAGTCAGCCATCCACATGTTTCATGCTGCGCAGTATGAGATGAGGGTTTTCTTGTAACGGGCACTGGGAAGAACAGGGGCTGTTGGAAACCATCTGAAACAGCATTAGACCCGCTGTCTGAGTTTGAACCCCACATCCACTGCTCACTGGTGCAATGAACTCAGGCGAATTAGGTGGCATCTCTGCTGGGCCTTGTCTGAAGGCCTGGACCATCACAGAATCGTATGGCGATGAAGTGATATAACCATGAGATTCTCTTACCAGAAATCCCGGAGCCTAGTAGGTGCACATCCCTCTGAGCTGTTGGCCGTCCTTCCGGTCGACCTTCCAGATGAAAGCTGTGGACAGGACCAAAATCAGGGCTCATGGGGGTCTCTGTGCTCATTTCTGGAGTCGGCTTTTTCCGACTCTCCCCAGCTTCCTCCAGGCGACATAGCTGCAATTCCTTTAACCTTGCTTCTCAGAGCCTGGTTTCCATGGCTTTGATCATGTCTGTGGCTCCTGCCTGGACACCCTCCAGCCTCTCTGTGCCCTTTCAGGAAGGTGACACAGGCTGGACTCAGAAGCCTAATGAGGCGCTGACTAATGCAGGACCGAGAGGGGGCATGGCTGGGGGCCGGGGCATGTCCCGGGCCTTTTATGTGGAATCCAGGCAGCTTTGAAGATGGCAAGGCGCTCTGTTGACTTGGACCAGATGCCCTGGACGGGCTTGTGAGAGACGGTTCAGATTTCACATATTCTATTTGATTGTCCCCATAAACTAGTAAAATGTCCCAGCAGTTCTAACTTTGCTGCTTCCCCACTGCGGCCCCCAGAAGGCCCCTCAGCCATGGATGACACCAAAATGCACCCCGACTCTCCAGCCCCCACCCAGCAGGGGAAGATGACATTCTGATGTGGCAGGGTCATAGCAGGCAGTCCTAGAGTGGGAAGGTTGTCCCGATTTCACACGCCCTTCCCTTCTGTGAGCCAGGCATTGTACTTACGCCAGGCCACTCTGTTAGGCCTTCGTATTCAGAAAATAACGATCATGCGGACAATCTCGCTCGTATTTTCTCAGCCTGCACACAGCGGTCACCGCTCCGGCTTTCCCTCCGAAACCTGTGTCTGGTCTCGAACCTTAGCTCAGGGTCAAGCACCCAGTAGGGCCTTACCCGTAGTTGGTGACCAATGGGAAGCTGGTCCTGTCTTCATCCTAAACATATGGTGGCTGCTTTGCGCCCTAAATATATCACCTTATAATTGTCCTATTGAATTTCACCCGGTTTGTGTAGGGCCATGTTTTCAATTTGTCACGGTTGTTTTGCATTTTATTCTTGGCTTTCTGAGTGTAAGCCACCCCACCAAACTGAGCGTCGTGTGGGGATTTGAGGAGCCCAACCTCCATCCTTTTGTGTAAGTCGTTGGTAAGGGTCAGCCCAGCAGTTCATCCCTAGAGGAGGGCGGGGGGGCGGGGGGAGGTAGATCGGAGGTGGGGAGTCTTTCCAAGACCCACCATGGCACTGATTCTATCAGGAATGGCTCTTTTTGTGGCTGGAGGAATGTGTTCGCTGCAGAACATTTACGAAGTGCAGATAAGCACACGAAGTAAATACAAATGACTCGCAACCCCACCAGGCACATGTAAGTGCTGTCATTCGATGTGGATTCTTCATGTTAAATGTATAGACATTCATCGACCTGTGTTAAGTGACATGCATTGGACAGTGACGGGCTTATTGATGGGGTGGATCATATAGCATGCCCAGAGAGCTAGTTATTCACACTCCATTCCTACCCAGACACTTCCAAATCAAAAGACTTATAGATAATGTACACACACACATGCATAACCCAAGCTCTATTGCACAAACAGTAGCTCTGTGAGATGGTCCAAGGAAACAAGAGTAGCACTGTGAACTGTTCTGAGAAACGCTCTTCGGTGCATTGGCCTTGAAAAGATTAATGATGTGCCTCAACACATTACAGGCTCTGAGAAATCCTACAGTAAAAAAAAAAAAAAAAATTCTATGTAATTTTTTCTAACTTGACATCCCCTTAATTTTTTTTAAAAAATCCTCACCCAAGGATATGTTTTTAGAGAGAAAGAAAGGGGAAGAGACAGAGAAACATCAATCAGTTGTCTCCCATACATGCCCTGACCAGGGATTGAACCTGCAGCCTCGGTATGTTCCCTAACCAGGCATCGAACCTGCAGCCGTTTGTTATATGGGATGATGTTTCAACCAAGTGAGCGACCCAGCTTCCTCAAATTTACTAGTAATTTCTATAAGATTCTGCTTTTTAGAAGCACCTATTACTATTCCTCTGAAAAACATTTGTAAGAATGCTGTTATGGGTTAAATCTTAACATGAGGATACAGAGAAATAATAATTTTTGAAAGCACTGGACTTAAAGTTAGCAGATCAGATCTCTTCTTTGCCTTTAATGAGTGTAAGACCTTGGAAAAGTCCTTTTGTCTGAGCCTCGATTTAGCAAAATGATTATATTCCCCGTGTAAACCCAACCTGCCATGTTTCCCCTTGCAGGAAAGATGAATTAAAATTAAATTGGTCTAGGATAATGTATTTTTTTACAACATTATTTGGTGGTTTCCTCCTGTCTCACAGTAATAGCCGTCATATATATGTGTTTAATATATTTTTTATTGATTTCAGAGAGGAAGGCAGAGATAGAAACATCAATGATGAGAGAGAATCACTGATTGGCTGCCTCCTGCACACCCCAAACTGGGGATCAAGCCCGCAACCCAGGCACAGGAATCGAACCGGGACCTCCAGGTTCATAGGTCAGCACAACCACTGGGCCACACTGGCTGGGTGCCATCAGATAGTTAGCATGTTACACAGGTTAACTCACTGGATCCTTACAGCATCCTCATGGTGGGCAGCAGGAACTGAAGGGGTTAAATTCACTTGCTCTACAGCCTCATAGCCAGTGAGAGAGTTGGGATTCGAACCCCAGGACCCCTGCTCTTAGTCACTAAGCTGCATCCCCCTCCCCTGTGTTCCCCCAGATTGTTCTAGCATCTTCCCAGGAAAGGTGCAGCTGCTGGTCATTGGTTCTAGGGCTCATTCGCTCTCTTTTTCTTCTTCGGAAGTGAACAGTCATTCACCACTTCCCGCCCTCACTCCCTGATCCTCTGATGCCACCAGTCTCACAGTGCCACCTGCCCTGCCCCAGTCCTCCGAGGGACCCTCCAGTGCCTCTCCACGGGTCCTGCTGGTTTGAGCAGACCTGGCTTCCACCTTCTCCAGCTGCTTCTTTCCTTCTCCTGGTGAATAACCCTTCCTTCATCCTGATGGGATTCACTCTGTGTGTGACTGAAGAGAAGGGGCACTCCTGCCCACTGCCCCATTTGACGGGCTCCCTCTTTCTGCCTTGAATGGGAGTGGGGTGGGTAGGTGGTGGAGGGGCCATGTCAGTGTGCAGCAGCCTCTCCTGGCTGCCTCGTCTTCTTAGTGAGAAGCAGCTAAGATTTAATGAGTGCTTGCTATGTGGCAGGCACAGTGCATGTGGGCAGGCAGCTCAGCAACCCTACGAGGCCTGGCATCTGTAATTCACAGACGAATCCTCGGTGACACAGAGAGGCTGGCTTATTTGCCAAAAGCCTCACAGCTTGTAAAAGTCAGAGCTAGGCCGAAGTCAGTTTGGCTCAGTGGATAGAGCGTCTGCCTGCGGACTGAAAGGTCCCGGGTTCAATTCCGGTCAAGGGCATGTACCTTGGCTGTGGGCACATCCTCAGTAGGGGGTGTGCAGGAGGCAGCTGATCAATGTTTCTCTCTCATTGATGTTTCTGACTTTCTATCCCTCTCCCTTCCTCTCTGTAAAAAATTAATAAAATATATCTTTTTTTGTAAAAAGTCAGAGTTAGGATGCAAACCCCGACGCAGTTCTTCCCCATGGGGCTGTGCACTTAACTCCTTTGGAATAGTGCCTTCTCCCTCCCGCCGGGACCCTCTCCCTTCCCCACCCCCCTTGTGCTCAGAGTACAAGATGCACCCCAAGCTCCTTCTCCACTCTGCTCTCAGGGCACTCTCTCCAGTCTCTCCGTCCCTTCACTTTCTCTTCCCTTCCCAGATTGCTCTCAGACCTTAAAATGCCCCTGCTGCTTCCTCCCAAGAAGTCAGGGCCTGTGCAACCCCAGAGCGCCCCTGGGCCAGGTGGGTGATGGAATCTGGGCAGAGAGTCGGGGAGGCCTTTCCTGCAGCTGCTTTCTGGTGCTCGTCCTCCTGCAGGAAACAAGGGGGACTCGAACAGCGTGTAACAGAGACACCTACCGGCTGCTCTGGGCACAAGGCCCCGGGGAAACCTGGAGCCCGCTCCTCCCCGGAGGGCCAGGTGGACGCAGCATTTGGCAGGGTTTCCTGTCTGTTCTTCCCCTCAGGCCAGGTGAAACTGCTTTTTGAGAGGACCTGGGAGGTTCTTGTCGCTCTCTCTCGTCATGCTCAGAGGACAAAAGTCAAAGAGAAGGGACAACTTTTATTGCAAAGCATCAGCCCCTTCGCGTGGCTGCTCCCAGCGTGGCGTGGCTGCCAGGAAGGTGGAGAGCAGAGCCATTTATAGGCAGACAAAGGGTGGCTTTTCCATGCAAATGGACGGAGAGTAACAGCTCTGCAGGTTGGTGGGATGAGAATGTGTTATTCAGTAAGGATCACCCTTGGCAGGCTGTCTTCCCTTTGAGTCAGGGTTTATACAACCCCTTATCCCTGCCGGGCACCATTTGATGCAAGAAATGGAGCCACCATTCTGGTTAATTGCCATCATTTGCCAGTTCAGATATTGATCTCTAAGGTGGCTGGAGAAGACAGATCGCCACCGCCCAGGCAAGCACCAATCTAAAAGAACGCCTTCAGATGTTCTGCCAAAGAAAGGGGTGCCCTACCAGCAATGCCCTCCTCACCCTTGTCCCCCTCAGAGGACAGCAGAGTTGGGACAGATTCCACACAGATATGGGGACAGTTGTCCAAGGTGTACCCCAGATTTCTCCAAGCTTTTATCCTACCCGACTGCCCTGCACCATTTGATTTGTTCTTCCGAATGGGGGCCTCATTCCCCATTAAACCAATCCACAAACGTTTATGAATACCCAGAGTGCTTTGCACAGTGTTGGGGTTTTAGGAATAGCAAGAGGCTTACATATATCGGCATCTATATTCTCTGTGAGAGGGCGATCCCTAATTTTAAAATACCGTGCTAGCTGTTCTGCTGAGCATATTCATAGCAGGCAAGACTGAGGAATTGACAAACTCTGTGAGTAGAGACCTCAGCACACGAGAAGCTGAGGAGTGATACGGTCAACGGAGAGCAGTCCGACACCGGAGTCTCCTCAACAAGCAGGTGATTGTTCCCGATTACTCGGTGCAGACAAGTTCTGATGATCAGAAAGTGACCGTGGATAGGGTAACCTCAGAAGGCTTCTCCAAGGAGGAGGAGGGATTTAAAGGGGTCTTAAAGGATGAAATAAGGCGGGGTGAATGCTAAGGAAAAGGGCCAGCAAGGGAATAGTTGGTTGGAACAGGAAGAAAATCCTATGACAACGAGGCCCTGAAAGTGGACTGTGCAAGTTTGCAATGGGCCTCAAAGACCCAGCTCTGGCTTCCTCCGGTTGTCATGATGCTGTCATTAAACGGCCCTAAACCGATGTCAAGAGGGTCCAAGCAGTGCATTTAAAAGGCTGCAGGAAGAAGAGATGAGAGTCAGGAACGGGAGCTAAGAAACTGATGGAAAGGGCTCAGGTATCAAACAGTAGGACCATGTGACTGCTTGACCCAAAAATGCAGGTGCCTATGAGGCAAGGGGGCCCCTTGTGACCCACTGGTGTAGACACGCAGGCTTACTTTGTCCTTCCCTGGGCCTTTTGATAAGGTGAAGTTTCAAGCATGGGGTGTTTTTGTTTTGTTTTTAAATATATTTTATTGATTTTTTTACAGAGACGAAGGGAGAGGGGAGGGATACAAAGTTAGAAACATCGATGAAAGAGAAACATCGATCAGATGCCTCCTGCACACCCCCTACTGGGGATGTGCCCACAACCAAGATACATGCCCTTGACCGGAATCGAACCTGGGACCCTTCAGTCCGCAGGCCGACCCTCTGTCCACTGAGCCAAACCAGTCAGGACAAGCATGAGGTGTTTTTAAAGGGGATGGACCCAAGGATGCTTTGGTTTCTTGGACACAGCAGAGGGTTCCCCAGGAATGGGGCAGGAATGAGGTTGGGGTAAGACAGACAGCTAGCAAACTAGATTCTCCGTATCGCCAAAGGCTACATGCAAGCAGTGACAAGCTAACCCAGCGCTGTCCTGTGGAAATACAATTCCAGATGTATATGTGATTCTAAGTTTTTGAGCAATCATATTGAAAAAAAAAGTTCAAAGGAACAGGTGAAACTGATGTTATGTTTTCACTGGTCCCATATATCTGGAATATTTTCATTCTAGTGTGTAATTAATGTTTTAAGATTATCACTGAAATCATTTATTGTCTTTCGTGGTGTTGTTTGGACCAACGCTTGGAAATCTGGTTTGTATTTTACACTTAGAGCATCTCTCAGCATCTCCTTTCAAGTGCTCAACAGCCACGTGGGGCTAACTGGCCTAGACAGCACTGTACTGAATTCTAGGCAATCGCTTCCAAACCGAGGGTGATTTTGTTCCCCCCGGTACATTGGGGAACATTTGGGGACAGTCTGGGTTGTTGCTACTAGAGGTAGAGCCCAGGGTGCTGCTCACCATTCTAGAACCCCAGGACAGCCCCCACTACAAAGAAGGATCGGCCCAAGGCATTGAGAGAAGCCAGTCAAAGCTCCACCCGACGCTGGGAGCAGATGGGCACTCACTGCCAGCCTGTCCCGGTGATGCCACTGAAGACACTCCCTCGGGATCTCGGGCCTCGCCTCAGACAGGGCGGGCTTCCAGGCGCCAGTGTCTGAACTTCCTGGTGCTTTAGATACGGCCTTGGACTACACCCTGAGCCACTCAGATAAGCCAGATTCCGTTTGTAATGATTGCAGTCTTGCAATTACCCGCACTCCACCCCACCCAAAGCTCACATTGTGGTTGCTGTATCGCGTGCCCGCTCTGGACAGCTGTGCAATGGACAGACATGTAAAATGCAGTGCACAACCTGTGCCATCGGGCCCGGCAGCTCCGCTCGCAGAGGCCATGGGGCCATGGCTCGTCCTCTTTTGGGCCATTCCCATGGTTAGGAGCTACAAAGAAGTAGAGCAATTGGTGACCATCCACATGATGGGGTTCAGAACCAGGAACTGAAAGTGTCACTGAACTTCCACCCAGGGTTCCTGCTCTTGAGACAAGTCTTTTTATAAGGACAACCTTTCCCTGCTTTTCTCCTTCCTGCCCTTCCTGTAAATATTTACTGTTATGCCAAGTTGTGCGTTCATGAGGGTGTTGGACTGGATCTTGAGCAGATAAGGGCGACAACTAGTTGCACCATGTCTCTGCAGGAAATCAAGATAAACTCAGAGCAAACTGTTTCAGTAGAGCCAGCTCAGTTGATATGAACAGGTGATATGTTGATAAGAGCAATTAACATATCAAGAAAAATAAGGGCAATCCTGAGTTAAATCATCAAAAAAGAACGGCAATTCTGAGTTAAAGCAAGAAACCCCATTGCATTCTGGTTCTGTGCACACGCTCTGGAGCCAGGCTTCTCTGCTTGCTAACTGTGCCTTAGACAAGTCGCTGAAGTAGCTCTGTGCCACAGTTTCCCTGTTTGTCAAATGGTATCACTATACCTACCTCAGAGGGTTGGAGTGGAATTTTATCAAGTTAATAAATGTAAACTAGCTTAGAACCATGTTTGCCATAGAGTAAGTGTTCAATAAATGTTAGCTTATAAGGTACACAGATTTTTTTTTTAATTGCAGACTACTCCAAGTCTTTGCCATACTTATGGATGCTGTGACTCTTGAAAGGGGGAACAGGTAAATATTATTTCCTAATTTTCTTTGACCCTCCTGTTTCCTTCTGGGCCCTCTATTGCTTTTTTTCTTTTTTCTTTTTTCTTTTTTTTAAGGATTATTATTATAATTATTTTTAAAAATATATTTTATTTGATTTTTAAAAAGAGAGGGAGAGCCCTGACTGGTTTTTCTCAGTGGTTAGAGTATCAGCCTATGGACTGAAGGGCCCTGGGCTCAATTCCGGTCAAGAGCATGTACCTTTGTTATGAGCACATCCCTAGTAGGGAATGTGCAGGAGGCAGCTGATCGGTGTTTCTCTCTCATCTGTTTCTAACTCTGTCCCTCTCCCTTCCTCTCTGTAAAAAATCAATAAAATATATTTTTTCAAAAAAGAGAGAGGGAGAGAAATATTGATGTGAGAATAAAACTTCAATCAGCTGCCTCCCACACACCCTCCACCAGGGATCAAACTGCAACCCAGACATGTGTCCTGGCTGGGAATAGAACCAGCATCCCTTTGGTGCACGGTACACAGGACAATACCCAACCAAATGAGCCACACAGGCCAGGGCTCAGCTGGGCCCTCTAAAAAGCAAAGTCTGAAACAAAGATGAAAATGCTGACTTTCTTTGCAAGGTGCAAGCCCAGGACAGTGAGGATGAAGGAAGGGGAGAGGAGGTGGGAAGACCAGTAAAGCAAGCTGTAGCAGTCACACCGTTCTGACCATTACTTTACCATGAAGCTGCTCAGCAGGGGTGCTTGCTGCACACACTGGATTTCTCCAGAATGGCTGCAAAGGAGGGAATGCGCACCAGAGTAGTCCCTCCCCCAAAGACAGAAAGAGGGAGAATTTATCTTCCCAGCTCCCTCCAAGTCCTACTGGGCAAACTTCCCTCCAAGAGCACCTGATTTTACTCGTAGTGTCACATGGCCCCTTGGCATCTACTCCAGATTCCATACCTGGTGGCATGAGTTTCCACCTCAGTCTAGAAGAAGAGGGTCTCAGCAACGGTAGGACACCAACTCAGAAAGGAGGAAGAAGGAGATGGTCAAGGGGACCTCAGAAGACACACGGTCCATGGCAGGTACATGGAGCCCATTCAGGGGCAACCTTCTTGTGGTAGATTAGATGTCCTGGGAAAGAAGCTCAAATCTGCCTGGAATTGCTCAGAGAGCCAGGCTCCCAAATCATTGTCCCCAAAGACACTGCAGTTGGGGTAGAGAGGATGGGGAGTTGGGAGGTGTTGGTGAGTAAACAGAAAATGGCTACAATATGAAGAGGAAAAAAAAGGTGATGTGTTTTGGGAGGATCTGATGAGGTTTGGCGAAGTCAGAAAGTGATCTCTGATGTGGTGAGGCTACAGGGTCAGTAGGAGGTAGGTGGTCAACAACAAATGGAGCGCACATTGGATAGGGGAATGGAGAGGCAATGTTCATGACAAGGGAATTGTGTTCCTCAGGGCCACCGTAGCAAAGGATCTTAAACTGGCAGCTTAAAACAACAGAAGTTTATTCCCTCGTAGTTCTGGAGGTGGAAAGGCCAAAATCAAGATGTCAACAGAGCTATGCTCCAGAGGAGACTTCCTTGCCTTCTCCTAATTTCTCATGGTTGAGGCAATCGTTGGTGTTTCCTGGTTTGTATCTGCATCATTCCATACTCTGCCTCCATCTTCACGTGGCTTTCTCTGATATGGGTTTCTTTTTAGAAAAACACTAGTTACATTGGAACAAGGGCACATCCTACTCCAATATGGCCTCACCTTAACAAATTACATCCATAACAACCCTATTTCCAAAGTTGCAGCTGAGGTTCTGGGAAAGATACAAATTTTGGGGAAACACCATCAAATACATAGGAGGAACAGCATAGGGCAAGGCCTGAGAAAAGAATGAAAAGGCCAGGCCAAAAAATGTGGCCAGAGTTGATATAGTGACATCACTGGCTCTTGAGGTCAGGAGCAGTGAATGGGAGATCAGAGACACAGCAAGGCAGGACCCCAAGAGCTTCGAAAGCCACTGGCTTATCCTGAGTATTCTCATTAGAACTGTGCTCTAGAGAGACCTTCAGCACGCCCCCCCCCCCCCCTCCATGGAGTGCGGTTTGCAGGGGTCTGAGTTGGATGGGTTAAACTGGGAAGACTTCAGGATGGATTTGAGATCTGAGCTAAGCCTTGACCAGGCAAGGAAAGTTGGGTGGACATTCCAGGTGGACACAAAGGCCTAGAGCCAGGACCAAGTTGAACATTGCAGGGTGAACTCAGAGATCCAGGGTTTGGGGGTCCCATTGTCTGAGCACAGACCCACCCACAGTAGGGAGGTGACTTAGCTGGCCCCTACAGTGAACCAATTGCCTCTGAACTTGAACTAGCACATGCTGTGCCACAATTCTCTGGCCTCTGATGCCAGACACCCCTTAAAGGACTTAGCCCCTCATGACAGTTTCTGGAGCTTTTCCTAGCAATGGATTCTGAGACTAATCTGCTATTCCCTGTCTTCAGTGGAGTGGGTGAAGTCTTCTGGTCCCTTCTGCCCTCCACCAATGCACTACCAACCAACTAACCCCAGAGGTGGGGAAGCAGCTGTAGCTGGGCTAGAGAATGCTGGCGTCAGGAACTCTGGGAAAGAATGGCAACTATGAGAGGGTTCTGCGGACACAATTTAAGATGTGGGTGGCTGGAAGCTGCAGGGGATTTTAGATGAAAAGACTCTCCGAAGACATGTCTTTGTCAGTGACAGGAGGGTTTCATGCCTCCTGCCAAGAATTCCAGAGGCCAGGACCCTCTTCTGGGAGCCGGAGTTGGAGAGTTTCCCATGGAGCCCCCTGATGAGGGAAAATTTCATCTTTACCCATATTTTGTTCCTCAAGAATCCAAAGTTGAGGGAAACCCCAGCTTGGGATAGTGGAAAACAGACAGACGCTGAGACCGGCAGACAAGGATTTGAATTCCATCTCTCTTCTCATGAACTGTGTGGTCTTAGACAATTGACTTAACTTCTCTGAGCCTGTTTCTTCACCTATAAAAATAGGTGTATAATGAATTGAGGCACTGTGTACCATGCCTGGGACATATGATAGATGCTCACTGTCATTTTCCTCTTCAAAAGATGGCTAATGGCGCAGGATTATATATACATGGGCCACACTACTAACTGGGACTGACTAATCAGATTTCATTCATTCATTCATTCATTCATTCATTCATAAGTGCAAATCACAAATAGTTGTCTGCTGGTCACTGTCATGGATGCTAGGCATTCAGCAATTAGCAAAATAACGTCTGAGAAGCTTGTGCTCTAGTAGAGGGAGACAGAAGTAAAAAATCAGATAAACAAATATATATCAATTAAGGTAAATGCTAAGGGGGAAAAAAAGAGGCTAGAAGTGCTAGAAAAGGGGACAAAGGAGAGGACCAGGGTGGAATTTTATTTATTTTTTTAATGGTGTGGCATTTTAATAGGGACATCAGGGAAGGTCTCAAATCATGTGACCTTTAAGAGAGACCAGAATCAAGCCAGGCAGAAAGAACTACAAATGCAAAGACCCTGGGGAGACGCAAGCAACAGCCAAGATTTCAGGGCAGCTGAATGCAGAGAGCAGAGAGGAAGGGGTTGGAGGTGAAATCCGAAAGAACTGGGCCCATACCATGAAAGGTCTTATTAACCACAGCAAGGACTTTGATTTTACTCACCGTGAGATAGAAGCCATCTTATCAACCATATTTTTTCATGGCTAATATCAATAGGGCTCTTAATTATGCCAGGCATGGAACTAAGCACTTTACATACATTTAACTCTTCCAAGAGCCTCGTAAGGTGTGCACTTTCACGATCCCTCTTTTACAGACGAGTAAACTCAGGAGCGAAAAGCCTCAGTTGACTTCCCAGGATTCAGCCTAGAAGTCTCTGACTCTCAATCGCCTTTCATCATGGGCAACCTTTTCCATAGCAGCTTACTTCATTGTTATCATAAGAAGAAGGTCACATAATGACTCCTGTGAAGACAGAGGCACAGAATGAGGTGATGTGTCTCCAACTCAATGAATGCCAAGGATTGCCAGCAACCACCAAAGCCTTGGAGAGAGACACAGAACAGATTTTCCCTCAGAGCCTCCAAAGGAACCTGCGCTGCCAACACCTTGATTTTGGTCTTCTGGCCTCCGGAGCCATAGGAAGAATAAATTCCTGTTTTTTATTAGCCACTGAGTTTCTGGTAATTTGTTATGGCGGCCCTAGGGAACTAACTCCAAATTGTAGAGTAATAGAGGGAGCTCTATTGGAATCAATCAGACGACCTGAATCGGAGTCCTAACTCTTCTTCTCCTCTCACATCTCCTTTGCTTTCACCCAGGCCTCAGTGTCTTCCTCTATAGAATGGGTACACAGTAGCCTGGCTTCCAGGGTTATAGTGGGAATAAATGAGATCTGAAACTATGCAGGTAGAGAAAGTATCTGGCAGAGTTGGTAGAGGCCCTACATCGTAGGGAGGGTGGGCTTGAGTAGATGCCATGATGAGCTGGAATCCTAGAACTCAGGGTAGCACTCAACGTAGCTTAGAAGCAGCAACTGCTGGACATTTCCTTCCAAATGCTCCAAAGTGTTGTTGGCAAATTGACTTCTCCCTGACATCACCTCCCGGAGTACAGGTCTTGGGCCAGACCAAAGTAACCATTTGGAGAATGAGTCAAGGAGCCCTGGACTAGGATATTCAGTCATTACTTCCTGCCAGGAGTCTGGGTATGTGTGTGGGAGGGAGCCCTGTGTCAAGGGGCATATTCAAAGCCAAAGAAAAGGCAATTAAGTTTATGGTGGAATTAGTCAGGAAACTGTAAACCTAGGGCATTGCTCCTTACAGTAGTCCTTTTAGCACCATCTCACAACATACTGAGGAGTCTGGGCTCTGGTTATAACAAAATTGTCTCTTAAAAATACAGAGTCTAGACAAGGTTACCATAACCGCCTTGCCACTGGTAGGTCTTCATATGTCACCAGGATGGAGAATGTACCCAGTAACAAACCAAGATATTCCAAGTCCCAGAAGTCCAACCCTAACCCTACCCCACCCCACTCTGGATTTGGCTTCCATGAAGCCTGTCCCATTAGAGAAACATGGGAAGGGAACTAGAGGTGATGCATTGCACAGCCCATCATACTGGGCCGGGCAGGAGAGTGAGTTGGCCTCCCTCAATGGATTGGACTCATCCCAGTCCTCACAGTCTTAACTGGTAAAAGCAAGTTTAAGCAACCAAAGTGTTGCCTTCTGGCCATGAACCATATCATTTCATGATGCTAAAGAGATCAATTAATCAAGAGGACATAACAATCCTGAACATCTATGCTCCTAATAACAGAGCTTCAAAATACATAAAGCAAAATCTGAAGGAATGTCAAGGAGAAAATTACAAACTGATATCATAGTGATGGTTGAGATCCCAATATTCTTCTCTCTGTAATAAATCATATAAGCAGAAAATCATCAAAGATACAGTAGACTTGGGCAACACTGGCAACCAACTTGACCTAATTAACTGGAAATAACCCAAATGCCCATCAACAGAGAGTGAATAAACAAACTGTGACAAATGCATACAGAGAAATACTATCTGCAACAAAAAAAGAATGAATCACTTCATGACATGGACAAATCTCAAATAACTATGCTTAGTAAAAGAAGTGAGCCAAAAAAGGAGTGTCTATGATATGAATCCATTTATATAAAACTCTAGAAAATGCAAACTAATCTACAATGATAGAAAGCAGATCAGTGGTCACTCAGGGAGAAGTGGGGAGGAGGGAGAGGGAGTTATTAACAAGAAACATGAGAAAACATTAGGAGAGCTATGTTCCCTCTCTTGGTTGTAATGATGGGTTCGTGAGCTTACACATATGTCAAAATTCATCAGATTATACATTTTATGTGTAGCTTATTATATGCCAATTAAACCTTAATAACGTGTGTGTGTTTTAATGTCTTAAGGCTCTCTGGAAGGCAGAGGAGAAAGTCCCCACTTAGAAATCTTGTTTCCGAAATTGCATCCTTTGCCTGGTGCCCAGGTTCACATGCTCTGCTAATCCTGACACATTGGCCAAAGGCATCTGCCACATGGCTCAACCTTCTGGTTGGGAGAGAGCATCTGGAAGAGCCCAAGGTAAGTGCCAAGTATCCCAGGTAAAATCCCTTCTAAGAAGGGAAAATGAGCCTGGCTGTTTGGCAAGCAACCAGAAAGACGCCACTGGGATAGAGTGACACGGTGTTCTTGTTTGGGCCGGCACTGGGCTTCAGGTACTCGTCGCATCTGGAGTTGCGACATCCATTTCCCCACCCTTCTATCGCTTTCCGGGTCTTCAGAGGGACTGTGGACCTCCTAGGAAGCACCTCTTATTCACAATCATCATCTAGTCATAGCAGACATATCTGGCAAATGTTGGGTGGTGGTGCTGGCAAGGACTTGGATCATTCCGTAAGAATCATTCATGTTGGGAGAAGGAGTTGGGCCAGAAGGAGCCAGGTCCAGCCACAGGACCTGAAGACCTTGGCTGAGGGTAGTAGTTCTGGGCAGAGCATGGCAGCTAGGTCATGGCCCTATTGCACGTGTGAGCCCTGGGGAGGAGAGCAGGGGCTTTTTTATGTGAAATGAATCATCCCATTGACACCGAAGCCTGGGCTTTTAATGATATACCCCCATTGAACCACAGACCAAGGTTCTACAAACCACTGGCCACAGACCAAATCTAACCTACCGCCTGTTTTTATAAATAAAGTTTTAATGGAACACAAACACCCCCAGTCGTTTAAGTTTGGTCCATGGCAGCCATAGGACTAACATCCGAGTTGTGTGATTGTTGACGGAGACCCTGTGGCCCCAAAAGCCTGAAATATTTACTGTCTGGCCAGGCAGGAAACGTTTGCCAACCCCTGGGCCTGAATGTCGGGCCTTATGAGACTGTGAATGATCTATTTGACTAGTAAGTAATTTCAGACATTTCATTCAAAAGAAATAGATTAGGTGAATGGATAAATGAAATATGATGATATATACATTGCATTAAATATACATAATGGGATATTATTTAGCCTTAATAATCCAGCTTTCATAAGCATCCCAACTTGCTTGAGAATCAGAGGAGAAGACTTTACCCAGGCGAAAGCGCACGATGATGGTTGGCTATGTCCTTGGCCTCCAAGGGCTCGCGTCTGTTTTCACGGTGCTGCAGTGGGTCAAGCACAGGCTATGTAATTCCTCAGAGAGCCTCTGACCTTTGTGACCTTTGGCAAAACGCTTCATTGATCTGAGCTTGTTGTGTGGTGTGTACACAGGCTACTAATACCTGCAAGGACACCATACAGGTGAGTGAAGGGGGTACAAAGACCTGGGTGCTCTCCCGGGCCAGACCCTAGGTCACGGTCATCCAGAGCTGGGTCCCCTTCGCATGTCTCAGCCAACCCGTGGGCTCTGGGCAGGAAGTGGCTCCCCCACCCCGGGGCTTCTCCAAAGACGCCACCCACACCTCAAAAACGAGGGGGTTCTTTTTGGTGAGGGTGGCCCGAGGGAGGTTATCAGACACCTGCTCGGGACGCCAGAGAGGCCAGCATCTGTGTCCTGCATCCTGTGCCCACGGGTCCGTTGAGTGTTGAATGAAGCTCTTGCAAAAAATTCCACTGTTTGGTCGACTTCTAAGTACCGTGGAGCTGGGCGGGCGCAGCCGGGCAGCACTGATTATTGTGACAAGCCCATCGGCTGAATGGAGTGGCTGCCACATATTTGTCAAGATGGGGAGGACGAATAACAGCGCTACAGAACCAGGGGAGAGACCCACAAACAGGACTTCTGAGGCAAGAGACACCCTCCTGTGGTCCCATATGGGACTGCGCCTGTCACAGCTACTCCGGGGCTCCCTGTCTGGGGGTGTTTGGAAAGGGACACTCACCATTGTGGGGGTCAGCCCTAGAAAGAGCACAGTCAGCCAGATTCGTGTAGGGCTCACGTGATGTTGCCATCAGAATGGAGACTTGGGGGGCGTGGCTGTGATCGGTTTCCTTCCTTCGGAGCTGGGAACAGGGTGTGTGGTGGGCGAGAGATGGAGGGAAAATGACTGGGCTGGTGCTTTGCTAATTGGAAACGCAGACACCTCGGTCTTCTTAAGAAAGCGCATGCTGACCCGCTTAACCAAAACAGGAGCCGAAATGAAAACAACAATGTTTCTTTGGGGATTTTTTGAAATTAATAGACAGTCAAAGCAAAAGATAAAATAAAGCAGACGGCCCTGGGTTAAGTCCTCTCCTCTGATTCTCAATCAAGTCGGGACGCGTCTGAAAGGACAGCCACTGTTCTCCTCTTTCTGAATGCGGTCGGATCATCAAATGACACTTTGCTGAAAATATTAAAACCTAGAGGTCAGGCCAAACCCAGCTTGAAGGCGAGGAGACATTCTTTGGTCTTAGAACAAGGGCATATTTGGAATTGCAAATGCAAATTCTTTGGAGACCGACTTGCCTTCCTGGCCTGCGAGTACAGACAGTACATTTGAAAGTGGATCTCACTTTAAATTTTGACAAGTGTTCGGAAGAGACACTCTTTGCAGCTTGAGAGAGAAGAAGAATGAAAACCAGCTTGCAGGTCAGAGTGTGTGGAGGGAGGGCGAAGACAGGCTAGCTCTGGAAGGGACCATCTGACTCAGTTTCTGCCTCTGCTGAGGGCTCTCTCTGATGTTGGGGGGGAGGGGCGGGGGAAAGGAGGTTCCAGGGGAAGTCCAGTGACATCATGGCAGCCAGTCCCATGGTACAGGTCCCTTGGAACCTGGCAAGCAGGCTGACGTTTTCCAGAGGAGGAGAGGAAGCAACAGAGGCTTGAGTTTCCTGGAAAACTCGTCGTATTTACCTGGTTTCCAGTGGTTTGTCGGTTTGGGAAATTCACCCAGCCCTGAGCCTCCTGGTCCAGTTGAATTCTGGTAGGGCTCATAGGAAGTTGCCCTCAGGCAAAATCTAGACCTGAGGGACTTGGCTGTGATCAGATTGCCTTCCTGTTAGAGCTTGGGCTGAGCGACCTGGGGTGCAGTCTGCCTCTTCACCCAGCCTTCTTCTACCCACGTGTGCTCTCTCGAGGATAAACACTGGGCTCACACTGCCCTGGGGAAATCAGGAGAAGAAACAAGTAAGGCGTGAACATTGGGTATCACCAGGGGCCTGGACTTGGCGTTGAGGCTTCCAAGCAACCTGAGGGTGAAGAAAAGCCTTGGGACATTTATCAAGGATCAATCAATAGACATCAGTGACGTGTGTTGGTTTATTCCTGGACGCTTGATTCTATTCCATGAGTCCGTAGGTTTATCCTTAGGCCAGGATCACCCCATCTTGACTATTCCTGCTTCGCAGAACATTTGAAATCAAGAAAGTGTGAGTCCTCCAACTTTGTTCTCCTTTCTCAAGATTGTTCTGGCTATTCCAGGCGCCTTGTGTTTTCATAGGAACTTGAGATCCGCTTGTCAATTCCTGCAAGAGAGGCCAGATGGAATTTTGGTCCCATGGCCTTTTACCTCTGAAAAGGGAAAGGAAGGAAAGCTATGGGCCGGTAAGGGAACCTTCTCAGCACAGTGATGCTGGGAACAGACATTGTCCATCCACCAGACTTACCCTGCAGACTCATGGTCTTACAGGCCAATAGAGCTGATATGGCTGGGACTGATGGTGACGGCTAGATGATCCAGGGTTTCTATCCAAGCCATCCCAATGGGGAAGCGTTTTGCTTATCCACTTGCCTATTCATTATGCCATGGTCACTCACAAAGAAATGAACCGATTTCCCTCACGTGTAAGCTACCACAAAGATTGGCAAAATGCACGATTTCAATTTGGAGTGTAGCATACCACCTTGAAATTAAATGGTACATCTCCTACAATGTTTAACCAAAGTCACTGAAATGTGACTAAGGCTATAGACGTTTGCTTGTCAATCAAGTTAGATCACTATGGATTACTTAATGCAACAGTTAATTATATGTGAACACTCACTGGTGTGTGCCTCAGCCTTCCCCTCCGTAAACAGACATTTTCTCAGCACTGTTCCCTACACCCAACATCTTTGAAAGACCCCAGTTCCCTGGTGGCTGATAACACAGTCTAATCACAGAAACCCATCTCATGGGTAGGACTGAAGCCCAGAGATGCCAACAGCCATGCTCTCTGCCCGAGAGAGAGGAGCCGGCCCCCATTGCCCCCCATAGGGAAGAGCAGAGATGGGAGGCAGAGTGAGAGTCTGTGAGCAAAGTCCTCAGGCTTCTCAACTGAGGTCCTCAGAGCCGCCCAAGATCTTTCAAAGCATTTCAGATGAGGGGAGGATGGGTATCCGGAATTCCTCACTGTTGGACACCCCCAGGGTGCACCGTGGCTACACCTGCAGACCCCCAGGGCTGGGTACCAACAGCGTCCAACCCCGGGCCTTACGGCCACCTTTACCATGTGGGCTAAGGAAACCAGGGCCCACATCCTCAGCCCCCACCTTCAAACCAAATCTTATCCCATGTTGCCTTGACAACACTGTAATTGTCATGACACCAAAAGGGTGGCCGGCCAAATCTAGAAGCCCCCAGATCATGCATGAATCCTCCCAGGCTTTGAATTTGTCTACCTCTCTCTCTCTCTCTCTCTCTCTCTCTCTCTCTCTCTCTCTCTCTCTCTCTGTAATGTAAAAAGTGATTGCCAAAATGCAGGCATCTTGTATCTCCTGTGTAGCCTGTATGTTTAGTGCAGGAAGCGGGCCTCCGATCCCCTTCCTTGCTCCTTCTCCCCTCCTGCCTTGCCCACTCCTTTCTCCTTGGAGCCAGGTGGAGCCAGCCTCTCCCGGACCCTCCTCTGCGGTCTCTGGCTCAAGGCAACCCGCAGAGCAGCGAGGGCCCGACTCCATTCCCTGCCACCCCCTGGGCAGTGCCTTGGCAGAGATTTGAAACGTTTCTATTTAAATGACATTTGAACAAACGAGAAGGGGTTCGGTTGTACGTCAATCACGTTGCCTGGGACCCGGTTGGGAGCCGGGTCCCCGTGGACAGTGCGCAGTGGCGTTCCCTCTGTTTTCGGATTCGGGCTGCTTTGTTCTCGGTCCAGGAAAGGGGAGGGCGGGGGATGCATTTGGCCTAAAATGAAACATTTCCCTTTTAAGTCAAAAACTCGAACATGGCTTGAAGGAGAGAGTTTAAGCTTCATAATCCCCGGTCCTGAGCAGAGCAGTAACAAGCCTGCAATTTCCTTTTTGGAAGAGAGAAGTCAGAGAGAGCTACTGGGCAGAGCAAACCGGCGCCCTCTGGGAGGGTGTGTTCCCAGGGCCATGCTCAGAAGTCACCTTCTGCAAGGCAGCGGGTCTGTCTCCTTCCTGGGTCCATGCAGATATGCTCTGTGATTCCATTGGTCAGGGGTTTGGGGTGGGGGGAGGCTCCCAGGGGCAGCCTTTCTGTGGCTCCCAAATCTTTTTCCACTTTCCGTGTCTGTGTGGGTCCCACCCACTGTACCCATCACCACACCAGCTGCGTCTGGTTCCACACTGGCCCTCCTGCTGCCCCATAGACTGCATGTTCTGCCCACCATCTCCCCCCCTCGCCCCCACCAGCCAACCAGCCATCCCCAAATGATGACGTCACAGGGGAGTGAGGTGGGATTCAGGTCTTTGCACAAATCGCTCACACTCCCCAACTTCGGGTTTTCTTATCCCAGACATGAGAAAATCGGACCATTTCACACTCTAAGTTATCATCCATTTTGAAAATTGTTTGAATCATCCTCAAGTAATAGCACTTAGGGACCCAGTATCTAAGTTAGAGTTTCCGTTTTTCTGCAGGCACGGATAAATGTCTTGCTAATTGGACCTTGACCGAGTGCTTCCAGCCCTCACTCTCAAAAGGCCTTGTGCCAGTTATTTAAACTCAGTCGATATTTGTTTAATTAACGGGCAAACGGAGACATGGGTGGGAGAATAGATGAATGAATGGATGACAGCTCTCTCGGACTAACCAAGTGTTTCTATCCTGCCCAGGGTTTGATGTCACAGTAAAAATCGCACCAGCAGCAGGTGTCAGAACACAGCAGTTCAAGTCCCAGCCATTGCTCGTTTCTTTCCGTCAGAACAGACCTGCCTCTGATTTGTCCATTTTGGAGACAGGGGTGCTTCTTTAAAGGGTGAGGTCACGTCTTTAGAACCTTGACTCCTTTCTCCAAGGAGAAAATTGCAGACTTCTAATTCTGTGTGTCCATGTTAATATTTACGTAGGAAGCTCTCTGGGTTCATCAGGACATTTTTTGGCTGCAAGTGCCAGAAATTCAACTCAACCGGGCTGAAGGCCCAGAGGAAATGGGTTGGTGCCTGATGAACAAAACCTTGCCTCCGTGTGTCACTGAAAGCAGGTATGTGAAGCTTTATCTCCATCTTTCAGCTTGACTTTCCTCAGTTTTGACTTCATTCTTAGGCAGGGCTTAGACATGGAGCTTTAAAAAATATGCTATACCTAAGGAGCCCCAAGCTTACACTCCAGTCCTTGGAGCCAGTGATCAAGTGTAAAAAGTAGGATTTCCCCAGTCGTTCTAGCTAAGATCCCATGGCTGACTCTGACAGGCCTGGCTTAGGTCAGGTGACCATTCCTAAACCAATGTGACCAGAAAAGTAGAATAAACATTCTCATTGGTCAAGCCAGCATTATAGTGGTGGCTGACTGAGAGTGGGCAAAGTGAAGAGGGGAGGTTCTATATTCAGAAGGAGAGATAAGGAGGACACACACAAAAATGCCACCTGGCCACTACACTGACTTGCCTATTCTGCCTCTGGCCGCAGCTCTAGTTTTCTCTGCTTTTCCGTAGGACACATTTAAGAGCATGGGACCTGTGAAGGGTTCTGGGGATCGCGGTATAGGACTGTGGCAGGTTGCATTTTCCAAAGATGGCTGCAATAACACCTTCTTTCCCAACACTTTCTTTGCTCCTCAACCCAGACACTCCCCCTCCCCTTGAACCTGGGGCCTGGTGGCTGCCTGTCCAATAGAGTATGTCAGGAGTGAGACTGTGTTACATCTAAGGTTAAGTCAGGACAATGCCTTGTTATTTTGGGATGTTCACTCTTAGAATGCAACCGCCATACTGTGAGGAAGCCCAAGCAGCCCGTGGAGAGGCCCTTATGAACAGAAGCTGAGGCCTGCAGATTCAACTGAGGCTCAGCGCCCAGACAACAGCCAAATGGGTGAGCCATGTTGAAAGGGAGCTCTTCGGCCCCCAGTTGCACAACCCCAGCTGAGGCCACATGAAGCAGATGAGCTGTCCCCGCCAAGCCCTGCCCAAATTGCAGATTCATGAGCAAAATAGATGACTCCATTGTTTTAAGGCACTAAAACATGGTTTGATGCATGGTTTGATTGACAGCAATAGCTGACCTACAGGAAGCCAACTGTTCCGGGAAGCAGTGTCACACAGATAACCAGAGTGTAATATGAACTGGGTGTGGCCACCAGGGAGGAACCCAGGAAGGCCCTGTGATCAGAGTCCTCTCCGAGCCCCACACGAGGGCCCAGCAAACATTTGTTTATTAAACCTTTTCGTCTCCCTGCAAAGTGTCTTACTTCCCTTTGAGGCCCCAGATCCCTGCCTTCTCCTTCTCAAACCATAAGACATCTATACGTCACTTTGCCTCACGGTCTTTGGAATCCTCATGGTTATGTGAATTGCCCAGATCTATCCTATGTCATTTTAGTTATATGATCAGCCATAAGAACCAAGAGGAGGAGAGGGAAATTTTCCCCTCCCCACAGAGCCCTCCTGAGCTCCTCCTTTTCAAAAAACAAAACAAACAAACAAAAAAAACTTCTCATAAGTCCAGTCCTTCTTATACCTTCCTGGCTACTCAGGCAGGGGAGTCTTGAAGGCACATGGAGAGCTGTAATGTTTTGTTTTCTCAGTGTTGTTCCCTACCCGCAGCTTCTTTAAGACCCCAGTTCCCTGGTTGCTGATAACACAGTCTAATCATAGAAGCCCATCCAATGGTGAGGCCTGAGGCCCAGAGCTCCTGGCAACCATGCTCTCTGCCCCATAGAGAGAGGAGTCACCCCCCAGGGAGGAGAGGAGAGGGGAGGCAGAGCAAGAGTCTGTGAGCAAAGTCCTTGGCCTCTGATCTGAGGTCCTCGGAGCTACCTGGGATCTTTCCAATCAAGACCCACCGGACACCCTCCAACATAGGAAATGCCAGGCACTGGCAAGGAGGGAGAGCACTCTCGGGGGGGGGGGGGGCGCTGTAACTTAGAGCAACCGCTTTGTCGCTATGAAGCAGAGCCTCCAGAGACTCTACGACTGAGCCAAGCCCACGCCAAGGTGTAAGCCTCAGAGAAATGCATACATGTTGTATGTTCACACAACAGGAAAAAAAACCCAGAACATCCAGTGCCCATCAGCAGTCTATACCGGCATGTGCTAAATAGAGTCATCCAGTGGGCACTGCATGTTGATGAGCACGAACAAACTTTATGTCAGCATCATGGATAAATCTCAAGTACACTCTGTGATGCATTTGTATAATGTTCAGGAAGTTCCATCTCCATCAAGTTCAAAACCAGGAAACCTAGTCTCAGGTGGTAGAAGTCAGGGCAGTAGGTGTTAGCGTTATGAAGGAAGAAGAAACTAGAAGGGGGCACGAGGGGGCACTTCTTCCTGAAGTTGGGACTAGGTCCTCTGGGCACACACTGCATTCCCTTTGTGAAAATCCACCAAGCCACCCCCAGTTCGCTGCCTGAGCCCGTCTATTTGTGTCAGGCTTTAAAACACTGCCTCGTTCAGAAATTGCCCCGAGCAGATCCCTATTGGCGGGATCCACGTGGCTTTGTCTTTTAGCAACGGCTCAGTTCTTTCAGAAATGAATCTTTCGTTGCTGCATCCATCTAGTTCGTCACAGCAATTTGCCCTTCAGCCCGTACGGACAGCTGTGCCTTCGGGACGTGCCGGCCAGCCCTTTGGGGGGATGCTTCTGTCTCTCGGCAAAGCCAGCTCTGCTCAGCACCTGGTCTCGCCTAGAATGGCACATTCACCCCATGACGTGCTCTGGCTAATTCTGTGTTTCGCGGAAAAGATTCCCCTAACAGACGAGGGAGAGGTGGAAAGAGCACAAGACGTGGAGTCCCATAGAGCTGGGCCATCAACGCGTGTCTGTCCCCGGAGCTCAGATGCTTGACTTCTCTGAGCCTCAACTTTCTTGTCTGTGAAATGGGATCGGGGCAGTGCCTACCCCAGAGGGCACCTGCGAGGAATGCATGGGATAGTACAGTGATCGGCAAACTCATTAGTCCACAGAGCGGCAAACCGTGGCTTGTGAGCCGCAGTTTGCCGACCACTGAGATAGTATGAAGCAACCAGCCCAATGTCCGGCATATTGAACTTCCCTAGTAAACAAATGTAAGCTATTACTGTTGTTGGAGGAGGAAAAGAAACCACCTTTTTTTTTGGGGGGGGGGTGGTGGTGAGTTAATTGCAAAATTAATGTGTTCTATTGAAAAAAAATGCAAAGCACAGGAAAGCATCCAGAAGAGAATAGAAATGGCCCAATGATAACCGGTCCTCAGGTTCAGGCGGGCAGGAAATGGACCTTTATTTCTTCCCGCTCAGTTTGCTTCCTGTTCTGAGCCAGCCGCCACCCACTGCAGCCGGCCTTCCCTCTCTTCTCAGCAGGTGAGTCCCGCCTTTTTCTGGGGCTGTGTCCAATTGGAGGTTGGGGGAAAGGGAGAAATAGGGGGAGGACGGAAGAAGAGGGATGAGGGAGAGGGAGGGGAAAAGGGGCAGGAGGGGAGGAGGAGGACAAGGGGGCCTGGGCCATGGATCAAGGCATTTTCTAAATGGTTTGCTGCCTATTGCCTCTCCCTCCCATCTGCAGGCCCTTTGTGTTCAGTGCCCCTGACTTGTGGGCCTCCTGAGCATGGGGGCAAGCCATGGTGTGCCCCAGATCCTCCCATCACAGCATCCTCCCCACACAGCAACCCCTCCCCCAACCCCACCCCCACCCCCACAGCATCCCCTCTCTGGGGTCAAAGGCCCCTTAGGAGCTGGCCTCACGTCCTGGGCTCTGGGAGCCTCTGATGTATCCTCCGTGTCTGCACAGCCCTGAGCATCCCCGAATGACAGGCAGACTCGGGGTTTCTCTCTCCAGCGTCTAAGCTCTCAGCCTTCTCTCTCTCCCCACCTTTCCAACTACCACCGTCCCTCCGCCCACCCCGTCCACCCCAGAAGATGGTTTTCTGGGGCGGGGTTGGGGGGAAGTGTACCCCTCATGCCTTTTGTTGTCTCAGCCCGAGACCTTTCTGCTTCTTAAGCCCCCAACCATGACGCCTTTCCTTTTCCAGCGCTTTCTGTCCCGTCCCTTTCCAGAGGCAACAAGCTCCAAAGAGCAGAACTTGAGAACCGAGGCTGGCGGGCCAGGAGGAGGTTCAGCAAAGGCTGAAAGGAAATGCAGATACAAAGATGTCCCTTGATATTTTAAAGAGACTGTCTTCACACGCACACACTCACACACCAACAAATATAATTCAGCTTCGTGACCTAATTTTTCCTCTTAGAGATGTATTATGGGCCCATCCAGTATCATTACAGCATCTTTATTCACCACATACCATTGGACAGAGGTGCCTCGTTGGCCTCACTGAATCCAGTGTTGGAGAAATAGGTTATTTCCAAATCTTTAATATTGTGAATAATAGTACAATGAACCTCCCACTCTCTAGCTGGGGGTTCAAAGACAAGGGCAAAAATGTCCCCAAGCCTCACTTTCTTAGCTTGTCAAGAAACATTGAAGGAATTAAATGAGATCATACTTGCAAATGCCTATTCAAGAAAGGGTGCTAACGATGACTACCCTGGTGATCATCACCACATGACTTCTTACAAATCCATGTTTCCCCCACAGTAAACACCTAAAAACGAAACTGCTGGGTTTAAGAATACATGTATGTTCTAAAATCTTTGATCAATGATTCGATTTACCTTCCACCTCCCTGCTAAAGCCCCCCGCCACTCCAGGCTGCGGCACCTGCCTCCCACCTGTTGTGCCTGTTGACTGCAAAGAGGCTCAGCTGGAGAACTGCCCTGGGCCGGTAGGAGCCACCCCTCTGGGAAGTTCCTAGAATGTGAGCTTGCACACAATGGCTGACTGACCACCTGCCGTGTCACTCGGGCTTCATGGCTGTCCTTGAGATGGGGCTGAGAGCAGACTTCAGCTGAGCCAGCCTTTGCTGGGCTTCTTCCTCTGCCTCCAAGGTTTTCTCCTCAGAGCCCCCCTCCTTCCATAAGTAAGCCGCTTGCAGGAGAATCCATCATAACAGTGTGGGCGTGGCCAGGTGGGCGGTCTGAGGTGCTTTATCCTACGAGGCTCTTTAGAAAAACCCAACAACAGAGTTTGGCAGGATGGGGCTGTGTGCTGGTGGGATGGGGTTCCCCATCCTGAAATACCCCTGCTCCAAATGGTTGTGTCTCCCCAAACACGTGCACAGGGCGCCCTCAGCCCGCAAAGCCAGCAGAGTCTCAGAGGCAAAGTAGGAGCAGAAGAGCCACGCAATGACACACAAGCCAGCGCCAGGACAGGAAGAGGCACTGCCTCACTGTCCTTCACAAAGACAGGCCGGGGAAGCCGGAAATCGGGACCAGGGGACCAGGAGTGTGAGAGGGGCAGGCAGGCTGAGGTGCAAACAAAGGTGGTTGAGACCAAGTTCAGAATGAGGCCAAGGCGAAAGGTGAACCGTCTGACCCAGTTCACGTACATTCATTGAACAAGGACATTCGATGATAAGCAAACGGCCTGTAGCAGAAAAAAAATAATAAACCACCTGGTACTGCCTTTAGGTTGATAAGCCAATCTCTCTCTCTCTCTCTCCCTCTCTCTCTCCCTCTCTCTCTCTCTCTCTCTCTCTCTCTCTCTCCCCCTCCCTCCTTCCCTCCCTCCCTCCCTCCCTCCCTCCCTCTCTCTCTCTCCCTCTCTCTCTAACTGAAGTGCCCGTTCTGGGCAGCCTTCTGCTCCATCCACACTGGTAATAGTGACAAGACTTTGATGTCCTCCTCATTCAACAGAATGTTGTTTAGTTCAAAGTGAAGAACAGAAGCCATTCTTTGCTTTTAAATTATGAGCTCCCTAAGTCTTCTGTAATGATATAGTTTGACTGAAGTGTGCAGTTTATTAACTACATAAAGACGACATTATCAGAGCGGAGAAAGGGCGCTGTGAGTTCTGCCTTTCAGCCTAGCAGCAGGGTTCCCGAGACTTTGATCTCAATCAATGCTAAATGTCTTTGTGAGATAGAGAGACAGCTGAAATTATCTTTGGCGTGGCGGCAGCATCAATTATTCAAGCCCTTTTCCTTATGAATTAAAGTGTTCTTCAACTTCTACCCCACTTGTGGGTCTGGGTGTGTTTTTTCTTTTCTTTTTTCTTTTTCCTTTATTGTGTTTTCCCAGTTATTCCAGGAAAGGCACTTGGAAGAAATCTCCAGGCCTTCCCTCATCATACTCCAGCTGACCTTTGAAAAATCTACATCCACTCTTCTTCCTCCTCCTCCTCCTTCCTAATTGCTCTCCCCACCCTCCCTCCCAGCCCTGGCCTTCTCGGAGGTGACCCCAAGGACTGTGCACAGAAAAGGGGACATTGTTTCTGTTTGGCTTCGTGCCAGAGTGGTCAGCAGAGGCCAGTGAAGTGGCCCTTTGACAAGAAGTGTTGGTCTGAAATGTGATGAAACGGAGGCGTCGGCCGGCTGTCGGAACCCCTCCCAGCTGACCTCAGCTGCTCCCGGTGCCTCCCAAGGAAGAGTTCCACTATCCAACTGCCCCTGTGACCAAGACCCAGTTCTCCCTAATACACACGCACCCTTCCGGGACGGGGACTTGCAAACTGCAGGCTGAGACCCGTGAGTGGGTCAGCAAGCCAACCTCATGGATCCCGTCCAGCAGAACAGAAGAGGAAAGCACACATCAGAATGTATTTGGTAAATTAAGTATTCTTTCTTGAAACTTTTGTTTCAGATACGAGTGCAGAGTCACTATATGTTATCACAAGTCTCTGCCCCAAAAGAGACCCTGAGACAAGGATTTGGAGGTAAGTAGCTCATTTAAGGAGTGATTCTAGAAAGTACTGTGACGTAGTGGAGGGCATGAGATAGGAAGGGAGGAAAGCCAGTGGAGTATGCTGATGGCTGGGTTACAACTCTGAGCCACCTCAGCTCTGCCCCTCCGGGGACACTCTGAGAAACCCTGTGGAACGTACTTCAGAGATTCCCACCAACTGTGAGGGAGCTGGAACGTCGGTCCACAAATGCCCAACCTCCATTGGTTGGGGTCTCACCTGGCATTAGGTCCCTGGCACCTCTAGGATGCCCTGAACATAGACCAAGTGTATCTCCCATAGCCAGAGAGGAGGCAGTAGGATGATCATAATTAGACAGTCATGGCAGTGGGGGTTGAAGAACATGTACTTTTTACATTGTTATACCCATTGCAGGGAGACAGGTACTCACATATTCTTTTGAGAGTATCCTCCAGTAAGACCAGTGGTCAGCAAACTGCAGCTCTCGAGCCACATGCGGCTCTTTGGCCCCTGGAGTGTTCTAATGCCACTTCTTCAAAATAGACTCGCCCAGGCCAAAAACCGACTTCTGCGCATGGGCCACGAAGTTTCCGTCGCACTGTATGTGCGCCGCCTGCACGGGGTATTCTGTGGAAGAGCCACACTCAAGGGACCAAAGAACAGCATGTGGCTCGAGAGCCACAGTTTGCCGACCACTGGGTAAGGCAAATGATCAACAGGCATTAGGAGCCTTAAAATTTCTCCTCCCATTGACCAAACAACCCTAGGTCTAGGAACTCTTTGTAAGAAGTATCTATAAAAGTGAAAAATTAGAAATAGCCTATAAATCCAACAAAACGGGATTAAATAAATCATGTTGGGGCCCTACAGTTGAATATGATCCATTATTTCAAATGATGTTGAATATTTATTGTTAGGAAAAAACTGACATAACCAATTAAGAGGGGAGAGGAAAGGCAGTTATTAAACTGGATGGAGGGTATATGGGATCTGGAAACTTGTCTATAAATCTAAAACTATTCTCAAATAAAAAAGTTTACCTTGAAAAGCAAGTATTTACAGTACTATCTAATTTCCAGTTGACACGCACATCTAGAAGAACATGCCTGAAGGTGACTCACAGTGGTTATCTCTGTGGGGGGGGGGAATTAGGGAGCTTTTATCTTCTACTTTTTACTTATCTGTATTTTCTCTTTTTCTTTAATGAATATGCATTACTTTTGTAATAAAAATAAATAAAATTTATCTTAAATCATCTTAAATGTACCATAAATATTCTTTTAAGACAAGCTTAGCAAAGAGGGAAGGAAGAAAGACTAGAGGCTAGAAGAAAATAGTGTCAAGAGATGTTTAAGATTTCATTTTCATCCATATTCTGGCCACAAAATAATATTCTGGCTATATAGAAAATCTTAACATTATAAAAATGTAGGAAACACACAATAATCACACATAATCTTGCTTCTCAGAGATGATCACTTCGAAGCAGACACCGGTTCCATAGAACTATTTCACCACTTCTGGAGTTCCGTCTCTGGGTTCAGTGTGGTTTTGCTTCTAACCTTCAGCAGAAGGTTTACCCTCAGGTAACTGGAGCTGTTTTGCTCAAATGTGCAGAGGGGCAGACATGGCTGGGCAGATTACATGTGAAGGAGTACACAGTACTGTGAGACATGACTTGTATTCCAGAGTCCCCTGTCAGAGGAGACTGAAGTTACTCTCCATGATTCTGAGGGCACATCCCTCCCTGGCCTTTTCCCTTTCCCCGCCCTGCTTCCCCCACTCCTGAACTGGGTTCTCTTGGAAGCACTGTCATAATAAGTCACTTGCACATGAATCCTCATCTCAAGGTCTGCTTTTAGGATACCCTCCTACAGTGCTGCTGTTGATGCTTTAATGTATCTCCTTCCATTCTTTTTTCTATACTTACAACATATGTTGTATGACTCTAACACATTGTATTTTATGAAATATATGGCTCTGCTTTACCCAGGATCCAATGTTGAGAGAGCCATGATTGGCCACATGACTCATGGCATCCATGGATTAAAAACATTGTGATGGCTGGAGAGAAGCAGAAGTGCTTTCTGGCATGGCGTGCAGAGGAAAATCTGTCCTCTGGATTATAAGAGAACCACCCCCTCAACAACTTCCTACAATGATCATAGTTAACAAGTTCCACAAGCTGATGGCAAAGAACCAAAGTAGTGTGGCTGAGGGGAAGGGCGCTCTGATGCTTTGATAAAATCCCAGGATTAAATTCAGTGTGTAATCAGGGATTGCACAAGAAAAGGCCTCCAGGGACAAGGTGGGTAATATAAAGAAGGTACCATGCAAAAAAAGTTACTGAACTTTGAGTTATTGTCTGTTACCTAACCCTCTTAATAAATTCATAATTAAAGTAATTGTAGATGATTCATTTGAGTTTTTCATATTCACAATTCTATTAGCTACAAATGACATTTTTCTCCTTTTCCAATTTCTAAACTCTTGCTCCATTGTTTAAAAAAACAATAAAATTATAAAGAAAATAGTAAAAAAAATAGTTATAAGAAATATAAAACATCATGATATTGGTATAGAGATAGCAGAAAGATCTAGTAAAATTTCTGAGTAAGTGTTATATATGCAACAAATATAAATTAAGGGAAATATAAAATTTTGTATATATCTTTATTATAATAGATGTGTTGACATTTATTTATCTGTATGTCTGTCTTCCTATGGAGACATTCCATTATTCAAGGGAGGAGATAGTTTCTTATATATCTGGTGTTCAATCAATGTTTATGGCACTGATATTTGAATGAATGAACTTATGCCCTGGCTTAAAAATTTCCCTAAAATGTATAATGTATATTCTTTTACATCTACTCCCCAAATAGTTCTTTCTTTCTCTTTTTCTCTTTCTCTCTCTTGCTCTCTTTCTTTTCTGCTTCTTTGGAGTCCTTATGACCTACTTTGTTACATTCCAGACCAAGCACTATCTTCTCATTCTTGACCTTCACTCTCTTGCACTCAAACGGTTACCCAAGTCCCGTTGATCTTACCACCTACACATCCCTCAAATCTCTCTGTTCATCTCCTTCTTCATCACCACCTCCTTGGTTCATCTAACTCATTTCCCACATTGCTGCTAAAGAGAACATTCAACCATACAAATTACAGTATGTCCTTCCTGATTTGAAATCTTTTTATGGCTTTCCACTGTCTTTGTAGAAAAATGTCATCTTTAGAGTGGTGCTCATAATCTGCCTTACCCCTCTAGCTTTATCCCCGGTCTTCCCATCCCTCACACCAGTGTCTAGCCATATGAATGTCTTGCAGCATCCTGAAAAGATCAGAAGAGCTGCTCTAGCCAGTTTTGCTCAGCGGATAGAGCATTGGCCTGCAGATCGAAGGGTCCCAGGTTCGATTCCAGTCAAGGACATATACCTCGCATGCAGGAGGCAACCAATCAGTGTGTTTCTCTCACACTGATATTTCTCTCTGTCTTCCCTCTCTCTCCCACTCTCTCTGAAAATCAATGGAAAAAATATCCTCGGGTGAGGATTTAAAAAAAAAAAAAAAGATCAGAAGAGCTACAGATCAAAAGTGCTGATTGTGAGTTACTTAATTTTTAATGAACAAAATGGGAAAACATATGAACAGTAAATAAACTCCCTTTCTTAATTCCTTTTAAACTTGGGATATGTGGATGGAATGGAATAATAAAAAGGCCTTTAGTGGAACAACAAAGTTTAGGAACCCATGAGATACAAAGGAAACATATATGATCACAAATATGTGTGAGGGAAGGGAAAATAATATTATTACTTGTATGCCCCAGATCACACACAATGGGTGGAGTGGAAGAAAAAGTTGTTTAACAATAAAGCCTACTTTTCTGCATACAACATAGGAATGACATTACCAAGGAATTTCAACTCTGTCTTGGAAAAAAAAAAAAAAAAGAATGGGTTGAAACTCACCGAAAATGAGACTTAATGAGGTTAAATATGTAGCGTGAGCCTATAGGGAGAATACACTGAAGGACATATAAGTTACGAGTGGGGCTGAGGCATGAAAACTGTGTGATATGGAGTGGCCACACGGTTGACCACCTACCTGGGTGCCCTCAACAGAAACTCATGTTCTCTAGCCACCAGTGGGACCTCAGCGCTGCTGGGCAAACCTCTGTATTCCTCTGGCCACTGTCACTTCCTCTCTCCTCCAGATCTTGCTTTTTTACCTTCTTTCCCTCTCTCTTCTTTCCCTCTGCTCAGTCCCTCAGTACCTTCCTCTATTCCCAGGTCATCACCATCTCCATTATGCCTCTGAGGGTGCCCACCAAAACTACATCACCACTCCTATCTCCTCTCCCAGAGACCCATTGGGCATTGTCAAACTCAGCATCCTGCATTTATCTCACCCGACCCTTCCCCCTCGTCCCGTTTCCGGTCCCATCCAATGGTGGCAGCCATCATTAACTGCTCCTTTCCCCTGATGGCATGGCCTATGACTGTTAACCCCTCTGGCTGTTTTGTTCTTTCCTTCCAAGTCTCATTGTCGGCACCCCATTTGGTCCCCTTATCTGTTCCATCCCATGAAGATTTCACAAACTTTCTGTTGCTTCACGGCCCAGTCCTTCCCAAACTCTGCCCCCAGATTTCTTTTTCTCAAGCTCAACTTCCATCAGCTAGAGTCAGGCTCAAAACCCTCCCTGGCTCCCCACTGCCTATCTAACTACGTCTGTTCTCAGCTCAGCTCTGGGGTCAACCCGTCGAGGACATTATGTCCTACTGTCCCTTTAATAAACTGGGTTCCTCGTGATTCTTGGCTGCATCCCCTCTTTCCTGTCAGTCCTCTGTCTCCATCCGCTGTCCTGTGGTTTCCTCCAACTGGGACGCTTCCTGTTGCCCCTCCGTCATGTAGGGTTCAACCTGAACTCATCTGTGAAAGCCCAATGGCACCAGTGGGATGATTCCCTCCCCCCTCTGAAACGCTCTTCTCCTGCTCACATTCTGCTTCGTGTCATTTTAATGCATGCTGTAGAGCCCTGAAAACTCAGAAAGTCCTGGAGGACAGCGGCCATTCCAGCATCCCGGCACCAACCACACTGTAAGTCCTCAGAATGGGTGTTGAAGAAAAAACCCCTTAAATTATTAATGTTGCTGAAACTCGCTGAGCCAGGCCACATCTATTGACAAACCGCTCTCTTCCTTAGCTCTGCTACTAACATCACACACACACACCCACTCACCTGCTCTTTCCTCTCAAGTCAAGCAGAGCAGACACAGCCCTCATTACAGGCCCCGCTGATGGCTCTTTCTCCAGACCCAGATCTTTTGCCCCGAGGGTGCCAAGCCAACTCCCCCAGATTAGAATCTCCGTCTCAGGGCTTAGCTGACTTCTGAGGATCTCCTTCTCTGTCTTCCTGTCGTCAACCTCCCACTCCTTGTTCAATCCCCAGGCCCAGGAGCAAAGCCAAAGCTTGACCCCAAGGCAGTGGCCCCCTCAGAACCAGCTGAAGAGCAAAAGAAACCCTGACTTCCCCGAGATCAAAGCTCTGTGCAGCCGGATCACCCGTGGCCTAATGCCACGCTGCTATGGCAACATGAATTTTAAGCAGACATCTGCAGAACCTGCTTCTTCTATGTCGGCAACCCTGGAGCCAGCCTCTCTGGGGTGGGAAACCCCACAGTGAGGATCCAGGATGCGCCTGAGTTGTTTTCTGGGGTCACCCTGTAGCTGACATCCTGAGGCCTGAGATAGGGAAGTGGGGAGTGGATCACACTATGTTTCCAGAGAAAGACTGCATTCCTGGGGAAGATGTGGGGGCACCAGCAACCTCAAGGGCAGAATCCAACAAGGAAGCTGAAAACAGTTCCTCGTTTCTCTCCCCTGCAGAACCCAGGCTCTTCTGTATCCTTTGTGTTCATGCAAAGATGATTGACACAGTACCCAATCCCGGGATGTCACCATCTCTTGGCGGGGGGGGGGGGGGGGGGGATAAATCAGATATTAAAACAACACAAGTTAGTGTATTGAATTGTGTTGTGTTGTAACTGAAATCATAATCTGTGCACTGGGGCCACTGCTGATGGTGGCACAAACAGGCTGGGATGTCTCACAGGAGACAGGCAGGGAGGCACACGCCCAAAAGGAGACAGGCAAGGAGGTACAAGCCCCCCGGTCTCTGTGGTCATCCACCCTGTCCTATCCTCCCAGGCTTAGGACTGTGCAAGGGTACAGGAACCCTGGCATACTTGGCTCATGTCCTGCTGGCTTCTAGAAGAACATGCTTGACTCCAGGCGGTCTCACTGAGTAAATATCCGTACGGACCACGTGACATTGTCCGTGTCAGTTCTGGATGTGTGTAAGGAGAGGTTGCCCTCATATATTCTCACTGTCAGAAACCTGGATGTCTCACAAGGCAATTCAGCAGGTGGACTGGTCTTTAAAATGTGCACACTTCTTAACCCAGCAACCCCTCTTCTTTGTTTCTGTTCCAGGGAGGCACTTGTAGAGATGCACACAGAAGAATATACCAGGATGTTCAATACAACATTGTTTGTTTTCATGAAAAATTGGAAGCAACATCATATTCAAACCATGACACAAGCATAATGTATGAGTTTCCTGTGGCTGCTGTATCGAAGAGCCACACACTGAAACAATAGAAACGTATTCTCTGGCTGTCCCAGGAGCCAGAAGTCCAAAATCAAGCTGTCAGTAAGGCCACGCTCCCCCTGAAAGTTCTAGGGGAGGCTCCCTTCTGCCTCTTTTAGCTCCTGGTAGCCCCGGGACTTCTCAGCATTCTTTGTTTGTAGCAGCATCACTCTGGTCTGTGCCCTCATCTTCATATGGTCTTCTTTCCTCTGTGTTTTTCTTTCTTGCTTTCTTTCTTTCTTTTAATCCTCACTGGGGATATTTTTCCATTAACTTTTTTAGAGAGAGTGGAAGAGAGATTGGTTGCCTCCTGCATGAGCCCCAATCCGGGCCCAGCCTGGGGAGACACCTGCAAGCGAGGTACGTGCCCTTGACTGGAATTGAATCCCGGGCCCTTCGGTCCGAAGACCGGCACTCTGTCCACTGAGCCAAAATGGCTAGGGCTCCTCAGTGTGTTTCTGTGTGTTCTCTCCTCCTAGAGGATTTCCATCACTAGATTCAGGGGCCATCCTAATCCATTATGACTAGTATTTCAGAAAAAGAAAATAAAAAAGAAAAGAGAAAAGAAATAGCAGAAAGAATTTTTTAAAGACACTAGAAATTGCAGATCAATAACTACTTTGAAGTCATTGACTTTTCATCTTGTTTCCAAAAAACAAACACTGGAGATTCATGAGAGATGTAAAAGTGAAATAATGGAAGGGCCACCAGTGCAAAACATCAACCTCAATTTACAGAGTGTTGTAGCTGTACCATCGGGAGATTTTTATCTTCACTGACATTGCATCTTCAAAACCTCAAACCCCAAGCTGGGTGTGGTGCTTATTTTAGGTTCTGTACAAAGATGAGGCTGCAGACAGGCCTCCCGCCCTTTAGAACTTCCCATCCTGGAAATGTAATGAGAGGAGAGTAATAACCCCTAAAATAAAATCCAATAAGCATGACACAGCAATAGAGGCCTGCACTCCGGTCGTCCAGAAACTTGGCTGAAAACCCCAGGAGCGCCATGTTACTACGATGCTTCAGTGTCTCTTTGCCTCGAAGCCAAAGAAGAATGGGGGGACATGGAGGAGTCACACAGAGAAAGACCAGGGCTGGGGACTCTGCCAGGAATGCAGAGAGCCCTGTACTCTGGGTCTTCCCGACATCTAATTAACAGCATTACAGCAGAAGCTAATGACTCGGCCTGCCTGGAGTGTGGGCCCTCCTGGAAGTGAGCCTCGCGGGTCTCTCAGAATGGGTAGCCATGCTTCCCTGCGGGCGCAGGTGCGTTTGCTTTGACCTTATCCCCTGGGCCTCCAGGAACTGAATCCCAGATGTTTGCTGCCGGCTCCTTATAGAGGTGGACGCCGTCCTCATGCTGTATCTTCTGGATAATTCCTCACCCTGTTCTTTTGCGTTTTGTGGAAGGTAAATATGCTGAGATTGATTTCCTAGGATCTGGCCTTCCCTACCACATGCTCCTCACACACACACAGCCACAGTCTGGGGCCAACAAGACTTTCTCAGACACCCCATACACATACTCCATGCACACACATATCAGCATATAACTTGTGGCCCTGGGTGCCTGCATAGACACATGTGCACACGCAGGCACGCTCACACACCTCCATGCACGTGGGCAGACTCCCTCCCCTCCATGGACGTGGCAGATGCTGACACACCAGCACCCAAACCCAACCCAGCAGCCCCCATATGCTCCTCCTACTCACAGGGGCCTTTGAGCACCCCCTTGCTGCTTCCTGAGAAGAAAATGAGCTGCTCCTCCCTCCCTCCATTACAGGGCCATACACAGGCCCTCCCATCAGCACCATTTATTACCGTTACATGTCACCCCACTATGGGCCTTCTGGGTGCCCCAGCCCCCCAGCCTCATCTCCTCAACAAGGAGCTGGCAAATCGCTCCGGCTGAAGGACGAAGTTTAATCGCTTTCCAGTCCTTGGAGTTAGAGCTTGTCCCAAAGAGACGACCCTAAAGGGAGGGATTCTATTGGCTGCAGTCCTCAGGCGAGGGAGGAGTTTTCTTTCCACTCAAGTTTTTTCTGCCGAGTCCCACCCTCACTCACAGCCATCAGGAACAGAGAGCATTGGCCCCTCGGCCTTATGGGGCACAGCAGCCAGGAGGATTCTGCAGCGGCCCTGCAGCCAAGGTCATTTCCAGGAGCCCGAGGCTCAGCGAGAGGCTTCTCTCTCCCAAGGTCCCCACCTCGGCCAGCTTCAGGGGCTCTGGGGTGAGGACCAGGAGGACAAGGCCCACAGCGCCTCCCACTGCTGCTAGTGCCCCCCAGCCCCACCAACACAGGGGAAAGCACCTGTCTCTATGTCCTTCTTCCTTCTTCTCCAGCACAGGCTCTGCATTTTAACGGGCAATCCCAGCCACCTCCCTTTGGGGATCCGTGAGCCTCGCACTCCCTCTTCTGGTGAAGCGTGAGGAGGAGAAGGGGCCCAGAGCGGAGGGCTGGGTCTCAGAGGCCAAGGTGAGCAGAAGTCCATGTCCCCTCCCTGTCCCCAGCTCACCTTCTGGGCACCCAGGAGTCTTGGAGTCCTTCGCCAGTACAGACTCTTTAAAAATCCTCCTTCTTCTCTTTCCTGGCAGCTGATGCAGGGGACAGCACTGTCTCCTCTCGGCTCAGTGACGTCACAGCCTCAAGAGGGCCACCCAGTGTCCCCTCCCCCAGCCGCCTAGGACTCCTGAGACACTGCTCTGCTGGCAGGTTTTCACTGGAAGGAACGTGAGCACGTCCCTGACACCCTGACTGATGTGACGGGTATGAAAACAGGCTGTTTTCTGTCCCCATTTCTGCCGTGGCCCCGAAGGCTGGGAATACATCAGTCACTACCAAGCGCTTGCCGAGGTTCCCATGAGGTGCTCACCACGTGGTCGGGAGTAGCCCGGGCCATGGGAAAGGCTATAAAAAATCCTGGTCCTCTGTTCACCTCCAGAGACTCTGACATGACTGGACTGGGTGTGTCCGGACACGGGGACCTGTCCAGGCTCCCCAAAGGAGAATCATCCGACCAGTGGCTTGGGGGCTTTCTCAGACACTCCACACACACTCCACACACACACTCCACACACACACTCCACACACACTCCACACACACTCCACGCACAAACTCCACACACACACCCCACGCACAGACTCCACACACACTCCACACACACCCCACACACACACTCCACACACACTCCACACACACTCCACGCACACATTCCACACACACACCCCACGCACAGATCCACGCACAGACTCCACACACACTCCATGCACACACCCCACGCACACACTCCACACACACACTCCACACACACACTCCACACACACACTCCACACACACACTCCATACACACAATCCACACAAACACTCCACACACACACTCCACACACACACTCCACACACACACTCCACACACACAATCCACACACACACTCCACACACACACTCCACACACACACTCCACACACACACTCCACACACACACTCCACACACACACTCCACACAAACACTCCACACACACACTCCACACACACACTCCACACAAACACTCCACACACACACTCCACGCACACACTTGCCAGGGTGTAACGTGCGGCCCCGGGTGCCCGCGTACACACGCGTGGAGAAACGAGATTTAAAAAATACCAGTCCTGCCCTAGCCAATTTGGCTCAGTGGATAGAGCATCGGCCTAGGGACCTCCAGGTCCCAGGTTTGATTCCGGTCAAGGGCACATCCCTTGGTTGCAGGCTCCTCCCCAGCCTGGGCCCTGGTCGGGGCTCTTACAGGAGGCAACCAGTCGATGTGTTTCGCATACATCCATGTTTCTCTCTGTCTTCCCCTCTCTCTTCCACTTTCCCTCTAAAAAAAAAAAAATCAATGGAAAAATATGCTCGGGGTAGTCCACTCACCCCGATGTTCCCGGCCTTTGGACAATTAAGTGACAGAGGCAGCAACTCCTTGTGTTTGAACTTCCTTCCCTCTGGGGTCTCTTTGTCACCGCGCTTCAGCCTGGGCCTCAGCTGACCCAACCGGTGACTCCTTCAGGCTCTGGTCCTCGCTACTGAGATCCGAGTGAGCTCGGTTTCTCTTTCAGGTCCTGGCGGCGGAGGAGTGGAGCCTGCAACACTCTGTGCAAGTTCGGGGCTGAGCTTCTCCTTTCCCGACACCGCTGTTGGTCAACGAAGAGTGCGATCCTTCAATCTCATTTCAGAGCAGCTTTGCAAAGAAAGCCATCGCATTCGCTGGCCCCTCCCCTCCCAAGAAGGCCCTGGCCTGTTTCACTTAATCTGGGAGAAACGGCTCCTGACCACAAGGTGAGTGGCCTTTAGTGAGCCCCCGGGAGTGGATTCTGTAGAACCTAAACCTCAAAGCTCTTTCCGTGCGGAAGCTGTGTTTTCCTGCAGGGTCGGCGAGCCCAGGCCTTGGCCATGCACCTCCCCGCCAACGGGTGGTGACTCAGCAGCCCCAGTATTTATGGGCTAAGTGAGGCAAGGTATCAGGGGTTAAAAGCAAGTGTGGGGCCCTTAGCTACTAACTGAATTCCGATAAAGCGGAGGATGAGACGGGAGGGCATGATGAATGGTTGGGCAAACCCCTTGACTTTATTTTTCTCCTGGTGACTTCCCATGAATCCTTTGGGAAACGTGTTACTCACCCTGTAACCCTTCATCGCAGCCCACTGTCCAACCCCAGTCAGATCCCGGCAGGACCCCTCGGGCCATGCTGCAGGGCTTTGGGCAGAAACAAAAGACACGAGGAACCTGCTCAGCATTTATTTCAGGGACCAGGTCACCTTTTGTTGTGGAGGGATAGGGGCCGTCCTGTGCATGGAAGGGTGTTCAGCAGCAGCCCTGGCCTCTGCCTACTCGATGCAGGTAGCTTCCCCAGCCAGTCCTGACAACCGAGACTGTCGGGCATGGCCCAGTGTCGCCTGGGGCCGACTTTGTACCCTGGTGGAGAGCCACTGCTCTAGATGAATTCCATGCAGCAAGGAGTCACTGCTGCAGCCCGGGGCCTAGCACAGTGCCTGCCACACGGCAGGGGCTCCAGGAAGACCTGTGGCATGGGTGTCTGGAGAAGAGTTGGAGGTGGGGGGGATGGGGGGGACACCAAGGCCCAGCCCTGCAGAGGTGCCCACTGGATGGATACAGCAGGCACAACAGTGTGCACTCAGATCTCCTGCTCAGGCTTCCCACAGGTGCTCCCAGCCCATGGCCTTGCCTGGTCAGGGCGCTAATGCAAGAGGACAAGATGCAGGACACCTCTGACAAAGGCTTTGGCTGAGGGACACCCCAACAGCCTGGCTGAAACTTTCTTGGAACTGGGCTCCCATCAGAGACTCTCCCTGCTCACTCCTCCCTGCCATAGGTCAGCCCAGCATCATGGTCCGAAGGCCCGCACCGCTTCCCCAGCTCTTACTCTTCATTCTTCCCAGGTGTTTCCCCAGCAGAGCCTGTACCCACCTCACCCCGCTTTGGCATCCGCTTCTTGCTGGATCTGAGCAGCACAGCTGGCCTTCTAGAAGGCTGCCTTCTCCCAGCCCCCTTCCTGGGTGGTGCTACACCCTAGGGCCGTGGTCGGCAAACTATGGCTCGAAAGCCACGTGCAGCTCTTTGACCCCTTGAGTGTGGCTCTTCCACAAAATACCACGGCCTGGACAAGTCTATTTTGAAGAAGTGGCGTTAGGAGAAGTTTAAGTTTTAAAAAATTTGGTTCTCAAAAGAAATTTCAATCGTTGTCCTGTTGATATTTGACTCTGCTGACTAATGGGTTTGCCGACCAGTGACCTATGGGGCATCTCCCTGGCGAGCTCCATGGCTAAAGCATCACGCACAAGCCAATTGATAGCTCGTACATAACTAAGAAAATCACACACACACTAACATTTCAATCCCAGAGACTCTCACTAGTTAACCTTTTATCCGTCTTAAGGCAGCAAGTAAAGCCATTTTATCCACATGCCGAAGGAGGGAAGGTCAGAGGGTGGGAAGGAATTGGCCACTGGACCCCAGACAAAGCCCGCTTCCCCTAAATCCACGTCATCTCGTCTCTCAGCCCTCAAGTCTGATCTTAACGCACTTCGGTTCGAGAGCGTCCTGCTGCCTCATCCAGCAGAGTCTTCGGGAGCACCTGCTTGGTCCCAGGCCCCGGACTCAGCCAGCTGTGCCCTAGGCCAGGCTCTCCCAGGGGCAGATGACCTCCTTCTTGATGGCCTGGTCACCCGAGGCTCCTGGCCCCGTGTCCTCTGAGTCCATCAGGTAGGCGCCACTCTCCACAGGCACGTCCATTTTGATCTGGAAGAAGCTTCAGACGCAAGAGGAAAGCAAGTATAGGAAATGCAGGGGGAACACCAAATGGAAACAATGAGTAACATGCACACCCAGAGACATATGTGTACACATGCACACACAGAGACATATGCACGAATATACATACATGCACACGCCCACAGGCATATGTGCACGCGCATGCGCGCATGCCCACACACATGTATGCACACACCCACAGACGTGTGCACACATACACACCCACGGGTATATGTGCATACACACACATGCCCACAGACATGCACACATGTGTGCTAACAGGCATCTGCTCACATACCCATACACGTGCATGCACACCACACAGCGCCACACACACTGGTTCTTACTTCGTCACTCTCCTGGATTTCAGCCGTGGCAGCTGCTGACCCACATCCCCGAGGGGCTGCACCTTCCCATGGGACACGGGGGGGCACTTGGGAGAGAGCCTGGCAAAGACGGGGGAGGCCAAACAGCCTCGTCTCAGAAAACTGCTGAAGGACAGAGCCATGCGGGCCTTGAGAGGGGCCCTGGGCGGGGGCCGGGGCCAGGGGCAGTCGGCGGAGGCCTCGCTGGCATCTGCAATGGAGGGTCCTTGGCCAGCACTGGATCCACTGCCCTCGCCCTTCTGCTCCGAGCCTTCCAAGGCCAGTGTAATGGGTGAGGGGCAGATGGTGCTGCTGGGCCTCCGCATGAAGCGGCCTGGCGAGGGGAAGGGCTTCCTGGGGGAGCGGCAGGAGGAGGAGAAGGGGCTGGAAGGAGAGGGGGGCACGCAAGTCCCTGTGTACACGGCCAGGTGGGGGCTGGGCGCAGCGGGCTGGCCAGGCTGCAGGGAAGGAAACAGAGCTCAGAGTGAGTTGGGTGCTGGTCATGGGCCCAGGGGCTGCCCCCTGATAACTCAGCCCCTGCCCGTGCCCAAAGCACAGGTCTGGTGTGGCTTCACCTGGGAAGTTGGAAAGGGGGCCCACAGCCACCTGTGACAATAGCACAGACACAGGCCTTCTGCCAAGCCCTGTCCCGAGTCTTGTCCCCAGACTTGGGCCCTGCATCCCAAGGCACAGTCTGGTCATCCTCCAGGCCTGGGATGCTGAGGTGAGGCCAGGTAAATTTCCAATCCCCCCTCAGGTCTGGTCCCCCAGTGAGCAATGCTTAGTACCTGCCACACACTGTCATCCCTTCTCTATTCTTGGTTCCCAACCTCAGGGATGGAGGCATCGGGAACATTTGAACAGAGTGACAGAGATGGCAGGAGAAGCCCCAGCTGGTGCCTGGCTGACTCTTCCTGAGACCACACACACTGACCTGAACCCCCACCTGTGTCCACAGATACACCTAGGGATTGGATGGCCTGGACCCAGCACCTCCCCGTGCCTCCTGCGGGCAGAGCAGGTGGTTGGGAGGACAGACTGTGTGTGCGACCTGGACCAGCTGGGAGAAGGAGGCAGGCAATACGCGGCGGGAGGTTACTCATTGGAGAAGTGGCTCAACCTCCCTTGGCCACCGAGGACCCCTGTCCGGTAGCACGGGGGTGGGAGGCCAGGGTCAGGCATGCTTCAGCCGAAGGAGCCTCAGAGAGAGCCTGCCTGAGCTGGAAAATTAAAATCGGAAGTTCAGGGAGCTCCTCTCTGTCACCTCTCTTCCCTTCCAAGGGTCATGGGCCCGGGTTTGCTGTGTCCCCTCCTGCAAGGACCTGAGGCTACGCTGATGCTGATTGCCATCCCATTGCCTGTGGGGTTTGGATGGGACATGGGGTCCTGAGAGTGAACTAAAACTCCACAAAGTAAGCTTTGTTAGGAGAAATAACGACACAAAGTGCTCCTCTGCCATCAACTGACTAATTGAGGACACCCCCCTCCATACCCCTACTCCCTGTTCATTCACTTGACTCCTACTTCCTCAGGATTAGTGATAAAGTCCTGTTATAATCCCCACTTTACATATAAAAACACTGAAGTTCATGGAGATGATGCAACTTGACCAAGATCACATAGCTTATGACAGGAAGAATCCCTCCCTATACCCGCCCCCCAATTCTGTGCCCTCTCTCCCACCTCACTCCTTCCCCAGCTCCTCCTCTTTTCCAGGATGAAGGACAGTACAGGTAAGGAAGGTGGCCACTGTTCTGATTCACTCACCTGAGACAGTCCTTCCTTCTGGGCCAATAGTCATGAGCCCAATTGGCCCTGGACACTCTAAGCAGGATGCCTTTCCTACCCTCCTCCCCTCACCCTCCTCTCCCCCCAGCCCTACCCCACCACCACCACCACCACCCCACCCCTACCCATCAGGATGGCCTTGGCCCCTCCTCCCCCAGAGGCCTGGGGCTTACACTTGGAGACCCAGCCCATGCCACACCCACCATTGGTGTGAAGCAGCAAAGCAGCGGCATGCAAGGCACGTGGTGAAAAATGAGACACGACAGAGACGCAGTGATGGTGAGCATGGCTTGGTTTGTGCTGCTGTTTTATTGTGCAAGGGAACCAGGGGAAGTGGGGAGAGGAGCATGAAATGGGCAGGTGTGCTGACATGGACACAATCACAGGATCTAGATAAAAAGCAAAGCAGATGGTACAAGAGGAGCGATTTGTTTTCCGTCTAGAAACTGAGTGAGAATTCCAATGAGACCTGTGCCACCTGAATACTTCCCGGGAGCGGGCAAGTGAGGAGAGGGCTGGCTGCCTTCAGGCTGAGCACGCAGGGTGGGCCGCCACCTCCTCTAGCCCCTTCTCACTCGCCCTTTCCTCGCCGTCCCCAAAAGCCAATGGGCAACGTTGGCCCCATGAGGGAAAATCCACATGGGTGAGCATCTCCTCTCGTCCTCAGCCCAGCACAGTCCTTCTCATTTGGACCTTTCCTTCAGCCACGGAACTTAGGACCAAAGGACTGACCAGTCACTACACCATTGCCAGCCAGTCCTCTCGCAGGAGCTGCAGGCAGTGGACAGGAACCAGCGCCCTAAATCTCCTCCCCTTGAACATGTCCTAATGGTTCCTAGCAAGCTGGGAGGGCTACACTGCAAGACTTTGAGAGAGAAGAGAAGTAAGATGATTTGGGTATACCTCAGGAAAGACCCTACATGTTAAAAAAATAAATAAATAACGAATCACTGTATTGGGCAACACTGGCAGGTATAAGAAAGCACAAGCTTACTCTAAGACCATGAAGCTACTAGGGATGGTGAGAAGGATGGTGATGGTGATGATGGGGTGATGATAGTGATGGTGAGGATGATCATAATGGCAGTGCTGCTGCTGGTGAGGATGAGGATGCTGGTGACGTGAGGATACTGGTGATGGTAGGGATGATAGTAATGACGGCGATGATGGTGGTGATGGTGATGATTGTAATTGTTGTGCTGAGAATATCAGCAGCTAGCCTTTACGGAGTACTTTATTACATGACAGGCATTGACCTAAGTGCTCCATTGATATTTTCATGTTTCTGGCCCACCTACCCTCAGTAATTGTGACTAAGAACAAGCTCAAGAGACATGGCTTAGCCGGGCCTTTCCAGGCAGGAGTAACAGAGGCGTGCCGTGACGTGCATCTGTAGGGAAACCCTGCAACTAGTCTCTTGGTGGGGTCTCAAACTGCTTGGGAAGCAACGTCTAAGTTGGAGAGATAAGATGGGATGAGGTGCTTCAGCAAGCTATTGAAACAAATGTGCCTGAAAGAACTATGGCTGGGCTGAGGAAGGGGCAGAGAGACCTTCTCTGGTGTTCCAAAAAGATGGAACACAAATCAGCCTGTTTTCTCTCTGAGTCTCGCTACCGGGACCCCCGATGGTGAGATAGGTGGTCACACAGCAACAAAGTCAGGAGATCTCCCCTCTTCTCTCTCCCCCGCCACCATCCACTGCCCCTTGGTCATTGAGGTGGAGAGAGCTAAGCTTGCATTGCTGTGGTATTGGGAGGAGGTCAGAAAAGTTATTCATTTTCCCACCGATCGGGGACAGACTCTTCTAGACTCTGACTCTGCCTTTGCTTGCCTCTCCCAAGTGCCTGCCCCCGCCACCCCCCAGCAATGGCAGATTTATTTAGGAGGCAGCTCTCTTTTGAGTTGGCTCCTACGGTCCAGCTTGCTCATGACCTGGGTGATGTCCACCGTGTTGGCTGCTTCCCGAGCTTTGGCTTCCTCCTCCAGCTGCCTCAGGACGACGGGGCTCGGGCTGGAGCGCAGGTGACGCCGCATAAATGGGAGGCTGGAGCTGGAAGGAGGGACGGCACTGGTGGTTAGTAGGAAGCCACAAGGCTTGCCAAACTATGGCCTCCCAACACCTTGTTTGGAGGTGGGGCTGGGAGGCCAGAGCTAGACTTGTTCCCTCAAGTTCCTGGTGAATTTCAGGTGGGGCTCTCAGAGGCGTGTCCAACCTCAGCCCTTTTCCCTTCCCTTGGAGCAGGGGACCAGAGTGAGTCCCAACTGCCCTCCGATTTTAGGCAAGGCACAAGGGAGCCTGCTTCAATGGTGATGATTAGACACACCTACAATCTTTCGAAGTCAACCTGTCATCCTAACTTCCCGCAGGCTCTTGCTGGAGGAGGGAGCGAAGAGGGTTTGGGTTCCTGCCTAAAGGGAGAGTTGGAGTAAAGCCAAGGTTTGGGGAAGGAGAACAGCTGGACTGGTTAAGAGGTCAGTGGGTCGAAAAAGGGGAAAAGGGCCTGAAGAGGATTGGGGAGCTGTTGGCCTCATACATATGCACCCAGGGAGTCAGAACCTTCCACAGAGGTTAAATGTGGATTCCTGGGGCCAAACTCTCTTGACTGTGGCCTTGGAAGAAGACAGGACAATGCTCCAGGAGTCTGACTCATACGGGGGAGAGGGAGCAGCTAAGCCACCCACATGCCTGGAAACAAGCATTTAGCAGCAAAGGTAAACTTAAAACCTAGGATGTCCCCAAATTTCTGGACTACAGGAGCCTGTAGAACTCTACCCTAGGGAGGAGGAGGACCCCCACAGCAAGGCATCCCTAATACTGGATCTCCCACCAGCCCTGCCAAGGGAAGGCGGAGAGCTCGATGTAACTTGTTCTAGAAAAATGAAGTTTTGTACTCAGCCTTATACCTGCAAGTCATGGAATGACTCACACCTGCCATAACCCCACATAGTTGCAGGCAGAGCTTCAATGTCACAAAAGCATTTCCACGAGGATTCCTGCCCACAGCGGCAGTAACCACATCACCCGGCTCCAACACCAGCACCTCGCACCGCACCTGGGGCCCTCCTGGGGCCCACCCAGGGCCCAGGAGAAGATCCTCGCTGATTTCTCCATCTGCCCCGGCTCACAGAGCTTCTGCAGAGAGCAGTGCAACTCCCCTTCCTTCCCCACTACATCCTGGCAGGACTTGTGGAGCGATTATGGCCCTTTCTTGTGGCTTAAAGGAGACGCTTTCAAATCCCCAGGGACCCTGAGCTCCCTTCCTTTCCCCGGGTAACCGAGAAGAATGGCTCCACAGAGACCTCCTTTCTCTCCTTTTCATAACAGTGCCATTATCCTCGAGAATGAAACCGAGTTGGGTTTTCTTTAAAGCTCCTTTGATAAAGGCTCCGGTCCAACCACGGTTCTTTTGAATTGACTGGAGATGCTGGATAGGAGCCCAGCGTGGGCTGAGCTGGCAAGCGGGAGCATTGACTAACGCCATGGGGACAGGTCACGCATTGATGCTAGGAACACCTCCACCAGAGTCCGCATCTTTGGTTACTACTTTGAATCTTCAATCCCCATCGATCAGAGATTTTCAACTGGTGAGCCGCAAGAATGTTTAAAACATGCAATACCTGCCTAGCTAGTCAGGGGCGCTGACCTCTTTTCCCTAAGAATGTCAAATAAAAAAGTGACAACAGCCAACACAGCAATAGCTGTCTGCTGTGAATGCCCTGTCTTGAACCATAAATATATAGGTCATATAACAGAGCCTCATTTCATATATATATATATATATATATATATATATATTTCTGAGAGGAATGGAGAGGAAGAGAGAGAAACCTTAATGATGAGAGAGTCATTGATTGGCTGCCTCCTGCATGCCCCAAACCACAGATGAGCCCACAACCCAGGCATGTGCCCTGACCAGGAATTGAACCATGACCTCTTAGTTCATAGGTCAATGCTCAACCACTGAACCACACCGGCCAGGCACAGAGTTGCATCTTATTGGTCATGTCGCATAATCAGGTTGCATCTGACTGGTTTATTCTTGGTACCACAAATCCTTATATCAAGTACAGACACCTGTTTTTTGTTTTGTTTTGTTTTTTAAGTAATTTTGGAGCAAAAAGGGTAGGTGATTACTATTATTATATTTTTGTAAATCAATCAAAATTATAACTTTTTTGTCAAATTGGCAAAAAAGATGTACTTTTTGGTGTGTTGCGGAATTTAGGAATTAGTTTATGTGTGCCATGAGATGACAAAGGTCAAAAATTGATACCACAGAGGTTCTTTTTTGCCAAAAAGAGCTCAAACTGCCCCCTCAGAACATGATTTCATGCCCCCTCAGAACATGATTTCATGCTTCATGCCAGGGCTCTGCCAGATGAGACGACCTACATCCCTAGTGAGGAAGGGGCGGGGGAAGGCGCTGACTAACAGACACTGAAAGGGCCCCCAAGAATACTTGGAATGTCACTGTTCGTGTCCCCTAACCATCTGCCATTTCTCTTGAGGTACATTCTGCTATTCCCTGTAAGGTCTCAGGACATTACAAGGATACAAAGATGTGGCTAAATTAATCCCCATGCATTAGGGAGGTGGAGAAGGATAGCAATTAAAATACTGGCCCTTGCCAGTTTGGCTGCGTGGATAGAGCATCAGCCTGCAGATGATTCTCTCTCATCATTGATGTTTCTATCTCTCTCTCCTTCCCCTTTCCTCTCTGAAATCAATTATATATAGTATATATACTAGATGCCCAGTGCACAGATTCATGCACTGATGGGGTCCCTCAGCCTAGTCTGCACCCTCTCACAACCTGGGACACCTTGGGGGATGTCAGGCTACTGGTTTTGGCCCAATCTCCCCACCAGCAGTCCGACATCCCCCAAGGGGATGTAATAGTACATGAAGCAGCAGGCAGGAGCCCTACCCAGGCCAGGCACCAAGCCACTCAGGCTCCTCCCAGCCCCATTGCACCTGCCACCGCAGCTGTGCTCACTAGCTGTGAGCCAGGCTTCTGGTGCCCAGTGGTCAGCTGAGCAGCACTCCCACTATGGGAGCACAATGACCACTAGAGAGCAGCTTCTGCATTGAGCATCTTCCCCCTGGTGGTCAGTGCACATCACAGCGACCTGTCAAACGGTCAATAGGTGAAACAGTCGACTGGTTACTTAGGGTTTCATATATATAGATTTAAAAACCAATGAGTGCCAAGACCGGTGTGGCTCAGTGGATAGAGCGTCGGACTGCGGACTGAAGGGTCCCGGGTTCGATTCCGGTCAAGGGCATGTACCTGGGCTGCGGGCACATCCCCAGTAGGGGGCGTGCAGGAGGCAGCTGATGGATGTTTCTCATCGATGTTTCTGACTTTCTATCTCCCTTCCGCTCTGTAAAAAATCAATAAAAATATATTTAAAAAAATAAAAAATAAAAACCAATGAGTAACAAAAAAATAAATACGTTTTAATTAAAAAAACACCAATGAGTTGCTTCTATTTGTGATAAGTGTAACTATAAGTCTAATAAGACTCCTGCAAACCAGCACAAGAGAAAAACAGCTCATTGGCCATAATGATGAAGGAAATCTTGCTAGGATGATTTCAGGGCATTCTGAGGCCAATGAGGCCATCCTTCCTTGAGAAATACTTCCCAGCCCCCAGTATTTCCACCAAGCACCCATCTTTCAACCATGGCCAATGGACTGGAAAAGACCCTCGACGGACTGTCAACAAAACCAGCAGCATCCGGCAGGCACAGGCCTTCCACTTGCCTTCTCTTGGTGGTTTCCTGAGGTTCAATCGCCTTGGCCAGCATTTCCTTGTAGATGGGAGATTTCAAATAGCGAGCATAGGAATCCTAGTGGGAACGAGAGAAAAACAGTCATTACGAGAGGGGACGTGTCAAATCAAATGTACATGCTTGCCGTTTTCAAGCCCACCCTCAGCAATTAGATGGCGAGGTTAAGGGAATGTGTCTCCTTGCGTGAAAGGCATTTTGTCCGTGTGTGTCCAAAGCATCGGATCTCAAGAGTGGTTCCGACCAGCAGCCCCATGTTCACCTGACAACGTGCTAGACATGTACACTCCCAGGCCCGCCCCAGACCTCCTGAACCAGAAATTCTAGGGGGTGGAACGACCTGAGTCTTCACAAGCCTCCAGCTGATTCAACTGCACTTGAGGTTCGGTCATTGGAGTCTGAAGCCCCCACCCAAAACCCACATCCCGGTTCTTTGGCGAAACAAGCTTGAGACAAGAAGACACCTGCAGCCAACCTGTGCCCCCAATACCTTCTTCCAATGAAGATGAGCAGCATGCACATGGAGCCACGTTGAAGCCCGCTAACCTCCCCTTTCTGCCCTGAGTGTGGTAGGAGGGCAAGAGAAAATCAAAGACCCAGGCTCAGACGCCTCCCGTGTGGATAGCGCCCGGGACCCTGGACAGGTTCAGAGCCCTCTCTTCATGAACGCTTGCTACTTCCAAGCACACTACAAGCCAGTCTGGGCACAGCAAACATGGGGCAAACCCCACGGCGACCACCAGGGGTCGAGGATTCTTGCTATTTATAGAAGGAGCACCATTCCAAGGACTGAGTGGTGGCCCACAGTTGCTCCTATGGAGAATGGCAGGCAGGTTAGGATTATTGCAATAGCTTTATTAAGTGTGTTTTGAGTATTCAGCTGTAAGTCTACACTTGTTCCTCCCCTCCCGCCCCCATATGTATCATTATGAAGTTACCCATGACTCTGTTTTGTTCTGGCTAGTAGCTGGCCTCCCTGTCTGTCTCCCTAAAAGTTATTTTTTAAGACCAAAATGTATTTTTTTAATAATCAAAATGTATTTTAAGATACACTAAGGAAGACCATTATTAAAGAAATCCTGCAAGTCTTCTTATAAGGAAGGCACAGAAAAAAAAATTGCTAATGAAAAATGGATGATAAAAAATGGTTAATCTAGGGGAAGAACCAAGCTGGCAGCATAGGTAAACACCTATTGTTCTGCCCGCCCCGCGCAACGATTCAAAAACTACAACATAACAACAAAACAAACATCACCCAGAATCACCAGAAAGCTGGCTGAGTGAAAACTCCACAAATAAAAGTAAAGGTGGGACTCTGAGACCCAGAAGAGCGGCAGGAGCGCAGCCTTGAAGATGGAAACAGGTTAGGAGCCGTCCTGGTCACGCGCGAGGGCTGTAGGGCTGGAGCAGCAACCCCGGCTGGATTTCGCCAACGGGGAGGGCAGAGACGTCCCACTACATGGATTCCCCAGTGCCAGGCGAGGTCCGAGGTCCAGGGGACGCACCCTGGAAGCCGGGCGCGGCAGAGGTCTCCTAGTTTGCAGAGAAACCGGGTAGCTGGGAAAAGAAGTTTGCGCGCAGGGGACACACGCCGGAAGCCGGGCGTGGCAGAGGTCTCCTACTCTGCGGAGAAACCGGGTAGCTGTGAAAAGAAGTTTGCGCGCAAGTGTTGCACAAACGCGCGACTTGCTCCCTGGAAACTTGTCTCCTGGTCCCAGAAACCACCTATTTAACAACCCTGGGCTAGACTTTGGGTGTGCAGACTCATTTGGGGAGAGGCAGAGTTGTCTGGCAAGGGGAAGAGACTAGCGGCTTTCTCTTGGAGGTGCCTGCAGCCATCCCCATCCAACAGAGACCCAAGCGCGCGCGAGCGCCGCATAGGACTTAGCTGACACTGAGGCTGCCTGTGCAGCTCAGAGACTCCGTCCATCCAACCTGAACACAGTCTCCCTTCACAGCCAATTGGCCTGGAGGTCAAACCTTCCTAGGGCTAACAACAACAAGCTGGGTTTAAATTCAAAAATACTGTACAATCCATAAAGGATTGCAGTAAGAGTACCCATCTCAAATAACTGGGGAGGCTTTGCCACTGACCCTTAGAGGACATCTACCACATAAAGCAGCCACCATGCAGAGATATGGAAAGAAATCAGGTGTGAAAGAAATGGAGGAGAAAAGACGACAAGACATAGAGTTCAAAACCACGGTTATAAGGCTTTTCAAGAGGCTCCTAGAAAAGGCCGATGAACTTAATGACAACTACGAGGAAATAAACAAGACCAACCAGGAAATGAATGAGACTTACAAGGAAATGAATGAGACCCTCAAGGAAATGAACAAGACCTCTGAGGATATAAACCAGACCCTCACGGATATGAAAAAGGACCAACTAGAAATCAAGCATACACAGACTGAAATAAAAAATATTACACAAAGTCCTAAAAGCAGTCCAGAGGGCCACAAGAACCAAGTCAAAGATTTGAAATACAAAGAAGCAAAATCCACTCAGCTGGAAAAGCAAGAAACAAAAAGAATTCAGATAATTGAAGATAATGTAAGGGACCTCTGGGACAACCTCAAGCATGACAACATCCGAATTATTGGGGTGCCAGAAAAAGAGAGAGAGCAAGTTAATGAAAACCTACTTGAAGAAATAGTGACTGAAAACTTCCCCCACCTGGTGAAAGAAACTGACTTAAAAGCCCAAGAAGTACACAGAACCCCAAAATATAGGAATCTAAAGAGGACCACACCAAGACATATCATAATTAAAATGCCAAGAGCAAAAGATAAAGAGAGAATATTAAAAGCAGCAAGAGAAAAACAGTTGGTTACCTACAGGGGAGCACCCATACGATTGTCAGCGGATTTCTCAACAGAAACGATGCAGGCCAGACGGGAGTGGCAAGAAATATTCAAGATAATGAATAGCAAGAATCTACAACCAAGATTACTCTATCCAGCAAAGCTATCATTCAGAATTGAAGATCAGATAAAGTGCTTCGCAGATAAGAAAAGCTAAAGGAGTTCATCACCACCAAACCAATATTATATGAGATGCTGAAAGATAGTCTTTAAGAAGAGGAAGAAGAAAAAGGTAAAAATATAAATTATGAACAACAAATACACATCTATCAACAAATAAACATAAAAATAAAGTGAATTGATAGGCTGATGAACAGGATAAACTGGTGAATATAACAGAAACATGGACATAGAGAAGGAATGGACTGACAATTCTTGGGGAGAAAAGGGTTGTGGGAAGTACAGCAAGAGACTGGACAAAAATCTTGCAACAATGGGAGAGGACAGTGGGGAGGAGGAGATATAGGGGGATAAAAAAGAGGAAACAATGTAATTAATAAACTGAACAATAAAGATTAAAAAAATGGTTAATCTGGCTTGGTAAAATATTTAAATTGTGACATATTTTCAAAGCAAAATAAAACCATTTTTTTTCTAATGCAATAAACACAAAAGGCAATGTAAAAGAGATATAATAAGGAAACTAATAGAAAATGATATTCACACAAACCTACATCATGTAACAAAGTTTCTAGAGATACTTTGCCATCGAAGGAATAATTGAAGGAATAATTGAAGGAATAGTTGCCGAATGAGAAATTGAAGCTACTGAAGGAGGTCTCCTGAGGTGTGGTATCGGGTAGCAGCCATACTAGACAACTCCTTAAAGGCTAAGCCTCAGCCCCAAATTCTAATTTCTTAAGAAGGTGATGGAAATAACATTGCAATAACTATGTATGGTGCCAGGGGGATTCTGGCAATATGGGGAGGAACACTGCGTATAGTTTGCTAACCCGGGGTCGGCAAACTGCGGCTCGCGAGCCACATGCGGTTCTTTGACCCCGTAAGTGTGGCTCTTCCACAAAATACCAAGGCCTGGGCGAATCTATTTTGAAGAAGTGATATTAGAAGAAGTTTAAGTTTAAAAAATGGCTCTCAAAAGAAACTTTTGGCTCTGTTGACTCATGAGTTTGCCAACCACTGATCTAACCATTACACTGTGCACCTGAAACTAATACAAAATAATGTTAAATATAAACGATAATTGAAACATAACATTTAAAAGAACAAAAATACTAACTTTTAAATTAAAAAATAAAACAGTAATAGATACTGTGTAACTTCCATATCAAAGAAAGAAAAGGAAAAGAAAATGTTTAAGGGACTGAATTTCTCTCAGGTTCCCATTCCCTTTTTAAACAATGTCCTACAAATTCCCACGTTCACTTTTTATTAATCACCCAGAAGGCTGTATGACTTCTCACAGGGTGTTGCCACCATCTCTCTCTCTCTCTGTGTCTCTCTCTCTCTCTCTCTCACACACACACACACACACGCACACGCACACATACACACACCACACACACACACACACACACACACACACACACACACGAAACCCTCCCCGTGGGACATCTGCTCTGGGCAGGGCCACCAGGACCACCGCCATCCACAGGAGGGAGGGAGGGAGGGCTCAGCCTTCGGCTCCGAAGGGCACAGCTTGAATCTGGGCTCCACCTCTGGGAGGACCCCCCAGCAAACTGCTAGACTCCAGAGAAGCCATCCCCACCTTGTGGGTTGTCTGATACGAAGTTCCATGCTTTGCTGAGCAGAGTGCGTCTTGTAAACCCTCAGTCAACAGTAGCTCTCAGAGCAACACTGTCATGACAAAGGCATTACTGTAGCGCGAGGGGCCCAGTGGAACCACACGGCATTTACAGGGGTCCTCCCAGCCAGAGAGTTTGGGGGCTCAAGGGGGTTCCAGCCCAGGGCACAGATGGAAGAGACAGCTTTTAGGAAGACAAGGCCCGCAGAACTGTAGCCACATGCGGGTCCCTCTCCCCCCATCTACAGAACTCTCCAGGCACCTGTCCCACCCCCACCCCCAGCATCATCAGCAAAAACCAACCTTCTTCATGAGCATGTAAATGTGGGTTTGCGCAGCATCCAGCACGTAGCGGTGGGGGTGCCTCAGCCCCTTGACCGTGATGTCCATGGTTTTGCCATCGATGTTGATCCACCGCCTCGCCCCTGGGGCCAGGAACAGCCTGAGGGTTAGAAATACTCACGTGGATACTGTGCCCACCCCTACGCTGCACAAGGAAATTTCGGAACTCAGACTGAGGTGACATGGTGGGGAGGCAGGGAGGAAGGAGGCAGATGGGAGGGGGAGGCAGCGGGCTCCCTTGCAGATCTGTGGAATTAGGAGTGTGCGCGGGTCGCAGTGTGCGAGGCAGTCACACACCATTGTCCTGGGGAAGGAGGTCACAGACCTTCCTGGACCGACAATCCCCACCCCCCCACACACTCCCATCTCCCTCGGTGTGCAGCGTGTCTCTCTGTGGGAGGAGGTGGCGAATATTTGAGGAAGTACAGGAGCCTCTCCCTTTGTAGGAGGCCTCATCTCTCTCTTCAGTGTCCTCCGCGCCTCTCTGTAAACTGGGACGGGCTGTTCTGTGGCCTTCAGAAGGAAGGACACAGAGGTCTGGAGGGAGAAGCGCTCAGAGGCGAAGGCCACCTGACCTGCCCCCTTGTGGCTGCAGATGGCTGGTTCCAGCCCAGCGTGGGGGCTCTGCATTGGCAACCACGGCCGAGCGTGTGAACGGGAACAAAAGGCCCTGGGCCCTCAGAGCCCAAGACAGGTGTCCGAGAAGGCCAGTGCAGAGGAGACTGGCCAGGGTGTGACCACAGCTAGACACCAGCACGGGGGCGGGAGGAGGGGAGGGTGCAGCTGTCGGCAGCTGTGCCCCGAGGCCGTGCTGGTGGCTTCGCCACCCCCTCCCTCTCCACCTGGCCACCAGGAGCAGGGCTGGTCACCTGAAGGGACACCCTTAGCTGTTGGGGAGTTTGGAGGGGAATTCAGAGGAGAGGCAGGCCTGGGAGGGGGGGGGGGGCAGACTTATTGCTACTCTCAGCAGGTGAGAGTAGAGCCGCTAACTGCAACATAAGCGTTGTGCCCACAGCTGTATCCCAAGCTGGGCTCACAGTCCTGGCTGGACCCTTGGGGGACCTCCCTTCCCCACATGGGCCTCACTTCCCTGAGATGGCCTGAGGAATAGGTTTCCCCACCTCACCTATTCTCTCTCCTCTCTTCTCTCTCCCTACCCCCTCCCCCTCATGCATGCAGGCGCAGGCACAGGCACACCTATCTCTCAGGAGACTTAAGGGGGGTTAGACAGAGCGCTGTAATTCAGGGCGGCTTGCTTCTTCAACTCCTAAGTAAGCACCTTCCCCCAGGATCAGGGGGATCCTTCCAAGGTGGCAGTGAGCTATTTATAGAATGGCAGGTGCAGGATTGAGCTGGCTGACACCAGGGGTGTGCCATAGGGGAGGGCAGGGGGAGGGGAGGGAGTTTCTCTCCAAAACAAGGTGGCTAATCCTCACTTGTAAATCTCCTCCGCTTTCTCCTTGACCTTGGACTGATCTCCGTACTTCAGGTCCTCGCAGGCTTCCCAGAAGCCCAGGTTCTCTCCTGCACAGGGAGACAAAGCCAGACAGGAAACAGCGGGGAGAAGAAAAGAAGAGAGCCGGGTCAGCCAGGATAGATCGGGTCCCCAGCTGTGCGATGCCTGTGGGCTGGACAAAACAATGAGCAGCCACGCCGACCCGTTAGCCCGTCTGCCGCACACGTGTCTCTGACAGGAGCTTGAGTGGCGTCGCCATGTTGCAGCTGGGCGTGTCTCCTGTGGTCACTGCTCTGTCCCCAAGGACACAAGCTCAGCTCACGCCAGCCCCAGAGGCTGCCGTGTTCTCTGTCCTGGCAGTTAGGGGTAGCAAACTTGGGAAGGAGGCCACACACGCATTGCGATAGGGCCCGTCTGCAAAATTCCCACACGACGGAATATTATTCAGTCGTGAAAAGGAACGAGGCATTGGCGTGAGCTGCAACATGGATGAGCCTTGCGAACACTGAGCTAAGTGAAAGGAGACAGAAGGGCACCTGCTTTATGACTCCGTGTACGTGAAACGCCCAAAAGAGGCAAATCCATGACGATGGAAAGCAGATTAGTGGTTGCCTAAGGCTGGGGGCAGGGAGAACGTGCGGACGGAGGAAGGGAGAAGAACAGGACATTTCTAATGGGGTTTCTCTTGGAGGCAGTGAGAATGTTCTAGAATTGTATAGTGGTAATGGATGCATGACTCTGTGAATAAACTAAAACCACTGAAGTGTACCTTTTAGAAGGGTATGTGGGTCATGGCATGGGAATTATATGGTATGTGAAGTATATCTCAATGTTATGATTTTTATAAAGATTATTATTTTTAATATATTTTATTGATTTTTTCACAGAGAGGAAGGGAGAGGGTAGAGAGTTACAAACATCGATGGGAGAGAAACATCGATCAGCTGCCTCCTGCACACCTCCTACTGGGGATGTGCCCGCAACCAAGGTACATGCCCTTGACTGGAATCGAACCTGGGACCCTTGAGTCCGCAGGCCAACGCTCTACCCACTGAGCCAAACCAGTTAGGGCTTTATGATTTTTTAATTAAATGAGAAAACTGATGATTCATCTGCCCTGTTCATTGCTGAAGCCTCCAGAATGTCATAAGGAGAACACCAATTGCACTATTTTGATAACGCAGGGCAATTTTGTTACTAAGTAATGCGTGGGTGGCAGACTCGGGGTGTGGGTTGTGACTTTGCCACTAGATGGCACCCTATCCACTCACTGGCCGGATGCTTCTGTCTGGCGCTAAAAGCACTCCCTTCCCCCATCCACCTACAGTGGGTTTTCCTATAGCATGGCAATTAGGCTGGATCTGAGAGAAGGGTTTTCAAGAACCCATATTACAATGTAATGTGTCGCATCAAACCAGCTAATGGCATGTCCCTCGAGGGTGCTTTCAGGAACAGCCCCACAGCCAGGTGGGCCTTGGGGAATAAGCAGCTGAATGATGAGGCTATCATGTGGTGTTCCCCAGAGCTGGGGCTCTGTAAGAAAGTAAATGAACCCCATAAAAGTAAATAGTTCAGCCCTGGCAGCGTGGCTCAGTTGGCTGGGGGTCCGACTCCCGGTCAGGGCACATCCACAGGCACATCCCCGGCATTTCAGGCTCCATCCCCAGTAGGGGGCATGCAGGAGGCACCGGATCAATGTTTCTCTCTCCTCTCTCTCTCTTTACTCCCTCTTTAAAAAAATCAATAAAATATATTTTTATAACAGTAAATATTTCAGTAGAAGTGAGGGAGCCAGTGGAATGCTCAGCCTAGTGAAGCTGGTCCTGACCTGACCTATGACCCCCCAGAGGCTTCTCAGTGCTGTATATTTAAGAAGTTTGCAAGTGTCTACATGTGAGACATCCAGAGATGGGATCGATCTGGTATGTGGCCCCGCCCTTGCCATTAAAATCCGCACCCTCCTAAGCCCCTGCTGGAAGCGGCGCTGGAGAGCGCTATCCATTATGGCCACATTAGAATCACCTGGGGAGTTTTCAGACCTCGGGAAGTTCCAGCCCAAATCAATTAAAAAGGAGCCTCTGGGATGGGACCCAGGCGAGCGGTCTAAACTCTCCCGGGGTGATGGCGTGCGCAGCCGGGTGGAGAAGCGCTGAGCTGCCGGCCATCAGGCTGGGAAACAACAAGAGGAAGCTTGCTTTCCACCTCCCTCCTCGTCCGCTTTCCCCGGGGAGCTGCACGGAGCGCCAGGCGCCACAGGAGCTGGTGACCCCAGGATCAGAGTAAGGAATGGAGCAGCTGGCAGGGAGGGGGAGCTTGAAAATGTGAGTAACATTCATGTGAGCGAATGAAATCCCTCCCCTCTCCCCCCAGTGAAGCCCCTGGGGAACCCTGTGCTAGACACGGCAGGAGTGCTTCTAAATGTTAAATCTTTTTTTTTTTTTATTTTAATCAAAGACCCACCACTGAATTCTTTCTTGAGAAAGTACTGGAAGCTCTGGCGCCCCTTGGGGTCTCGGATCAATTCACTGAAGTTGATGGCCCACCGTTCCACGCGCATCTTGGTTGGGACCTCCACCCTGCAGGGAGGACACTGAATAAATGCCCTGGACACTCCGAGGGAGGGGGGCTGTGCCAGGCGGTGGCCTGGACTGGGGTGAAGACTAGCTCCCTCCATCAGTTCCCCGGCCCCAGCTCCTCCCAGTCCCCCCACCCTCATTTCTGCACAAACGTGCAATCACTCATTAGGAAACACATCCTCAGACAGGGTACCGGGCCTCCTAGCAGGAGCTGGCCACCCCAAAGAGGAGAAGGACCAGCAGGGCGGAGAGCCCGGCTCTCAGCCTTTGGGACAAAAGGACAGGAAGGCCTGCCCCAGGGCCTGTGGAGGCCAACCAGCAGAGGGCCAGGCTGCACGCCAGGCTGAGGGGCAATTCCCGAACAGCACTGCAGGGGGGGCCACAGCCACCCCTCGACGGCGGTCACCCACGGCACAGCTGGCCCTTCGCCATGTTCCTCCTGCCTCCAGGCCACAGGCCCCAGGTGCATCTCTGCACCTCTCCCGGGCCTTCCTCCAAGATGCAAGTCCCATTCCGCTTGGTGTTTTGAAAGGTCTCCCTCCCTACCCTCTCAGGACAACGCTTTTCCTGGCCCGGCGACCTTGCCCTCTCCTCCCTGGAGAGCTGAATGCCACCATCCTTGTCCACAAGGAGATGCAGGCTGCCTCTCCTGTCTGATACCTGGGAGACAGGCACAGACTCCAGAAAACCATCCTAATAACCAGAGCTCCAAGTGGGGGAGGGAAGACTCCCCCAGAAAGTGATTCTAGAGTCTTCTGCTCTGCAACTGACACCCCAAACTCACGAGTGCCCTCCTTAACCATCAGCTGCCCAGGGCAGGCTGCCTGGGCCAGGTGAAAGGCTCTCCAGCTGTGTCTGCTTACCAGGCTGCATCCAGGCTACCTGTGTCCTCCCCATGCAGCTGTGATGGCCTTGGCATTGATGTAAGCTTGGTCTTACACTCCTACCAGCCCCTCCTTCCCACTCCTCCTCCTCTACCTTCCCCCCTGACTTGACATCTACGCCCTTGTCTTCTGCCTTTACTGGCTCACACTCTCCCTCTGCAGTACTGCCTTTGCCCCTCTTCCAAACAACCGGATTACGCAGGCACAGTTAGCAGCAATATCCATTCAAAATGCACAGCCAGTCCGGCTGGTGTGGCTCAATGGTTCAATGTCAACCTATGAACCAGGAGGTCACTGTTTGATTCCCGGCAGGCACATGTCCAGGTGTGGGCTTAATCTCCAGTGGGGGGGAGTGTGGAGGAGGCAGCCAATCAATGATTCGCTCTCATCAGTGTTTCTATCTCTCCCCCTCTCCCTTCCTCTCTGAAATCAATAAAAATATATTTCTAAATAATAAATTTTAATAATGAAATGCCCAGGCAGAGCGAAGGAGCGGGCAGTATAATCACTAGGGCAGCGCTAGGCCCCTGCCCCTCCAAGAACTTAGTCTGACTCTAATTAGCCACCCAGGACACAAAACCATAAAGATAATTGTCTTCTTTTCAAAAATAATATGTTGCTCATCCAGAGTTACTATTTGGCTCAGCTCTATACACCTAGGTATACACCCACGAGACCCAAAAACATATGTTCACACAAAAATCTGAACACGGATGACTACAACATTCTTCGTAATAGCAAAAAGAAAGCAGCAACCCAAATGTCCATCAACTGATGAAAGGAAAACCACCATGTGGTCTAGCCTTACAATGACTATTATTCAGCCATAGGAAGGGCCTGAGCACTAACAAGTGCAGGATGCTAAGTGGAAAAGCTAATCACAAAAGATCACATAGAATAGGATCCCATTTATGCAAAGTGTCCAGAATCAGCAAGCCCCCGGAGATAGGAAGTTGTGTAGTGGTTGCCAGCAGCTGGAGGAATATTGGTTGGGGATGGGGAGAGGTAATAGCCAGAGGGTATGAGAGTGGGGCTTCTTATTTGGGTGATGGAAGTGGTTTAAAACTGTTTGTGGTGATGGTTGTACAGCTCCATGAATATCATAAAAGAAAAGATTGAATTGTACACTTCAAACGGGTGAATGAATTGTATGGATGTGAGTAGTCAAAAAGCTATGTTTAAAAAACCAATATATCGAATACATACAACTTGGCATTTAAATCCCAGAACTGGGTGTCATCTGTTATCCACGGATTGCTAGGGAGGCAGCCTGACATGATGGCGTCATTGGACGAGAACTGCTCACTGTATTTGACGATCCTGCAAAGCAAGTGGAAAAAATTTCCTAGGAGTTCACCCAAGAGACTAAGTCCATGCTCAGGTTGACTGACCAGCCTGTCCTCCTTTTCTTATCGATTTAGTTGCCTACTTATTACTGTCTTCTCGGGAAAATGCTCTAACAGCACTCAGATTAGCAGGCATTTGACGAAAATGGGTCCCCATTCTACTTGTGAAATGAAGTGCCGTCTCCCAGCCCAGTCCCTTTTTAATTTCTCTGTAACCGATTGAATAAAAAATGCAGGCTCTTGAAATTGTATCTTGACCCTAAACCCTTTGTGTGTCTCAGATAATGTCCTACAGGGGACTGAGTCAGGGTAGCCTGAACATTCGACAAACCAAACCTAAATTTCTAACGTGTCCTGATGGGATTTTAGATCAGAGATTAATAATGGACACTTAATAGTGCATTGATTCGGTGAACACAACCCACCTTTTCCCATTTAGGTTTGGAAGGTAATACTAGGAACACAGGCTATGATGGATCCCCATAGGGTCCAGTCCATGAACTCTCCCTACCTTCCCGCCCACAAAAGAGATGACAGACTTGTACAGAACTGTACAAAATCACCCACCCCTGATTTTGCCAAACCCAAGATGAGACCTGGAGACTTGCACCGAGTGGACCACCAGTAACTTAACCCCCAAGAGACCCCTCTTGTCCCGCAGATTTCATTGGGATCTTAAGTCAGTCTATGACCTCTCAAGTTCTTTTCTTGCTTATCTACTGTTCAAACCTCAGCAAGACCAACAAATTAGAAACATACCCTCCAAGGGACACCGAAGACTTCACCGTGGACCTCATTAAGGCCTGTTGGTAATACATGATCTGGAAGAGACACGGCCGTTAGAAGATGTCCAACTGCCCCACCCTTGGATGCCACTGACACTGATATTCACAGATGACCTCCAGAACTAGACACCATGTGCCCATCACAGCATCCCATTCCATCCCCTCAAGCCAGACACCTCAGTATCAACAGGGTTCAGGCCCACAGTAGATGGGTGATCCTAAACTTCAAATCAGGGGCCTTCTTCACCCATCATGTGCTGCTCTTGGAAAAGGCATCAGCTGGGTGGAGAGAATTCTAAGAAGCATTAAACCAAGCTATGAGGACAGATGGTTAACCAAGCAGATCTAACCTCAATGGCCAACCATTACCAGGGCTCTGTCTTGGGCCCTGGATATAAAATATGTCAAACTAGGCCATGTGCCACCCTGGGCAAATTCTGAACAGCCCTGTAATGGTAGGACCAGGGCCAGGGTGGGGATGCAGACCCCACAGCATTTGATAGGTGCCTCCTGAGAGTGTCTCAGAACTCGAGTCCAGCATAGACCCCATTCAGATCTCACAGAAGATGCTTTGCCACTCTGTGCTGTCCATTCATGTGTAAGCAGTCCTCTGAAATTGACAAGTGGCTTTCCTTTCATTGCCGAGTGCAGAGCCTCAAGCCCAAGTACATGTAACGTGCTGGAGGATTGAAAATCAAACCTCCCTGGAACCAGGAGGTGAATTACCTCTTTTTTGACAGCAGTGATTGTTTGTTTCTGTAAAACAAAGAAGCCAGAGCCGTTAAACAGATACCAAGAAATCAAGTTCAAAGGCCCATTTGGAAAATAAAAACGCACTCCCCATGAGAAAACTGTCCACCTCCTCTTACTGAGAAGATAGAATTTCCCCCTGACCACCACCTCCACCCTATGCTAGGCAACTGTTGGAGATTTCCATCAACTAAGAGACTTGGTGAAGGGAGGGGTAGGATTTACCACTGTGACGTGACCCTGCTCTCCTAAAAGCCAAGATGCAGGGAAGACTAAGTTTGGGATTGGTCCCTACCTACTGCCGTGCTTACCGAACCACCTGAAATGGAATGAAAAATAAAGATGGGGAACCAGCTAGAGCAGTGGTCAGCAAACTCATTAATCAACAGAGCCAAATACCAACAGTACAACGATTGAAATTTCTTTTGAGAGCCGAAAACCGACTTCTGCGCATGAGCCACGAAGATTCAATTGCCCTGTAGGTATTTTGTGGAAGAGCCACACTCAAGGGGCTAAAGAGCCGCATGTGGCTCACGAGCCGCTGTATGCCAACCACTAGGCTAGAGTGTGTGTTTCTCCCCTCACAGGAGAGAGAGAGAGCGCTAAATGAATGGTGAGACTCATCCCTGATTCATTCATATCAGCTTCACCAATACCACAAGTGGGGAACAGGGATCACACAGGGGCCCAGCCGGTAAGACTCAGTGGCTGAGCATTAGCCTATGAACTAGAAGAACAGGGTTCAATTCCTGGGTTGCAGGTTCGATCCCTAGTGTGGGGCATGCAGGAGACAGTCAATCAATGATTCTCTCTCATCATGGATGTTTCTATCTCTCTCTCCCTCTCCTTTCCTCTCTGAAGTATACACACACACACATTTGGTAAAAAGGCCAAGGAGGATACTATTTTCCTCAGCCAGTTAATAATAAAATAGCCAATGGCCCATGAAACAAGGGCTTATGGCCAGGAGGTTCCGACCTAGAATGTCCTGTACATGTCTCTCTTTTCTAATCCTCGCCGGTTTTTATTTTGCTTCATCAGATTGCTTTTATGTACTTGCTTTTCGCAGGAAATCCTTTTCCTGGGTGGGGATGTGGGGAGAAGTATCTCAGGAAAGTAAAGCTCAGGTAGGTCTCCTTTTGGGGACTCCCACACACCCTGACTTCCTCTTCATAGCCTTTATCACAATTAATGATATATTTCTTTGTGCAGACTTTCTAATATACATATTACCCACTAGGCACCATTAGAAGCAGGATGACCCTGTCTGTCTTCCCTAGCGTAACATGTGGTGCGTAATATTGAGTAGATGCTCAATAAATATTAAATATATGATAACTGCTGTGTGCTGAGGCCTGAAAAAAAATGGAGATGTATTCTAAGCTTAATAGAGCATTTCTTAATGTTGATCCAAATATTTTGGCAACCACACTGGTTCTTCGTTCCCATGCTGTCTCCACTTTGGGCGCTGTTTTAGAAGACACACTTCTGGTAGGAAAGGACTCTGGGGCCACAGAAGATTTGTATGCAAACCTAATGTAATCAGATTCTTCTGTTCTAGTCGGCTGAAATGGATTAAAAATAGTACGGACTGTCCTTTGCTCAAAGGGGAAGCTGGACTGTTGCATAACAACCACCACTTAGCAATTAGTGCAAAGCCATGTGCACCTGGTGGAGCCCTGACACCTGTGAGAGGAGGAGAGGTTTTCGTATTCCCACATTCAGCTCTGAGACTGGACTAGGATATGGGCAACTTTTTCAGCAAGTCCTGGGCAGTAAGTGGCCGAGCCAAGATTCAAATTCAGCTCTGCCTTTTGCAAAGCTGAGGAGGGACCCACAAGAAACAGAAAATAGCCTGTTCATGACCCCGGTTCTCCTCCTTGCCCCGGCGCTGAGGACGATGCCAAATAGAATGACTCTGTCCAGCCATTTCAAGTAAAATTCAAACAAAAAAGAGAGCTGGAGCCCCAGTGCCGAGAGGGATCACAGACACAGGAAACGCTCTTTAATTCACATTGTGGAGGTAAAACCAACTCCCGGAGCTGAGATAGATAAGATCTGGGGACCCAGCGTGGCCACTGTATTTAGCAATGCTGCAGGGCAGGCCTGGAAGTTGTTGAGCTAGTAGCTCTTAAATGTTATCACACACACACAATCGTCATGATGCAAGGGGACAGAGGTAGGTGTTCACTAACCTGATTGTAGTCCTGTTTTGCCACAAGTCTCTCATCATCACTTAAGCTTAGATATGTTACATGTCACTATCTCAGGCAGAGCTGGGAGCAGGGGAGATAGTAATGATGGTAAAGGTCAAAATCGTAAGAGGCCTGTACTCGGCAGCCAGCATCTTAAACACCCTCCTTTCAAGTGCCTGAGACACAAGATCCAACTTCCTGTAGTCCACCGTTCTGCGGCCACGGGGCTCCTGCGTGGACGATCAGAGACAAGTCTGCCTGATGTTCTCCAGGCTCCACAGCGGGCTGCCTTCCGGGCATTTCCACCCTACCTATTGTGCTCTGACTTTGGCCTCGGGTGCTTGTTTCTGGCGCCATTCTCCCGGTCTTCAGGGCTCAGAATGGCTCATGGGCTAATGCACTTAATTGGCTGTTATGGCCCCCTCCGGGCCCTGCCTTGGCGGTGTGGTGCGCTGTTGGGTTTCGGATTCCCAGGATGGCCAGCCACCTTCTAGGAATCAGACTGCAGTGAGCTCTCTGATCCTAAGATCCAGCTGCATCTGGGGTTCCCCACCTCCACCTGGGAGTGGCCACATGGATTCTAGCATTTATTTCTACCTTTAAAAACAGAGGTCTATGGGATGGTTTCCTCTAGATCAGTGGTTGGCAAACTGCGGCTCGAGAGCCACATGAGGCTTGCAAGCTGCGGTTTGCCGCTCTGTTGACTGAGTTTGCCGACCACTGGACTAGACTAAATGTTACTGTGTAGTTGAAAGCTGTGAGGATTAGGCAATTGTGGTATATTTTGTGCAAAGAGGTAAAGGGTAGTATATGACAGTGGTCGGCAAACGCATTGGTCAACAGAGCCGCAAACCGCGGCTCTCGAGCCGAAGTTTGCTGACCATTGATCTAGATCAGTGGTTCTTAACCTTCCTAATGCTGCGACTCTTTAATACAGTTCCTCATGTTGTAGTGACCCCCAACCATAAAGTTATTTTCATTGCTACTTCATAACTAATTTTGCTACTATTATGAATTGTAATGTAAATATCTGTGTTTTCCGATGGTCTTAGGCTCTACAGCAGCGTCACGACCCACAGGTTGAGAACCACTAGCAGGGTCACCTAAGGCCATCAGAAAACACAGATATTACATTACAATTCATAATAGTAGCAAAATTACAGTTATGAAGTAGCAATGAAAATAACTTTATGGTTGGGGGGTCACCACAACATGAGGAACTGCATGTATTAAAGGGTCACCGCATTAGGAAGGTTGGGACCACTGCTCTAGATTGACACAGGGCATCTCTGTCCTTCTAGGGGTGTGGGGGGGCAGTGTGGGCAGGGGTGCACGTTCTGGGTGTCTCTAAAAGACCAAGAGAAAATCTGATGGGAAGGCAGGAGGAAGAAAGAAAGACTGTGGATGTGGGGGTCAACCCAAAGTCAAAATCCTGATTCTGTATTGGCTACATGACTTTGGATGAGTTTTTTTTAGCATTTCAAAGCCTTTGTTTTCTCATTGGGAAAAGGAGATGGAAAAGGAGGGATTAAGAGAGACAACAGGCAGGTCACTGTGGCCAGTGGCTTTAGGGTTCACAGACTGCTGCCGACAACACGCGTGACACGGCTTTAGCCCTGCTTACCAGATAAAACGGGAGGCCCAGGCAATGGTTAGTGTCCGCTACAAAAGTTAGGTGTTGTTTACGTGGAATTCAAACGTCACTGGCCGCCCTACACTTTCATTAGCCAAACCTCCTAAACCTACCAAAATTATTACTGAGCCAAAGGCCATAAGAAACATTAATCTTAAATAAGGTGAAGTTACTAAACACACACACACACACACACACACACACACATACTTACAAGCAATTCGAAGTAAACCACCTCCTGATAAAATACCATTTTTTGGCCTGGAGTTGGCACACAGACCCCCTGCCTTCCCAGAGTTGGCCCTCCTGCACGGGGGTCATTTCTCTATTCCTTGTCCGGGTAACACACTTTGCACAGTGAGATGCTCCGTCTAAGGAATCTCCCAATGCCCTGCATTCTTGGGATTCTAGCTTATTATTTTTCGCTTGCAGATTTGCCCAAATAGGGACAGAGCTAGAGCTTATTTACACAGCTCTGAGGCCCACTCCTTGGCCTTGAGCGCCGGATGCGGGCTGCAGACAATAATCCCCGGGCAGCAGGGGTCAGGGCCCTGACCTGTGAGGCCCTCGGGCCACTGTGCCCAGAAGTTGCAGGAGCCCAGAACAGGGACAAGCCAGGACCCTGGGATCAGGCAGCCAGGCAGGGATCTGCAGAAACAAGAGGTGAAGAGCGGGCAAGCACAGGGCCAAACACAAGATAAGGAGAGGCCTGAGGAATCAGGGTAGGCAAGCTTGGAGAGCAAGTCGGGAGCCAGGAAATTCAGAACTGACGCGGTGAATGCAAAGCAGAAGAGAGGAGACCGGAGGCAGGCAGCTAGCTATCCTAGCAGACACTCCACACTCCCACCACCCCCTCCTCTCAGGGCAGGTAAACCCCGAAAAACAGGGAACACTGAGTCAAACCGAGAAATGTTGCAGACAGATACAACCCAGCAGCAGCCTCTATTCCCCTAACAGCTGATCAGGCACTCGCTGAGGCTGGCTGAGGGGCAGGCGGGGAGGGCCCCCCGCCTACGTGATGATTCTTAATTCTTCTTAATTCTCCTTAATTCTCTCTGACAGTGCAAGACAGGAAAAAGGGAGCTGGGGGGGTGGGGGGGGCGGCGAGGGGGAAGGGATGGAGAAGAGAGAGAGAGAGAGAGAGAGAGAGAGAGATGACAATGGTAAACAAAAGTGAAAGCAGCCCAGTGGCAAACATCAGCTGGCAGACAAGCCCTTTGCCCCACACACCCTGACCCAGGCGAGGAAACTGCCAGCATCCGGCAAGAAATGGGCTTTGAAAGCGGAGGGCACCCTCTCCTCCGAGCCTGACCAGGGAGGGCGCTGTGCTTCCCACCTCTGCCCACCCCACCTCCACCACAGCGGTTTCCAGAGCTGCCAGCTACCCATAAAAAGTGAAAATGCGAAAAGCACATCTTCCAGCCAGGTTCAGTCTGTGCCTTGATGATTCTGTTTCCGTGGCAACCCCGAGACAAGGCCTCAGCAATTATCCGTCATCTGACGAGGGGAACGTGGAGAAGGCAGCTGAAGGCTGACAGTGTATCAAAGGAGGGGTCTCTGAGTTGTGGACAAGGGGCTTAGCAATGCCACCCAGCCCCTGATACCCTCTGGGGACACGGAGTCTCTCTCCAGACGGACTCCATCCCTATGCATCTAACCCACCGGTTGGAGGTCCCCAGGGCCATTTCGAGTTCTGGGTGCCCGAGGGCAAAAGTATACATGTCACAGCTGCCTCGTGGACCCCTTGTTCCTGCTGCTTTTTCTTCCCCCACTGACTTCCTTCTCCCTCCTGGCTCCCTCTCAGGCCTTAAGGCAATACCAACGCTTAGAGATGGCACACTAGCCTAAAGAGGTCACTGACCCCTCCCTGCCTAAAGACGTTAGACAGAAACCAATGAAACCACCTCAAACCAGTTGCAATGGGGTTTAGGTGGGTTTACAGGGATCAGTGGTTCTCATCCACAATAATTTTGTCCCCCGGGGTGCAGGGGACAAAGTCTGGAAACATCTGTGATTGTCAGGACTGGGAGGTGGGCAGGGAAAGACACAATGTTAATGGCATCCAGTGGGTAGAGGCCAGGACATGCTAAACATCCTACACTGCCCAGGACAGCTCAAAGCAGTAGTACTGGGTTTGAGAAACCCTGCCCAGACTGCTTGCTGTTGCAACAGCTTATGAATTGCTTTTCTTCACATAGGAAGCCATCGGAGGAAATTGGCCATCCATCATAAATGGTAGCTATATTGGGGGAAAAGGGTCCCTTTAAAACAAAAGCTTAGGAGAACCTTTGCAAAGATCCCACCCTATTGAAATGCAAAAAAAAAAAAAAAAAAGTGTGACATTCCAGGTCCTTTGGAGAATGAAGGTTTGAATCCAAAGTTGACTCCAGGGTTTTAAGCCTGGAGCCTATAAAGCTTCAGGGAGTCTGGGAACTGGCCGAAATTGTATGCAAAATGTCTGTCTAGGAGTCTTTAGGCAGAATACTTTCATAACTTTTATAAGATTTTCAAAGGAAGAAGTGATTCAGAAAAATCTGAAAGCCAACCATCTGGATCCCATTGGCTCCAACCTGCACTCCAACCTCTGGATCCCATTGGCTCCGACCTGCACTCCAACCTCTGGATCCCATTGGCTCCGACCTGCACTCCAACCTCTGGATCCCATTGGCTCCGACCTGCACTCCAACCTCTGGATCCCATTGGCTCGGACCTGCACTCCAACCTCTGGATCCCATTGGCTCCGACCTGCACTCCAACCTCTGGATCCCATTGGCTCCGACCTGCACTCCAACCTCTGGATCCCATTGGCTCCGACCTGCACTCCAGCCTCTGGATCCCATTGGCTCCGACCTGCACCCCAACCTCTGGATCCCATTGGCTCCGACCTGCACTCCAGCCTCTGGATCCCATTGGCTCCGACCTGCACCCCAACCTCTGGATCCCATTGGCTCCGACCTGCACTCCAGAACTCCTGTCTTTCTTTATGCAGGGCCCTTGCCATGGCCTCCCTGTCCCCAACACTGATGCCACAGAGCCCATAGTCCTCCTCTCATAGGCACTCTCAAAGGGGAGATATCATTGCCCCAACAGACGAAACTAGACAACAGACAGATGGGCGTCTTCCCCGACTAAGACCCTGACCTAGGCCCTGTCCGCCCAAAGTATGCAACAGAGACCTACCTGGTTTACCTGAACTTCATTCGGATTGGTCACTCGGTCCAGGCCATAGTCCAGCACGTTGTTCATTCCTGGCTGAATGGAATAAAAATAACATAAGGACCACTGCTGGGAGAGGCTCCAGTGTCTAATTAACTTTGGGTCTTGGCCACGCTGTCAATTGTGAGAGTGAGCTGAGAAGGGCTTGTGACCCTGGTTTACCTAGAGAAGGGGAGCTTCAAGGGTGCAAGACCCTCTGGTGAGCTTCATGAGCTGTTCCGCCACCACAGCATCCCCAGAACCTAACGCACTGATGGATGGGTGGGTGGGTCAGTTAGTAGGTGATGGATAGATGAATGGGTGGGTGGGTAAATGGATGAGTGGATGGGTAGATAGGTGGGTAGGTATATGGATGAATGGAGGGAGGATGGGTCAGTAGGTGGGTAATGGGTAGGTAGATGTGTGGATGGATGCTCTGGTGAGTATGTGGGCAGATGGGTGGTTGCATGGATGGATGGATGAATAAATGGGGAGGTAGATGGGTGATGGATGGATGGATGGATGGGTGGGTAAATGGATGGATGAATTGATGTACAAATAACACTCAACTTCAATAAGAGTTCACTGGGATTAACACCTGGGGACTCACGACTCCTCCCCGGGTGCTCCTTCCCTATCCCACAGTGCATTGCTGTAGAGTCCAGGCTTCAGCCAGGCACCTCTGGGATCTGATCCTAGTCCTGCCACTTCCTAGCTCTGAGGAAGGTCTTGGAAAGAATTTCTCTCTGCACGTGCTTCCTGTCTGAGACATGGAGATGCTCCTCCTGCCTGCCAGGTTCTTGTGAGGATTGAACACGATGGAGTGTGGAGCTCTCTCAGCAGAGGGCCGCTATTCCTGAGCAAGGGATTGTGTTCATCCCAAGACTGTGTGCGTAAATAGAGGCCTGGCCCAAAGCTGGGTCTCAATCTCGGTCAGGTCCCTTCTCGATCAGGCCACCGCTCTGCAGCCGATCTTGCCTGGTCCCTCCCAATTCTCTGAGGCCAGCAGTTCGGGTCTTGCACTTTCCTCTGTGCTTGTTGGGTGCCAGGCGCCTATCAGGTTCTCGTGGGATGAACGAGGCTGACTTCACTGGGGCAGAGGCAGGAAGCATCTGGGCTTTCTCCCCATCCGATTCAGCCTCATCAACAGGATCAGTCACATTTTTTAGCTCAGAAGTATGGTTGCCAAATAAACTTGAGGATGCCCGGTTCCGTTTGGATTTCAGATAAATAACAAATAGTTTGATTATATCATTTTGCCTGAAAATATATTCCATATGTGTTTAGTAGAAGCATACAATGAGTATCAAAATATTGGGACATACATCATTTGCTGTTTATCCGAAATTCAAGTTTAATTGGGCATAATGGATTTTATTTGCTAAATCTGGCAATTTAGCTCAGCAGGCTCCCATGCGGGCGAATGTTGGGCTTACCGCCTAGGCAGGGAAGAGAAAGAAAGAAGTAGGAGGTGGGTGGGAGGAGGACAAGGAAAGGGGATGGCCGTCCTCACCAGAGTTGTTGTTACATGTGGACCTCAATCAACAAATTTAGCAGCTACTTCCTGTGGCTGGCATTGTGCTCTGCCCTGGGGAGCCTGTGGCACATGTGACAGGGACCCCTGCCTCCAACACCCCCAGCAGGTCTCCGGAGGAGGCAGCCACTCAGCAATAAATCACACAAATGAGGAACTACAGTTATCACAAGTGCTATGCAGGGACAGCACAGAAGTCCAAGCCAGCCTTCAATGGGCTTTAACCCAGCATAGGGGTGTAGGGGGCCATCAGAATCAGTGCCTTTGCCTACAGTGAGTTCCAGGAATTGCCCCCTCTGTCTGGTATAAGAAACCCCCAGCTTAACTGAAGACTTCACACACACATACGCACACACTCACGCATCTTCTCACACCACTTTCACATCTCACACAAATACATCCACTATCACAGTGGTCAGCAAACTGCGGCTCGTGATGATGAAAGTGAAGAGACGGGGGGTAGGAGTATGGGTGAATGGAGAGAGGAATGGGTCAGTAGGTGGGTAATGGGTGGGCAGATGTGTGGATGGATGCTCTAGTGAGTATGTGGGTAGATGGGTTGTTGCTCACAAGCTGCAGTTTGCCGCTCTGTTGACTAATGAGTTTGCCGACCACTGACCTAAATTCTCAATTCCAATAATCACAGGCGTTTGCTGTTCCTTGTGATTAAGCCCCTATCCCAGTGGTCAGCAAACTCACTAGTCAAGTGTTCGGTAAACTGCCACATGTGGCTCAGGAGCCGCAGTTTGCCGACCACTGCACTATCACACGCAGTCGCGTTATTACGCTCACACACACTCTCACACTCAGACCCCCTCTGAGTGCACACACACTCACCCTTCCACAGTGCCAGGGCAGTCATCTTGAGTCTTGAATTAGTTCTCCAACTCTTTCCCTTGAACTTGACTCATGCTGTTATAGAAATGTGGCCACCCCAGTGCTCAGTGATGCACCTGCATAGCCATCATCGGCACAGGGCTGCCCAGACCAGACAGCCTTGGACTCAGAGCTGCAGCTGCCCTCGAGGCTCTATTGTCCTGTCCAGTGCCAGCCCTCCTGGCTCTCTTCAGCTCTACAGAAGGGCTGCCCTGCTGCCTGGGCACCTGCCTTCTCTCGGCCCTTGCATAGTCTCAGCTGTGCCTATAGAGCTGTGTCCCATCCCAGCACCCTGCCTTCAAAACTCCCCAGGGGGGCTGCCTTTCTGCTTCTGCCAGTTGGAGAAACCCCCATCTCCATTCATTCATTCATTCATTCATTCATCTTGTAGCGAAAGTCTTTGTTCCCAAAATAGTCACCAGAGCCAGCTGAGCAAGGGGTTGTGTTCATCCCAAGATTGTGTATGTAAATAGAGGCCTGGCCCAGTCTTGGTCAGTTCCCTCTCGATCAGGCTACCCGCTCTCTAACCAATCTTGCCTGCTCTCTCCCAGTTGTCTGAGGCCAGCATGCAAGGAGATGCTTGAATGGAGATAACCCAGAGCTGCCTGTCAGTGACCAGGAAACAAGGGCAATGGCATCCCTGTAGTGACTGACACTCCACCAAGCCCCTCCTGTCCCTTCTTTTGCTCTCTTCACTTTCTCTCATCATCACTCTCTTCCCTAATGTACCAGTTCAAACCCTTTGGTGCATGAGATGGAAAACAAATACATATACATATATATATATATATATATATTATATATTAATAAAAGCCTAGTGACTGTTACAGCAAAATGACTAGAACAACCGATCGCTATGACGTGCACTAACCACCAGAGGGCAGACACTCAAAACAGGAGCCGCCCCCAGGAGGTCAATGTGTTCCCAGAGTGGGAGCACCACACAGCCAGAAGCTGGGCTCATAGCTGGTAAGCCAAGTGGTAAGGAGGGAGCAGGCAGATGGTTAGGAGCGAGCAGACAGGCAGTTAGGAGCAAGGGGTCCCAGATTGCAAGAGGGCTCAGGCCAGGCTGAGGGACACCCCCCCCCCATGCACGAATTTTGTGCATTTGGTCTCTATATATAAAAGCCTAAGTGACCAAGCAACTGTGTGACTGGGTTCTGTGATGCACACTGACTACCAGGGGGAAGATGTTCAATGCACAGGCATGGAAACATGGAACAGACTGATGAATCTCAGAGGGAAGAGGAGATGTGGGAGGGGAGAGGGTGAGAAGAGATTAATTAAAGATCTTATATACATACTAGAGGCTTGGTGCATGGATTCATGTGCTGGTTGTGGTCCCTCGACCTGGCCTGTAGGGGTTGGGCTGAAACCAACAGTCCGACATCCCCCAAGGGGTTCCAGTTTGCTAGAGGTCCCAGGCCCAGCTGAGGGGCCCCACCAGTGCATGAATCCATGCACCAAGCCTCTAGTAATAAATAAAATTCTAAATAGTTTCATAGACCAAAAAAAAAACAGGGAAAGAGACTGAAGCAGGGAGACGAGTTTGGGTGAACAAGCTGGAGAAACCTGCTCCAAGCAGATCTTAGCTTGAATGTCACTTCCACTAAGAGGTATTCCCAGATCCCCTCTCTGATGCAGGACCCCGCCTCCCCCAGCCAGCTGCCCTGGCATTCTGTACAGTACAGGTTCACCCATGCAAGCTCCTGAACCTCCCTGAGCCTTGATCTCCCCATCTGGATAATGGGAATGATGCTACTCCCTACTTCATAGCATCATCCCCGGGTAAATGGGACCATCTGTGCCAAAAGCTTAACATAGGCACACAGTAGGCACTCAACGACTTCTAGCTCAACAACTTCTAGCCCAGGGCCTTCACGGCTTAGCTGGCACAGAGTCGGGGCCTCATGAAGGTTTCACGGATTAGCGGACAGACCAGTGAACAGGGGGATGAACTGATTCGGTAACTGCAGGCCGCGTCCCACCCACAAGCACGGGTCCCCATCAGTTCACAGGCAGGCTGTTGCCCATGCCACGGAGCCCGGTGCTTTGTCTGCCCGGCTGGCTTTATGCCCAGTGAACTGGGAGTCTGTTTGGGTCTCTGGGAGACACAGTCTGACAGTGTTGTGCTCCCGGGCTTCCTGGTTTTGCTCAACTTGAAGGCTGAGACAGACTTCAAACTGGATACTCTCCAAGCAGAACATGGCTCTAACCCCAGTGCTCTTGGGCCCCAAGAGGCTGTGAGTGTCTTAAGAAAGTGGAGGGAGCAGGACCCACAGGCCCTCTGGCCTCATCTTTGACGATCCGGTTTCGACCTCAGGGAGCAGTGAGAGAGAGACTGGATGTGAAGAGTTTTGTGGGCCAAGGAATTTTTTACAACTGCTCTGCATGCGTCAAAGCCTCGTTCTGAACTTGGCTCCCCAGTGCTATCGGGCTCCTGTGAGCCCTGGTGGCCTGGTTGTTGGAGCAGCAGTGACTGACGCCACACTCTCGTGGCCAAGGAGGTGGCAAAAGAGGTTTATATGCACTAAGACATCACATGACAGGGTCCTGGGAGACCAGAGTAGGGGGACTAAGAGAGAAAGGCGGTGCAGTCTGTGGGTCCCGATACTCCGGTACGCACTAGCTGTGTGCCTCTGGCTGCTAAGCAACATCCCTGAGCCTCAGCTTCCTTATTGGCAGCACGGGACTAACACTATTGCCTCCCACACCGGACTGCGAGAATGAGATACTCGAAAGGCAGCGATCATACATTGATCTGGAGGGCTGTGTCAGGACACTGAAAGTCCTCGATTCAGGTCAGTGGTGGTGGTGGTGGTGGTGGTGATGATGATAGTGACCATGTCAACTGTGGTGGTGGTGGTGATGGAGGTGGAGACCGTGGGGGCATGGTGGGAAGTGGTGGAGGTGTGCAAGCTGATGGGGAAAGCAGTCATCACGGAGACACGTTGTCAAATTTAGGTCCCTCTGAATCATCCAGGGAAGAGCCACTCAGCCATTTGCCTGGTGTCGGGACTGAGTGCTTACCCTGAGAGAACTGGGGGGAACTTGGATAATCTGTTTTCCATTTTGTTCCCCATGGGCCTCCGGGGTTCAGGGACAGAGCAGAGGAGAGGGACCCGGGGCAGGTCGGGTGCAGGGCCAGTCTGTGTCACTTTGCAAGGGATGCAGTCACAAGGGCATCCGCCCACCATGGAGTCCCACATGTACAATGGAAGCCATCCCCATCCTGAAAGGACCAGGATCCTCTCGGTCACGGGTGCTACCAGCCACCAGGGCATCTTGCCAAATAAGTGGCTTATCTGCCATGGGCCCTTATCCTCCCCAAGGCTCCCCCTTTAGGAACAGACGTCTGAATGAAGGCTGAGCAACGCTTGGTTCCCTTCTCAGACAGAGAGCTCACTCCTGCACCCCAGTGCCCTGGGCCAGGTCATCCATCATCACCCAGCCCCCCACACCCGTGTTGGGCACTGGTCAACTGGTTTACCCAGAGGAGGGGCATGAAGCCAAGCAAAACCAAGCAAGCTTCTTGGAGATCAACCCCAGGGCCTTAACCTCGGCAGCAAGTCATCTGAACCAACGCCCCCAAGATGGGACCCCTGTGGGATATTTGAGGGTAGAAAGAAAACAAGCCAAACATCTGGTAGGCCTGACGCTCAATCATCCGGGGGCTCTGGCACCTGGACTGACCCGGTTTGCTTCCCGGTTCTGAGAATTTGGTTGCCTGATGAGCAAGAGAACGAAAGGAGGAAGAGGAAGAACATTTGTTTGAACTCTTCACTTTTCAGAACGCCCTCCCCATCTCCCACCTCCCACGATGCATAGGCAGCACCTGGGTCTGACACAGGCATGAACGGAGGCAGCAGAGCTAACCCCAGGGGAACAGTGACAGCCCGCCTCTTTGTGCTGGCGGATGAGGCCACCATTTCCCAGGGATGGGCTGTGACAAGTCACATCACCTACGTACAGCTTGTCTCCCCAGGCGCTTCAAAGCCCCACTGCCCAAGATGCAATGTGCTCCAAGCAAGGAGGCTCCGCACACAGTCTTCATCTCGCCTCCTCCCATCCCAGCCGTGAGAGGTTGGGGGTGGGGGGGGCTGGGTCCAGGAGAGGGAGGAGGGGGAGAGCCATGGCGTTGGCTCTGCAGAGTGTCAGTTCTACCCAGCATTTTATTTTCATGGTTTGGAGCCTATGTCCTAGCTTCTTCTTCTTAAGATTTCTGTTCTAAGGTATCCTGGCCAAAAAAAAAGGCCTCGTCCCCTTAAAAGACAAACTCATTCTAGGTGGATGAGGTTTAATGGCTTAAGGAATTTCACCTGGTTCAAACACCACCAGATGGGCCACGAGCAGAGCCCATCCAGGCGTGCGTTTCCTCCTCCAGCCCACGAGGCACTGGACGCTAACTCAACACTGGGCAACCCCTGCCGCGCCTCAGTGTTCCAGCTCCAGAGGGTCCTGAGCTGGCAGCAGGAGCGGTGAGTGCAGGGTGGGGGTGGCAGGCATCAGGGGTGGTGAGTGCAGGGGGGTGGCAGGCAGGGGAGAGACGGTGAAACCAAGGGAGGAATACTCACAGGGCTTCGGTGGACCAGCCAGTACGCCTTCTCCTGGCAGTCCAGGGCATACCTGTCTGCTTTATTCCTTTCCTTCCCGGTCCTGAAAAGCCAAAAGCCATGTTTTCCTCCTGTGTGTTTTTCAGGTTATTAATGGTTAAGGTTTTCTTTCAACGACAGCTTGCATGCGATATGGTTTTGTATTCGTTTCAGGTGCCCAGCCTGGTGGTGGGACAGCCATAGACTTTACAAGTGTTCCTCCTGCTATCTCCAGTGCCCACCTGGCCCCGGGCATAGTTAGTACAATATCATTGACTATATTCTCTGTGCTGCACTGTACATCCCCATGACTGTTCTGTTACCACCAATCTGTACTTCTGAATCCTTCACCCTTCTCACCCAGGCCCCCCCCCCCTTCTCCCCTCTGGCAACCATCAGTCTGTTCTCTGTGTCTATGAGTCTGTTTCTCTTTTGTTTGTTCTTTAGATGCTAACTCTGCCTCTAGTTAGCATGCTACCCTCTATGCCCATCCATGCTGTCGCAAAGGGTAAGAGTCCCCTCTTTCGGAAGCCATGTTGAAGGCGAGAAAGACTGTATCTTTTGCTCAGTGATGGCCCCCATTCCTGATGAGCCACAGCACTCGCCCAATCTGCCCGGCTAACCCGTGTGTGCCGTAATGACGATGGAAACAGCCAATGCTCACCGACACGGGGTGCTCCGTGCCCTGCTCAGTGCTTTCACCTGTCTGATCACTTAATCCTCCTAGTGACCTTTTCGAGGGAGGTTGAATGTCCCACCGGGGGTCCCACCGTCAGCAAGTGGGAGGGGTGGGACCTAAACTGAGATTCTGGTCCCAGACAGAGTCCAGCTCTGCCTGAGATGGTGGTGCTGGGGTGCAAACACCTGACCACCTGCCTTCATCATTCCCCTGCTTTGGTAAACGACATACATGACATCTGCACTCGCAGGCAGCCAGCAGCGCCAGAGCCCGTGATGGGGAAATCGCTGGCCTCAGGGCGTGTTCGTTCCTCCCTGCCTGTCAGTTCCACTCTGTCACTTCAGAGGCTGTGTGCCAAGCCAGGGTTTTTCTTATTCCAACAGGCGTTTTATTTCCCTCTTGTCTCTCGGCCTCCCCCTCTCCCGCTATGGAGAGGAAATGATGCTGCGCTCTGCTCCTATATGAGCCGGGCAGCCCATTACTGTGCCCGGGGCCCCAGTCAGCACCATTTCCACGGCGGCCTGCGCTCACACTCGCCGACGCTTGTTTTCCCAGGCAACCTGGGATGACGCACAGGCCCTCGACCAGACAGAGTCGGCAGATCTATTTGCCAGCTAATGTCCTGTGAATAACATAACAATATCCAGACACCCAGATGGGTGGGGAGGGCCGTTCCGGTGGGGGGTTGTGCCAACCTCCTGGGGAAATTAAATATAAACACCGCCGCTCCCCCTTTCCCTTGCCAACCTAACTCGATTTTCTACCAGGTTAACGCCCCGCCCCCGTCCTCCAGAGCCTGGGGCTCTGTGACGTGTCCGTCACGCTGGCCAGCGTGTAAATAGAGTCGCTCGCTAATTTACTCCCACGTCCTTCCCTTCCTGGCTTCCCCCTGCGGCTCGTCTCATAGTCATTACTGGGAGAGAGATGTAGCAAATGGAACCCAGGGAGCCAGTAAGCGGGGAGTTATTTTATTTGTCCTATTATTAATTTTTTTCATATTATGAATTTTCAGCAACAAGGTCACATTCGTTTATTCATTCATGTATGTATTGATCTCTCACTCCGTCCTAAGCACTGGGAGGACAATGGGGAACCAAACAGACTGCTCCGGCCCTCGCTGGTTTGGCTCAGTGGATAGAACATCTGCCTGCAGACCAAAAGGGTCCCGGGTTCGATTCTGGTCAAGGGCATGTGCCTCTGTTGCAGGTTCCTCCCTGGCTCAGGCCCTGATTGGGGCATGTGCAGGAGGCAACCGATGGATGTGTTGCTCTCACACCGATATTTCTCTCTCTTCCATGCTCTCTTAAAAAAAAAAATCAATGGAAAAATATCCTCAGGTGAGGATTTTAAAAAATAAAAAAGACTGCTATGGATCCAATGTCTGTGTCCCACCCCACTTACACCATCCGGGCACTTACACTGTCCGCTCTCCTGGGCTTCCAGCTTGCCAACTAGAGATTTTGGGACTTAACCCTCCATAACTGTAATTCCTGATAATAAGTCAATGTGTATTTGTAAGCGACTGGCTCTCTTTTTTTAGAGAACCCTGACTAATCCACCACTACTCTGGTTCCAGGTGCTTCGTGAGAATGGGGTCCCACCATCCAGCCCCGCCACGTGCTAACCAGCCTAGAGCTGCCCGGATCTGGACCCGGCAAGGTGAGTGAAGGTGGGCCATCTGGGCTTAATCCACTTTGCTGGCCACTGGCATCAGTCCACAGATATTCCTGACTCCCACACCTACACACAGTGATATGTACATCCCCACGGCCTGACTGGGTAGCTCAGCTGGTTACAGCATCTTCCCAGTACGCCAAGGTTGGGGGTTCAATCCCTGATCAGGGCACATACAAGAATTAACTGATGAATGCATAAATGGGTGGAATAACAAGTCAATTTCTCTTTCTCTCTCTCTCTCTCTCTCTCTCTCTCTCTCTCTCTCTCTCTCTCAAAGGAAAATATTGTACATCCTCACCCATCTTCCCTTGAAATTGGGCATAACCATGGGACCTGCTTTGGGTCATGAATCGTGAGCAGAAGTGACATGCAGCACCTGTAATCCTCACAGCCTCTCCCCGACTGCTCGGGAAACAAAGACAAGACGGTGCTCCTCCTTTAGGTCCTGGAGTGGGCACAAAGCATGTAGGGCCCCAGGTGACCCTCAATGGCCCTAAGACATTAGCGAGAAGTAAGCCCTGTGGTGTCATGCCCCTGAGATGTGGGGACTGTTTGTTACAAGAGCCTAACCTCATCCTGACTGATACACCCTCCCCAGCATTCATATCTGTCTCTTGTGGACAAGACAGGGCTCTTCAGCCCAGCCAGTGTTGCTCAGTGGTTGAGTGTTGACCTAAGAACTAGGAGGTCATGGGGACCTCCCGTCAGGGGACATGCCCAGGTTTCGGGCTCATTCTCCAGTGGGAGCGGGGGAGAGAGGGGAGTGCAGGAGACAGCCGAGCAGTGATTCTATCTCATCATTGATGTTTCTATCTCTCCCTCTTCCTTCCCTTCTGAAGTCAATAAAAATATATTTTCCAAAAGAAAAGTTAAAAGAGACAGAGCCCTCCAGAAGTATGTTAGCTCCATTTCTGATGTGAACAGCAGGCAAATGAGAGCAGCAGTGGGTGGTGCTAACAGGTGAATCTGATTACGTACCTCCCCTGCTTATATTTCCCCACGGCCCTTACCTCCATCCTCACTTCCGCCAGTTCCGAGCTTCGCACTCTCCACTTCTCTATGAGAAACTGCGTCAAGTGGGCCTCCCCTGCCTCCAGACTCTGGCTCTGTCTGCTAGAACGCGATGTCTCCCTCTCGCCACTCCATGCTCATCACCATCTTTCACCTGGATTTCTCCTGTGCAGCCTCCAAGCTCAATGTCGTTTCTAAAGCTCCTCTGCAAACTCCTACCTGTGGCTGCCATCCCACTGCAGCATCACAATCATCAGCCCGACCCACTAGACTGTGTCTCTATATTCTCTATGCCCAGCCCAATGCTTGACACATAAATGCCCAAAAGGACACAAGGAAGGGTGGGAGGGAGGACAGCCAGAGGACGACCAGGACCTTTCACTCACCTGTACTGCTCTTTGGCCTGCATAATGACAAAGTCCCACTTGTAGTTGATTTTTTTGTTCAAAAAATCGTAGTTTTCCTAGGGAAGGAAAACACAGTGAGAACACTGAAGCCCGTGACATATGCCACACACAGTGGGCAGAAAGCCCTAAGTCAACGAGAGCATGCCGACGGGGCCTTTGCCCAGCTTTGCAAAGCTGCTCATTCAAGGGGTAGCACCAAATTCTCAAAAAGCCTTTTTTAAAATATATATATCTCAAATCTTATTAGGAAGAAGGGAATACAGTGTGGGAAGGAACATGGAAACTCAATACTCAACAACGGAGCATCACAAATCCACAAAGATATGACCTAACATTGGTATGATGCTGACTCTTCTAAAAACATGTTTGTAATGCATAAAACACAGCAGAATTGTTGGCATCTGCCCAGAAATCTAGCCTACAGAGGGCTGGGATGTGTACTTTGAGAATGACTTCTCAAGCCTAAAACAAAAGTCTATGCTATTGTTTTCCCATTACAAACTCAAATTCAAACCTGTTCACCAAATAATATGCATTATCGTACATATTAATCCATATCGTTTTGGGACGGCAAAGGCTTAAATTACAGCATGGGAAACTGAAGCTCAACATAGAGAAGAATTCTCTTCAGGGAGCTACTTCTAAATATATGGGTGGATAATGGACAGAGGATAGGTGGATAGATCGATGAATGCAGGAATGGATGGATGGACAATGGCTGGATGGATGATAGACAAATGGATAAATGATGGGATGGATTGATGGATGGATGATGGCTGGCTGGATGATAGATGAATGGATAAATGATGGATGGATGATGAACAAATGATGGATAGATGGATGATGAATGGATGATAACTGGGTAGATGATGGGTGAGGGATGGATGAATGGAAATGAGGATACATATGAATGTAGCAATGAGGAAAATGGGGAAAAAAAACAAGACTATATTCCACTCAAGTATAATAACCTTTACTTGAAAGTATCTCTGTACCTTTTCGTGTTCTTCTAAAACCCCCTTCTTCTTGATATTTCGCTTGGTCAGATAGATGGCTGGGGGAGAAAACAATGACATTTCCCATTATCCTGTTTCAAAACCAGATCTGTAGGCTCTCTGTGCATGAGGCTGCTGTGCTCAGCCCGGGGGAGAGAACGCAGCAGACCCACTCTCCCTCCGCAGGAACACTCCCAATACAGGTGTGTACAGATATAAAGGTCATGATGAGCCGCAACCGGTTTGGCTCAGTGGATAGAGCATTGGCCTGCGGACTGAAGGGTCCTGGGTTCGATTCCAGTCAAGGGCATGTACCTTGGCTGCGGGCACATCCCCAGTCGGGGGGTGCAGGAGGCAGCTGATCGATGATTCTCTTTCATCGATGTTTCTGACTTTCTATCCCTCTCCCTTCCTCTCTAAAAAATCAATAAAATATATTTTTATTTTTATTTTTATTTTAAATATATTTTATTGATTTTTTACAGAGCGGAAGGGAGAGGGATAGAAAGTCAGAAACATCGATGAGGGAGAGACATCGATCAGCTGCCTCTTGCACGCCCCCTACTGGGGATGTGCCCGCAGCCAAGGTACATGCCCTTGCCGGAATCGAACCCGGGACCCTTCAGTCCGCAGTCCGACGCTCCATTCACTGAGCCAAACCGGTCTCGGCAATAAAATATATTTTTAAAAAACAAATAAAGGTCATGATGACAGCAAGACAAACATCACCAAAATGCAGCCAGTAAACAAGCAACTCGTTAAGCACTACCAAAGGCATGAGGGGGAGGCAATTACCATAATCTGTGTCTTCAGCTGGCCACTGCTGGGTCGGCCAGAAATACGGTGTCTGCAAAAATAAACCAAGAAACCTCGCTTAGACAGTGGGCTCTGACCCAGTAAGGCCCCCGTCATGTGGTTTAACAGATAAAAGGTCCTCAGCGCCCTCCACTTATTGCAAAAGTCCTGATTTGTAAGGATAGGAAGCCAAGCAACTATCTTTTCAGATAAGATTGACCCCATGGTAATATCCAGAGTCCAGGCCACGACTCACCTGAAATCGGTAGAGGCTGCCATCAGGCTTGAGCATGAGATTCTTGGGGTCCTGCAGGGGGTAGATGTAGCCATACTTGACAATGAAGTTACCCAAGTTCTGGGCCTCTGGGGAGAAGCAGTGGAAGCATGGAAGTTAAGAGCAGGGGCCGAAGACAGAAGCTTGCTACCCAGCCCACACACACAGCACCCCAAACTCCAAAAGAGATGCCTCCATCCTACCAGCATGTCAATCAAGGAGGGAGGGAATGCCATTCCTGGACTTGGCTGTGGGCGAGTATCAGCTGGGGAACGTGCTAATAAGGAGGATGCCCCAGCCAATATTTTATATGAAACAATTCTGTCCTCCCTGTTGGATTCTGGTTGTTTTACACAGGGAGGCCTTGTCTGTTCAATTCAAATGTCAGTTTCTCAGAGACCCGGGCTAAGCCTCCATGCAGTCTCTACCCTGCAGAGATTCTCTCGGGCTGCACATACAGCAATCCTGGGTGACCCAGTGCCAGACGAGCTCTCACCCAGACTGGAGATCCAGAGCCGCTGGATGAGCCACTGCAGAACATCACTTCCTGCAAAACAGAAATATCAGGCCGCCATCAGAGCCTCCTGACACACCGCTGGCCTCCTCCCCGGCTCAGCTGTGATCACATCCCTCTTCTGTTCAATACTTTCAGGGACTCCCTCCCTCCACCTACCCACCCACCCCCACTGTGTTCAGTCCAGACCCTTGCAGCCCGTAATTCAGGGCCATCCATGATCTGACTCTGGCCGGGTTTCCCGTTCACCCTCCCCTGCACACCCTCAACCTTTACCTCTCTTGTGGTCCTTATTTTCTTACCTCACAATGATGTGTGCATAGACTCAAGTAGAAAGTAAACAGACAAGATCTTAACACTGAAAATAATCAGTCCCAAGGCCAGCTGTCCATGGTGTTCTAGGTGGAGCCTGGACACGTGGGCTAAATCAGAATGAGGGATGGGAAGAAAAATGCGAGTGGGCTGAGCTAGGGGGCTGGTTCTCCTACACTCCCTTGTTCCTAGGGGAAACTCTGAGAGAGTCAGAGACTTCGGACCCTCGTGAAGGTAATTTTATCAAAGCAGGAGGATGGGGCAGATTTTATTTATTTATTTTTTATTGATTGATTAAGGTATTATATATGTATCATCTCCCATTACCCCTTCCAACCCCCCCTCCCCACTCATGCCTTCACCCCCCTGGTGTCTGTGTCCATTGGTTAGGCTTGTATGCATGCATACAAGTCCTTTGGTTCATCTCTTCCCCTTACCCCCACCCTCCCCTACCTTCCCTCTGAGGTTTGACTGTCAATGCTTCTCTGTCTCTGGATCTGTTCTTGTTCATCAGTTTATGTTGTTCATTATATTCCATAAATGAGTGAGATCATGTGATACTTATCTTTCTTTGCCTTATTTCACTTAGCATAATGCTCTCCAGTTCCATCCATGCTCTAGTTTGAAGCAGCCATCTTTTCCTCCTTTTTCTTCTTCTTTCTCTTCTTAAAGAATACCTTTCAACATTTTATATAATACTGGTTTGGTGTTGATGAACTCCTTTAGATTCTTCTTATCTGTGAAGCTCTTTATCTGACCTTCAATTCTAAATGATAGCTTCGCTAGGTAGAGTAATCTTGGTTGTAGGTTCTTGCTAGTCATCACTTTGAAAATTTCTTGCCACTCCTGTGTGGCCTACATAGTTTCTGTTGAGAAATCAGTTGACAATCGTATGGGTGCTCCCTTCTAGGTAATTAAGTGTTTTTCTCTTGCTACTTTTAATATTCTCTCTTTGTCTTTTGCTCTTGTCATTTTAATTATGATGTGCCTTGGTGTGATCCTCTTAAGGTTCCTATATTTTGGGGTTCGGTGTGCTTCTTGGACTCCTAAGTCAATTTCTTTCACCAGGTGTGGGAAGTTTTCGGTCACTATTTCTTCAAATAGGTTTTCAGTATCTTACTCTCTCTCTTCTTCTGGCACCCCCCCATAATTCTGATGTTGGTACCCTTGAAGTTGTCCCAGAGGCTTCTTACACTATCCTGGTTTTTGCTTTTCCAGTTGAGTGTTTTTTGCCTCTTGGTATTTCAAATCTTTGACTTGATTCTTGTGTTTCTCTAGTCTGCTGTTGGATTTCTGTATAATATTTTTTTATTTCAGTCAATATATGTTTAATTTCTAGTTGGTCTTTTTTCATATCCTCGAGTGTCTCACTAAATTTATTGGCCTTTTCTAGGAACCTCTTGAAAAACCTTATAACCATTGTTTTGAACTCTATATCCAGTTGTTTGTTTCCCTCCATTTCTTTTGTTTGTGATCTGTTTCTTTTTCTCCACATTTTTGCTGCTTCCCTGAATTGGTAGGGTAGCTTTGTGTGCTAGGTGTCTCGCCTCCCCTGTTACCTGAGGTGGACACTCTTAGTGCACCCCTTTGTGGACTGTGTATACAGCCTTGTTGTAGTTAAGTCTTGATTGTTGTTAGTATCACTGGGAGGAATTGACCTCCAGGCCAATTGGCTGTGAGGATCAGCTATATCTACGCTGGCAGAACTGTGCTGGAGACAGCTTTATGGGACAAGACTTGCAAAATTGCAAAAGCCTCTGTGCTCAGCTTGGATGGGGCAGAGTTTCAGGGTGGAGCCAACAGCCTTGGCTTCCTGTCAGCCCCGCCCCATGAGGTTTCTGGGTCTCAGTGTCCCCAGGCAATTGCTACAAGCACCTCTGGGAGAAAGGTGGATGGGACAGATTTTAGTAACTCTTTGTAGGGTGATTTATTACTTTGGACAGTAGAATGTGGGCTCCATTGTTACTCTTGCCCTGCATCCTGGGAGCAATGCAGAGTGGAGGCTGGTTGTGAAAAAAAAGTAGGGGAGGCAGAGGGATAACGTGCACCCCTCCTACCCAGCCCCCAAGGAATCAGATTTATCTAAGGGCCGGAGCAAGCCAAGCTCCACCAGGTCTAGAACTGCTGCAGCACCACAAGGAAGCTGTGTGCCTTCTACTCAACCTGGACTCTCTGCCCCTACACAGCACATGCTCCTTATAGGAGGAGAGCAGCACCATCGCAGAAGAAGACAAGCTGTCCTGGTACCGAACACCCCAATGCAGACACCATCTTGCAACACCATAGACCTCCCTTTCCAGCAACCCCCACCCGCCATACGAAGGCCACGCTGTTCCCCTACCTGCCTGGCAGCTGGCCCACAAAAGGCCACGAAGGAGCATCAGAGTCGAAGACCCCGCTGCCTGTGTCCTTGAGGCTGGGCTGCTGCAAAGGCCGCTTCCCTCCTCGGAGATGGTAAAGGGGCATTTCCTGTGGCGCCTCCAGGAAGGGCCCGTATGCTCCACCCCCACACTCTCTGGGCTTAATTATCTGCCCACAGCACAACTGAGGCTGGGGCACCTGTAACTTCCCTCCCCATCCACACCCTGGGGCACACAATAGCCAGCCTTTACCTCTATCAGTGCCCATGTGCCCACCATTATCGCTTTCACTGGATTTCTCCTCTGTTCCTCTTAGCTTTATTGCCCGCTGGTTGGCTGGGCCAAAGTAAACTTCATTCAAAATCTGAGGGCTGGCTGCATTATTTATTTATTTTATATTTTTAGTGATTTCAGAGAGGAAGGGAGAGGAAGAGAGAGAGAAACATCAATGATGAGAGACAATCGTTGATCGGGTGACTCCTGCACACCCCCTACTGGAGATCGAGCCCGCAACCCAGGCATGTGCATTGACCAGAATCGAACCTGGGACCCTTCAGTTCACAGGCTGATGTTCTATCCTCTGAGCAAAACCGCCTAGGGCACAGGGAGGACTGGCTGTTTTAGACTTTCCACTCACGTCTGATTGAATGATACACAGGTTATGCAGACAGAGAGAGAAAGACCCAGACAGACAGCAGACGGATTAGGGCTCTCCACCAAGGAGCCAAGGGTTTGCTCGTCCACTTGACTGCTCCCTGAAATAAGTCAAATGAGATTACAGGCCACTGGCATCTGTACCACATGGTCTGTGCGGGCTCCTCCATCAGCCACCGTCGTCCCCAGAAGCCCTCGATCACCTGCCATCCGAGGAGATGGATGCCCATTGCTCAATTAGCTTTTGTTAGTGCTGATCTGCAGCTGCAAGACACGGCCTTCCCTGCACCCTGTTCCAACAGCCGCTGGGGTTTACCAGCCGGAGGAGTGAGGGGAACCATGGCAGGTAGGCACTTCACCCAGGAACCAAGGGCACCCCGTGTGCACGGTAGGGAAGCAGGGAATGCACAATGATGGGAATAAGAGCATAGACACCAGAGTCACGTAAGTGGGCTCAAGTCCAAGCGTGGCCATGGAGGAGTCGAGTGACATGCGGATAAGATGCTGGACCTCTTTGCGTCTCCAGGGCCCCCTCTGCAAAATGGGGACGCTTGTATCTTTCCCTAACTTGACAGTAGACACTGACACAGTGTGGGATATGGTGAGCTACTGCCACTCTACCAGCATCCGCTGTGTGCTGGCCTCGGGCACAGTACTATCTCATTTCATTCCTGCACTCATTCTCTTAGACAGGAATTGCCACTCCTGCTTCTAAAATTAGAGCATTGAGGTTAGGGCTACATAGCTAGAAAAGGTACCCAACGAATTCACTCCCAGGGAGCCTGGCTCAGTGTCAAGTGCTAGACCAGGACTGGTTCACTCACTCAATGAACTTTTATTAGATCTCTACCCTGACCCCCAGCTCTGCTAAGCACTGGGGTTACCCAGATAAAGAAGAGGAGATTCTTCCCCTGGTGGGCTTCCAAACCTAGTGGAGAATTCAGGCCACAGTCAGTGACAACCAGGGTGGGGAGAATTGCCACACTGCCTCTTAACTGCTGGGGGAGGCCAGAGGCACCCTGAAAAGTCTGCCCTTTGATCCCTGTTCTTTGGGTGCCCAGGCTACTCCAGTTCCTAGCCTTTCCTAAGGCTGGCTCATCCGTTTCCCTTTCTTATGTGAGCTGCCCTGTCACATTCCAATCAATTCCTCTTTTGCTCCAAGGAGCCAGAGTGGGTCTTCTGTTGCTTACACTCAAGGAACCCTGAGTGACACATGGCCGGTGGGGGAAACCCTTCTTCCAGGCTGTCAGAGAATCAAGAGGCCGAGAACCAGCTTGCCTCTGCAAAGGCCAGGGCACCTGAGTGAGAAGTTAATAGTCAGGTCATAGGTGGGGGTCTGGGGGAGGGCTCACAGGGAGCTCAGCACAGGGTGAGGCCCCAGCTGGCAGGGCAATCTCTGTTTTACAGAGAAATGAGTCTTCGTGAGAGGTAGCAATTTATCTAGTGTATACTTTGGAGCAGGGATTTGAACGGAGCCTTTTAGCCACCCAGACCCCTAGTGTTTATCTTCTGCAGCCAATATGCCTCCATGGGAAACATGCCCTCCACTGCAACCCCAAAGCAAAAAACATATGCCACACATGTATCAAAATGCATTCTTACTTTGGGGTCCGGCTCTTTCTGCCCATGCGCTCAAGTGATGCTCTGCATCCCTTTGTCCCACACCCCGAGAAAGGACACGAGGCTGCCATCCCCACGGGGTGGTTAAGAAGGGTCTGAATGTAAATTAGGAGGTAGGGAGGAGTAGAACAAAGGCCAATTTTTTTACTGCCAAACAGTTATCTTCTGCTACCTGATTTCATTAAAAACAAACAAGGCAAACAAACAAAAGTCACAAACACAAAACCTTAATAAGGTTTTTTAAATGGCCTCCTGGGCAGAATGGCTTCACAAAGTGACCTTCAGAGTCCTTTTCTCCTTCCCATCAGACCCCTTCTGCAGAAGGGGCCTGGGCCAGCAGTCAGGGAACATATTCTAGAAAGGGCTTGGGCAGTGGTTGGCAAACTGCGGCTCGAGAGCCACATGCGGCTCTTTGGCCCCTTGAGTGTGGCTCTTCCACAAAATACCATGGCCTGGGCGAATCTATTTTGAAGAACTGGCGTTAGAAGAAGTTTGAGTTTAAAAAATGTGGCTCTCAAAAGAAATTTCAATCGTTGTACTGCTGATATTGGGCTCTGTTGACTAATGAGTTTGCCGACCACTGGGCTAGGGGGTAAATATTTTCGGTTTTGCGGACCGTGATACCATCTCTCTGCACAGTTATTTACATGGTCATATAAAAGCAGCCAAAGACAATACATAAATGGGGATGTGGACGTGTTCCAATAAAACTTTATTTATAAATATAGGCCTCGGGCCAAATGTGACCCACGAGCAGTAGTTTGCCAGTCCCCCTGCGTGGTCTGTTCCAGGACAAGACTACGTCACAGGACAGCTTACCTGTCATGGCATGAGGGATGCTGGTGACCAGGATCTTCTGGTTCTGCATCCGGACCCCCGTCTCCGGGCTCTGCATGTCCTTCACTAGCGCTTCAATCTGCAAGGCAGAAGCAAACGGTGTGGCTCAGGGGAACCGTATCAGAGGCGGAGTCAGGCTTTCTGCATGGCACGGAGGGATCAAGGGACACAAAGATGGACATACAGCGAACCACGTGGGTGGCACGGAGTAGGGCCACCAGAACTAGAGGAGCCGTGTGCTCCAGGCACACGGGCCCTCGCTGTGGGCGTGCTCAGGAGACTCGTCCTGATGTAGAGATTCTGCACAGACTTTCAGGAGAAGATGGGACTTGACAGCTAAGGCGTTTCCTGGACAGAAACGGGGAGGATGAGCAAAGGCATGGCAGGGTGTGAGAGGGACAGAAAGCAGTGGGAGGTGAGGCTGGAGGGACAGGTGGAGGCCGATCGCAGGGACCTCGAATGCCACGCCCAGCATGCAGATTTTGTTCCAGCAGCCGTGTCTGAGGGGTGGCCTGCATTTTGGGAACGTGTTCTATGGCAGAGGGGAGACATTGAAGCCCGAAGGAGGTTGCCCCGGTAGAGAAAAGCGGGAGATGTCGTCAAAGCTGTCACTACGTTCTGAGCAGGAAGTGATGGGGCTTCACTGTGACACGTCAACCCCTCGGTCTGTTCTCAACTGAGCGGTCACAGTGAGTCCTTTCATCCTTTAAAACATGTCACTCTGTGCTCGAAACCCTGCAAAGGGCCATTTCTCCCAGAACCCACAGCCACGATTCCCTCTCCGGAAGTCAGGGCAGCTGTGCACAGCTGGACCTGTCCTCGTGGAGGGTGGCACCTGAAAACCAACCTGTCTGCTCCCCACACTGAAAGAGCTCACTGGTCTACCTCTTCCCCTCGATTTAACCAACCTGGTGACATCACCATCATTCTTCTGCGATTTATTTATTTTTTAATGTATTTTATTGATTTTTTACAGAGAGGAAGAGAGAGGGATATAGAGTTAGAAACATCGATGAGAGAGAAACATCAATCAGCTGCTTCCTGCACACCTCCTATTGGGGATGTGCCCGCAACCAAGGTACATGCCCTTAACCGGAATCGAACCTGGGACCTTTCAGTCCGCAGACCGATGCTCTATCCACTGAGCCAAACCAATTAGAGCTCTCCTGCTATTTAATAAAATACACTTGCTAGGCCTCTGAACACGATCATGCATTATAAAGTATGGTTTTGAAATCTCTTAGAATCGAATTAATTGTGTGAAAATACTTTCTAAGGCATGATATACGTTAGACTGCATAAAGAAAAATAAGGACAAAGTCATATCAACACAAACAGATGCTTTATAAGGAGACATACGTTAATGATTATTGACAGAATCATCATTTGTAGCATTTGTACAATTAATGCATCTTTGACACTTTGCATGTAGGGCTGTGTTCAGATACCTGGGAGGAAGAACCTAGCTCTAGTCGCCCATTAAATATATTTACCGATTAAGCACATAGTTATTGAACATGTATTGCATGCCCAGCAATGTGGAGGATACAACAAAGTAAAAGAGATAGTCCCCATCCTCGGAGAGCTGGGAAGACATCTGTAGGAAAACAGAAATTTAACTAAGATAAACATTAGGGATCTGAGTGACTGAAACGCTCCGTTCAAACCCCTGCTCCAAAGTATGCGCTAGATGAATTGCTACATCCCACTAAGACTCATTTCTCCATCAAATGGAGATTGCAAGTGCCTTGCCATCAGAGGAATGATGGGAAGATTAAATGAGATCGATCGTGTAAAGCACTTAGCATCGAGCCATGCACAAAGTAAGCAGGTGTGAGATGGCAGAGGCAGGCTGAATTTTGCATCAAAAAAAATAGGGAGGATACTGACTGGAATAAGAACCAGGAAGAAGAGGAGGCTGAGAGGATGAGAAGCAGTAGGATTTCCCTGGACAGGGAGGGACGGCCGTGCTCCATGGGGGGAGAGGGAGGAGTGAGAAGGCCCGGCTTCTCCACGCAGGAAAGAGGACACTGAAATGGGAACCTTCACAGTCCACTGTGGATTCAAATGCAAAATGAAAACAGTATTGGGTTCTCTCCAAAAATGACACTGAATCACCAGTCTCTGGGTATTCCTGAGAAAGCACTGAAGTCAGGATCTCGAAGAGCTGTGAGCTCTCCCGTGTGCACCGCAGCCTAACCCACTGTAGCCAGCTTGTGGAAATAACCTATGCCCACTGATGGGCGAACAGGCACAGAAAACGTGGCCCATGCATACAATGAACTCTTTTTCAGCCTTTAAAAAAAAAGAAATCCTGCCGCATGCGACAACACGGATGAACCTGGAGGACATTTGGCTAAGGGATGTAAGCCAGAAACAGAAAGCCTGCCTGGTTCCACTTTGTGAAGTGTCTAACAGGCGAAATAAGTCAGAGTGGAGGGAGGGGAAGAGGGAGTTGCCAGGAAAAGGGCATAAAGTTTCAGTTAAGCAGCATGGATAGACGCTAAGGGTCTGTGCTCCACTACCGTAAAGGTGGCCATATTGTTCGTACACTTAAAGTTCTTGTGTTCCAGCACAATAAAGTAAATTTAAAAAATATATCATGAGCACCCTGGCTGGCCGCTCAGTGGTTAGAGCATCGGCCCCTTGAGAATTCAATTCCCTGTCAAGGCATCTCGTACCTCAATTGCAGGTTGAGTCCCCAGCCCTAGTCCAGGTGCCTGCAGGAAGCACCCAATCAATGTGTCTCTCTCAGGTCAATGTTTCTCCCTCTCTCTCTCTCCCCCTCCTCCCTTCCTTCTAGTCTCTCTAAAATTCAATGGGGAAAATAGACTCAGGTAAGGATTTAAAAAAATGATATAGCATTAGAGAGAGATTGACCCAGCTGCCCCGGATTGGGGGAAGGGGGAGGGTCATGCCGAGGAAGCCTGATTTGGACAAATTAGACCTGCCCCCTGCCCCTCGGCCAGTGAGTTCCTGCAGCTGGAAGGTGCCCACCTCCCTGAGGAGGGAAGGGTGTGGGACGACATTCTGAGTCCCTGCTGAGGGCTGAGAGTCCACTTTCAATCTGTTGCTAAACCAGCATCTTGAGAAACCACCAGGATCAAGTGTATGGTCAAGGTCGCTCTGGGCACAGCACCAGTGGCTCAGCGAGCAATCAAGACTGACCGGGGGGCAGAGGGTGCCTGGGGCTCCTCGTGCAAGACTGACTGCAAGCTGGCTTCCTCTTTCCTGGCTCACAGGCTTGTTCTGGGATGGAAACTTCCTTTCTGCTCCATTCGGGGCCTTAGTCCTTGGTCTGCAATGTCTAGGCCTGGCAGTATCTCAGGCCATGGGGTCAGAAGAGCGGCCTCAGCAGGGAGGGGAGCTAAGAGGTACCCCAGGAAGGTGTGGGGGGCTGGGAGGTGGCCTCACTCCCCCTGGACATGGCCAGGGGACCCAGGAGCCACAGGTAGCAGGAGTCACTCCCTCCAAGTTCTCAGCTAGCCTTGAGCTGCGGTTTCAAATGCTACTTCAAGAAGTGTCTGATGCCCTAGCTGGTTTGGCTCAGTAGATAGAGCGTCATCCTGTGAACTGAAGGGTCCCAGGTTCTATTCCAGTCAGGGGCACATGCCTGGGTTGCAGGCTTGATCCCCATTAAGGGACGTCCAAGAGGCAGCCAATCAATGATTCTCTCTCATCATTGATGTTCTGTCTCTCTTTCCCTCTTCCTTCCTCTCTGAAATCAATAAAGATATATATGTTTTTTAAAAAAAGAAGAAGAAAGAAAAAGAGGAAGAGGAAGAGGAGGAAGAGGAAGAAGAGGAAAGAGAAGAAGGAGGAAAAGGAGGAGGAGGAGAAGGAGGAAGAGGAGGGGAATGAGGGGAAGGAGGAGAAGGAGGAGAAAAAGAGGAGAAGAAAAGGAGGAGGAGGAGGAGGAGGAGGAGCCTGACTTTGGGGCATGAGGGCCTACCAGGTGAAAGCCCACATTTATTTTAAAATGCTTTTTTAGATGAAATAGCGGCATTTTGAGGAAACTTCTATTGGAGAAGAAGTAGAAACCCACCCTATGAGTTAGAAACCTGAGTTTCCCTGAGAGAGAAAGTCAGGGAATTTGATCCCTTCTCTTCACATTAAAAAAAAAAAATTAAAATCCAGTTATAAAGAGCTTGAAAATAACCTTCCGAGGAGGAATAATGAGAGCTATTTTTACAACACAATGAGGGGAGTCAGATTTCTTTCTGTCAGGGGGATTACTCTTCCCAGGAAGGAGGGGGCATACATGGACCGAGAACATCCTGAGGGAGTTGGGCCCAGTGGGATGCCAGTTGTTTCCTGGGGACTCCCCTTGGAGGGTCTCCCCAGCCACCCAGCGAGGAAAGGCTGGGACTCTGGCTGGTGGCAGCGCCTCGGGGAATCTCTGACAGGGGCTGAATGCACCCCTTCCAAATTCCTATGTTGAAGTCTGACCCCCAGGACCTCAGAATGTGACTCCGTTTAGACAGAGGGTCTTTAAGAAGGTAATGGAACCAGGGTTGAGTGTTGACCTATGAACCGGGAGGTCACAGTTCTGTTCCCGGTCAAGGGCACATGCCTGGGTTGCAGGCTCGACCTTCAGCGTGGGTTGTGCTGGAGGCAGCCGGTCAATGATTCTCTCTCATCATGGAAGTTTCCATCTCTCCCTCTCCCCTGTTCTCTGTAATCAATAAAGATATATTTTCTTAAATAAAAGAGGTAATGGAGTTAAAGTGAGGCCATTAGTGTGGCTCCGACTCCGTTAGGACGGGTGTCCTTGTCAGAAGGACATTAGGACACAAGCACATGCAGACAGAGAAAGCAGCCGTCTGGCTGCTCAGGACCGAGGCCACAGACGAAACCCACCCGCCAACACCGTCATCTCCAAAACTGTGAGCAAATCAAGTCCCCTTGCTTGGGCCCCCCAGCCTGTGGCACCTTGGCACGGCGGCCCAAGCGAGCGAATGTTTGCTTTGGTGTGTGTGCTGCCTCCATCAGAAACCCTGTTGCCCGCCGCAGACAGGAGAGCCTGGTCATCTCCCGAGTCCTCCGGGGACCGACAGCCCGTGCCTCTCTGCTCCGAACGGCTGCCGACTCTGCCAACTTCCGTCCGGCGGGCAGTCCTCTAGGAACGGGGGAGCGGATGGCCGTCCCCACCCAAATGTCAGTGCCCACTCTGAACCAGACTCAGCTCCCGGCGCCTCTGGGAAGCCACGTCGCCTTCCCAGGCAACACGGAAATGTCACAGAACCAGGCTGTGCTGGACCCCGCCTGACCCCGTGTTGGGGGCAGGGGTGGTGGGGTGTCAGGCCCACGTTGCTTCTCTCAGATGCCAACGTGCTGCGGTGTGACGGCCGGTGTGACAGGGAACCCCCACATCACGAAGGAGCAGGAATGATGGCTTTGACGGCCTCCGCATCCCACCCTCCACGCCCACGCCCGTGCCTTGCATTAAGGACCTGTCACTCATGAGCAAGATCTGTGGGGCTGGAATTTTCCTTGAAGCCAAGAAGGCTCCTGGAGGGGGATGGTAATAATCAGGACGCTTCTGTACACGGATGGGGAAAGCAACCAGGACCAGGAGGGGATTCTGCCACAAAGCAGAAGGGGCTCCAGTAATGCGTCTGGCCACACGGAGGCCAGCTGACCCCCCAGCCACCGGACCGCGACGTCTGGAAGGCCCTCGAAAGTGCCATGCCCTAATCGGGGCTCACGGTCTTTCCCCAAAACCTGCTCTTCACACCCTGCTCAAAAGCCCAAGGAGCATCCCAGGTGACCCCTGCCAGCGACCAACGTCTGCTGACTCTGCGTTTGTGTCTGCCATGTCTCCTGTCTGGCCCCCATCCTGGCTCTCGGGCTCTGCCCACCTGGCATCTGCACTCTGAAATGCACCCCAGCCCAGGTGCCGCAGACACCTGGGAAGATCACTCTGGGCTGTGGGGCTGGCTGTCCTGTGCAGCTGCCTTGACCCACAAGGTGCCCAGAGCATCTCCCTCCCCAGCGGTGACCACCCAAAATGTCTCCAGAATTGCTCAAATGCCCCAGGGGCTTCCATCTTACCTGTGCATTAATTCACTTGAGGGGCTCTGTTTGAAATACCTGTGCTGCCCGGCTGGCGGGGCTCAGTTGGTTAGAGCCTCTTTCCAACATGCCGAGATTGTGGGTTTGATTCCCGGTCGGGGCATACGCAAGAATCAACCAATGATTGCATAAACAAGTGGAACAAGTTGATGTTTCTCTCTCAAAAAAAAAATTAGCCCAGCTGGGGTGGCTCAGTGGTTGAGGGTTGACCTATGAACCAGGAGGTCATGGTTTGATTCCCAGATTTCAGGTTTGATCCCTAGTAGGGGGCATGCAATGACTCTCGCTCATCACTGATGTTTCTTCTATCTCTCTCCCTCTTTCTCCTTTCCTCTCTGAAATCAATAAAATTAAAAAAAAAACAACTTAAAAAGCCAATGCTTGGTTTCTACCCCACTTAATTACTTAATTACCTCTTAAGTGCATCAGAAACTCTAAGGAGGGTAACTTGAGAGCAATATTTCTCCAAGTGCAGCCAGAGTAGAGAAGAACTCACACCCTCTCATCAGAATCATCTTTCTAACCTGTAAACCAACTCATTTTATTCATCTCTGATTTTAAAACAAACAGCTTCTCCCTGACCACAGGGAGGATCAAACTCCTCAGCACCGCATTCGAAGCCCCCCGTTCTGGGCCCTTCCCTCCAGCCTTCCTGTCTGTCAGCCTCCTGCTCACTCCAAACCATCCCAGCCCCTGGTGAGTCTGCAAACCATCATGCTATTTCACCTGTCCATGTTTTATAATGCCACTGTCTTAAGAAATAAAAGAGATGGTACATAAGGACCCTGTTGGGGAATACAACATATTCATAAATATTCCTTGACTGTTTCTTTGTGTAGTGAATGACAGGTGCACACAGGCCCACATGCCATTAGTCTGGGTCCTTCAGACAACTGGACATCTAGTTCAGCAGGTGCATCACTAAGGATCCCCTGGCATGGGCTCTTGAGGCCTGTTCTGCACACCTTGATTCTATCCTACCCCTGCTCTAGGGAGCTGTGTACCTGGTGAGAACTTCAGTAGTGAGGTGGAGAAGGATGAGTGAGGCTAGGGTGTAAGTGATGGAGAGTGTGGAAGAGGGGCATGGAGAGGGAGGCTGCGGTGAAGGAGGGGAAAGCTGAGGTGGAAGCGGTGGAGAATGGGGGGTGGAGGGAGAAGTTGGAGGGTGGAGGAGTAGGCTGGGGTGGAAGGCAGTGGAGAATGGAGGGATGGGGGGAGAGGCTGGGAGTGGGGGAGAGGCTGGGGTTAGGAGGGGGAGGCTGGGATAGGATGGAAGGAGAGGCTAGGGGGTGGAGGGGGAGGCTGGGTGGAAGAAGAAGAAGCTGGGGTGGAAGAGGTAAGAGTGCGATGGTACAGGAAGAGGCTGGCGACCAGACTCCAGTCAGAAGGCCAAGGTAAAGAGAGAAGACTCTGCTAGACAACAGCCATGATGGTGAGCACGTCTGAAGCTCAGAAGACAAGGAGAGAATCTCCAGACCATTCCTCCCCAGACCTCCAAGCCTGCCTGTCTGGGCGGGGAAGAAAGTGGTCTTGGGGAATCCTGGAAGGTGACCATGGCTTTCAGACAGGGTTGTAGGCGGTCTCTTCTGCGTTTAGGAACTGGTGTCTGCAATATCGACTATGGGGTCCTTTCTGACAACCTTCCGCCTGTTTTGTGGGTGAGCCTCACACCTCCCCTACCTGCATACAAACACAAGTGCCTAGGAGTGGGCGGAAGGAGTGTGACAGCGGTCCAGTGCGCCAGCACTGTCCGGGTTTCAGCATTGAACGTCCCAGGCAAGCAGGACAGTTGGGCACTGACTATACCCACGCACTGAGCTCCAGGGGCTCAGGGCTCCACTTGTCGCCGAGCATTTGGCTAATTCCACTCAACAAGATAAGCCTCGGGTGGCGGACACGGTGCGTGGAAGGCGGCTGTGCACGGAAAGAAGGCTGGACAAGTGACCCAGGACCTAATTCCCCGACGATCTCTCCAGACCCTGGTTATCTGAAGAGTTCCCAACAAAAGGAGCCGCTTTGTCTCCAAACACACCACCCGGCAAGACGCACGTTACCTCCCTCACGACCACAGAACAGCCTGTGCCTGGTCACCTGGTCTGAGACAGTCGGTGGCGGCAGAGAAAAGGTTCTGACTTCTGCTGCCAGCACAGACCTGAGATAAGCAGATACACATGCTCCAATGGGGAGCCTGGGGGTACTGGGATTGGAGCCTCGCCTTCCTACAAATATATCATTGCATGATCGATGTGTACACAGTCACTACACACACACACACTTTAAAATACTGCAGTTTGGGAATCCGAAAAATAAGCCCCCAAAACGTTTAACATCTGGGTGCCTTATAACGATATCCGGAGACAGTCTTGCAGGTGACAGCCTGAGCTGAACGCCTCAGGCACCTTCCTCTCCTGAGTAACAGGTAGTTCTGAGCCCGCAGCAGACCATCGCCCCTGGCTTCCGGTCTCCACTGCAGACAGGTGACATGGAAACCTAATGATGATAGTCTTTAACACACACACACACACACACACACACACACACACACACACACACACGCTGCAAAGAAGTCGAATAGCAGCAGCAGCAGCAGCAGCATTAACGGACCACAGGGGATGCCCTCCGCTCCTGCCCTCACGCGCGGAGCCCGCCCAGCATCTCCGCGGACACTTCTCAGAGTTGGGTCCCCGCGCACCTGCCAGGGCCCAGGTGACAGACCCGCTTACCTTCTGGAGACACGCCATCCTCGGCCTGTACTGCTGGCCTTGGTGCCGGATTGTCATGCTGGACCCTGGGTGAATTCAGAACCAGAACGCCAAAGAGAGAGAAAAGGAGAAGCCCGCAAGTGAAAAGGGCCGGCGTGCCTCGCGCGCACACCCTTAAGCCCTGGAGAAGGGAGGGGGGGGTGGGGGACCCGGAGAGCGCGGGGCGGGGGCGGCTGCTGCCTGCGGCGCCCCTTTACTCGCGCTGAGCTCCCGCCCCTGGGAAGCAGCTGGAATCCGCGCCAGCCAATCAGCGAGCCGCGCCGCGGGCTCATTAGCATGCGCTGCGCTGGCGTTCACCTGCCGCCAGGGGGCGGTGTGTGTGGCTCTGCCGGAACCCAGCAGAGCTTCAGGTGAGACCTGAGTGGGAGGGTCTGTCACTAGATGGAACCTTTCATCTCTGCGACAGATACTGCCGCTCGGAACGGAGTTGTGTACAGAAGTGAGACAAGCCAACCTCACCAATAAGCGGGTAGAAAACACAGTTCCTCTCCCAGCTCTGCCATAGCCAGCTGGGCAACCTTGGGCAGGTTCCTGAAAGTCTCTAGGTCTCAATTTCCTTATCTGAAAAGTGAAAAAGGGAGGTCATACCCAACAGAATGATTGGGTATGTCATCGAATGGGGAAAATGTGTAATACAGTGCTTGGCCCTCAACGAATGTTTAAACGTGTTTAGGAGGCAAAATGATCGGTGGAATTGCCGAGATGTTGGTTAAGAAAAGAAAGGAAGTGAAGAAGAAAGGAGTTCGTTGTAGTCCCTACTCCTGGGCCAGCTGCCTGATCTAAGCAAGTTCTATTTCTCTAACTCTGGCCCTTAGTGTTTTCATGGCTAGAAACTGAATGGGTGACCCTCCTACGCAGCCATCATGGCTTGTCATACAAAGCACTTTTTCTGTGTGTACAAGTTGGATGGCTATTGATGGTAGCCGACAAAATGTTTAAGTTGGAAAAGTACAAAGAGGGATGTGCCTCAGGAAGCCACAGTCCACCATGTCCCTGATACAGTGGTTCTTATCTGTATTTTTGGAGGCACATCCCTGTAAGAATCTGGGGAAAGCCATGAATACTCTCTCAGGAAACATGGTCGTGCGTGCCTCTTTACAAATCCTCACACATACTTTGAGTTTTTGTTTCTTGTAACCAAAAGGGTCAAACATGTAGTGTGATGTTAAAAGTTAATGACTGTATCCTGGGGGGGAAACTAATTTAATTCACCTACTCATTTCAACAATGAATGTATTGTATGTCAGGCATTGTGTTAGAGTCAGGAATTCAAAGCAGCATCTGACCCAATTCCTCAAGGAGCTCACAGATTAATGGGGAGAATTATAAACAGAATCTATGTGTAATGGTGATGCAGTCATTGCAGTACTGGAATTTGTTGCAGAGCACCTTACCCAGCCAGAGTGGAAGAGAAGACCAGGAAGACTTCCTGGAGGAGGAGTCTTAAAGGAAGCTGGGGAGTTAACCAGTGAAAAGGGATAAATGCAGGGGCATGGCAGAGGACAGCACAGAATGGGCGCAAAGGCAAGATCAGCATGTTTTGAGGGTGGTTACAAGAAATTCATTGGACACAACATCCTGTGAGGTTGGGGAGATGGAGATAGGGATCAGACCGTGCTTGGCTTTGATGGGGGTGGGGGATGGAGAGTTTGGGTCAGGGATTACATGGACAGGGGCATAGGGAACTCTCTGAAGTGACAAAAGTTGTATATTTTGATAGGAGTGGTGGTTACAGAGGTAAGTTGGTCAAAACTCATCTGTCTTCTTAAAACTGGGAGCATAACATTGCATGTAAACTACACCTTAAGGAAAGGATCGACCCACAAAGCAAATATTATCTTGCTACATGACAGAGGGAAATGGCACTAAAATGAAATCCTCCTGTGACTCCGTCAGGCAAACGGACACCCCATCATCATCATCATCATCACTCTAGTCACCCGTGCCTTCCTCCTCAGCAGAAGGGTGTGACTCGGGGCCTGGATTGGGGTCATGCTGCGCTGGACACTGTACCATGTGACCAGCGTGGACCTTGTCCCTGTAGGATAAACGTCATCTGGGCACAATTGTGTGGCCATCCACATCTAAGTCACCTCCGCAGGAAAATGTCTCAACATCCCCGGTCAGCTCAGCAATTTACTTCAGTTCACTGTGCTGAGTGCTGAAAAGACTCAGGAGGATAAATACCCCAACTCTCCCTCTCCTGCTGCCTCCCATTGTTCAGTCCAGACCGGGAGCCAGAGGCAATGCAGCTGGGTGATGCAGTCTGCTAGGGGCAGCCTCCTGGGACCCAGCAGGGCGGAGGAGGATGCGGGTGGAGAGGCTCCGGACGAGGCAAACCCTGGCGAAGCTACAAACCATGGCTATATGTCTCTGACCGTGTCGACTCCCAGGGGAGAGTCCTCAGGGTTGATCCTGTTTATCCCAGGCACCTCGGGCAGCTCGGTAACCGCACCCCCTGGCCCTGAACAGACTTCCCCCAGACGCAGACAGAATTCATGTTGAATTCATCGGTCTCCCGGAGCCACTGTCCGTATTGAACCCTCAATCCCATCTGCATGTCACATAATTCTATCTCGTTTGAATGTGTTACACATGTGCATTACATTTGCAGTTCTAAAGAAATCATACAAAGGAAAAACAACACCTTAGATGCATGCATGTTTCTTCCTAACTCCTGCTGGGGAGGCAAGAGCTCGGGAAAACATGTTCCCGCAGGAAAACTAGAGGCCCTGTTGGCTATCCAGCGAGCATGCAGGGCTCACGGACAGAATCCCTCTGTGGCCCGCTGGTCAGCGCCAGGTCAGCAGCAAGGCGAGGAGGGGCGGAGCACAGCCACCCTCGACCCTGTACTTTCACCTTCTGCACAAAGCTATTTTAGGCCTCTGGAAGCTGGCCGTTCTTGGTGTGATGGGGGTGGAGGGCAGGAGAAGGAAGGAAGAGGAGGAGGAGGAGGAGGAGGGGGAGAAGAGAGGAGGAGGAGGAGGAGGAGGAGAAGAGAGGAGGAGGAGGAGGAGAAGGAGAAGGGAGGAGGAGGAGGAGGAGGAGGAGGAGGAGGAGGAGGAGGAGGAGGAGGAGGAGAAGGAGAAGGAGAAGGAGAAGGAGGAGGAGGAGAAGGAGGAGGAGAAGGAGAAGGAGAAGGAGGAGAAGGAGAAGGAAAGAGTGAGAAGAGTTGGAGTTTTTCTGAAATGTTTCCTGCCTCTTTCTCATCCAGAAATTGTTCAAAAAGTATTTCGGCCCATGGTGGCCACCAGCTACATCACAAAGTACAGTCCTGTAAATACCTCATCCCTATGTCTTTTATCCTCAGTGGAAGTCTTTGGACCCATATGAGGCGACCTTTTTCACAAGCATTGCCAGGGACAAACACAGGTCGACGGAGAAAGTCATGCCTCACTCTGCCCCTACCTCCTCCCAGCTGTGTGGGGTTCTCTTCTGTCTCCCTGTTCTGTGTCTGCTCTTGCCTTGTGAAGGATGTTCTTTAAAACTCACCGAGGGTATGTTTTTCTTGGTTTTTAGAGAGAGAGGAAGGGCCAGAGCCATCATCACTGCCTGTGACCGGGGATCAAATCCACAATCGAGGTACGTGCCCTGACCGAGGACTGAACCCACAGTCTTCTGTGTACAGGGCGACGCTCCAACCAGCAGAACCACCCGGCCAGGGCTTGTTAAGGGCGTTCTTATTTCTCAGTATAGAGATTTCCGCACGGTGGAGTTTTGTAAGTGACATTATGGGAAAAGGTTCCTTCACAACTTGGAAAGGCTGGGATAAGGGGAAGTGAGAAAACCTAAAAGCACAAGATGTGTGTTCTCGTCCCTGCTCCCCCTCTGACTGGAGGTATGACTTTGTAAACAGCTCTACTGAGGTGTAGCTGACATCCACTCCTCTGTGTGTGCTTAGTGTGTACAGTTTGGTAGGTTCATGCGTGTGTACACCCGTGAAACGACACCCATGATCAACACAGGGAGGGTAGCCATGCCCCACAAGAGCCTCCTGTGCCTTTGTGACCCTCCCCCCGCTGGCCCCAGACAGCCACTGACCTGCTTTCTGTCACTAGGAATGAGTTGGCGGATGACCTTGATCAGGTTGCCTAATCTCTGATTCTCTAGTTTCCTACCATTAATTTAAAAAAGCATTAACCCTCACCGGTTTGGCTCAGCAGATAGAGCATCTTTCTGTGAACTGAAGAGTCCCAAGTTCAATTCTGGTCAAGGGCATGTACCTTGGTTTCATGCACATCCCTAGGGGGGAGGGTACAGGAGGCAGCTGATCCATGTTTCTCTCTCATTGGTGTTTCTGGTTCTCTATCCCTCTCCCTTCCTCTCAGTAAAAAATCAATAAAATATATATTGTTTTTAAAAGTATCACATTTGATGAATTCAAAAGTCTCCTCCCATTTTACAAATCATATGACTTTTGTATTCTAAGCAGAATGAAAAGCTCAGTCAGCCAAAGGCTGGAAGAGTGGGGCTCAGTGCTCCTGACAAAGTGCAGCACCTCTGGCCTTGAACCCCCCCAACACACACACACACACACACACATACCACACACACACACCACACACATACACCACACACACCACACACACACACATACACACACACACCACACACATACACCACACACACCACACACACACACATACACACACACACCACACACACACACACACCCCACACACCACACACACACACATACACACACACACCACACACACACCACACACACACACACCCCACACACACACACCACACACACACCACACACACACATACACACACCACACACATACATACACATACCACACACACACACACACACCACACACACACCCCCACACACACACACCACACACACACACACACACCACACACACACACACCACACACACACACAAACACATACACACACCACACACATACATACACACACCACACACACCACACACACACACACCACACACACACACACCCCCACACACACACCCCACACACACACCCCCCACACACACACACACACCACACACACACACCACACACACCACACACACACACACCACACACACACACACACACCACACACACACACACCACACACACACACACCACACACACACCACACACACACATACACACACCACACACATACATACACATACCACACACACACACACCACACACACACACACCACACACACACACACCACACACACACACACCACACACACACACACCACACACACATCACACACACACATACACACACCACACACATATACAGACATACCACACACACATACACACACATGCACACACACACACACCACACTCACACACCACACACACCACACACACACACACCACACACACACACACACACCACACACATACACACACATGCACACACACACCACACACACATACACACACACCACACACACACACACACCACACACACACACACCACACACATACACACACATGCACACACACACCACACACACATACACACACACCGCACACACATACATACATACACACCACACACACACACCACACACACACACACACACACACCCCACACATCACACACACACACCCCACACATACACACACGCACACACACACATACACACATACCACACACACACACACACACACACCACACACACACACACACACACACACCCCACACATCACACACACACACCCCACACATACACACACGCACACACACACATACACACATACCACACACACACACACACACACACACACACACACACACACACACACACCCCACACATCACACACACACACCCCACACATACACACACGCACACACACACATACACACATACCACACACACACACACACACACCACACACACACACACACACACACACACACACACACCACAAACACACAGGATTCCAGGTGACAGACATTCAAAAGAGCGTGGCTCAGCAGTGAAGCATCAACCCAGGAACCAAGAGGCCAGGGTTTTATTCCCTGTCAGAGCCCGTGCCCGGGTTGTGGGCCAGTCCCCAGTAGGGGCCATGCAAGAGGCAGCGGATGAATGATGTTCCTCTCTCTATTTGCTCCCTTCCTCTCTCTCTAAAAATCAATTTAAAATTTTTTTAAAAATAAAACAAAAGAGCTAAATGCTTTCATTGACATTCCCCAACCAGTCCTGCCACAGTTCATCAGTGGGGGCAGGGAGGAAGGGCAAGCAGGCCCCACTTTGGAAGAAACCCCCCCAGGAAATGTACCACTTGGTGCACCCCACCTGTGCACCAAGAGGCTTGCTGAAGTCTCTTCTTTTGTCAGATATGCTGGAAGGAGGGTAAACAAAGTGCACTCCAGCTGAGGATGCTCCCGCTGCCTCTGGGGGTGGCTCAGGCACCCCAGCCCAGGAGCCGGCCCCTCCTCCCGCTTCCAGAGCCATTGCTGCATTTGTGAGGAGCCCAGAGGGCAGCAGAGAGCACGTGTCTTTCTTAAGGCTTCCGAAGCAAGGGGTTTTCCAAAGTCCTGGTCCTTCTGCCGTTTCCTTCAGTTTTCCCAGGAATGGCAATGTCTGGAAGGGAACAGGAAGATGACCGCTATAGGAGATGCAAAGAAAATAAAAACATTAACCCCTGCAAGAATTTTTTTAGACATCCATAACTTCTGCTCTATTTAGCTGCTGTATTTGAAGATCTGCCCTGCCCACGCTCGTTTCTCTTTGCTCCATGTGTGGATCTAATATTGATTTCTCTCTCTTCTCTATCTCTTCTCTAGACGGATGGATGGATGGATGGATGGATGGATGATAGATAGATAGATAGATGTCTAGTTATAACCCCCGAACCTTGGAAACGCTAGTTCTGTCCCTTCCTTGCTCTCTTTATCTTCGGTAGACATCCCTTCTAAGTTCAAAATTCAAGCTACTTTACAGACACCAAATTTAATGTTTTGTAAAAAGTCCACACCTTTAGGGTAGGAAGGAATAGGGAGTGACTGCTAATGAGTATGGAATTCTTCTTGGAGTAAGGAAAATGTTCTGAAATTAGATAGTGGTTGTGGTGCTCAACCTTGTGAATATATTAAAACCACTGAATTGTGCACGATCAAAGAGTGAGCATTATGATATGTGAATTATATCTCGAGTTTTCTGAGTGCAAATTCAGAGATTTAATATTCCCAAGATATTGCTATTATAACCCCCCTGCCTGTTTCCCAAAATCTTCAGTGGCTCCCAGCCTCTCTAAGGCAATGGGCATTTCTCCTGCCAACCCCCCAGGGAAGAGATAGCTTCTAAAGCAGCAAAAGGAAGCAGTCATTCAAAAAGTCCCCTTCGGTACAGTCTGTTGCTGGATCTCACCTGCTCACAGTATGAGAGCAAGTCCAGGATCAGGAAAAAATGGAGTCTGTAATCCCCAGGAAGCCAGCCATGTTTTGGCAGGAAAATTGTTCTAGCTTCCTGTGGTTCTTTTTCCTCTTGTTTATCCTCTAGAACAGTGGTTCTCAACCTTTCTAATGCTGCGACCCTTTAATACAGTTCCTCATGTCGTGGTGACCCCCAACCATAAAATTATTTTCGTTGCTATTTCATAACTGTCATTTTGCTACTGTTATGAATCGTAATGTAAATACCTGTGTTTTCCGATGGTCTTAGGCTCTACAGTGACCCATAAGTTGAGAACCGCTAGCAGGGTCGCCTAAGGAACTGTATTAAAGGGTCGCAGCGTTAGAAAGGTTGAGAACCATGCTCTAGCACCTATTACACGTTCATTCATTGTTCGAACTTTCTCTGCTCTGGGTTAGGAAGTAGTGAGTTTTGTTCAACAAGCCTTGACTGAGTGCTGTTTCTGGGGTGGGAACTGTATTAGGCACCCATGGTATAAAGGTAAATAAGACCTACCTTCGGGGGTGTCCGCAACTGGTCTCTGCCTATTAATAACCTGTGTTGTAGCAGGACCAGCCTTCGGTTCTTATTATGATCGCAAGATGCCCTTCAGCAATAACCATCAGGAAACTGAAAAGATACAGGCTTATTACTTGCAGGAAATTACACTGTGCACTGAGCTACACAGCAAAGTTTACAAGGGGAGGGAGGGCAGTGGGGAGAAAGAGAGAGAGAAAGGGCCTGGGGTTCTGTTTTTATTGGGGTCGATAGTGGAGGGCCGAGGGTTTCTCCTGACTCACTCTTTATTGGTGAATTTTATTTATTTTTAATGTATTTGTTGTTGTTGACAGTATTACAAATACCCCCTTTTTCCTTCCTACCGCCCAGCCCCCACCCCACCCCAGGCCTTCCAGCCCACTGTTGTCTGTCTCCATGGGCTATGCATATACTGTGTTCATACAAGTTCTTTGGTTTATCTTTTCCCATCCCCCCCTTCCCCTCTGAGATCTGTCAGTCTGTTTCAGGCATCCATGCCTCTGGACCTATTTGTTCATCGGTTTATTTTGATCTTTAGCGACTTTAAAACACAAGAGCCAGAATTTAAAGCACAGGAAGGGAAAAACAAACAAGTAGCCAATTGGTCAGCAACTGACATCAGCCAAGACCTTCCGAACAAAGGAGCCTCAGTGTGGAGGCGGCCTGGCTCCTCATCCAGGGTCACGTGGCCGACAAAGTGTTTACTGGGACAGCTGTCTTTGAAGTAGACTCCTTGGCAATCAAAGCTTCAATCCGGCAGTTGCATTATGAAAAGAAGTGGGGGGAGTGGAGGCAGGGCTTACACTACAAGGGCATCCCCAGTAGGGAAGGAAAATGTAAAATATCATTCTGGGAGTAATGCAAGGCGATGATACTGGAGTATGTGGAAGGCGGGGGGGGGGGGGGGGGAGTGAAAAAAGGAAGGGTGGTAAGAGCCTGCTCAAAGGCATGGAAGCAGGAAATAATGATAATACACACGTACCAGGAGGTATTGGGATACCTGCTCCGTTCATTTAGTTCTCACTACAACCCTCTGAGGAAGATGTCTATTATCAATATACCCCCTCAACAAATGAGTAAATTGACACTCAGAGCAGATAAGTAGCAAGTGGAAGTTCATGCACTTAGGATGCAGCAGAGCCAGGATTGGGACCAGGCAGCCTTGGACCTGATACTTTACCTCCAAGCAAACCAGTATATCTATCTATATCTATATATCTATATATCTATATATCTATATATCTATATCTATATCCTCACCTGAGGATCTTTTTCCATTGCTTTTATTTATTTTTGTTTTTTAATATATTTTTATTGATTTCAGAGAGGAAGGGAGAGGGAATGAGAGATAGAAACATCAGTGATGAGAGAGAATCGTTGATTAGCTGCCTCCTGCATGCCGAATCCCCGCCCCCCCCCCCCCCCACCACCACTCAGAGATCCAGCTTGCAACTTGGGCATGTGCCCTGTTGGGGAATGGAACCCTAACCTCCTGGTTCAAAGGTGCATGTTCAACCACTGAGACAGCCCAGCTGGGCATCCATTGCTTTTAGATAGAGTGGAAGGGAGGTTGGTGGAGAGAGAGAGAGGGAGAGAAACATTGATGTGAGAGAGACACATCCATTGGTTGCTTCCCCTGCTGGGCTGGGGATCCAGCCTGCCACTGAGGTATGTGCCCTTGACTGAGAATCAAATCCAAGACCCTTTGATGCTGGAGCCAATTCTCTAACCACTGAGAAAACTGGCCAGGGCCATGCTGAAATGTTTTTATGGGCCAGGCCTGACTCAAGTATTCACCTCCAAAGTTAATGGAGAGCTAGCTGGCTTCCTACAAAAAAAGAAAATAATAATAATTTTTAAAAATCAGGGTTAAAATCAGGATAAAAAAGAAAACTAGAAGTTGGACAAAGTCAATAGTTGTCCATTGTAGAATCACTCAGACATGTAGCTGTCCTTTCTTTTGGATTATTTGCTTGGGATAAATTTTCCACAGATGGTCTCTCACGGGTCAGAGCCCAAACATATTCAATGGTTTTTGCAATAATGTCCAGTCGTTTTTCAACGGGATTTCATATTTACATTGTTTGCCCAGAATGAACTAATTCTGCCACACCTTTATTTGTGCTGGAGGCTATTACGTTTTTTAAACCTAGACAATTCTAATTTTACTAGGTTCTGTATTTATATTTGCATAATTTTCTTTCTCTTTTTGGAGTAGTAAATTCAAATAAGAGAGTATTTAAAAGTTGGTTCATGTGAACCTGGGAATCAACAGATAAGCCACTTGGGGCCTTGGGGGTGGAGGGGAGGACTGGTGTCCCAATCATCACTGCAGAGCTGTGTCTGAAGACACAAGAGCAGCAGGGCCGGCCCCAGCCTGGGGTTCAAGTTCAAAAGGCACTTCAAATGTAAAACTTCTTTAAAAACGTAGAGTCACTTTAGCAGTGTTATTGCATGAAAGTTAGACCTCACGTCAACAAAAAAGAATGTATGTGCGCAAGCCAAAAACTGCTGAGGAGTTTTTGGGGTGCCCTATCGCGTCCTGCACCTTCGTTTTTTAAAATCTCCATACGAGCCAATTCCGATTCGGCCGGGTGCGCTCGGGTAAGGAAGCGTGAGAAAGTGTCATCTTCTATCCCCGCAGGCCCAGCGCCCCTCCCACCAGCCACCGCGCCACGCCAGGGCTAGAGCATAGAGGTGCGGAACCCTCCGAACGCCTAGAGAGGAAACGCGGGCTCCCTGGGGCGGACTTCCGCCGGCGGCCCACTTCCGGCTCCGCCCCGCCCGCCCCAGCCCCAGTTCTCAGGTATCCGTCAGAGTGTCTGGCTTGCTTCTTTCTACGAACCTGCTCCGGGCACGGGGTGGAGGAGGAGAGGGGTAGGAAGGGGCGTGCGACGGGGCGCGGACCCCAGTAGTCGAGCTTGGAGCCCTGGGAGGCGCTTGCGCTGCGGACCCACGTGCGGCGGATTTGAGGGGCGGAAAGGGAGGAGTCATGGAGCTGCCACTTTGAAGCCAAAGTGATGCCTCGGGGTCAGCCCCGGGGATACCCAGCGCCTTGGACTTATTTCTTAGAACTGCTCGAGGCCATCTGGCTCGCAGAAAATAATGGTGATGCTTCAATATAAAAACAGGTTATTTTAGGGCCTGTTTAGAGTATCGGAGAGAACGACCCACTTGCCCATTTTTAAAAATCGGGTAACTAAAAAAATGCATCTTAGTGTTGAATTGTGGCCAGAAAGGAGAGAGAGGAGTTAAGTTAAACGATGAGGAACTGTGGCCCTGGAGGAAGAATGGGGTACAAGGGGAACACGCACAGTGCCATTTGGAAGGGTGGGGGTACTGAGGTGGGGTGCAGGGGGTCAGGATGCCCTTTCTGGGGGGCAGGGGCTTAGAATCAAGTTCTCTTACCAAGGAGAAACGGGACTTTTGCGGTTTTAGACTATTTGCAGAATACTGGTCTGGGTTCTTTTCCAGGGTAGCCACTGGCCATAGGCACTGCCTGCCTGAACTTTTTGAACTAGAGTTTCCTCAACATTGAAATGAGGATACCCGCCCTAGTCGGTTTGGTTTAGTGGATAGAGCCTTAGCCTGCGGACTGAAGGGTCCCGGGGTTTGATTCCTGGTCAGGGCACATGCCGGGGTTGTCGGCTTAATCCCCAGTGTGGAGTGTGCAAGAAGCAGCTGATCAGTGATTCTCTGGCATCATTGATGTTTCTTTCTCTCTGAAGTCAATCCTATATAATAAAAGCTTGATATACAAAACAACCGGACAGCAGAATGACCTGAAGATTGACCAGTCACTATGATGTTCACTGACTCCCCAGGAGACAGATGCTCCAAGCAGGAACTGCCCCCAGGCCAGCCAAGGCAGGTGCCAGCAGTCCTTCCCTTTCTCCCCCCCGCTCCCACCCCATTGCCCCACTGGTCACTCCACAGAGGGAGGTGACTGGTGGCGGCAGTGGGTGGCAGGGCTGGGGAGCTGGTGCCAGCAGGGGCCCCCTGATTGCCCCACAGATCGGCCCTGATTGCCAGCCAGGCCTAGGGACCCTGCCCATTCACAGATTTCATGCACTGAGCCTCTAGTAAACATACTCTATATATTGAAAAGAGAAGAAATGAGGATACCTGCCATCCTGTCCTACTGTGTGTGTTTGTGCAGTGGTATATGTCTGTTTATGAATCGAAATTACTTTCTCGGACACTATTTTAAAGATTGTGTTGAAGGAATATTTCATTTAAAGAGGCTTTTACCATAATGTGTTCCTGAAGGGGAACTAAAAGATGGACAAATGAGTTTGGGATTTGAACTATGGTCTCTGAGCATAGTGAATAATAGATTATGAATCTAATCTTAGAAGCCCTGCAGTAATAGAACTCTTCTAACTTTGATTAGGCTGGTGTTTCTCAAGTATTGTGACTGGAGAAACTTGACGAACACCCTATTAATATCTCTCCAAGTGGTTTTTCCCAGAACATATTTTGGGAAATGCTGACATAAAGAAATCACTTACCTGGGTGGGCTCAGCTCTGCTCAAAAGGCAGTCTCACTTCTCAAAAGACATTTCCAAACTGCTCTTTAAAAGTCATCTGACTGGATTTCACTAAGGGTGGTTTCACTAAGGGTGGTTTCCATTTTACGAACATTGCAGAAAATGGTCTGTAATTAATGAAGTACTACAAGCCCTGTAACCGTTGGAAAAGGAAGTGAACCCTTCTTGTTCCTCCTACATGCATCATGCGCAGTGTGTAATGTCTCAATATCATTGAGCAAATATTACCAACATATAATTACCAACACAATGGAGGTAATTATTTGGAAAATATATGTATAAGTTGTTCCAAGTGGTAATTCTACAATTCAGGGTTTCTTAAACAGTTTCCTTAGGAAATTTGTTCATAGATTCCTAGAAGAGCCCAATTTAGTAAAATACAATTAGCATTTTCTCCTATAAAGAGAATGTAATTTAAAACCATTTAAGCGTGCCCAACCAGCATAGCTCAGTGGTTGAGCATTAACCTATGAACCAGGAGGTCGCGGTTCAGTTCCTGGTCAGGGCGTACCTGGGTTTCGGGCTCGATCCCCAGTGTAGGGGGTGCAGGAGGCAGCTGATCAGTGATTTTCTCTCATCATTGATGTTTCTCTCCCTTTCCCTTCCTCCCTGAAATCAAATATATACATATATATTTTTTAAAGAAACATTTAAGTATGTTGTATGTATACTTTAAGTGACATTGATGGGAAACTTGCCCTAACGGTTTAGAATAAAATTAATACAAGCATCATCTTGAACTTCATTCAAAATCGAAGTAACAATAATAAAAATACTTAATGAGGTAGTTTCACATGTTTGACACAAGTGTCTGGCAAGGAGAGCTTTGAAGTGACTTCCTAATATTTTAGAAACTTGCAGTTTCAAGCAAGACCTGCCCAAGGATGACAGTAACGATACGTCGGAGTGTTTTGTTCCAGTGCCCGGTTTTCCACTCTGTAGGGCCAGGGAGCTAATTTCACTAGCTCACAGAGATAAGCAGGCTCCAGAGGGTGCGCTGCGTTTGGTAACCACACTCAACAGGGACTGATGTGAAAAACTAAAATGTGAGCTCAAGTCTTTCTAGTGAAAAATATGAAATATAAAATTACCAGTGTTGGGTAATTTTATATACCAACAGTGTGTTTTTTCTTGGAGGAAAATTATATGGGAGTCCAGATTCTTATACTGCAGTGTGGAGTCAAAGCAATGAAAATGATATCCAAGTTTAATGGCATCCAGTGTCTTCACTCTACAGATACACCTGTCAGATTGGCCAGATACTCATTTTCATGGGTAAAAAGTAATCTCTCCATGGTGCTAGGGGCAAAATAAATAATTTTGCCTTCATCCCTTTCAGAGATACCTCCCCCCCCCCCTTTTATTTTTTTATTTTCTTTTTAGTGCGAGCGGAGGGAGTGAGGAGACAGAAATATTGATGTGAGAGAGGGACATTAATTGGTTGCCTCCCATATATACCGTAACCAGGGCAGGAGATCAAGCCTGCAACCCTGGTAGGTGCCCTTGACCGGAATCAAACCTGGGACCCTTCAGTTCAAGGGCTGACACTCTATCCACTGAGCCAAATCGACTAGAGCTCCTCATATTTTCTCAAGGTAGACTACAATGCTTGAGACTTGGTTGAAGCTCTTCAGTTTACAGTCCCTATCCAGGTCTACCTCCCTGAAGTTCACCCAAGTCACCCAGTTTGGATTTGGGGTCCTCACACAATCGCTTGGGTCCTTCCTATTGATGACTGATTGCGTTCTGTATACGTTTAAGTGTCTGTTGCGCCCTTTGTTGGTTCGAAACCTTAGAAGCTTCCTGGGTGAAATCTGAAAGCGGCCCCACACACAGAAGACGAGGAGAGAGGGAAGAAAAAGGCAGTCCACTCCAGATTGCAGGCGGTGTTACCAAACTAAAGGGTTTGCTTGCCTGCATGCATCCAAACCCACTTAAACACCAAAGGAGGTTTATTTTATTATTATTAATTCTTTTCAGTCCTCACCTAAGGATATTTTTTTACATTGCTTTGTGGAAAGAATGGAAGGGAGAGGGGAGAGAGTGAACAACAACGCGAGAGAGACACATCAATTGGTTGCCTCCTGCACGAGTCCTGACCAGGGGCGAGGGATCAAACCAGCAGCCCACTTATGTGCCCTTGAGTGGGAATCAACCTGGACCCTTCGGTGCTGATTCTTAACCCCTTGCAACACCAGCCAGAGCAAAGGTTTATTTTTAAGGAAATGGCACCACACCCAGAATCACAGGTGAGCGCGTGCTCAAAGATCTGGCTCTCTGATGGCTTCCAGGGGGTGGGTTACATTAATCATAGTGACTAAGGGAGTTGGGGTCATGACCTCTACTGATAGTGCTGGTGCCAGGGGAGGGGACAGGTGACCATTGCTCTGGTCCTGATAGCACTTCAGCTAGTTTCACAAGGATCGAGTCGGTGGGGGTCAGTTCACTTTTCTGAGTCTGGAGCCGAAACACGGCGGAGGCCTACATGTTATCTTTAGTTTGATTAAAACTGTCTCTGTGGCCGAGACCGGTTTGGCTCAGTGGATAGAGCGTCGGACTGCGGACTGAAGGGTCCCGGGTTCGATTCCGGCAAGGGCATGTACCTTGGCTGCGGGCACATCCCCAGTAGGGGGTGTGCAAGAGGCGGCTGATCAATGTCTCTCTCTCATCGATGTTTCTGACTTTCTATCCCTTTCCCTTCTGCTCTGTAAAAAATCAATAAAATATATTTTTTTTAAAAAAGACTGTCTCTGTGGTCAGTAGGCCTGAGGCTTTGTTCTTGGCGTTGCTTAATACTGACCGGAGCCTCATTATCCTGAGGGCTTAAAGATTAAGGGAGTGGAGGTGCAAGGGAGAAGGAGGCAGGTAAGCCAGGGTGCTGGACTAGGCCAGTTTGTTTCATTTTTTAATTAATGTTATTTATCTTAATTTTTATTGAATTTATTGGGGTGACATCTATAATAATAAAAGGGTAATCTGCTAATTAGAGTGAACAGCTGAATGACCTTCTGGATGACCTTCCAGACAAAGCCAGGGCTGTGAGGGGCCGAGCCCCTTGCATGAATTTCGTGCATCAGGCCTCTAGTTAGTTAATAAAATTATATAGGTTTCAAATGTCCAATTCTGTAATCATCTGTATATTGCATTATGTTCAAAACTCAAAGTCAAGTCTCCTTTCATCACCAATTATCCCCCTTGTACCCTCTTCTGCCTTCCCCACCCCCTTTTCCTCTGGTAATGACCGTACTGTTGTCTGTGTGTGAGGGTTACTGTTTTTTCTTAGTCCCTTCACCCTTTTCACCCAAACCCCTCCCTCTGACAACTGTCAGTCTGTTCTCTGTATCTATGAATCTGTTTCTGTTTTGTTTTTGTTGTTCACTAGACTCCACATATAAGTGAATCCTACAGTATTTGTCTTTCTCTGACTGGCTTATTTCACTTAGCACATAATACTCTTCAGGTCCATCCATACTGTTGCCTAGGTAATATTTCATTATTTTTTATGACTGAGTAGTATTCCATTGTGTAAATATACCACAGATTTTTTTATCCACTCTACTGATGGGAACTTGGCTGCTTCTAGAGCTTAGCTATACTACATAATGAAAGGCTAATATGCAAATTGTCCCCTTGACCGGTAGTTCAACCAGGAGTTCAACTAGGAGGTGGGGGATCCTGGACCCCACCCTTGCACGAATTCATGCACCGGGCCTCTAAGTTGTAAATAATGCTGCAGTGAACATAGGGGGTGCGTGTATTCTTTTGAATTGGTGTTTCAGGTTTCTTTAGATGAATTCCCAAAGTGGAATCGCTGGGTCATAAGGCAGTTATATTTTTAATTTTTTAAAGTAACTGCATATTGCTTTCCACAGCAGCTGCACCAGTCTGCATTCCCACCAACAGAGAATAAGGATGCCCTTTTTTCCACATCCTCGCCAGCACTTATTATTTGTTGATTTATTGATGATAGCCATTCTGACTGGTGTGAGGTGATATCTCATTGTGGTTTTAATTTGCATTTCTCTGATGATTAGTGACCTTGAGCATCTTTTCATATGTCTATTGGCCATCTGTATGTCCTCTTTGGAGAAGTGTCTATTCAGGTCCTTTGCCCATTTTTTAATTTGGTTGTTTGTGTTTTTAGTATTGAGCTATATAATTCTTTTTTTCTTTCTTTTCCAAAATATATTTTTATTGATTTCAGAGAGGAAGGGAGAGGGAGAAATAGAAACATCCATGATGAGAGAGAATCATCGATCAGCTGTCTCCTGCATGCTCCACACTGGGGATCGAGCCCAAAACCCAGGCGTGTGCCCTGACCTGGAATCGAACTGGCCTCCTAGTTCATAGGTCAATGCTGGACCACTGAGCAGTCCAGGCTGGGTGAGCTGTACAATTAATAAATTTTGGACATCAACCCCTTACCAGATATATGTTCTCCCATTCATTGGTTTGTCTTTCATTTTATTAATGTTTCCTTTCATGCAAAAACTTTTTAGTTTGATGTAGTCCCATTTGTTTATTTTGTTTATTTGTTTCCCTTACTCTAGGAGATACATCCAAAAGAAAAATATTGCTATGAGAAATGTCCAAGACTTTACTGATTATGATTTTTTCTATGATTTTTATGCTTTGATACATTTAAGTCTTTAATCCATTTTGAGTTTATTCTTGTGTATACATGATATAAGAAGGTGGTCTCAATTCAGTTTTTCTTTGCATGTCCAGTTTTCTTATTAAATAGACTGTCTTTACCCCAGGGTATGTGCTTGCCTGGATAAGGCTAATTCAAATCAAAAAGGGGGGAAGGAGAAAAGGTCTTATTAAAGAAATGAAGTTTCTGCATGGTTGCAGCAGCAGGGTTAATAAGCCAAGGAACTTACATACAAGACGTATCTTGGGCCTCTGCCCAGTGCGATACCAAATAGACAGGCTCGTCAGCCACACTGCCGCTGCCTCTGATTTCTGTCGCAAGGCCTGGTGGCTGGCACCCCACCAGGGAGGCGTTCTGGGCTTGTTTAAGATGTGGTGGGAGGAGATGGAGCATCCACAGTGCGGGAGCTTTGCCCGAGGGAGCCAGCTGATGACACAGTGGAGCCAAGAGCATGACTAGATCGCCTGCCACATGTGCCCCGCAGCGTCCACAGGCTCTGTGCCAGTGCCTGCCTGTCATCTGTGTCCTTCCTGGTAGCCCTGACCTTTAGGGGAAGAGGGGAAGTGGAGAGAAAGATCCTCCCGCTCTCAAAAATGCTTTCCTCGTCTCCTTAGGGAACGAGTTAGCATTCGACCAGGCCTACAAAGAGTAGGGATCTTAATGAGGCTTAGGCGGATTTAGAATTGCTTGTATCATCTATGTATTCGTCCATTTAACAAACATGTATCCAGCTCCTATGTGTCAGACACTCATAGACACTGGGATAGCAGACATTTGAGACAAGTGGCTCCCAGTCAGGTAGTAGGCGACAGCCACATACACCAAGCCAGTGGCACATCACAGGCGCCACGCAGACACCGGGAGGGGAGAGGAAGTCTAAGTCCAGGCATTTACTTCTCCTGGGCGGGACATCACGGAAGGATTCTGGAAGATTTGATAGTGGTTTAGCTGCACCTTGAAGAATATGAGGAGATTCTTGAGGCAAATGGGGTGGGACATGGGAGAGGAGACAGCCAATCAATGTTTCTCTCCCATCGATGTCTCAATGTTTCTCTCTCCCTCTCCCTCTCTAAAATCAATAAAAACATTAAAAAGAAGAAGAAGACACCCCAACTAGTCCTCTGGCTCACATCAGAGTAACCTGTTGACCTTGAATCTGACTACATCACTCACCTGCTCCAAATTCCTGGCTGGCTTCCTCTGGGGAACATTGGACCACCTTTGAAAGGCATAGGATATCTCCCTGATCCACCTTTGTGCAGCACTGCGAACAGCTTGTTCAGACACCAGACTGGCGCACATCTCTGCTCTGGCACACCCTCTGCCCCCGCCGCGGGGTCTTCCTTCTGCCCTTTCTCCAGAGCAGCCCCAGCATCTTCAGTCTCAGCTTCGAGGTTCTCTGCCCCTACTCCTCCCGTGGACTCAGTCCTAGAAGCTCCTTTCCACTGCTCGCTGTACTCTGTTTCTCCCATTGTAGTGAGAACAGTGTCGGCTGTATCACAGCATCCCAGGTTGCTCCTTCTCTCTTTCCTTACCTGTGAAATGGGATCATCTCTTAGTGTTGGTGGGAGGATCGGTCCTGAGAAGTGGCAGCAGCGGTTTGGGAAAGTGAGCCAGAGAAAGAAAGGCGGGCAACCCAGGGTGCATTCTGTGGACCCTGGAGTCCTAGGCGACAGGAGCCTCTGAGAAACAGCTGGCTCCGGAGAGGAGGCGCCTCCAAACAGGCTCTTCACCCTCCCATACTCTGGCCAAGCAGGGCTGATTCTTCAAGATCTGCAGGCAGCCTAGAAACCTAAGCAGATACTGTTGTCATTACACCACATAGCTGTCATTTAAGACCACATCTATGCCCCCATCACCTCCAACTTATCAGAGTTGGGCCCGTGTGCACCTCCCAGGGCCCAGGTGACAGACCAGCTTGCCTTCTGGAGAAATGCCATCCTCGTCCTGTACCGCTGGTCTTGGTGCCAGATTGTCATCTTGGACCCTGGATGCATTCATAACCAGAACACAAAAGGGAGAGAAAAGGAGAGGCCTGCAAGTGAAAAAGCCAGTGCGCCTCTCACGCCCTTAACTCCAAGGGGTATTTGGGGGGCCCAGGAAAGCGCGGGTGGGCCGGGGCGCCCCTTTACGCGAGCTGGGCTCATACCCTGAGAAAGCAGCTGGCATCCGCGCCAGCCAATCAGGGAGCCTCGCCGCGAGCTTTTTATCATGTACTGCACTTGGGCCCACCTGCCGCCAGGGGGCGGTGTGCGGCCACGCTGTGACCCGCAGCCTCAGGTGAGAGCCGCGAGTGGGAGGACCTGTTGCAGAGAGAGCCTTGGCCCACACCAGTAAAGCCCGGAGAAGTGGAAATAGTTCACACGGGCTCTGGGTGCCTGGCTGACCTGCCACCAAGTCACTGGATGGCCGTTAGCAAGTCACTTAAACGTCACAAGCAGGTCAGTTTCCTCATCTAACCAGAGAAAAAAGCCAGTGAGTGGGTGGGAAATGACACCTGGCTGTCCGTGGTGAGGACGGAATGAATAACCGGGTCAATTGGCGGTGGAGCGTTGGCTGTGATGAATGCTGCTCAGCTGCCAGGTGGGCTGGCCCTGAACGCTGGGTTTGCCACTTAGCTGATGGGTCTCAATGGAGATATGGAAACTCTGTGGCCTTCATTTGGTCAGTGAGGATACTGCACTCACTCTCTTCCTGTGTGTTTCGTGTTGGATGTTTATGTTTTTTTTTTTATTTGGGGGGTGGTTTTGGTTTTGAAATTACTGAGCTAATTAATGCTTGGAAAAGCACTTATAACAGCAGCAGGCATGTACTGAATGTTGATAAACCATAGTTTCTCATGTCTTTTTGAGACTCTAAAGATCACCATGCCTAGTTGCTCTGTTATAGACATAATCTGAGTTATCTGTCATGACATGTCTGAATAAAAAGAGAACTGTTGGAGTAGTAATTGGAGGTGAGAATATAGGCTCTGCATGCAAGCAGATTACTTGGAGTCAGATCTCAACTCCTACTTTCTAACTAGCTGTGTATTTTAGGGCAAGTTACTTAACTTCTCTGTGCTTCTGTTTCTGTAAAGAGGGGATGATGCAATGATTGCCTACCTCATAGAGTTAAGGGGAGATGGAATAAACAAATCAGTAGATATCAGTTGTTATTAATATTGGTATTATTATTAAAGATAGTGTAATAGAGTACACAACTTGGAATGAAAATGGTCTCAACTTGACAGTCACACTCCCACTCTTTATTCTCAATTTCTTCATCTATAAAAGGAGGGATGAGCCTTGGCCAGTGTAGTTCAGTTGTTAGTGTCATCCTGTGCCCCAAAAGATTGCTGGTTTGATTCCTGGTCAGAGTACATACCAAGGTTGTGGGTTCCATCCCTGGTGCTGGAGGCAGCTGATTGCTGTTTTCTTCTCCCTTCCTCTCTCTCTAAAATAAATTAAAACTTTTTAAAAGCGGGGGATGAGATGACAAGATGGGACCACTGAGGTCTAACACTCAGGATTCTCAGGATAGGAGACATGCTTTTTACATTTCTAGAGCTGGGCTATTGGCGGGTGGCAGATAAAGCAGATGTCGGAAAAGGGTGGGTGGACATTGCCATAAGCGTGCATTCAGCGAACAACTCCTCAGATAATCTGGTTCCCCCCCGGGCGGAAGGGCCCAGTTCCTGCCAAGCTACCCAGACATCTTAGCTCGGAATTAAAGCGCCGGCTGGAATAGCAGCTTCAGAGACCAAACTCTGAAATCGGGTGACTCACAGGGAAATGACTTGGCAGAAAGCCATGACATGCAGCCTGCGGCTCGGCTGGCCTCTGCAGTGGGGTGTGGAAGGGGGACGCCACGCGCTTCGTCCAGGTGTTCAGACGCTTTGGAAACCAGTTAAGCAGAGGAATTTCAGAATTGCTTTAAATGTGTGTGTATCTGTGACCTTTCCCCATTCTCATATTTTGTTCATTTGGGCTGTCTCCCTTTTTTCTTAATCAGGTTAGATCGTGATTTATCTACTAAAATGAGACAGTGTGGCGGTGTGTGTGGTTACTTGAAAGCCAGATTTTATTGAATAGTTAGCACTTTCAGATCTAGTCATTGGCTACTCATGCTGTTTAAATTAGTTGGCAGACATGAGAGGGCTCTGTAAAACAGAAGAAATGTCAGGCATACAGAGTGGCCACCTGAGGCTCTTTGCATTTGTCCTCAGTAGTGCATGACATCCTCCCACTCTCCAGAGCGACGGTGGATGATAAATCCTGATCACGCTGATCACATGTCCTGACAATGATCTCATCAAGCCTCCTCACTTCCTAGATGGGAGGCATCATGGGGTGGTGGGAAGAGAATGTGACTAGGACTCAGAACACCTGGATTCTGGTTCCAGCTCTATTACTGACCCATTGGGAGATGCAGGCAGGTCACATCACCTCTCGAGGGCCCAATTCCTGGCCAATTGTTCAGCACTTCCCACGGTTTGCAATGCAGGTCATGCTTCTCAAACTGAGGCACACACAGGAGAACTTGTAAAAACGAGGTTCTGATCCAGTAGGTCCAAGTGAGGCTAAGGTTCTGCAGTCCCAATAGGCCCCCAGATGATGTCCATGCTGACCTCAATCTGAATAGTAAAGGACTTGTTCCACAGATTATAAGTCATTATCTATACTAATAAAAGGGTAATATGCTAATTAGACTGGGAGACCTTCCAGACATCCTTCCAGACAAAGCCATGGTGGCGGGACTGAAGCAGAGAGAGTTAGGGGCAATCAGGCTGGCAGGGCAGGGCACTTGGGGATGATCAGGCCAGCAGGGGGAAGCAGTTGGAAGCAAGCAAGCCAGCAGACAGAGTGGTTAGGGGCGATCAGGCCGACAGGTGGGCAGGTGAGCGGTTAGGAGCCCACAGTCCCGGATTGCAAGAAGAATGTCTGACTGCCAGTTTAGGCCGATCCCAGGTTGGAGAGGGTACAGGCCAGGCCCTGTGCATGGATTTCGTGCACCAGGGCACTAGTGACATTATAAATCAATATAACTCAAAAAGTGGAAAGAGGGTGATAGTGCAATACATTCAGAAATCCATATGCCTAATACATGTAAAAGGGATTGCTATGCAGGGCTTCCCAAAACTTCTGACACACTTCCAAGGAAAATGACTTGAGCAACTCAGAAGAAAGTATTTTCAGAAAGACAAAGGTCTTTATTTTGCAAAACAATGGCAGCAGAGGCAAAAAGGCTGCTGGTTTTCTATGCCCAAGCTCAATCTCTCACCAAGACAAAAACATGAAGCCCTCGATTGCTTGCCAGACTTAAACCTCTTTGTAAGGAAAATCTTTTCACCCACAGATCCTTACACACATGCTCATATTTTGGACCATGGGACTTAACACCAGTAAACTGGACCAGGGACATTGGAGAGGAGGACCTGCCCCAGGCCACCACTCCATAAACAGGCCAATTGTGACATGGCCTGATATAAAATGATGCACTGGAGTAACCAAGCTGTCACTCTTGGAAATAGCCACTTGAGCTGGCCAGTAGAAGTGGCCAAATCTGAAAGAAAAAAAAAGGCCACAAAGTAGAATCAGGCCCACAAAGAAGCAAAGCCAGGGGTGAGCTCAAGTTATGAATGAGGGAGACAGACTCAGCAGGCAGTGGAAGCCTGGGGTAGACACAAGGATGGAAGAGCAGCACAGAGCTAAGATACCCCAAGAGTTCTTACAAACGGAACTGAAGGCCACTGGAGGCTCCTGTTAGGTCCATCATCTTTAGTTAGCTTTCCCAGGAGGGAATGGGCTACAGGTGAGGGAATGATGGGAACACGCAGAGTGTTGTTCCAGCAAGACACCTGTGGACCAGAGGGGAAAAGTGACTTTGCCCGTCCCGTCCAGGAAGCCAAAGCAAAGCAGCAGCTCATTTGTAGCAACAGTGGAACTGCATTGTCATCATATCTTCAATCTGTCCAACCTCACCCTGTTCTCACCCTGGTCTTTTTTTTAAAATATTTTTTCTTTTTTGCAATATAACTTAGATTTAATAGTAGTACATATGTTTCCTTTTTTTCCTCCCATTATCCTCCCCCCAGCCTCCCCTACCCCCCAGCACATGTCCCCACCTGCCCCCCACCCCAGTGTCTTTCATTCATTGGTTATGCTCATATGCATGCATACAAGTCCTTCGGTTGATCTCCCCCAGCACCCGCCCCCCACCCTCCCCAGCCTTCCCCCTGTAGCTTTACAGTCTGTTCAATGCCTCCCTGCCTCTATATCAATCACTCTCCCCTGTTTCTTTTCTTCAAAAATATCTTGCATCTGCATACTAGAAACAAACGTACAAGAACAAAAAATGTTTGAGTCTTAGTTTCAATGTCCAACTGTTCTGAGTCCCAGTTTCAATGTCAAATAGTTTCTTATGTGTACATGTCAGCAGTGGTATCCGGATGGTGGACACATGGTGGCAATGCAGGTTCCACCCTCTCTGATTTGGTCCTGGGCCGCCTGCAGCCACGCACAGCTGCTAACTGCTAGCATGGCAAGGTGTCGTCAGTGTCTCCCATCTCTGGACCGTCTTCGTGACTGGAACAGACCCGTCAGTTCCTTCACCCTGGTCTTGATGCCACATTGAATTTGTTGTCCTTGTCCTGATTTTTCAATTGCCCTTTACTATTTTATATTATGCATATCCTATACGCCTCATTGACTCAATTCTAAAAAGAGTCATGGTATAAGTAAATAAGTAGATCAGATGAGGACAAATTTAAGTGAAATTGAGTCTGAATGACCATATCCCCCAAAATTTTTCTTAACCATCAGTGTGGGTTAGACCATAGAGATATTTCTGTAGTTGCACATCACAGGATTCACCCTAAATTGCATCCTGGTAAAAATCATAATGAGCCCTGGCTGGTTTGGCTCAGTGGATAGAGTGTCGGCCTGTGGACTGAAGGGTCCCAGGTTCAATTCTGGTCAAGGGCACATGCCTGGGTTGTGGGCTCAATTCCTAGTAGGGGATGTGCACGAGGCGGCCGATTGGTGATGCTCTCTCATCATTGATGTTTCTATCTCTCCCTCTCCCTATCTGAAATCAATAAAAAATATATATTTTTAAAAATCATAATGATTTGGCCCCAGCTGATTTGCCTCAGTGGATAGTGTCAGCCTGTGAACTAAAGGGTCCTGGATTCTATTCTGGTCAAGGGAACATGCTAGGGTTTCAAGCTCGATCTTCAGTGTGGGGTGATCCATGATTCTCATCACTGATGTTTCTGTCTCTCTTTCTCCATCTCCCTTCCTCTTGATTTTTTTTTAAAATCATAATGATTTGCATGACAACATTGATGACACGTGTTCATATTTTCAAACAAAGACACAAAATGAAAGAAGAGCCAATACATTAGAAACCGCACTGGGTTCCAAAAGTTCTGGCCAGCGCGAGTCAGTGTGCTTTGATCAGAGCTGATCAAATACCCACACTGACTCAGCATCTCCGGGCTAAAGTGCATGTGAGGATTCCTAACTGCTATCAGAAGTCATTGTGGGCATGAGTCATGCGAATTCTTTGTGAACAAATTCTGATCTGAGCCAAAACTGTTGTCAGGATTTCCAGCCTATCTCTCCACCATCTACCGTAAGAGACATTTCTTTCAAAGTTTAGTATCAAGGAAAACTCCGTGTTCCCTGAAACCACCCACAAGGCATCCCTTTCTCTGATCAAGAGAGAGTTGTTTCCTTTTCCATCCCAACCAGCAGAACCCTCCGAATATGCCAGTGTATATGGCAGTAGGCTCCTTTGGGACAACTGAAATGAGTATTTGGATTTTAATTTTCTTCTTCAACCCACTTTCCTATTTGAGTTCATATAGCATGGGTTTTATAGTCTGGGCTTTTCTCTTTGAAGCCACAGCAACTCATTTTTGGAGTCACTCAGGGTATAAATATGCTAAATCAATGATATGTGAATGATGAGTGGGAGATGGCTTGATGAATTTGGACAAGATAGGAAAGAAAGGGAAAAAATGAGCCATCTCAACAGCCTTCAAGATAAACAACTCTATTTACCCAAATGATTTTTTTGAAACTGCGTTATTTTATTATAGTCCAAGAAGCCTGCTGGAGAAAGAACAGTGTAGTGAAAATATATTGGAGTTTGATAAACATCTTGCTCTTCTGACAAGACAATTCATTCGAGCTTGTCTGTTATCTAAATTGATCAGCTCAGCTTGGAAGTAAAAGGATGTGTCTCATTCCTGCAGGCCTAGACCCCCTCTGTCTTTCCCCTGCACCTCCATAATTTCCAGGTGAGGTGGGTAAGTGAGGGAGGGAGGAAGGGGGGAGAAATGAGGATGAGTGCCAGGCCTTCAAGGATGTCACATAGAATGATCTGACCTAAGAAAGACTTCCTATCACCCCCAGTAGGTCCCCCTGTAATAAGAAATATTTCCCCTCCATCCTAGGGAGCGGAGTTCTTACAATGAGTCCAGAGCAGAAATTTCCCAGAAACACCTGATGTTTCCCAGAAACATCAAAGGCAAACATGACAATACTGTCCCATCTCCCCAACTCTCCTCCCCCCGCCAGATGCCACAATACGCCTCCTTTACCTGGAAGTCAGGTGGGTCTGCTGAATAATATTGATGTCTTTGCTTTGATAGCTCTCTTTTTTTCCTACTATAACTATGCATGGTCACTACTGCAAATTTAAAAATAGGGGAAAAGCATTTGTAAAAATTTAATAACATCTAATCCGGGGACAGAAGTTTAAATAACCTGAAATGGAATGTCCGAGGGGAAGGAATGTACTGGAAGTGAGGCGATTTGGACTCTGGTCCAGCCCTGCTATAACGAGCCGGGGTGACCTCAGGCGAGTGATTTATTCTTGATGAATTTTTTTTTCACTTGTGAAAGGAAAGGTTGGGCCCGGCACACCCAGGCTTACAGCATTCCAGGGTCGAAGGACAGTTATGCAGGCGGATGGGTTAGCCTCACTCGCTGCCTGGGGCTCCGTTCCCAGCTCGGCCATTCCGGATTGTCGGCGCCTATCTCAGCCTGTGTCCCAAGGTGCCCATAGGTGACGAAGGTGGCCGTCTGTCTCACATGCTGAGGATTTGGTGAGCGTTGGCCGCCATCCTTATCTTAAACGTGGCCCCGTCAGATCGCACGCCGCCCAGACCTCTTTTCTGGGGGCCACAGTCAGTGTTGTCTACGTCACTGTGACCTCACGTGGCACTTGGGATCTCAATGTTGTGGTCACAGTCCAAACCTGAATGCAGACTGCCCCGGCTGCAGCTCTGCCTCCATCGCTGGTCCCTCGCTCAGCAGAGAATACCAACACCCGCCTCCCTGCTCCTGCCACTCACCGGGGAGCCCACCAGTCACCTGCCCCATTCCAGCTCCTGCAGGCCGCCATGCTGAGGGAGACAGCCCACCTTTCCTGGCTGCCCACAGCTTGCTGGGTCCTTGCACCTCTCAGCTCATTCAGTCCTCACAACATCTCCAGGGAGACACCGATCCCCGTTTATGATCCCCATTTTACAGATGGGGAAACTGAGTCCAAGCAGCTTTAAATAACCACCCAGGTCATGTAGCCTTAAGTGGTAAGTAATAGAGCTGGGGTTCCACCCCAGACAAGCTGGTTCTATCGAGTCCACACTCTGCCCTGCTCTGACCAAGGTGGACACCAGCTGATGACCCTCAGGGACACTGGCCACCACCATCTCCCCCAGGGCTTTGGCTCCCCTGGTGTTCCTGCGGCAGGCTCCGCCATTCCTTCAGCTCCCAGCAGGCACCTCTTCCCAAGGGAACAGATGGGGAGCAGGAGCAAGTGTGTCCGCCCAACCGCGACCTCCCAAAGCGAGGGGCTTTCCAAGGCTCCCCCCTGCTTTCTGGCTCTGATTTTCCTGGGAATGCCGCCGGCGTCTTCAGGGGTGCAGGGAGATGACTGCTCCGGATCCACAGAGGAAGTGAAAGCACAGGCACCTGCGAGGACTGTAACATCCACGCCGTCCACTTTCTTAATCAGACACTTTCAGATTCCACCCCCGTCACTCTTACAGCTCTGCTCCAGCCTGCGTCTAAATGCTGGCTCCCTCCCACCCCCCGCCCACCCCTACCACCTGCTTCTCTAGTCATTTCAGGAGACTCGCTTTTTCCTGGGCACGCGAACCTGCTTCGGCTCAGGCCTCTGCCTCCGCCTGGCTCCCCGCCTCCACGTGGGTGACCGTTGCTGCAGGCCCGCGCTCCTTCCGGACCCTAGGCCCCATCAGAGCTCAGCTTCCTTCCTCTTCGTCAGCCCTGGTTCTGTGCCTGCTTGTGTCACCGCAGCTCCCAGGGCTCCCTGTCTGCTCTGGACTGCAGGCACTCCCCAGGGGCTCGCCAACCTCCTCACGCCCTCACCCTGCACTGCACACTTCTCCACCCACCCTCCCCATCTGAGCTGGGGTCCCCTGGAGCTGCCTCCCTAAGCAAACTGCCTGGAGTCCTCCCAGGACCCCACCTGAAACTTGGCAGCCCTCGCTCCCCCTCCCATCCCATTCAGCCTGGACTCCAGGTCAGTCATGTGAGCTCACTTTTCAGTAGCCTTGGGTCCTCCCACACCACAGACTCACCCTCAAATCCCCCAGTCACTGGGGCAATTCCATATGCAAGTGAGCGAGAGAACGGGAGGGAAACCCAACTGTGAAACCCCAGCTCCGCAATCCCGAGATTACTGGCTCCCTCTGCAGCTCTTGCACACGTTGGCCCTCCTCTCAAGTCCCCATCAAACCTCCACCGATCCCCTCCCAAGTCAGATGGCATCCATCCATCCATCCGCTCAGCTACGCAGCTGGTGGCCTTGACTCCCACCTCCCCCTCCGCTCGTCTTCATTCACTCCTGTCAGAGTAGGTGTCCTTTCTCCTGGTCAAGGCCACCACCTCCAGCTGTGTGTGCTCTTGAGTCTGTTTCCTGCCATCTCCTCCTTGGCCTTGCTCCAAGGAGTTTCCAGGAGTCTCCCACTTGGACATGGGCTTTGCCAAGAATAGGCCGGTGAGACTGGCGGTGTGGGTTGCGTTGTGTCTCCCAAAGCAATGTCCTGACACTCAGCGCTTCAGAGTGTCACCTTATTTGGAAATGGGGTCTCCACAGGAAAAAGAAGAAGTTAAAAATGACCGGGTAGCTCAGTTGGTCAACGCATTGTCCCCACGTGCCAGGGCCCCTCTCAGAGCCGCTCACCCAATGAATGCATAACCACTAAAGTGGGACAGCAAATACCTGTCTTGCTCGCTCTCTCAAAAAATGAAGTGAGGTTAGGTGGGCCCTAACCCAGTCTGATAGTACCTGTACAAAGCGGGGACATGTGGACAGAGGGACAATGGCATGAAGACACACAGGGAGCTGGGCCTGCGTGTTCCAGGCCAAGGATGAGCAAACAGCAGGAGCTGGCCGCGCTGGCCTGGAGTCCGGAGGACCGCCCACAGCTGTCAGCGCGCCCTGCCTCGCCCGGATTTGGGACTGGCAGCATCCAGAGCTGAGACAGTGCCTTTCTGTTGCCTTAAGTGGGGGGACTTTGTCACGGCAGCCCCAGGAAACTCCTGCCGCTGGGGACGCGGCCCCTGAGAGGGGCTCGGACACCTCTTCCCGGGAATACTGCATCTTTCCTGGCAGTCACCGACTTAAAATTGTAGCTCAGAAGTGACTCTGTGATGCGTGCTAATGTGTAAAGCCGAGGTACCCCGGGGATGTACCCGAAGTACATTTGCGTCCCAGCTCCAGCTCTGAGCTGGCCCTTCTCAGGCTCCCAGCGCTGTGGAGTGAGCTGGGGAAGCTGGTCACCTGGGGTCACTGACGCTAGTGACACACACTCCGGGGTTTCCAGGAGTGTCCCCGAGCCCATCCACACAGGCCAGCCCGGGACACACCGGCTCTCACGCATGGTCAGGACAATCCGGGGAGTTTCAAGGTGCTCGGTGGAGTCTGCCGACGGTTCCCAAGGGTGACTCACAGCTCCGCGCAGAGAAGCAGGCTGGGAACGAGGAGCCTGTGCTTTCCTGTCCTTCCTCCTGTCTTTCCAGGAAGCCCTGGAAACGGAGTCCGAAGCCCCCTCCAGCCAGCCCGGATCCCCTTCCCGCCGCTCAAGGACCCGCACCCGCCGATAGCGTTTAAGTGGCGTTTAGAGACCTGCGCCTGCAGGGCCGTCTCCGCCGCCCGGCCCAAGAGCGCATTCCACTTTCACCCGTCTCCTCCGTCCTGGGAATAATCTTTACAGTCCGCGGTTCCGCTCCCAGCAGGAGCTCAACAAATGTTTAATACGATGAATTCTTAAAGCAATTTTGAGTCGTCATGTCCATGCTGGAGCAAAATGACACAAAGGAGCCTTACTCAGCCGAGGCTTGTCAGCCACCGGTTCCTATGAGGCTCCTTCCAGCACCCCTGCCAGTGACCCTCTCACCCCAGGACCCCAGGTTTGCCAGTCACACCCCCTCCCTCCCAGCTCGCTGGCAGCCCAGGCTCCCAGTCCAGGAGGCAGGAGCTGAAGGAGCCGGTGTTCAGGCGGAATTAGAATGGTTGTGCTTTCAAGTGAACTGGAAGCCAGAGGTTCCTCGGAGTGTCTGATTGATACATGGAAGGCACTTTTAACGTCGCCAGAGTCCTCCAGGGGAGCTGAGCACCCTGAGTGGCAGGCGAGGAGCCTGGAGGACCGAGGAGCACGATGCCCGCAGGTCCAGCCCCGGCACAGTCCCGCCTCGCAGTCCCGGCAGCCTGTCTGCACACACCAGCTGAGTGACACTCTCCTGGTGTCTAGCAAAAAATGCACGTTCCTTCCCCAGCCGGTGTGGCTCAGGGGGAACCAGGAGGACACAGTGGTTGAACCAGGACAGGAGGTCACGGTTCGATTCCTGGTCAGGGCACGTGCCCGGGTTGTGGGCCTGGTCCCCAGTGGGAGGCGTCCAGGAGGCAGTTGGTCAATGAATCTCTCGTCATTGATGTTTCTCTCCTCTCTCGCCTTTCAAGTCTGAAATCAATAAAAATATGTATTTTTTAAAAAATGCATTTCTTTAGGCAACACTGTTGTCCACTGTTCCAGCCGCTCTTGTAGGGAGTGTTGGCGCCTGGAGAAGTTTTACTGCGTCTGCTTGGGAGTTTGCATGGCATCGGGGCGCCATGGACTGGTGGAATGAGGAGGTGCGGAGCTAAGGAATGCCGCAGGCCTGCACACATTTACGGAGCCCTTTGCTATGTGCTCGAGGTGGGGAATCTAAGGCAAAGGATCCAGTCCCTGGGGAAAGTCTGCCTGTGTTGAGAAGCGGAGAGTCCCGCAGAAGAGCATGGCCAGCATAGGAAAGCAGGCCAGGCACAGGCCTCGGGCCAGGCTGGGCTCCGGGCCCGCTCGGCCATATCCATGCTGCGGGCTGAGACGTTACTCGGCTCCGTCCTGTCTCGGCTTCCGTACGTGCCCCAGTCACAGCCATTCCTGAGGGTTGACTGGAGTTCGTGTGAAGCACTTAGCATAGTTTCTGGCATGATGTCAGTGTTCATAGGATTGACTATACTGTTAAGTGAGATATTATGTGTAAAGTGCTAAGCCTGGTACTTACCAAGCACTCAGTAATGTTAATTATTATTATCATCATCATGTTTATTTTTAACTTATAAGCAATAGGGTGGCTCAGTTGGGTGAGTGTTATCCTGCACACCAAAGGGTTGCCGGTTCGATTCCCGGTCAGGGCACACACCTGTATTTCAGGTTCGATCCCCAGTTGGGGCACACACGGGAGACAACCGGTCAACATTTTCCTCTTACATCCCTCTCTCCCTTCCTCTTCCTAAGCATGTCCCAGGGTAAGGATTTTTTAAAAAGTTTAGCAGCTTAATACCACAGTCAACATTATTGTCTCATACAGTTTCTGTGGGCCGGGGATTTGGCAGCAACGTATAGCTGCATGGTTCTCGCTCAGGATTTCTCAACCGGTCATGGGCGGCTGGAGCTTCTTCTCGAGGAGTAACCCAGGGGCGTGAGATGGAAGCCACGCGGCTTTCACTGTGAAACTCTGTGCCACAGGAACCTGGCGATGACGGGTCGGCCCTGCTCGTGTTGGGGTGAGTTGTGCAGGGGTGTGGATCCCGGCACGGACTCAGGGGGCCAGAGGCTGGCTGTCATAGTCCTAATCTGTGTGGCTGAGACTCTGACCTCATAGGAGTTCAGCGAGGAAAACCGAAGGCTAGAGGATTCAGGGAATATTTGGTATTGTTTTGATATTTTTTTTAGCTAAATCTTAAAGAATACCTTTTACCATTTCTTTTTCTCGTATTCCTTGCTTCCATAGTACTTGGTAAAAGAGGAGGGTAGGACTTTTCTAATCGTAAGGGCGATAGGGAAGCAGGGGGAGTATGAGGAAGAGTCTAAAAGCAGTGAGCAGGACCTAATTTGAGGAATAGCAAAGGGGGAACTGACATTGGGAAGAAAAAATAGTCTGGACGTAGATAGAGGCGGCCCCCAGAGCCAAGGAAAGGCACTTGAACTAGCTGAGCCAGAAGGGGACCTTTACAGGCACAAGGCTTTGGCCCCACATGTTCTCGAACGCCTGCTGGCTTCCTTGATGTGGGGAGTTGAGGCTGCATAACGCCGTTTCTGAAGGTGAAAAGTATTCCCTTCTAAGGGACACTCACTTCAATTCAAGCCTGCCCCCTCGGGGTCAAGGCAATACCAGGAAACGGATTTGAATAGCTTCCTTTTATCAGGATAGGAAGCTCCCATTGATAAGGGAGTTGGAATCCAGTGTCCCCGTTGGAGGATGAGCCTCCGGAGGAAGCGCTGGCCCAGGAGATAGTCTGTGTTTACTCAGCGTGCCCAGGCGTCTGCCGTTTAGACAAACTACATCCTCGACGCAGCTGAAGACAGGCCCGCCTGACCTAGAAAGGCCAATGTCTGACGTCTCACCAGGCCCGGGAGGAAGCGTCTGCCCAGCCCCGCCCAGCCAGGGGGCTCGCAGCTGCGTGGACACATTGGGGGCAGGGGCCACTCTGCACACTGCTGTGCTGGGCAGGGCCATTGCAGTCGCTAACTGTCCCTTCACGTCCTGCACGGAACCATGTTCGACTCTTGCGGTTACTCAGGTCAGCAGCAGGAGTACCTCATGACCCCCCCCCCCCCCCAATACCTGACTTGGGTCCACTCATCAAGACATTACCGAAGCCCAACATCTGTAGAGCCGGTGGGGCCCCCATGTGCTCCCAATACGACGCTGAATGATTTGCAGCCCTGACATGCCCTGTGCTGCGTGGCGTGCGTCAGGCATTCCTGGATTTGCATCGGCACTGTCCCTTAAGTATGACCTTGGCGAATGCACTGGACAGCTCAGAGCTTCAGTTTTCCCATCTGGGAAATGGGAAGAAGGCTCGCCGATGAGAGGCCCTTGGACAGTGCCCAGCATTTAGGAAGAGCTCATAGACAATGACCACTAACCAGGGTCTCATTATTATTCTGTTAGTACTCCATGCCTCCTAGTCTTCATCTGCAGGTTGTTTCCAGCCCAGAATGCCTCCTCCCCAGCCCCCTCATCCTCTTCTCTTCTTTCAAAGCTCAACTCCAATACCTCCCTCCTGTTTTCAATGAGGCCCCCCTCTGAGCGGGCTGGTGGACCCCTCTGACTCCCAAGGCCCTGGGCAGCGGTCCCTGCGGCCCTCCTGGCACCGATCACTTAGCACAGTGATGACTGGCTGACCAGTTGGCCTCGCCCACTGTAAACTCCTCGTAAATTCATTCCTCTTTGTGCTCCCCAACATGGAGCGTAGTGCCCGGCACAAACAGGCACTGCCCACATGCCTGGACAATGCCGTGCTGGGGTTCACAGGCCACACTTCAGTCCCCAGCCGTGTGGCAGCAGCCCCAGCAGGCTCACTCTTGAACTGGATCATCTGCTCCTGAAGACTGCAGTTTAGAGGTTCAGGAGGCAGGGGCGGGCGGAGTGGGGGTGGGGATGAGCCCGCTTCCTTTCCCAAAGAGCCTCTCCCTTACAATACAGCAAAACCCTGAGTTCACATCAGGAGCAGTGCTTTTCCCCGGGGAAGACAGGGGGGCATAATAGCCAGGGAGCAGAGGGGTTGCAGCCCAGACCTTCCTGCTGACTGCGGAGCTGTCCTGCCTTCGGCCCCAGCCCAGAACCAGCACCTCCAGGAGTTCCCTCCAGCTGAGGAGGGACTTTCACAACCTCGGGGACTCTGGACAAAGTCCAGGAGCACCGTGTGAGTCATGGGGTGGAGTGGATGATACAAATTATACATTTGCTTTTTAAAATCCATAAAAAACCACAAAAACCAGTCTCTTGGGCCTGGCTTCAGCCATCTGTCCCAGGCAAGTCACTTCCTGACCAGCAGCAGCACCCTGGTTCCTCAAAGCGTTTGGTGTGAACCCAGTCTCCCAAGCATCTCCGCGCCAGTCCTCCCGCAGTTTCTGCCCCTTTCTCACCTCCCTCTACAGAGCCTCTTGGTTTCCTTAGCCCGATGGAGTAAAGTGTCATAAAGCCTCAGGCCGGCTCCGCTGGCCCTCACACTAGCCAGGAGCTGCCACTGCCCACCTGATCACCACCGCCACCCCCTCTTCTCAGCGGCTGTCTCTCTTCTCTCCATCCCCTCCTGGGCCCGAGTGCCAGGTGGATGGTCCTGAATCAGTGCACCTGTCACCCACCGCCCGCTTAAAAATATGCCAGTGGTACCCTGGCTGGTGTGGCTTCGTAGGCTGAGCGTTGTCCCATGCGCCGAAAGGTTAGCTGTTCAATTCCCCATCAGGCGATTCCTGTTTAGGGACAGAACAAAGTCTCAACATCAGCACCGGGGATCCAACCCTTCCCAGCCTGACTCCACCATGCCTCTTCCACCTCACTGGTTGGTTCTAACCAAACCAGCTCCCATGCTGTCCCCAGCACAGGCCAGAAGCATGGATGCACTTCCTCATTCCTTTCCTTGTGATCCAGTCATTCAAGGCTTCTGTCCACTTCCCCTGGGTTGGCCCAGGAAAGAGCCGCCAGCTCCAAGCACTTGACATGTGGCTAGTGACCCTGAGGAACTTTGTCATTTTGTATTTTATTTCATTTTAATTAAGTTAAATTTAATGACTCAGTACAGTTGGAACAATTCAATTTTGTGAGTCTGTCTTTTCCACTGTATGTTTTATGAAATCTCAGTACAGACCAGATATCTTCAGTGAAAATGTAGCATCTGAATTGAGATTCTTGCAAATGTAAAATGCACACCGAATTTTAACACTCGGTATAAAAGCAAGAATGTGCTAAAGCTCTCAATCTGTATATTGATTACGTGTTGAAATGACATTGGGTTCAGTAAACTATATTATTAAAATCAATTTCACTTTTTTTTTTATTCTTCTAGTGTGGCTATTAGAAAATTTAAAAGTACATATGTGACTTGAATTATATATTTTTTTCCTTTAAGCATCTTTATTGATTTTATTTTAGAGATAGAGGAAGGGAGAGGAAGAGAGGAAAAACATCGCTGTGAAAAAGGAACATCGATAGGTTGCCTCCTATACTCGCCCCAGCTGGGGTCTGAACTTGCAAACTTGGGCATGTACCCTGACCAGGAATCAAACCAGCAACCTTTTGGTGTAGAGAACGATGCTCAACCAACTGAGGGACACAGCCATGCTCCAGACTCTAGATTCCTGAAGCAATTATCAGTATAGTTCATTTAAAACTCAGATTAAGCAACTTTGCTTTTGTTCATCTTTATTTTCATATAACAAAATCATTAACTGCTTTTAATCACCACTGGTTAGCAGCAAATGCTATAATTACCTGATCTATTTTGGGCTAGGCACTTTACATGTTATCACACTTGATCTTCTCAGCAACCCAGGAGCTGACATGGGAGTTTGGAGACAGATATTTTTGTGACATTACTTGACCTGGGAGCCAGCCTGCCGGTCTGACAAAATCTACATGGACCTGCATGCATATGAGCATAACCAATGAATGCAAGACACTGGGGCGAGGGGGTGGGGAGGGCAGGTGGGGACATGTGCTGGAGGGTAGGGGAGGCTGGGGGGAGGATAATGGAGTGGGGAAAAGGAAAACATATGTACTACTATTAAATCTAAGTTATACTGCAAAAATATATAAAAATATATGTATTTTAAAAATCTACATGGACCATGTCCCAGTGCTACCCGATGAACCTTTACCACTTAACGGTGAGCTCTACCAGGTGACGCACCCTGGCATATGGACTGAGGCAAAGGCTAGGTCTACACACGGTGACATGTGACACTACCTGCCTAGCTGGCCAGGAGTGCGGTTCCTGGAAACGGCAGGTCCCAGCCTGCCAATCAATCCAGCGTTCCAAGAGAATGGAAACTCCTGCCACTGGGTTGAAAGCAGATCTTAAGATACGGGAGTACATTTCTGAGATTCTGCAGACAAACTTCCCTGGATAAACAGAATCTAAGTTAAAGAACTCTTGCTGTTTCTGGCAAGAGGCAGCCCATTTATGGGCAGTACAACATAAAAACTATCCCTCATCTTTAATAGCCGTAAGGGGACATAAAGGAGAGGGACTGAGCAGGATGTTTGAATTTCTCGGAAAGAACCTCAGATTTACAGGCAGAGCCTTGCGCTCAGTGTTACATAAATAGACCGCCTGTCTGCGGGCGATGCAGTAAGCGAGGTGCAAGCATCCCCGTGCATGTGGCTTTAAGACAGCACAGGCTTCTGGCTGTGGATTCATCAAGTGAGGTCACAGCTGGTCAGCAGCAGCCCATGGATCTTTCTCGGAGGCTGAGAAAAATAACCGGTAATTAAAGTCATGTTTTCCATTAATAAGAACAACAAAAAACCCTACCAACAATGCGACTCCACATGTCTAGTTTCATGCAAAACTTTCCACATGAGAGGCTTATTCTGGTAAGGGCACCATCAGTATTCATCACAAAAAAAAAAAAAGTAGCCTTTTCATATCTAGCTCACCTGAAGGGGAAGTTGGGGGCTTATGCACCATGCAAATATTGCCAGAGCTTGGCTCCTCTCTTCTTATTTCTACATCAACCACCTGGAACCCTTTACAAACCAGAAGCTGAGCTCAAAGTACGGAACATTTTACCAGAATCAGCCAGCGGGCTGGTAAATGTCCAGATGGCAGTCTGCCTAAAGGGGCTGGAAAAACAGACGGACCAACCAAACCACCAGACTCTCCAGTACCTCATGCTTAAGTACAGGTCGTTCCCGGTCTCTGTAGTTTGAACTTCATACCCTGAGGCATTTGGGGCACTAGGACAATTTGGACATCTCAGAAAGAGCACTAGACTCAGAGTCAAAAGAAGGAGCTTCTAGTTCTGGCCCTGCCACGGGCCAGGCTGCGTGAGGCTTTGAGGGTGTCACTCAAACGTCTGTTCCCCACTCAGCCTCCTCCTGGGCGGATGGGTTTTCCTAATCAGGCTGCTGTGGGCAGAGAATGAGATAAAGTAGGTCAAAGAGCTTTGGGGCATTTAAAACATAACACAAATGCCAAGGATTTGTATTATGGGAGGGCTAGGGAATTCTCTTCCTTTTCTGAAAGTTGGAAAAGACTGTGCTTGTTTTATCTGCAAGAAAGGATTCAAATCCACCCATTTCACACAGTCGATGAGACAGAACACAATTGTGTACAAAGCCCCTGGATGTGTCATCATTCTTGTTAGAAAACTGGAGGCCCAACGCATGGAATTCCTGCAAGAGGAGGCCTTCTCTGCCCCGCTGCCGGCACTGGCTTCCCTCTGGCATCTGAGACCCGGGCTTCCCTCGCGGTCCCAGCTTCATCCGGAAGGACGGACGGACGTCTGGTCTAATTAGCATATTATACCTTTATTATTTTAAATTAACACAAGATTTAACCACTAAGTAATGTCACTGATTTTTAAGTAAACATATGTAAATGGGTGTGGTCCAATTCTGAGTAGTCAGTAGTCACCTTGGCAAGAGGAACACTTATTTAATCTTTCCCATCATCCAGAAAAACATTTAGCTCCTCTTTTGGAGTTGTTCCGAGAGCCTCGGGCACAGTCGTTGAATTTGTCTTAGGGTGACAAAGATTTTGTCCTTTGTGGATAATAATGACTATGTAAACAGCACGAAGCAAAAACGTTGGTGAGCTAAGTAATGCCATTTTTTGTTTACACTGGAAAAAAGTCTGTGACTGTAAGACAGGAAGGCTATCTTTCTGTTCGTTCCACAGAGCAGTTACAAACAGGTTCCTGGAATGGGCAGAATTGTTGCAAAGGCCTTGTTGTGTCCCAAGGCGATCACATTAGAGGAGAAAAGCCATTTGGATGTATTTCTACATTTTTTGTCACACCTTCATTATTCATCTGACAAAACTGGCATTAGACTTTGTGCTCCTAGAAAGGGCATTGCAACTAATCAACTGTTCAATCATTTTATCACAGCTCCTTGGGCTTCTGAACCCCTCATTTGCATTTGAATTAATTGCCTAGCAATACAGATGTTTCCAATGAATTATCATCTGGGGCTAGTGGAAATATACACCCAGCAGATTCCATTTTAATCAATAAATTCTCTACTCCCTTAAAGAGTTTAGATTTTTTTTTCAGTTATGAAAAATTTGTCTCAAAATTAAAATATCACTAATATCATTAATCTGCTAGAGTAGATTTGCTTCTGGTGCAAATAATTTAAATTGCTATTATTATTTTAAAACAAACACAATCACCCTTTTTATTTATGACTATTGCACACTGTAGGCGCTTCAGTGTTAAATGATGCCAATGACTTTTCTTTCATGGAAATTATTGTTTTGCCTACCTCATTTTTTTATTGTGATAAAATTCACACATCGAACTCATTATTTGATCATTTTAAAGTGAACAGATCATGGGGTGTAGTACATTCACAGTGTTCTGCAACCAGCACCCCTATCTAGTTCCTAAACATTTTCATCACCCCAAAAGGAAACCCTGGACTCATTAAGCAGCCATTCCCCATTCTTCCCTCCTCCTAGGCCACGGCAACTACTTATCTTCTGTTTCTATGGATTCGCCTATTCTGGCCATTTCATATAAATGGAACATCACAGTATGTGGCCTTTGAATATAGCATACTACTTCCAGGGTTCATCCATGTTGTAGCATGTCAGTACTTCATTTCTTTTTATGGCTGAATAACCCCACAGCATGGATGTACTACTTGTGTCTATCCATTCATCCACTGATGGATATATGGGTTGTTCTCACCTTATGACTGTTTTAAATAATGCTGCCATGAACATAGGTATACGATTTTTTTCTTGAATGCCTGTTTTCCATTCTTTTGGCAACCTACCCAGGAGTGGAATTGCTGGGTCTTATGGCAGTACTATGTTTAATTTTCTGAGAAAGCACCAAACCTCTAATTCATTTTTACACTTACAATCTCAAGGTGGCTTAATTACCAGACAGGCAGTTGGACTTCTGCAGCCAAACCCAGGCTGGGCTCAAAGAGGTCTCTCTTTCAGAAACCCTGAGCCAGGCTTGTTCCAACACAGGTTACAGGCAGGGCTTTGAAACCCGAACAGCTTTCTCTGCTGCTCTACAAGTCACAGCACGAACTGGCTGGGCAGGAATACCTTCCTGCCTCCTAGGCATCCTTGCTTCCTCCATTATGTTGCTCACGCTTTTGGAAAAGAAAAAATAAAAAATAGGTAACTACCTAACTCCCAGGCTTTCCTCCTCCCATTTTTGTAGAATTCTGATGAGAATCTGGAGTTCCTGGCAGCCAATGACAGTTCCCTGTCCCGGGCAGCGTTAGTCCTTCCATGGTTGGAGGACAGAGCCTCCCAAATACCAGTGAGAATAGAAGGGAAGAGTTTTCACCACGGCCCAGAGATTCTGACCCTGTCAACCCACAGACACCCGCTGAACCCACCCCACTGGGTATATCATAAATGTCTACCCTATGGGGTTGGCCAGGACAACGGGAGATAGTTCTACTACAGGCATTGTTTACTGCAGCCAATGCACTGAGTCATGAGGTCCGTCGGCCATTAAACCAACCCTGACAGTAACTGATTAGCACTGATTTATTTATTTTTTTAACTTAAACCTGTTTCATGAGCCTCTCAGATTGCTGACCTCTTACCTCAACAGCCTAACACATAGGTCCTTTCTGAGCTACTCAAGGAGCATTATGGTAGCACTGCCCCAAACAGAGACAGATCAGAACGGCTTTTTCCACTTGAAAGTCAACACTGAGGACGAAGAAGTTAGTATCTGGGGTCCTTGCTAGCAGGTCTGCCAGCCCAGCTGTCACTGGCTGCTGGTCTCCTGGCAGCCCCTTCAGGTGTCCTGGCCTGAATCTACTGTTAAGACAGAAAAAAAGTCCCTTGGCTGATCATATCCTCTGTACTCTGGCAGGAAACCTCAAGTTTGCCTGCTCCCGTCCCGGGTCTGTTTGCTTATCTGCTTCCTTGTAGGGAAGAGCCTGCATCACAGTGTCCGGTTTAGGGGGATTTTCACCATGACCTCACCCTGCTGCAGCTAACATGCACTGATCTCTGCGCCGCAGCTCGCAGCTCGCAGCTCGCGGCTCGGGAGGGAATCCGCAAGCATGGGTCATGAACCAAGGCCCCCTAGCACATCTCAGATGAACTCCAACTCCAGTTCTTTCTCAATCGGGGAAGCGTGGGAGGGAGGGTCCTTCGGGGTCTGAGAATCCCAAAAAGAGCAGGGTGGGCGGACTGACGAGGTTTGGTTATTGTCCAGGGCTTGGGAGAGCAGGATGTCAAGGAACCACCGTAAGAAAGCGCCCCAAACACCTTTCAGGCTCGCGCCCGCGGTTTGAATAACGTTCTGGCCAATGGCTTCGGAAATCAGGCGCGCCCCCGGCGGTCACCTGACCACAGCGGGGGCGCGCACGCGAGCCCGAGCGTGACTGGCCGGCCCGGAGCGGGAGGCGAGGAGGTGCTGCGTGCGTGCGCGTCCCCGGGAGACAGCGCGCGCGCGCCGCGGGGCCACCGCCCCTCCCGGGCCCGCCCTTCTTCCCTCCCTCCCCGGCTTGCCCGGCCCGCCCTGCCCGGCCCGCCCTGCTAGTCAGTTCGCTCCTTCCCTCCCTCCCCCGGCGCGCTCCGGCCGCCGCTGCGCTCCCCGCCCTTGAGCCACGGTGCCGGAGTCGCCCGGCGCCCGAAGAAGAGGTGGAGGGAGCCGGAGAGGCCCGCCGAGGCGGCGGCGGCGGCGGCGGCAAGATGGCGGACTTCCTGCCGTCGCGGTCCGTGCTGTCCGTGTGCTTCCCCGGCTGCGTGCTGACGAGCGGCGAGGCCGAGCAGCAGCGCAAGTCCAAGGAGATCGACAAATGCCTGTCCCGGGAGAAGACCTACGTGAAGCGGCTGGTGAAGATCCTGCTGCTGGGCGCGGGCGAGAGCGGCAAGTCCACCTTCCTGAAGCAGATGCGGATCATCCACGGGCAGGACTTCGACCAGCGCGCGCGCGAGGAGTTCCGCCCCACCATCTACAGCAACGTGATCAAAGGTGCGGGGCGGGGGTCGGCGCGGGGGGTCGGGGGCCGGGCCCCGGGAAGGCGCGGGGCGGGCACCGCCCTCGTCCTCAGGCTCGGTCCCGGGCGGAGGACCGGGCCCAGCGGGCGGGCGGGCGGGAAGGGGGCGCGCCCGGGGCACCGCTCCTGCTGCACGGATTGCCCCGTTCCCCACGGAGAGGGAATGCCTTAGGGCTCCCCGCTTTCCTTCCTGCTGCCCCGGTTGGGGGGCACGGCTGGCCTCCCACCCCGCCCTCCGACAGGGAAGTGGAGAGAGCCGGGTGCCCAGATGAGGCAGGAAGACCTGAAAGCCAGCCCCATACCCTCCACCCCCACCCCGGCCCGGGCGCTGCCTGCCCAGCCTCCCCGCCCCTGGTGGGTGACCCGAGTCACATGGGGTCGGTCTGCTCCCGACTCCCTGCTACCTTGGGCGCCTCCTGAGCACAAGGGAGTTCTGGAGCCGTCGCGATCTGGAAACTTTTTTTTTTTTTTTTTTTTTGCCAAGACTTGTCAAGGGCAAAGGGTGACAGTCTCTGGGTCCCCTTGGACAAGGATATGAAACTTGAGGGTGTCGTGTTTGCTATGCCAGGTACCAGGGGAGAGTAGCCCCGTTATAGTTAGTTTAAAAAAATTAGCATCAGTGGTTTTTCGGCCCAGTATCAGGGCTGAGCAGGGTGTTTGCCTGTAATCACTGTGCACACGTTTCTCTCTCTTTCTCTCTCTCTCTAATTTGAGGGGGGGCCACACCACAGCTTGCTTCAGTTGTTTAAATGAAATTGTGCATTGTTATAAAGAACCTTTGACCTAAAAATTATGTGGAACCTGTACAGGTAGTCCATGAATCAGTGTCAGCTTGGATAATAGATTCTGCTGTTTGACATTATTTTAAAAATTAAAGTTATACTTTGTTCCTAAGTGAAAAATACACTAGAATTTTATTTCTGGGGTTTCAAAGAATTGGAGAAGATGGTGTTCGTTTTGCCGTTTGAGCGATAAGTAGCACGTATTTTTCTTACCCCAGATATTTTCTGTTTTATAAAAGACGTTTTGGCAGACTTGAGGTACAGAGTCTGGGCCTTCAGGTGCATCCAGATTCTCTTTATTTCATCTGGGTAGGAGTTTGCACCAGATTTCAGGTCTTTCAGGGTTTTTAAACGGAGTTTTTTGTTGTTGTTCGGGAAGTACTTCAGCAGCTCCTTGGGTCACTTTTTTCTCCCAGGACGGGATAGAGGAAGACTGTGGGTGTGTGTGTTTGGGGGTGAGGGAGGGGGGGTTAATGACTGAGAAGAGCACTAGGTGGGGAGCTAGCTTCCAGGCCACAGTGAGCTCCCAGCGCTAGCACCACTGCAGTTAAGCTGTACGACACAGCTGTATTTACCCCATCTTAATGTTTAGCACAAAAGTAATTAAGGTCTTTTTCAAGGCCGCAGACTCCACCTTGCCAGTTCTTAATTCAAGGTACTTTTGTATCCTCATGTAGCTGAATTCAGGAATTATGTCAATGAATAGAGTCGGCATGTTAACTGATTATGAGCCAGGTAAATACCCGGTTCTTAACTGTGCCTATTTTGAGCATTGAGTATGAGATGCTAGACATCTCCTTTTTTCGAGTTGGCACGATCAGAAAATGGACAGCACAGCAGTTTTTCAGTTATCCAAACAAATGAGTTCTTGATAGTTATGTGACTGTTTGATAGACCAAAGGTAACAGAGTAGCGATAGAGTTATTGGGCTTGAACTAATCTCTGTGAGTTGAAATCTCGGTTTTTATCTTTTTTGCATTTGGTCTTTCTTTTAGGGAATGCTAATGCGATCTTGTGTCTTATACTGATGTGAAGCTTGACACGGGACTTTTTTGAGTTTCGAATGTGTTTCTAAAAGACTGACTGTTGGATTAAGCAGGATGCTCAGGGACCAAACCACTTGGCATTTCATAAATGAGTATCTTTTTGAGGGGTTCAGGAAATCTTTCTTTTCTTTCTTTTTTTTTTTTTTTATTGCAGCCGATTTCTTCAGAGCCTGGACATCATTCTATGCAGCTTTTTATTTTTTCCCTTGTGACTGACTACCTTCTACCTCAGAAGTAATTTTATAAATGAGAACATGTTAAAGTCCTTCAGAAAAAGCAATTGTTTAAGAGTACATGCTTTTCAGGGCTCTAATTTTATGGCTGTAAATAACTTAGTTTTTTTAAACTCTGAGAAGTTACAGATGTCTGTTTCGATGTTGGTCTCCATCTTTGGAGGAGGTAGGTCTGGAGTAGTAAAGAAGTTTAAGAAAATAATACTGGAATAGAATCTTTGAGAATCTAATGATTCCTATCTCATTTCTTTCTCTTTTTAACAAAGGTATGAGGGTGCTGGTAGATGCTCGAGAGAAGCTTCATATTCCTTGGGGAGATAACTCAAACCAACTCAATGGAGACAAGATGATGTCATTTGACACCCGTTCCCCCTTGGTGGCCCAGGGACTGGTGGAAACTCGAGTTTTTTTACAGTATCTTCCTGCTATAAGAGCATTATGGGCAGACAGCGGCATACAGAATGCCTATGACCGACGTCGAGAATTTCAACTGGTAAGAGATTTGTTAAAATGCTGTGGTTTTATTTGAATAACATTTATTTGAATGACTCAGTGATAACAGAGTCACCACTGACTTCCACAATGTAATATATCTGTGCAGAATTTTAGCCTCAGAAATTGGGATTGGTATATAGATGAGCTGTTTACTAGCAAGGTAAAAATAAGGCAAATCCTACAGATTTGGTGAAGCTGAGATAGTTATTTGATCATTTTTTCTTTTTGAAAGTAAGATAACGATTTTCGTAAGCACTACATTTTTTTCTGCTTTTGAAAATAATTACCTCTTAATTACAGCAATAATATTCATCCTTCTTTTTAAAAAAATCAACCTTTTACTCTTGGACTAAAAGTTCAATAACTGAACTAGGTTCAACTGTGCTATTTGATCTTTAGAAGTACTAATTTTAATGATACAGATTAATATAGTGAGAGATTAAAGTCCTTAATAATGTTTAACAGTCATTGTGCTTTTCATATATTTGCATTCTGTTTTAGCATGTGTATTTTTATTTAAAGCTAAGCACATTTTACAAAATGAATTTTTTATTTTTTCAAAGAAAACTTTCTGGACCAATTAAGTGAGTGTCCTATTCCATTTGGTCGGTAATAACAAACTATGATAGACTTAAAAACAACAGACGCATTTCTCACTTTAGAGGTTGGGAAGGTCAAGGTCAAGGTGCTGGCAGATTCAGTGTCTAGTGAGGGTCCACTTCATGGTTCATAAATGGCCACCTTCCTGCACTGTCCTCACTTGGCTAAAATGTATTTTTTAACAAACAAACAAATCTTAGTTATTTCATCTAAGTTACTAAGTATCTGTTTTACATGAGAAGCACCTAGATTTTATTTTATATTTATTTTTCTACTTTGTCTTAAACAAGACCATAAAACTTCGTAGCTATTACAGAGGGTTGAAGAGAAAGGATCCTATCTAGGTTAAAAATACAAAATAATAACTAAGATTTTTATTTAAATCAAGTGTTTTGTAATTTAATTGTGAATGTTTTGATTGTATTCTGGGTTTTATTTGCCAAAGACTGGAAAAATCCCAGGAATAATAGCAGTCTAGACTGTATACAATTTGGAGCTAAGATCTGAAGTGTTATTGTAGTATGATCAAAATAAAGGGACCATTACAAGTAAAAGTGCTTAGAATGTTGTTTGGTGGTGTCACTGGCATGAAAGCCATCGATATTTGTGGGTGTGGCTACAGAATGATGTATGGCCAGCCATCTTTGTCATTACAGTTTGTACTCAAGCAGTCTTAGCTCTTAGAAGTTCTAAAAAAGTGTTTATGATAACTTTGTATAAAACTGATACTTAGATCTGCCTCTGAATTATGGCTCTTATGTGTGTCATACAGTCTAGCATAGTGGTTGGCAAACCGTGGCTCACGAGCCACATGCGGCTCTTTGGCTCCTTGAGTGTTCTAATGACACTTTATCAAAATAGACTCGCCCAGGCTGAAAACCAACTTCTGCGCGTGGGCCACGAAGTTTCATTCACACTGTACATGCGTGTCCACACGTGGTATTTTGTGGAAGAGCCACACTCAAGGGGCCAAAGAGCCACATGTGGTTCGTGAGCCGCAGTTTGCCGACTACTGGTCTAGCACTTGGCTGTGTGCTATCTTGTATAATTCTCTTCTTTGGTGTGTGTGTCTTGTCAAGTAACTTGTCCATTAATGAAAGGCAGAGATTACCTCACAATATTGTGAAAATAGCTGGCAGCATTATATGTTGAAAATCATTAATTTAACTTAACAAGTGACCTCCATCCAGTTCTCAGACTTGTGGGTAACTTTTGTCCTTTGGGGTGTGTGTGTGTGTGTGTGTATAATCTATACACTGAATAGCCAGATTATTATGATCTCTGAACGCATAATAATCTGGCCACTCCTATATATTCTATATAGTAAAAGGCTAATATGCAAATTGTCTGTTCGATCAGCAGGTAGGCTGGCCAACTGCCCATGTCCCCTCCCCCTGGACAGGCTGGCCGGATCCCACCCATGCATGAATTCATGCACCGGGCCTCTAACACACACACACACACACACACACACACACACACACACTCTCTCTCTCTCTCTCTCTCTCTCTCTCTCTCTCTCACACACTGAGTGGCCAGATTATTATGAGTTCAGAGATCATAATAATCTGCCCATTCAGTGTATATATAAAAGGCTAATATGCAAAGTATCCCCATGGGAGTTCAACCGGGGGTTCTATCGCTTGCCATGACTTGTGCTGACCATTAGGGTGTAGCGAGGAATGAAATGAGGCCCCAGCTGGCAGCTGGGGAAGGAAGGCCCCCATTGGCCCTGGTTATCGGCAAGGCCTAGGGACCCCACCCATGCACAAATTTTGTGCACCAGGCTTCTAGTTTGTTTTATGAGTTTTGGTAGTCTTGCATAAGTTTCTCCCCACAACCTCTTCTCATCTCCCTTCACCCTCTCTCCTGTTTTTAAGTGCGGCTTATTTTTCTTTCTCCTGAATTCATTTTGCCAACAAAATTTTCCATGTCAGGGAAGAAATGTCATCTGTAACAACATGCAGTTCATATTGACTGAATGAATAAATGACTGTACTCAAATGTTCTCTGTGGGAAAGTTCTATAAGTCCATTTAATTGAAGATGGGCTTCACTGGCACTTCTTGAATTTGGACATTCACCTCTTACTGTCTCAAATCAAGACTGTCTGTCATCATTGTTGAGAAAGCATTCCTAAGTACTTGCCATTAAGAACAAATAGCTAAAACCACTTAGGATGAGGATCTGCATGTTCTTGTCTTGAGCCAGCTGATGCTTCAGGAGGAAAGAAGACATTGGGTAGGAGAGACAAGTTCTAGAAATCCAATTTTCTTGATAAAAAGTAGGCACACAAGAAAAGAGGGACAGGGCAAAGATATAATTTTAAACTCCTGGAACACATGGATTTACACCCCACTCCCTATAATATAGTCTTGGCATTGTTAATGGTATCTGGCACCTGATGCTCAACTATTAATGATTCTCATATTTTTTGGATGCTCTGTGGTGCTTGACATAGTGTGAGGCACTGGGAAGGCACTTGACTCATTAAAAATTTTCCTCCAAAGTCATATTCAGTTCCTCCTCTTGTCCACATACAGCCAATCCCCAAGTCCTATCTTTCCTACCCCTGCAACATCTCTTGCATCCACTCCCTCCTTTCCTCTACATTATTGTCCTACCTAGTACCTCTTGCTTGGACTCCAGATAATCTTGGTTATATACAACATGGTTTTTTTGAGAAAGTGTTGCTCATTCTCTGTTGCCTAAAGAACAAAGTTCAGCCTCTTTATTTGCATCAAAACTAGCTAGCTTACCTATAATTCCAACAATATATTTAATATAGCTTATTTGGCCACTGCACATGTCTTGTAACCCCTCAATTCCCACATCCGCTGATGATCTGCTTCCACGGCTCTCTTCATAAAGTCACTCTGTCAGGGTTTCTAATTACTGTGTCTGTTCGTTAGGTCCTACCCTTCACTTAGAACGGTGGTAATCAAATTTTAATGTGACTAAATGCACTCCATAGACCCCTTATGTCAGATTCACTAAAATGCTTGCTTAATACAAAGCTAAACAGATTCCAAGACATAATCACAAGGGGACCTGATTCAGGAATCTGGGAGGGGACCCAGAGATCTGTATTTTTAGCAGACAGCCATTGGCCACGCTGAAGAGCAGTGCTTAGGATCAAAGCTTTCCCCATGGTCCTGGCTGGAATGCCCCTGCCTCACTCCCTGTGGTATGCTTGTTCTAACCCTCACATGTGTCCGAGTTATTTGCATTCTTGTTTGGCTCTCCCACTGAAGTAGAGGCTCCTTCGGTATGACTTGTTTGTCTTTTTCTCTCTCACTAGCATAAGACCTGACATTTATTTTATTTCCTCATTTTTTAGAAATACTGAATTAATAAGGTTATTAAAAAAAAAAAGAAAGAAACATCCCACATTAAGTTCCTTCCAGGAAAAATTATTTTTGAATGCTAATTTGTTAATTTTCCAGGAGATGGGAAGTCCTTGTGTTACAGAATAATTTTTCTTTTTTGCATTGTTCAATGTATATTGTTGAATCTTGGATAGAAAGAGTAAACAGGGGAAATGAGAGGTAAAATTGGCTATTTTAGTTTTAACTAACAATTGATTATTAAACTTATTAGTGCAAATTGAAAGGAAAAGAAAATGTGTCGGTTTGTTAAGCCTCTCTGTGGCTTTTTTGCTTCAGATGAATGACTGCCCTGTTACTAGTTTTTGGGACAAGGGATAGGATAGTGATATCACAGCTTAGGTTTTTCAGCAGTCCAGTCATTTGTTAGTAATAACTTTGGGTGCAAACATGAATGGTTTACTCCCCCTTCCCCCCGCCCCCGAGTTCTCAAAGGCAAACATTTCCTTTTCTGGTTAGTTTCATTATGGGTAAGCTAAATAGCTTACTGTGGAAAAAGAATTTAACCTGTTGTTATAGCTTAAGAGACTGTTCTAGTTCTGTACACTAGCACGCTGAGGATAATATAGATATCCTAAGAAGTGGTCTCTGTTGGTACTGGGTTAAATGTTATAATGCTCAGTTTTGGCTATGCATTCACTGCAGCCTGTCACTGCACTAAGGAGACACCCTCTCTCACGTGACAATAATTAGGGAATTTGGTAAGTTAGATGACTAAAGAGATGGGAGTCCAGAGTTGACTAGGAAATGAAACAACTGGAGATATGTAGTAAAACTAACAAAATAACTAGGGATTACTGCCAATTAAACTTTTTGGACTTTTAATATATAGTTGCTTATTCAGAAATATAAGCAACTTTGTAGATTTGGGTATGTGGACAGGAAAGTGTGTGACGACACACGGGAATACTCTAGAGCTTCCTAATTTTTATATACAATTTAACTTGTCAGCATTAATACAACTTCCTGTAATAATCAGTCTTTCTTTTAAAAAAATATTTTTTATTGAATTCAGAGAGGAAGGGAGAGAAATAGATAGAAACATCAATGATGCAACTGAATTGTTCATCGGCTGCATCCTGATTGCCCCCTACTGGGGATCAAGCCCACAACCCCGGCATGTGCCCTTGACTGGAATTGAACCCACTACCCTTCAGTTCATCCGTAGGCTGGCGCTCTATCCACTGAGCCAAGCCAGCTAGGGCAACCAGTCTTTTTTTGCATTCCCTAAAACCAAACTGTTTTCTTTGTTATCATGGTACATTCAGTTAGACGTAATTTTTCTTACTCAAGTAGTGCAGTTTGTGCTTGACATAGTTACACTTCTCCAAGCTGCTGGGGCAGTTTATTCTGTGTAGCAGAGTAACTATTTAATCTCACGTGTCAGCTGCCGAAAAGGGCTGAGTGCTGAGTGAGAACTTCGGGCTGGAATAAAATGTTTATTTTCCTGTAGCATGGATTTGAAATACTATAGAGTTTGAGGCATTGCTTTATTCTTTGACACTAATTTGGATTTGCTTTAGAAAATGAATCAATTTCTGCTTTCAGTTGTAAAGTATGAATATGTTTCTTTTGGAGAAGGATTTGGATCATTTTCTTTATGAATACAAGCAAAACAGGACTTAGACTTCAAGTTACTAGATACTTATTGTCTACTGGTTCTAGGGTTAGAGTTAAATGTAAGATAAGGATTACATATAACAGAGGTTGTAGAGACTTTAAAATTCAGGACTCTATGGGTAGGATTTCCTGTTGGCGAATTTGATCAAATGTCAGGGTGGTTAAATTTTTTCCAAACCTTGGAAATGTTTAATGTACTGTTTACATAAAAAACAAAAATGTTTTTAGCATGTACTTATACAAAACAACTTTCTGAGATTGTGTGTGAACATGTATGTATGCATACATAAGTATATGTCTTGATGTGTTTTGTTATATTGACATGTTCATGTTTAAATCTTATATTTTGGGGTGGGGGAGTAGAAACTTGACTAGTTGTGAGATATGGGGGCTGCCATGCTGAAAGGGGGATTGAAAATACTTTGCCGGTTTCTGTATTACACTTTTATTGCTAAACAAAGCTAGTGATAACAGTAATTTATGCTGCTCTGAAAATGTTTATTAAACAACTAAGAGATGAAGCAAGGAAATCATTTTGTTAGGTAAACTAGATGTTAGTTTCAGAATTCTTTGCCAGAGTGTGGACCTAACCCAGAGAAAGCTTTGTGAGCTTACTTTTAAGGAAAGCATAGCATGATGACCGAAGGACTCCCTGACTTGAATATTCCCTGTTGACCTTCCTCTAATAGGCAGCAGCCCAAACAAGTTGAGGTATCTAGTCATATTAGCCCAAAACAGGTGCTAATTTCTTTTTCCAGAAAATGAATTTAAGTGCTGATAATTATATCACATTTTAATACTTTGTTTTATCAGAATGCCTTTGTACTTTTCAGAGTTCTGTCACATTATCATTCAGTCCTTAAAAACAAAACACAGAAATAGAAGATGCACACTTCACAGATGAAAAATTCAGATGCAGAGAGAGGTTCCTTAAAGCTTTGAATCACAGATTGGACACTGGAACCCAGACTGACTCCTGGCCCACAGCACTAGCCACAACTGTTTTGCACGCACTGCAATGTATTCATGGAACATTCTCTTCTTTTATTCTCAGACTCTCTGACCAATACCCATACGCTCAAATATTACCGCTCTCATAAGTTATTGCACATTATTAAATATACATAAGGTTTTCTTAAGAGTACATAGCATTGCACTGATATTCTTCCATTTGTTTTTGTATTCTGAACTTTCATAATACTCTTGTGCCATTCCTTTTTTATTGTATTAACTTAGGTTATGCTTAAGATATAAATAAACTTAAATGACATTTAATAGTAAATTTATTAACTTAGAGTGGTACAGTTCTTCTAACCACTATTTATGATGGGAAAGGCCGTTTGAATCCTCACCTCTTTGAAAACTAAATGTACTACTGGTCATCCTCAACTGATCCATTAGTGAGCATGGTTTTTATTTATTTTATTTTTTGTGAAAATGTTTTTCTTTTTTTAACTTTTATTGATTTTCAGAGAGAGAAGGGAGAGAGAGAAACATAGATTTTGTTATTCCACTTATTTATGCCTCGATTGATTGCTGCTTATATGTGCCCTGACCAGAGAGCAAACCCACAGCCTTGGTGTATTGGGAAGACACTCTAACCACCGAGCTGCCCGGCCAGGACAATGAGTGTGGTTTTTAGTGTGCTCTGAAAAAGAAAAGTTTAATGTCAACCAGTCATCTGAAAGGCAGCCATATATTTTTCTAGGAAAGTGTCATTTGGACGTTAGCACACATCTCTTGGTTTAGAGAAGGGGATATCAGAACACTATTATTATTTTTATGAGCTCCTTTTGCAGTGTTACTCAGATAATTGTCACAGTTCTCATACTATTGAGCATTCCAGATTACAATTTGTTGCAAGTTTTTGTTATAGTTAGAAGCTATATTTTTATGTGCATATTTCTTAAAATTAAGTGGTTTTTATTTCCTTGCTTGAAAGTATTTCGTTATTTTCTAGCTGCATGATACAATTCACTTTTGTCTGTATGGTAAATATATAATATATACTAGAGGCCCATAGCAGGAGAATTCCTGCAATAGGGCTTCCTTGCGGTGGTCTCTGCTGCCCTGCCTGCTTCCCTCCCTCCACCGCCGCCCTGCTTGCTTACTTCTCTGCAGCTTCCGTCCCTTCTGCAGCCGTTGGCTTCCTTCTATGCTATCTTCAGTCTTTGCTCTGTGCCTGGATATGCAAATTAATTGCCATCTTGGTTGGGTTAATTCGCTCCTTATTGGCTGGTGGGCATGGCTTGTGGGTGTAGCGGAAGTACGGTCATTTTGCATTTCTCTTTTATTAGATAGGATTACAAGATACCTTTTTTCGAGAGAATTTGTTCTATCCACATTAGCAGAGCATTATTAGAATGGGTTGATACAGATCAAGAAAATGGTTTTGTTTTGAGACTGGACTAAAGTTTCCATCTTTTGCAGTGATAGTAGTTGTTTATCTTATTCTTTCAAATTTAATCTCTCTCCTAAGGGCAAAACAATTTTTAAAATTTAAATCACTTTAGTGAGTATACTTTTTCACCCCCAGCTACTCTACAACAGATTCGGAATACTTGAGTAGAATTACTCTTGCATGATTTATTTTGGTTTTGGTCTCAATCATAAGACATGTGTACTTGGTTTTGCTACATGAAACTTTACTTTGTATCTTCAAAACAAATTAGAAAATAACCATGTTCAAATGTATTGATTTAGTTTGCATATTTTAAAACATTTAGAAATGATTTTAATGTGATAGCCTGAAGATTTGATATGGTTTTTTACAATGCCGTGAGATAAAGAACTAAATGGCCAACCAGAAATCATGTCCTGGCTGTGCCACTCACTGTGTGAGCTTGAGCAAGTCCCTCAGCATCTCTGAATTTCTGCAACTGGAAACTGGGGACTATCCAAGGACCTACCGTTATTAATTGTTGTAGGGATTACATGAGATAATCGATGTAAAGGACTGTAGTGCAATACCTGACACATATTAACCATATTATTAATATTAGCCATCTATACATAAACCATATGTATCTTTTTTAAAAAATAAAGCACTGTAAGCTTTTATTTGACTCATTCTTTGAACTTGTTTACCAATATAAAAAATTCTGAATTCTAAATAATGCAGAATATATATGGCTTACATTCTTATTAGACCATATGTTGTCTAATAAAGGCAGTACTTCCAAGAGAGATTTGAGGTTTTCATTGCTACATTGGTTATTGCTGCCTTCTCATGTTGCTGCTTGATTTTCAATCTCATGTGTAGTCGATTTCGCCAAATCCCTAGCTGCCTACCCCTTAGTGTGGTGAGATGCCTTTGGCATAGGTGCAGGTGCTCTGCTATCTCCTTCCCTCTCCCTCTCTCTCTGTGGCTGTCCTACACCCTCACCCACTGTGCTCCTTCCCTTTCTGCCATTTCCTGTGCCTGTGGTGGGCAGAGGCTTTGTGAGTACTCCTCAGGTTAAAGAGAGTATTTGGGTTTATTTTTCCAAAGTAAAAAAAAAAAAAAAAATCCACCCATATATTTGTAAAATACAAAATTATTTACTTTTTAAGATTTCATGTACTTTTATGAGATTTTAGACTTCTGACCATTTTATATAAAAACCAACTAAAACAGTCTAATAGAGAATTCCTACTTTTTCTCATGGAGCAAAATAAACAAATTTGTTCCCCTAAAGAAAAATTTTTATTGACTTTGGCATTTAAATGATATTAGCCAATGAGCAAAACTTTTTTAGACGCTCCCCCGTGCCCCAAATAATTTTAACAGTGTCTTTGGGTTTTTTGAGCTGGAGCAGCTTCATGTATCCTCTTAATAGGACATTTCTCTTTTAACCCTTCTAGAAAGGTTAAAGACAAAGAGCTGGAATAATGGCTAATTGGGATGAGAGACTTTCACTTTCCTTTTCAGTTACCTGTTACTGTTTTCCTGTTCCTTGGGTAATGTTGTTTAAAGGCATTTTTCTGTTAAACAGGATGGACTGCCTCAGTAGAAGTTGTATAATTTGCCATCTTAAACTATTAGGTGGTTTTCATTTACGCTTCATGATGTAAAAAGGTTGTATCCATTATTGATATTAAGTAAAAGAAAAACTCATGGAAGATACTAACAGTGAGCAAAGTTACTAGGTTTTTGCTAGAGATTCACCCACAAGTTATTATTGCCTGGCCAACTGTGTGCTACACAAGGCCTAATAAATAAGAAGATAGACATGATTATACTTTAGACAAGTTGCTATTAAAATGTAAGATAGTCTCTAAACTCATTTTTATTGATTTTTTTTAAAAAAACCTAATGAATAATTGAATGCTATATGTTGCAAATACTTTTCATTTTAGTTGAAATCATTAAAAAGAATAATATGATTTAGTTTATCGAGTTAAAGTATTGCAATGCAAATGATTTGCTATTTTTAACTTACTACTTTGCCATATTTGCAGTAAAACTGTCTTTATTAGCTACAGCTTCAAAATTGATAGGGTCTTAACATTGTTACCATATGGATGCTATACATTTCAATTCTGGACTAGGGCAGAGAGAATTGTATTTGTTTAATTTTTTCCTTGACCTTTTAAGTTATGTTAAGATCAAATGTTGCAACCTATTAGAAGGTTTTCACCTATTGCATATAGAGAGCATCTTACATTTGGCCTTAATGTAAGATATCTTTCTTTTGTAAAAGAAGGCTCTTTATTAAAAGAAACACTTTCATTCTGTAGAAATGCATTACTTGATAAAATATTTATGTCCATCTGATGGTTTCCCAGTTATTTATGTTTTATACTATAAGTATTAAGGTTTAAAGCATGACTTTCAGTATGTATTTTCATTATGATCATTTGAATTCTTTTCATGTGAAAATTGAAGAGCAAATGTAAAAGTCAATGAGGTTAGGCCTTGGGGAGCAAATTTCAAGGGTTCAGTTATTTATTTAACAAGTCTGGTAAATCAACTTGTCAACTGGGAGCTTTCAGCAGCCTTTTAGTAGCACGTCCTTGAACACCTAATACTGAGCAGGCATTTGTTTTAGGCTTGGTATTTGCTAGTGAACCAAATGAAAATGATCTCTGATCTCATTCATCTTAGTGTTAGTTGGAGGACACTTACATTACAAACAATCCCACATGTGATAAGTGCTCTGAAGAAAAAGAAAAGGAACCTGTGACAAAACAAGAGGATGGTTTGAAGAGATGGACTTTTCAGTTAAGACCCCAGGGTAAGAAAGGGTCAGCCAGGCGAGGAGAAGGAAAAGGAACCTGTGACAAAACAAGAGGATGGTTTGAAGAGATGGACTTTTCAGTTAAGACCCCAGGGTAAGAAAGGGTCAGCCAGGCGGGGAGAAGGAAAAGGAACCTGTGACAAAACAAGAGGGTGGTTTGAAGAGATGGGCTTTTCAGTTAAGACCCCAGGGTAAGAAAGGGCCAGCCAGGCGAGGAGAAGGAGGGTTTGATGGACAGAAGGAGTACCAGGTGTGCAGGGCCTCAGGCGGGGAAAGCTTGCCGGAGTGTGGAAACTGGAGGGAAGTGAGGAGAGCAGTCAGTCAGTAAAAACTTATCAAGAACCTTTCTACTGTTCTGGATGCTGAGCAGGTCCAGAGCTAGGTGGTAGCCATTAAGATGTAGGGACGACAGTAGATTTCAAGGTAAAACAAAATCACTGGGGTTCTGACAGATTGGATATGAAGTAAGGGAGAGAGGCATATGTTAACAGTGAGACTAGCCCTAGCTGGTTTGGCTCAGTGGAGAGAGCGTTGGCCTGTGGACTGAAGGGTTCCAGGTTCCATCCGGTCGAACTGGTTACCAATATATATATATATATTTTTTTTTTTTTTAAAAAGAGTGACTCTGGTTTCTGGTTTTCATAACCAGATGGATAGTGCTTTTTGCTGAAATGAAAAGATTGTAAGAAAAGAATTTGAGAGGGAAGATTAAGACTTTAATTTTGGCATATCAGTAGGTAGTTTACTACATGAGTCTGGAATCCAGAATAGAGCTTTGGGCTAAAAGATGGAAATGCAGGAGTTGTTTGTTTGGGTGATATTTGAAATCTTTTGGATGTACACAGGTATTCAGGGAAAGGGGATAAAAGGAAATTAGGGCTCGAGATAGAGTCCTGAGGAACCTCCAATCTTTTGAGAATGTTCGTAAGAGGAGACGCTAGCAGAAATGGCCAGAAAGATAGGAGAAATCCAGGAACATGTAATGCCATGGAAGCCAGGAAAGTGTTTCTTTGAAGAAAAACATGGTCATTGGTGCCGTATGCCACTGAGAGGTCTTATAAGGTAAAGACTGGCATGTCCATTGATGTTGGCAATGGAGAGGTTTTGCTGACTGTGGCAAGTGACAGACTTGATAAGGATGGATCGGGCCGAAAGGGCCTGAAGAGGGAAGAGAGGAGAGGAAGTAGAGAAGATCCACTTGAAACGACTGTTCTCATTTCTCTTCGCAGCTCTTTCAACCACCTGGCTTAGTAGGTTGGGTTTTTTCAAGCCTTTTTAAAATTCAGGAGGACACTCTGTATTTTAACCAGTTTCTTTGAACCTCACGCTAAGAAGAATTAATATCAGTTGGTAATAATTAATCGGTTAGACCAGGCAAGCACAAGACCTTTCATTTTGTACTTGATTATTTTATGACCATTTTTATATAGTGGGGCAATAATTTGATCAGTTATACACAGTGCACTCATTCATTTCTTTACTCTTTCAGCAAACATGTATTGAATACATTCCCATAGTATGTTCTGGGCTGAATGGGCAGGCCCTGGGGACTGAAGAACTGCCTGTCTGGCTGTCTTACAAGAGACTCTCAGTCTAGTGGAGAGCAGATAGAAAAAGTCAACCAAGAGTGTTTGTAAATGAGAAAGATAAATGCTGTAGTATCTGTTGCTTTTCTGCCAAGAGTATCCAGAATCACTGAGAGTTTACTAACCTAGAAAAGACCTAAGAGAGCATATAGTCCTGTTTACTTCATTTTATACATAAAACATGGGTCCATAGAGGTTGAGGCCACCGGTAGTTTTGGTGATAGAGCCATGATTCCAACTCTGGGCTGTAGGACACAGCCAATGTCTTATATTCACAACCAACCATGCTTTCCTGTGTCCTTTCATAGCACAATTAACCAAATAGTGATTTGGTTACCAATATAAGTTACCAAGGGAACTGGTTACCAATATAAATTTTGAGCTATTTCCCACTTTCATCAGTATTTAGAAACACTCATAGGTTGCATTGCTTTGCTGTTTGACATGCTTGCTGGGCAGACGGAGAAGGGAAGGTGGTTAATACTGGCCAGAGTTAGGATAATTGGTTCAACACCTAACTGGGAATAAAGTGATCAGGGTTTTCCTCTCTGCTTTGTAATAAAGGTGTAGAATTTATTAATTGATGTTTATTGTTAATGTTACTTAATATTGATTATTGTGTAATTTTGAGTTGTGGGGATTTCAAGATTCGTTGTAGCATATTGTAGAGCAGAACTTTCCATTCAGTATACATTTACAAGGATTTCTGGGTATTGTGAATTGCTCTTATAGGCCCTCTATTGGTTATCAGGGGGATTGAAACTGTATTTGGGAAGTATGACCTGTGTTGGCAAATTGTATTTTTTGTTTCTTTTTAATAATTGAGGTCGTTTCTTTTTTGGGGGAAAAAAAGTTTACTATTGAAAGGTTCTAGTTCTGGCACAGCTAAATATTTCTTTGTTCAGATTGTATAAGATTGACCCTTTCCAAAAAAGTATTTTAGTTTTGAGGAATTCTCAGAACTCTTAAGCTTTTTATTGTTATGTGAAAACTGAAAAGTAGGAAAATTGTTTTGTTTTATTTTTTGAGGCAATTACCTGCTCCAGAATCCAAATTAGCTTTTTTTTTTTTTTATTATTTAAAATTTAAAACTTATATGTCCATTGTAGAAAAGCATCCAGTTAGCTACTTATATACTACCACAAGATATCTTTGTTGATATTTGGTATATTTCCTTCTGGTATTTCAGTACAATCTTGGTTAACTTTTGAGATAAACTTTTCAAGACTTTCTGTACAGTTTTATATCCTGTTCACTTAGTAGTGCAACATTAGTATTTCTTGCAGTCACTCATTTTCTCAGAACTAACTGGCAAGGCATTCTTAGAAAATGTATGTGATTTTTTTGTTTGTTTCTTTACATGGAAAATTCTCTCGTGTGTGTGTGTGTCTGTGTGTATACATATGTAAGGAACAGAAACTGGTCATACTAAATGGTAACAGAAAATAAATATGGAATAAATTTTCATGTTATTGTCTAATTAATCAGTGTTATATATCATGTTGAAGCTAGCCCCTATCTGTAACATTAAACTTTTTTCTTACATTTAAAATTTGTATATTTCTTTTTTTGTTGATTTTTAGAGGTAAAGAGGGGGGAGGGAGAGAGAAGCATTGATTTGTTTCACTTAATGCATTCATTCATTCATTGCTTCTTTTGTATATTCCGTGAACAGACATCAAACCTGCAACCTTGCCATGTCGGGATGTCACTCTAACCAATCGAGCTACTTTGCCAGGGCCTGTATTTTATTTTTACTTGATACTTTCTTAAGATAACAAAATTGAATCGCATACAAGTGTTAGGTACACATGCACAAATAAATATAAGATATCCATGTATCCAAAAATGCACTAGACACATGGCTAAGTTTTTTTCTCATATCTCTAAGGAGGAAGCATTTAATGAAATAAGAGAATTACTAAACTGTATTGTACATTTTCTGTTATGTGTAAATTGGAATTTGGTAGGACTACAGGAATACTCTTAAAAACTAGATTCTAGCTTTAAATTATTTGGTTGGTAAGTCTAATTGAAAATTTGTATAAAAAGAAATTTATTCATTTGTGAGCAATGGCAAAGAAAGGGCGGTTTATAAAATAAAGTGATAATTTAGTTCTTTCCAAAAGTCTCATTTCTAATTTTGTGCACTAGTTTATTTTTATAGCTTATATGCAAGAAAGAATTAAAATCAATTGTCTAAATTAGGTATTCTTTTGGACATTTGATTTAGGCTATTGTAAATTATCTTAGATTAATCTGGATAGGTATTTAATTTGACAAAAAATGTTTTCAAATATTGGGGTGATTTATGTTGTTGTACTTAACTAATTTTGGCCCTTTTAGAAGTTTTACATAGAAAATGCTAGCAAGAAATTTGAAATTCAGCATTTAGTTGGAGTCTTTATAATTTTGACCTATCTACAAAGCGGAGGGCAATAGCTTATATTCCTTTGACTATAAGTAAATCCTCTCTCTCCGTGTGAACCAAACAAAAGACATGAGTAGTACTTTAAGTATGCTTTAATGATAAAGATTACAATATCACCCTTATTAAAAACATGTACTGTGCGTCACATCAATACTTTACAATGCTTTTTCCAAATAAAAATGAATAAAGAATGTCATTAAACAAAAAGTAGGCCATCTCAAAGATAAGGAACAATAAAATAGGTCCTTTGTGAAGACCAGGCAAAATGAGAGCATCGGGAGGGCAATAAATGAAAAAGGAGAAGTGAAACTGCCATGACAGGCTCAGGGCCAGAGAGCTTGACGCCTGCTTGTGTGCAGCGCTGGCCTCTTCATTGTGGCTCATTTTGAAGTTAAAGTTAAGGGGAGGAAAGAAAGACATGGCACTCATTATATAGGTGGTATATTTCAAATGTTTGAAATAGGATGTTTTCAGTATCTTTTTAGAATCATTTTCAAAGCTATGCACAAACTCTTTAAATATAATCAGGCCTGGTTTTATGTTTATTGTCCTTAAGGAATTAAGTATAATGTTCTAGTCTTAGATTTCAAATAGTGTGGGCAGAGCAATATCATGTTATATTTCATCTTTTCACGTGAATATGTGAAGAAACAATAGAGAAAGGACGAGTCAGATGGGAAATTGAGCCTTTAGTTATCTTTGTTACTAGCACTTCCTTAGACTGAATGAGGAATCTTGGTTCATTAACCAACTTTTAACCCCACCCTTTTTCATTTTGTACCTTACTTCTATTTGGCATTTGGTTCTTGCTATAAACTTTACCTAAATAAGTGTAGATGGGATATTTCTATTACACATAGTCTGTGCACAGAATATTGTCCGAAAGGATCCTTATTTAGATGTGGCTTCACAAAGATATTTGCAGGGCTTTAATTACTGCTCTATGTAAATGTGAATTATTGATTTTTTTAAAAACACCTATAGGTCACTTTTAAAGGCAGGTTAATAAATTTCGTATTGAATAGATTTCTCTAAACATACGCTTAATAAAGCCTGTTTAATGAATATTCAGAAAACATTTTGACCTGGCTACATTTGGGGATTATAAAACTAATGAAAATTAATGGCATATTATACCTTATTATGGCAAAGGATGCAATATAATATGGCAACACAAGTCACAGTTGTAATTAAGGAGTAAACAGATTGTAGTTTTCTCTCTTATCTCTTGATTTTTTTCTCTTTAAAATATTTCAGACTTGCAAATAGAAGGCCTTACTATGCATGGAATGGATGTAAGCCACTTTAAACCGATTTTAGAGCACAAACATCTTATCAATTTACTAGTTCTTCAGGAAGTGTTTTCCTATTAAATTATTAAAACACTTCTCTCTTTTCTGACTACATTTTTGTGTAAGGCCAGATTTTCATCATATATTTCAACCATCCTAAAGTAGCAGTTCAAATTCAGAAGCAGATGAGTGTCTCACTGTCTTTTATTAAGAGACTAGAGGCTCAGTGCACGAAATTCATGCACGGGTGGGGGCGTGACTCTCAGTCCAGCCTGCACCCTTTCCAATCTGAGACCCCTTAAGAGATGTCCAGCTGACCTTTTAGGCCCAGTGCCAGTAGGATCGGGCCTAAATGGACAGTCGGACATCCCTCTCACAATCCAGGACTGCTGGCTCGCAACTCCTCACTTGCTTGCCTTCCTGATTGCCCCTAACTGCTTCTGCCTGCCAGCCAGATCACCCCCTAGTCACTCCCCTGCCAGCCTGATTGATGCCTAACTGCTCCCTTGCCAGCCTGTTTGCCCCTAACTGCCCTCCCCTACAGGCCTGGTCACCCTTAACTGCCCTCCCCTACAGGCCTGGTCACCCCTAACTGCCCTCCCCTATAGGCCTGGTCCCCCCCCCCCCAACTGCTCTCCCCTGTAAGCCTGGTTCCCTGTCCACTGCCCTTCCCTGCTGGCCATCTTGTGGTGGCCATCTTGTGTCCACATGGGGCAGCCATCTTGTGTGTTGGAGTGATGGTCAATTTGCATATTACTCTTTTATTAGATAGTAGGCTAGAGGCCTGGTGCATGGGTGGGGACCCTAAAAGGTGTCCCAGATCAGTGTGGGGGTTTCTTTGGGGTGTGGGATGGCCTGGAAGAGGGGCCTGTGGTGGTTTTCAGGCTGACCACGCCCCCCAGCGACCCAAGCGGAGGCTCTGGTATCTGGGATTTATCTATCTTCTATAATTGAAACTTTGTAGCCTTCTGTGGAGCCGAGCCTCCTGCTTGCTCCATGGTTGAAGCCATTTTTGTTGGGATTTATTTATCTTCTGTAATTGAAACTTTGTAGCCTTAAGCTGAGGCCAAGGCCTTCTGCTCGCTCCGTGGCCGCAGCCCATCTTGGTTGAGTTAATTTGCATACCCACTCCTGATTGGCTAGTGGGCGTGGCTTGTGGCTGTAGCAGATGTGTGGCTGATTTGCATATCACTCTTTTATTAGATAGGATGTTACAATTGATGGGTTTACTGTTGATATATTAAAATGAATTTTTAAGTAAAATATTTGTTAATGTCTTTGTTTTACTTTCTAATATGGTAAATAAATACCAGTAGCTATAAGCCACATGAATAAAGTCTCTTTGAGCTTCTCAGGAATCTTAAGATGTGAAAAGGGATCCTGAGATCAAAAATTGTGAGGACTGCTACTTTAATTCCTTATGACTGAAAGCGTGGTCCCAGAAATCACCTGAACTGTAGAAACTACTTCCTCCCCAACCCCATCTCTACTCCAATCAGAACTACAGTATAGCAAGGTCTTCCTGTGATTCTCCCAAATATTAAGGAATCCCAGCTTCAGGATATTGTGGAAGGGGCTTCTGTCAGGGGAAGTGCCTCAGTAGAAGTCCAACAGGAAAATGAAAACTCAGGGAGATTCCAAGATCCAGAGCCTTCTGGAGATTTCAAGACCCAGAGCCTTCTTTCCTGAAATGGTTTCCTCTGTTCAAGTATTGCCTTTTAGGAAGGTATTCTCACACAGTTTAGATGCTTGGAATTGCCTGGAGGGCCAATTAAAATCTGGGCTCTGAGAATAGGCTGGCCCTGAGGGAAAGAAGACCTATTAGATACAGCTTGCGGCATTACTCAAAATCTTCCTTAGCAAGGCGTGTCTTCAGTCACACGCCTGTAACTGGAAGATATTTTATACGGTGTTCTCACCTCATCTCTGGTTTGCTCTTATTTCTGACGATAACCACCATTGCTATAAACTTAAGATAGAAAAATATAGACAAAAAAAAAATCCCAGTTAACATTTAGTTGATATCAAAAGCATACATACAATCTAAGCGGATGATCACTTGCGGGGTATCATTTATGTACAGCATTTGTGAAATTAACCAGCCTGTGGCACTTTGTGACAGAGGCAAACATTTTATGTTTTTAGTGGGGTTAGTGTTCAGTCTGAAACAAGCTATGTTTGGATTAAGTGTACAACCAGACAGTTTAATATAAACTGTTGTAACAAAATCTTCCATTTCTAAGCCCTAATAACTGTTTATTTTCTTCTTGCTTTTAGGGTGAATCTGTAAAATATTTCCTGGATAACTTGGATAAACTTGGAGAACCGGTAGGTTTTTTAACTGAGTGTTCAGTGCCATTTGAAAGCAATAGTTAGGATATTGATGTCAGGAAATTTAGAAAAAGTATGTATCAAGCTATTTGCTTCTTTCTGTTTCCTAGTGACAATATTGTGACTGTTCTCATTTCATTTTTTTCTCCCTCTACTATCCAGATCTCTGCATTTCCCTACCCACTACTTTATAAAAGTAAAACTGTTTAGAGGAAGAAGTTTATGTTTGAAAATGAGATTGCATATTATATGTTCTGCTTCACTGTCTTTTGGGGTTTTTATAAACAGCAACAGAAGGAACACAGTGAGCTCACTGGTTTTAAAACCTGTCAGCAAACGGTATTTTTCAGCGTGGGGCCCTTTGTGTTAAGTCACAGTGTAGGAGGGCTAGATAATTCTGCAGGCCCAACGAAGGGACTCCGCGTTGTCAGAGAGAGAGTTTGTGATCTTCCTGCCGTGTATCCCTCAGAGCCAGCAGCTCTCAGCTGGCTGTGCGGGCCCCGCCCCGGCCGCTGCGGGCAGAGCTGCCCTGTTTGTGCCCCGTGCTAGATTCATGCAGAAGACACTGCTGGGAGAAAGGTCCTGCTGCCTAGAAAATGTTTGGAAGCCATTGCCTTGGCGTCATTTGTTACCTGCTAACTTTAGTGCAGTTCCCTTGTCCTCATAAAGCTAATTTCTGTTATAAATTTTAATATGATCTCATGGGTTCTTTGAGATATTTAACTTTAAAATATAACTAAAGGAAAGCACAACATGAAACCCATTACAAGTAGGAAAGTAACGTACCGGTGGATGTCAGACACGTGAAAAAGTGCCCTTTTTTTACTCTAGCAGGATAACTTTTGTATTTTGCTAAATTGTATTTGTCTGCCCTTAAAACCTGTTTCTTACACACAGATGTTCCAGAAGTTGGGATCCCCATATTTGTCTGTTTTTACTCAGTCCACATCAGTGAAACTTTTAATTAAGTCTTATTATCACTTTTCCATTTGGTCAGATTATAAGCCTTAAAAAAAAAGTTAAGAGAGCAAAAAAAAAAAAAAAAGTTAAGAGAAACCTTAGTAGATAGAAGTTTTAAGATTTTTTTTCATGTTTTCCAATCCAGACACTGACCTGCTCTTTTTTTTTTTTTTTTTTTTTTTTTTTACTTTAAAAAATACACACACACACACACATAAATTTCAGAGAGGGAGCGATAGATAGAAACATCATTGATAAGAGAGAATCATTAATCGGCTGCTTCCTGCACTATAAGGGGACGATCCTGCAACTTGGGCTTATGCCCTGACCAGGAATCAAACCGTGACCTTCTGGTTCCTAGGTGACGCTCAACCACAGCCACAGCGACTGGGCTGAACCGCTCTTCTTAACTTGCCTTTTCACATCGGCCTCTCTGAGCATGCCGTTTAAAGTAGGTCTCTTCCTCTCGTTTTCAGGGTCAGCCCTTGCTTGTTTCAAACCTCCTTGCTCTTATTACTACGCAGTTGGATTACTTAGTTCTGTGCTTATTGGTCTTTTGCTATAGGCCAACTCCAGCAAATTTTGTTCTAACTGCTTGGTATCTTATATTGAGGACAGTTATGAGGCTACACCTGGAATAGAAAGGGAAAGGTGCTGTAATCAGTTGGTAGTTGTAAAGGAGGGCAGAGTTGTTAACCTGGGCGCACTGCACATCCGCCACCCATTCTGTACATAGTAGACAAGTCCCAGGATTGCATTTGCTTCTCCATCTCTGGCTGTGCACCAGGGTCATTGAAGCCCTTCTGTGTGCCCAGCCCCATGACCCTCTGGTAGGTGGAACAGCACCTGGGTCAAGGACATGGGTTCTGCAGCCAGACCGCCTGGGTTCCAATCCCAGTGCTATCACAGACTGACCTTGAGCGTTTCTAAACCATAGTTTTTTCATCCATGTCATAGGCATAGTAAGAGAACCGATCGCATAGGTTGTGGGACAATTACATAAAATAAACCCCTGTTTCAGGCTGCCATAACAAAACACCACAGACTGGGAGGGCTTAAACAAAGACAGTTATTTCTCACAGTCTGGAGGCTGGAAGTCCAAGATCAAGGTGCTAGGTAAGGAGCGTCATGAAAGCCAGTCAGCAAAGTTCAGATCTGACGGAGTGTGGGTGGTTCCGAACTCACGATGCGGGAGGGCTCAGGCCGCGGTGGCTTAGATGGAACCAAGAGGTGCAGGCACTCAGGGCAGAGAGGCTAGTCAGGAGAGGCGAGCCACGCCTGGACTGAAAGTGGGGACGATAAGGAGGAGAGGAAAATGTAGGAAAGATTTGGAGAAGGAACAAGAGGATTTAATGTGAGACAGGAGATAATAGAGAGGCTTAAAGAATGCAGGGACAGGAAGTAAAAAGGAAAATTTACTGGTTGGGCTTGGAGGAATTGGTAAGAAAGAAAATGAGTTTCTTCCTGAAGACATGGTTTTTGTGAATAGATTGTCAAGTACAAATGAATGGTGAGCATTTAGAAATGAGACTGCAGACATTTAGTGGAAGTTTGCCTGCCTGTCACAGCCTTCCTGATTTCCCTCTACAGCAGGTGGCCGTGGTGGTGGCAGCAGTGGTGGTGGTGACGCAGTAGGAACTGCTAGATAATAATGTAAAGTGTGCCAAACACGACTCCTACGCAATTCATTCCTTTAACTCAGATACTGCTGCCAGCACCCCTAGAATGTTACTATATTTTAACAAATGAGGAAATTGTGACAGAGAGGTTAAGTAACTTGTCCAAGGTCACACAGCTAGTATTAAAGCTGACTTTAGAATTCACATTCCTAATCACTATTACTGCCAAACCATTTAGCATTAAATGACATTGTCCTGTGTTTGTGCTTTGCATGAATTAGCCTTTAGCTTCCTAACTAGAGCGTTAGTTCCTAATTAAGGCAGTGATAAATGTGTTTTTATATTTTTGGAATGAGAACATTTTTAAGAAAGGACAGTTAGGGCTGGCATGTTTCTGAGGCATCTGGTAGACAAGTGCACTGTGAATTGCTACCACCTTCCTAGAAAGCAGTTGAGCATTTAGTGTCCAGGGTTATCAGGGTTATCAAAATGTTTATAACCTTTGACCTCATAATCTTCTTCCCAATTATTTAGATGATTGCATGAGCGTTTTAATTGCTGCACCCCTGTTAATTAAAGCAAAAAACTGGAAACAACCTAAATGACCTCTAGTAGGAGGATGTTTATATAAAAATCCATCGATGTAAAATAGGTATATGAACAACAGCCAGAAGGAAACCTGGAAATGACAACACTTTAGAGTCCCAGGCCACTTAATAAAATGGCTGTCGATTACAGGTCTCTGTGAACTGCCTCCTGTTTTTTCTTTTCGTCAGCACGCTATTTTCTGGAGATACGTTTACATTCGCATTATAAGAACACTTTCAAAATCATATTACATATTTGAAAGACACAAAATGCAGCATTGCAAATAACAATCAGCACTGCTTTAAAAACTTGCTTTGATTCTAAAAAAAAAAATATGTTGACCTTGATGATGAGCATTTAAGGCTCCTCTGTTCAGTATTGCCAAAAGGCTGTGTCAAAGTTCTGGAAAAATACTAGCCTGAGAAGAGAGAGGATCAGTAATGTTGCATAACGAAGGGCACAGGTATGGCAGCAGCTTCCGTCTGCCAGGGTCCGGCGGGTGACTGAGCCTGCTCACAGAGAAGGGCTCGTTTGATCTTTACATAAACTGTCCCTCAGAGGCAGGTAGGCAAGCCACCGTTCACCTTCATCTCACAGGCAGAAGTGCTGACAGAGTAAATGACTAATTGTGTCAGTTAGATGAGACAGCTGGAACACAGCTACCCCTTACCCTGGAAACAGATTCAGAAAGTGGCCAAGTAAAGTCAGCTAACTAGTTACAGTAGAGGAAGTGTTTTCTGTGTTTGTAGTTTAGCAGCGATGATAACATGATAGAGTGACAGCATAGAGGGTCTTAGTCATTGAGGTGGTAAAGGAATGTTTAGTGTGGATTAGAGAGAGGCAGAACCTAGAAGTGACCCTCCTGAATTGACATTCAGACTTTAGGAGCAGGTGTGTGTATGAGCAGTGAGGTCACCTTGGCTGAAACTACGAGTGGGTTATGATGGGGAGTTATACTGAAGGCAGATAAACAGCATTTGGTAGGTAATACCTTACTCAAATTTGAGCAGTAATGAAAAAAAAAATAAGTGCTGCTCATTTGTAATGAATTTTGAACCAGTCATGATACACTTAACATTTTAATATATTTGGCATTGTATAATTGCAATAATAATAGTATTGATGCTATTGATGCTAAGAAGTGTCGGCCCTAACTGGTTTGGCTCAATGGATAGAGTGTCGGCTTTCAGACTGAAGGGTCCCAGGTTCGATTTTGGTCCAGGGCATTGTACTTTGATTGTGGGCACATAACCAACCAGGAGGCAGCTGATCGATGTTTCTCTCTCATTGAATTTCTAACTCTATCCCTCTCCCTTCCTTTCTGTAAAAAATCAATGAAAAATATTTTAAAAAGAAGTGTTGACATGTTAAAAAGATAATTTTGTTTGCATATCCATTCACTAGACACTTAATAGAACATTAAAAATTCTAATTCTGCATTCCTGAGTATAAAAGCTTTTTTTTTTTTTTCAGGATTATGTTCCATCACAACAAGATATTCTGCTTGCCAGAAGGCCCACCAAAGGCATTCATGAGTACGACTTTGAAATTAAAAATGTTCCTTTTAAAATGGTTGATGTAGGTGGTCAAAGGTCAGAAAGAAAACGTTGGTTTGAGTGCTTCGACAGTGTGACATCAATACTTTTCCTTGTTTCCTCAAGTGAATTTGACCAGGTGCTTATGGAAGACCGACTGACCAATCGCCTTACAGAATCTCTGAACATTTTTGAAACAATCGTCAATAACCGGGTTTTCAGCAATGTCTCCATAATTCTCTTCTTAAACAAGACAGATTTGCTTGAGGAGAAAGTGCAAATTGTGAGCATCAAAGACTATTTCTTAGAATTTGAAGGGGATCCCCACTGCTTAAGAGACGTCCAAAAATTCCTGGTGGAGTGTTTCCGCAACAAACGCCGGGACCAGCAGCAGAAGCCCTTGTACCACCACTTCACCACCGCCATCAACACGGAGAACATCCGCCTGGTTTTCCGCGACGTGAAGGACACTATTCTTCATGACAACCTCAAGCAGCTTATGCTACAGTGATGTTCTAAAGACTTGCTGTTTTAATACCTTTTTGTCTTTTTTATTGGTTTCTGTTTGTTTTGTTTTTAAAATAGTTTACAACAGGAATTAGAAAAATCTTGATGTTGTGTTCTTGGAAATCTTAGTCCTCCTTCTGCGGACTTTGATTTGTGGCTGAAAGCTGCTGAGTGACAACGCGTTGCCAGTATCTGCTGCGTTTAGGCGTTCGGTCGGTTTTGCTGTGGCTCCCGTCGGAGTGGAGTTGAAATTTCCTGCCAGACCTCAGTCGAGTATAGCTCAGGCGTTACGCCTTCCCCTTTTCAAACCGAATTGTCCGGTAGTGCCAAGTATAGCAGGTGTCCTTGAGTATTTGTAGTCTGAGGTTACGAATATTCAATTCTAAAACAAATAAGATACCTTTTGTCTGCCTGACACGTAGCTCAACACTCGTGCCTAGCTTTATGGTGACCTGTTTTGAAATGGCTGTTGGAAAAAATTTTGATCTTATGAATGACATTCTATAGACTCACCAGATTTAGCCTTTATGTATTTTTCATTACTTATACGCACAACAGTTGTTTTGTTTTAAAATTTCTGTGGTTCCTAAAGGTAATGTTTTTAGTGTTTTAAAGTTTACATAAGGATTTCTGGTTTGATGCTAATGGAAGTTCACAAATGGTACGGGAGAGCAAAAGGCATCAAGTGCCATATGTAATGTTTTGGTCAAAGTTATGAGTGAAATACAATTTACCCTTTTCATATTTAAATATCATGTAATAAAAGTGCCGGATGTGAAACGTTCTGGCCATGGCAGTAACTAAAAATTGCAAGCAACTTGATATCAGAACTTTCTAAATAAACATAACCTTTCCAGATGTTATATATTTTACTCTCAGATTTTAAATCCTGTTTCACATGATTTGGGGCCTTAACTGTAGGAAACTATTTTGTACCATCACAAACATCTTTCTTTTGCTCTCCTGTCTATTCCCATCAACTCAGAGAGTGGCATTTTTGGGATTTTTTTGTCGTAGTTGTTCATTTGGAGCTTGCAGTACTTTTATATCAAACTATTCAAGAAAGTATTTCAAATTCCTACTTATTCTTGGTATGTCACTAAAAAAGCACAGTATGTGCAAATTTGTTTATGAAATTCCAGCTTTGTTGAAGTGCATTTGGAATGTTTTAAGGATATTCCTGAGAACAAGAGATAATTTTTTTAGTTCACACCAAAATCTGATTGCATTTGACCTCCCTCCATTTCTTACCAAATGAAAACATATTTGATTCCAGATACACTCACAGCAGACTCTTCAGAATGGCTGGTGTGCGGGACTGAAAATCATAGCTTGCAGGGTAAGTGCAGTATTGGAATTGGATTAGAGAAAAGATGGACAAGGCTGGGTACAGTTTGGAAAGTGGCAGCTTTTCTCCATTTCCTGAAAATTGTGATTAAGATGTGATATCCGTCACTTTACTGTATAGCTGACTGGGTTCTCAGGTATTTTCTTGGCTAGAAAGTTCTTTAAAGATGGGTGAACATTATGAGTCACCCACCGTTAAGACAATGGCTCTTGGTCTGTCTTGCTGTCTAGTATGAGACTAGGGCTTTTCTCTGAGCTAAACAGGGATTGTTCTTGCATACCTGAATTTTCTTGCATTTGCAGTTCAATCCATAATCACTTCCAGTATTTTCATGCCTTGGTGATACATGACCTCCAGACCTGTCGCCCACATGATAATTAATGCAAGTGTCCATGCATGTTTAAACGTCTAGTGCTTCTTGCCAAAAAGGATACTTTGTTTAACATCATAGTTAGACTGGACCATGTGGTGGAGAGTCTGTGTGTAAAGTTAGCTAATGGTTTTATGGAATGTCCAACCCATGCCAGCGAGGGGCTAAAGGGAATCCCTATGCGAGGAGGACACGTGGTCTATTGATGTTATGTTTAAGATTTGTGACGTGAACCATAAATATTGCCTGACAAAGCAGAAATCACCAGTTTCCCCATGTTGGCTACTACCAAGAAATGTTGAAACACCAGACAGATTCGGTATTATTTTGGGCAGCTGTGATTTTCTTTCCTGATGTGTGTGATGTCCCAGAGTCAACCTTCTTTTGTGGTAAAATCTAGAATACACTTTGAGGCAGTAAATGACTTGCATTTAATGGCAGGCTTGTTTAGACATTCAGTAGAACTATGAAGTTCAATCTGAATGCTTTATTCCACTCTTTTTATATACTGTATTTTTAAACTGGATGAAGGAGTCCTTATACCTATATCATGCAAACCAAATCCTTTTGCAGTAACACTGTGTGAAGATGGAGGTGACATTTAGTGAACAAAATTAAAAGGGTGCTCATAGTTATGCCAATTTACCCCTAATCTCTAAAAAAAAGTGATTTAAAAGTTCTTTCATGTGTTAGATTTTCTTAGACTTCATGATTATTTGGAATAAGATGTGCCTAATTTTCTTACATTCTGTTCTTAAATCTGAATATTTTCTTGTTTAATTTTTTAAAATGCTACAAAATGTCCTCATTGACCTTGAAAAACTTTGTAGTATACAGAGTTGCCTTACATTACAAATCAACACCACAAATTTGGGCCTTGATTTTCATATAGGAAAAAGCTTTTGTCAACTGTTTCCTGGAGATCCAAATAATTCAAGATGTGCCTCTGCTGCTTAAGTATTATTTTTAATAACCTGAATCATTGCTTTCTGCCAAATACTGTGTTAAGTTTAAATCTTCATTTCAATCTTGTCTGGAAAGGGCACTGGGAGGCTGGAGCGCAGCCGCAATCCGAGAAGGCAACGTGAATGAAAAAGGGCCATTCGTTTTGTTTTCTTTGAAGTTTCATTGGCATGTTTTATGAAGTGAGGAGCCTCTGGTGAATCGCTCTAGTGAGGTTGTTTAGGGAAATCTTTGTTCAGTTGGTGGCAGTGGTTGGCTTAAAGTAAGAAGGAGGATGACCTTAGTATCAGAAATGTCTAGAAATATTAATTTAGATTTGACAGAAATCATATGTCCTATAATTTTTTGTAAGAAGGAATAAATAAATCTTAACTTCCAATGTATACCCAAATACTTGTATTTATGCTTTTGATGAAATGTATTTTCAGCATTAATACACATATCCAGTTATGCCTTATTTAATGAAGAATCAAGTTACCAAGTTAATGTTCTGAAACTCAATCACTGTTTGAGAAGCCCTCAAATTGGTGCTTTCATTATATAATTATACATTCAGACAAAACCCCAAACCAAGCCATTTGCAACAAGATTCTCTCCATTGCAATTTGTAGCAATGTTATTTCTGTATTTAATGAGAAAGCTAAATTATCAGTGTTAACTCTTGTTTGAATTCATGGAATCATGCCTGTAAAGTTCAGTTCACTATTTGTAACAAACTCCCTAATAAATCTAGAGAAAGTTACTCTGTTACTTTTTCATTTCTTCTAGTTTTACTTGAGGAATCAGGACAGAAATTTTGCAAATGTCTTTCAGTTGGAGATCTGCTTAGTGCTCAGCCTCTTTATCTCCTGTCATACCAACAGGTTACGTTCATCAGTCACCGGCAGTCTGGCCATGTGCTGCTTTACTAACAGAACTGATTTATTGTGGGGTTTATTTTTTTAAGTGATAGGATACAGATTGGCTTTTTTGTCCAGTAACATGAGGAAGGGAGGGGTCGTATGAGAATGGGTGTGTATGTGTCTCCATGTCCCAAATAATACATACCCGTTAATTGATGGTACGAAGCTAGGGCTTAATAAGTTTATGCTAGAAATTGAAGTATAAGACTAAACCTGAGCATTTTAAACAAGTTGGCTTTCACGGCTCTTCGTGGCTCTTTCAAGTACCACCACGTTGCTGTTAGCCTTAGGCCGGTAAGTGATTCTTAACATCATGCGGAGTACAGTGTTTGTACCACTAGCATTCTTATGTCTGTACTTGAATGTATAGTTAGCATTGAAATAAATAATGTTCATTCTTATTTCATCCAGGTCTAACCATCTATTTTCAAATGCCAGAGATTATATGGACCAAAAAAGGCATTACTGATAGGGCATTGTTTTCTGGGTTGATGAGAGGTTTTGAGACATACTCATATCTGTTGGTAATGATCATTTCCAGATGGATCAATGTATGCCGACCCACTGTGCATAAATTTTCGATCAGTGAATATCATGATAGAAATAGGCTGCTTTCCTTGGGTTTGTATTTTAAAAACTTGTATATTTCTTGCCATAGTAAGTGACGCATTTGTCCTCAGTCACGCCTGTTTGATGGTACGGTGGCGGAGTTGGGGAGAGGATGTTAATTCATGGAAAGTGTATGTAAAAATGCAGCAAACTAAAATTCCTCCTTTTTGTTTCACCTCTTAAAGCAGAAGTAGACATTGTTTTCACTGGCTTTTCTGTACAATACTACTACACCGTGGGGAGAGCTCATTACCACAAGGAGCCTTGTCAAAAAGTATATTTTGTAACAACCTCATCATACTGTACCTAACCAGACATGCTTTGTATTAGCTCTGTATAAAAGTATTTGTGGCTTAGGATTTTTTATACATATATCTTTTTATAACTTTCCAGGAACTAAGCACATTATCTGATATTGTTAATTATTTTCTGTCAGGGCTTTAGTTCAGGATTAGCAATAAATTATTTCTAAAGGAGGTCTGAAAGTGGCAAGAACAGTTGAATTTATAAAATGAGTTGCTAGGTATTAAGGCTTTTTACTTTTGTACATATTTTGCATAATTTTTGCCTTTTGCTTTTAATATTTGCTTTGTAAAGATTACTGACATTTAATAAACATTTATAAACTAATCAGTACTATGCTGTTATTTAAACTACTTGCTAAATGTAAAATGTGGAGCAGACATTTATTTAAAATTGGAAAGCGGAAGTTTCACCTGATGACCTTAAAGCACAGAAATCTCTAGTTCGGCAGACCCGCCAGTGATGCTGTGCCTTAGCGTCACTCTGCTGTGTGAACGTGTCCTCACTGAAGAGGGGGTGTGGCTTCCTCCAGGAGGTCCCAGACTCTTACTACACTCTGATGTGGGAGTTTTCTCTGTAACCCTGTTACAATTGCTGACGGTGGCAGGATGGTGTTTCTGGGCTCCCAGTTTGTCCGCCTGCAGAAGTAATGCTGTTGTGTCTATTGTCCTGAATTGGTGTTTTAAGAACAAACATGTTACCACTCAGTCTTATATCTCAATATGTTTTATTTTACAGGAAAGTTGCAAAGATACTAGAACTCCCCTATTCTCCATTCCCGGGCATTCTTACGATACATGGATCATAATTAATGAACCGACATGGATACTTAATATTAACGAAAGCCCGTTCTTTATTCAGATTTCCTTAGTTTTTCCCTAATGTCCCTTTCTGTTCCAGATTCCGTCCAGGATAACATGCTTCACTTAGTTGGCATGTCTCCAGGCTCCTCCTGACTATCGGTGTTTTCTCAGAATTTCCTTGTTTTGATGGCCTGGGCAGTTCTGAGGAAGAGGAATGCTGACCAGGTACAGGCATATCTTTACTGCATTCACAGATGTTGAGGTCTTTTTACAAGTCAAAGGCAAGGCCTGGACCAGCAAGCGGTCACTCGTTGTTGTGATGGTCTGGAACTGGCCCACGGTATCCCAGAGCTATGCCTATTTTTTTCTAGATGATCCTTTTAATGGGATCTTTCTGATTTATTTCTTTTCTTCTCATGATTAGACTGGGTTAAGTGTTTAGGGACTACAGAGGTGAAGTACCATTCTCATCAAATTGTATCCGGCACACCACTCACCTTTTCCCTTTACAATGTCAGCTAAATTTGAAGGTGTTATAAATGTTGACATATTTATACCTTTTCTTAACTGGCGTAAGTTGGAAGCTGAGCATGTACTTTTCTTCCCCAAAGTAGATGGGAGGGCCTTTCCCCGCAGTTGGGGCTGCAAAGCAGGTGGCGATGGCCGGGCTCCAGGCTGGTTGGCTCCAGGCTTTTCTGGCAAATTAAAAATTCTGTTTCAAGGCCTCGCCACTAACACTTCTCACTGTTGATCCCAAGAGAAACTGAGAGAAAAGTTTGGACTTAAAAATATCTACAAATCTAAAAATGTCTAGAACTCTGAAGATTGAAAACAGGTCACTCCTTAAAGGCTTTCTTCTAGAGATTTAAGATCTTTTAAATTGACTCTAAACAGAGCATTTGAATCCCCAAAACAAACCAGGAAGTCTTCTTTTCTTACGTTATTGCTGGAACGAAGCAATATTCATCGTTGTCAAAGGAAATTGCTAAACCTCAAACTATTATCTAGGAAAGTTTTGGCCCAATCATGGTTAATTGGCACCATCACACTATTAACACAGGATGTTCTCTTGAAAGTACCTGTTCCACTGCCCCAGTGTGCCTTGTTGGGAGGGGAAAGAGACTTTGGTCTCGCAAAGGCAGGAAACTCCACAGAGTGTGTAGGTTAAACCAGAGTTTTGTGTTGGTGATGGGAAATTCGGCAAATCCTCAAAAAACAACTGACCTAGGGCAGTGTTTTAAAATTCACATTGTACAGTTCCCTCAAAATAATGGGGTACCTGAGGTACAGTCGGGTAATGGGAACGAGGAGGGTCTATGAAAACACTGCAGCTCTTACACAGGCATCCCTTTCAAGTACATCAAGAGACAAGGACTGAACAAGCATTGCATACAAATAACAGCTCGGGCATCTGTGACGCTGCCTTTGTTGGCCATGAGAACACTGAGGGAAATTGGGGCCACAATGAATATTTATACTGCGTGGAGGAGTGTAGATTTTTCTTTTCCCCATGAAGGTGCATGATAGGGAACACTAGGAATGAAGCGTTTTTAAAAGTTAATCATTCTCTTGTAATTAACTACACTGCAGCTTTAGACTTAGGCTTGATGTCAAGTGTTGAGAAGAGAACAAGTTTATAAGATGAAACTGAACGCCAAACACACTGGCCTTGGGAGAGAAGTGTAGTGTTGTGTGTGTGTGTGTGTGTGTGTGTGTGTGTGTTTTAATATATTTTATTATTTTTTACAGAGAGGAAGGGGAGGAATAGAAAGTCAGAAACATCGATGAGAGAGAAACATCGATCAGCTGCCTCTGGCACACCCCATACTGGGGATGTGCCCGCAGCCAAGGTCCATGCCCTTGACCGGAATTGAACCTGGGACCTTTCAGTCCACATGACGACGCTCTATTCACTGAGCCAAACCGGTTTCAGCTGTGTATGTGTTTTTAATTTTCACCTATTCTACACAGAAAATCCCAGTTCTTGTCATCTTTGTGGGATTCAACTAGCTGGTTCCATCGGAACTTTATGTTGGAAAAAAGAGCACCCGTAGCCCAGCAATGGAAGAAATCGTGTATTAAAGCAAATTTTGTACATTCAATCCTGGCATATGTAGCAGGTCACAGTTTGGGGGAAGATACTATAAATCATAAAAGAAATATATTAAGAGTAAGGACTGGCCGTCCAACTGCACAGATCTAAGGAGCATCAATTAAGACAGGTAAACTATAGGGCATAAACCTTTCCAAAGTGCATATGACTCCATGGCACAGGTAACTTTCAAACTCTGCACCTTTAAGGCACGGAGTCTTGACCCTTTCCAACCAGCACTCCAGCTAAACTAGATCACTGTTTTCCCATACCTCTCCTCTCTGGCCCTGCCTCAGGTCACATTTGACTCCTCCTTCAAGGCTCCCTTCCCATCCCCACCCCCAGATTGCCAGACCTCTACCAACCCTGCGGCTAAAGGCCGATTTCTTCCCTTGAACTCTTATCCCATCTTATTCTTCTCTCGGGCCCTTGAGAGGCTCTCCCTTACTGTGAGCCAGCTGGCTTCATGTTTGAGCCCCTTTTCCCGATTGTGAGGTGAACTTTTTAATGGCACACAGCTGCTCTTCCTAAGTTCCCTGAGTGCCTGACACCCCAGACTGGCTGTGAGAATAGCCAGCACAGTGTCTACTTTTTATTTTTCATCTTCACCTAAAGATATGTTTATTGATAGAGGAAGGGAGAGAGAGAGAAACATTGATGTGAGAAGAGAGAAAAACATTGATCATTGCCTCCCATACACGCTCCAATCTGCAAACTTGGTGCACAGGACAACGCTCCAACTGACCGAGCCACCCGGCCAGGGCCAGCCTCTGCTTAGGAGGCTCACAGCCAGGCTGCCTGGCGCCTGAGGGAAAGCAGGCTGCAGGGCGGGTGGGCACGCTGCCCTTCCAGTGTGGGCTGTGACTTTCCAGCTGACTGCGGCCTAGCCGGAGGAGTGGTCTGATGAGACTCATTATCAGCAATGAGGAGATGGAGCTAGCATCCATGGACTCTACCTCATTCAGGTTCTTCAAAGCCTTCTAGAATATCCCAACTTGTAGCAGAAATGGTTTGTAGCATAATGTAGAATTGCAGTCAATAATACAAAGTTTCTATGGTAAGATCTTGACTTTTTCCTGAGGAAATACGTAAATAAAGGGAGGGACTTCGCAGCAGAAATGATAAGTATCTCTGAGGACACTAAGGGTACCTCACCTGGTGTGTGTGGGGTTTTTCTCTGCACTCTTTTCCTCATGGAGAATTTCTGTGGATATTTTCCTGTAACCCAATCTGACTAGATATTCAAGATCACAGTTGTCTTACAGAGTCTGAGTGCCTGAACACTCCCTGGAGGTTTCAGGTCCATTTGTTTCATGGTGACTGTCCAGTCGGGCCTGCTGTAAGGTACCATCCGGTGGCCTCCAAGCAGCAGGGATCTGTCCCTCGCCCTCCGGAGACTGGATGTCTGAGGTAAAGGGACAAGCGGGACGGGGTTTGCAGACATCTTTTCCTCTCTCCACAGACCGGGACCTTCTGGCCTTCATCATGTTGAAGCTTCAACCCCAAAGCCTTGACTCCCCAAAACCACCATATTGGGGCACAAACGTTCAGTCCATAATAGTCACCAAAACATCATCAGATTGACTTGAATCCTGCTTGATTTTCTTTTTTTTCTCCAAGGACCTCCTTCCCGTCCCGCCCCTTTCCCCCCCAGGGACCAGTACAGGGATAAGAATCCAGAGATCCTGCCATCTTCTGTTGGACACCGTTTCTGGTATAAATTTTCTCCCATGTTCTCCATATGCTACCCAAAACCAACACTTCTAATCCTACTACTCTATCACCAGCACCATACGTAATTTTGATGTTTCTGTCTGGTCAGTTTTCCCTATATGTAGGATGTCCCCAAAAATGTGTACACACTTTGAATAATTATAAAGGCAGTGCTTATTAAAATACATTCCATTTTCCAAATTGAGCTATCAGCTGCTATTGAAGTATATATGCATTTTGAGGGGACACCCTGTGTACTAGTGTATTCATTAACATGCCATTAGCATGAGCCCCAATGACAATCATTGTAGATAGGTGCTATGTCCCTTGGGGCCTATATATAACTTTCTACTTGAACCTCTTGCCCACACAGGGGATGTGAGCGGTTCTCACAGTAGCAAAAGTGGTGACACCCTCTTGGTTTTCAAGTGCCTGCCAATCAAAGTGCTTCTGGGCCTGACTTGTTCTTCCAGACAGAGGGAGCTGTGTCTGTAATGCTCCCGTGTTCTCCTAAACCCGGCAGCTCAAAGGCCTTCCATGTTTTCAGAGGAGTTGAACCGCCCTTTCCTGCAGCACCATAGAACAGAAAACTCGAAAAACTGATCTTGTGTTTTGTGGGTTGGTAGTACTATATGCATAATTCCCAGTTTGGTAGTAAATGCTTTTACCCGATTAGTCATAGAAGCCATAAGATTTCATTTCTGCATTGTAAGATTAAGCTTTACTTAAGTTTTACCCCTGTGTACCTAGATTTTGGGGTGTTTTGTTGTTGTTAGTTGTGTGTGTCCCGGGACATTCTGTGGCAGTATAGGGCTTGTGTCCAAGCGTGTCCACGTAATTATTTCCAAAAGGCACCTCACAACTATCGGGGAGCAGTACCCGGAAGGGACACTTGGCTTCCAAACCTCAGGCCTTTTTATTCACTGGTGACTTAATACTTGTCTTTCTCATGGTCCTCCTGTAAGCAAGACTCCTGTAGCGCTGTGCAAATAAGAATTGAGCTTTCACTACCGCGTGAAAAGATGCTCTCAGGGAAATGCAAATCAAAAACCACAATGAGATGCCACTTCACACCTAACAGGATATCTACAACCAAAAAAACCAAACGGAGGCACAATAATAAGCATTGGTGAGGCTGAGAAGAAATGGGAAACCTCGTCCATTGCTGGTGCGAGTCAAGTGGCACAGGCCCCCTGGAAAGTTTGGCAACTTCTCAGAATGTTAAGCAGAGTTACTGTGGGTCCAGCGATTTCAGTCCCAGGTATGAACCCAAGGGAAACTTGTACATACATGTTCATAGTAGCCAAAAAGTGGGAACAGCTCAAATGTCATGAACTGGTGACTGGATAAACTAAAAGTGGCATGCATAGCTATACAATGGAATGTTATTTAGCATTTTTTTTAAAAATGAAGGCCTGGATTCATGCTACAATATTGAGAAACTCTCAAGACATTATGCTAAGTGAAAGAAGCGAGACACAAAAGGGCCTCGTCTTCACAGGTACATGGTTCCACTTGTGTGGCCTGCTCAGCGCAGGCAGAGCACAGATGTGGCGTCCCGAGGCTGGCGGGAGAGGGGACGGGGAGGGAGTGCTGAAGGATGGGCACTTGGGGGAATGATGATAGCATTTTCAAGTTAGATTGTAGGGATGGCTGTGTAACCGACTACACTAAAAGCCCCCGAATCACACCTTATACATTGGTTAATTTTATGGCATATGAGTTCTAAAAACAATAAGAGAATGTGAACCTTCAGTCACCCCACACAGTTTGCAAAGAAAGATTGAAAATACACACCAAAATGTTAACCTTTTTGGTTTTTTGAAGTGATGGCACTCAAACCATTTTGTCTTCCTTACACTTTTCTGTTTTTTAATTTTTTGGTGAAGAGCATCTTCTACTTTTATAGTAAGAAAACAAATCAATGAACATTCAAAAAGCAGAAGAGCAGCCTGCATCGGACCAGCCGTGTATAAGCCTCTCTGTGCTTGCTGGAAAGCTGCTCCTCTGGTTCGCCTGGTGTCTCGGTCAACATGTGTACTTCATTACTTGTTTCCCACGCTGACCTAAAGGACAGGCCATCCGCTTCCGAGGCAGAGGTCCCTGCGTGTGTCTCATTAACCTCTCCACGCCTGCAGTCTAGCAGCTTGCTAGATATCTATACGTGCTCAAAATAATATTTGTAGAATGTAACTGAAGTTATGAAATGTCACCTATGTCACCTACGGGCTAGAGACTGGTGATAAGAAAAGGATCCAGTTACGGAATTGAATTTAACATGGTCACAATCTAGTCGGGGAGAAAATATAGGTGTATATGTCTTAAACCAAGACATACAGTGATAAATGCCACTCAGGAGCACTGGAGAGAGTCCGGGGACCTTCAGAGAAAGGCAGTTACCTCCATCCAGACAGAATCAGACACTTTTGTGGAGGAAAAGGCATTTGGGCTGAGCCTTCGGAGATGACTTAGACCTGGACGTGAGGCTGCGTGCCTGTTGGATAGAACAGCACAGAAAAGGCACTGGAAGCAAAGAGGAGAAACAGCTCCCTCTTCAATAGGGGAAACAAAAATATGGAAGGCTGTGACAGAAGAGGAATACAGCATAGGGAGTTCTAGGCAAAGGCTACGGCATGTGCAAAGGCACTGGGGCACGGAGGAGCTTACAAGTAGGGGGAGCAGCAGGAACTCTCCCTGAGAGACAGTCAGAGACAGACAAGGCAAATGGGGAAATACTAGTTGTTCATTATGCTATTCTTTCAGAATGTATGTTTGACATTTTTCATAGTTAGAAAAAACAACACCTCATTGAGGTGGTGATGTAAGTGTGAAAACAGCTTCAAAGCCTCGGCTGGAGTGGGGTGCATACCAGAAGGCACGCAGGGCAGAGTTGTGGCAAATCCACCACAGCGGACGCTTTCATCTCAGCCACAGTCCGCCCCTGGCCCGGGGCTGCACTTTCCCGCCAGCTTTTGTGTGATCCACTTATTTAATAGCCTCTTTGCTCAACAGTCTAAGAGGCCCAAGCTGCTAATCCCAGCATAAGACATAACTCAGTACATTTTTTCACCCAAGCTTTCAACTTCACATTATTACTTTTCTAGCGGATTACCGTGCTGCTTTTTTCTTTTATGTTGCAAGGTTCTTCAAGAAATGGCTACAGGATGCTTCTGTGATTGGTACGTAAGAACATGAGTTTCAAATAAGATGGACTTGGATTGGAACCCAGGCTTCGCCCCTGACTAAGCTGTGTGGCTTTGGGGCAGATGGCTTCGCCTTCTGGGCATTGGTCGCCTCATCCATAACGCCTCTGGAGTGAGTTTATTAAACATCAAATGCAGAACTGCTACAGGGCCAGGCACGGGATAGGATTTGGGGACATCTAATGTTATTTTTCTTTTATTCTTTCGCACCCCCTTTGCTTTCTTGGTCTTCCTTCTTCCCTCTCATCCTCCTCTTTGCTTCCTTTGTTCTTAAACTTCACAATTCACACCCCCAAAAGAAACGGAAACCAATTTTTGAAATTCTCAGGCTATCATATTACCCTCGCCATCCAGAGGTGACGCGTAAGCTAGAAGTCCCCCGAGAAAGATGTTGTGTTGATATTGGTGGCTGGAGGGAGAGCTTACAGTTGGAGGTGTTCAGCCTTAAATTAGTAGAATCTTTAAGAAAAATACATGTGCACCCCAATCATGTGATGGGCTGAGTACCACAGGGACAAATCATTATTAAATCAATGACGAATGGCCAACAGAGTTCAGCTCTGTTTTTACTCTGAGAAAACACAGAATAGGTGGGGGGGGGTTATTTTGCTTTGTTTTTAAGTTAGCATTGTGCTCACCCAAAAGCTAACTGTTCCTCAGAGGGCGAGGTTGGCGTAGAAAGTGGGTCCCGGGTTGCCCGATTCCAACCTCCATCCCATTTCGGTCCTTAGCTCATGGACGCTGGTCCAGTGAGGCCCCTCCCGGGACCCCTCTCAGGAGAGGCGACTCTCTTGCGAATCGGACTTACCCGAGGCAGACTCGCCGTGTGACAGGCGGCAAAATGAATTCAGGAGGACATTTAGAAGTAAGTGAGAATTGCAAATGTAGACGTCTGAGTGCAAAGATGCAAAGCAAACGGGCGGAGGAGGAAACAAGTTTGCTTCTGCTTTGTTTGTAGGCGATCCCCATCCAGAATCCATAACGGAGATTCAGCCCAGGCCGGGGCGAGGATATGCAAGCCCAGCTGGGAGAGCTTCCGGGGTGCAAGGTGCCTCTGCGGACAGGTTGCTGTCTCGCCTCTGTCTCTCTCCACCTCTGGTCCGGGGTCAACCCTCTGCACATGCTCCAGTTCACCACAGGGAACTAGCCTGGTTACCTGAAAGCTTGTTCCGTGGATGAGAGCCCCCCGCAGGCCTCCCGTCAGCCAATGGAGGGGCTGCTTCATTTGCTCCTAACATACACTCGTGTGCAGGGTAGGCACGTGCTGAACTGGCTTGTGATCCTGGTTCTCACACCGGTGGACCGGTTTTAAGACCATCCCTCCTGGGGTCCCAGTGTGCTCCCCTGTCACAGCAGGTTCCAGGAGTTAGTGCTCAAAGGCCTGCTATGAGCCTCGCCTGCTACTCCCTGTGACTGAGGTGGGGTTTTGAAGCGTGGCTGCTGTAGATAATAACGTTATGACTTGGGCCACTGAGAGTAAGACGCTGATTTCATTACCAGAACCTGAGGCCTGGTGTAGGTGACATTTCGAGGAATCGGTGTTTAGCTGGGAGATGTACTGGCAGAGTGCTTGAGAGGCTTACCTCTGGAGTCCCACCTGTCTCGGCAGGAATTGGCTGTCACTGGTCTTTGGAAGGTTATCCTACCTCTCTTCACCCCATTTTCCTCCTTGGAAAGTGGGATACACACAGTTTCTGCCTCGCAGGCTCCTCAAGAGGTGAGGGGATCTGGCTGTGAGTTGGGTCTCTGATTCAGGAGATGGCTAGTATTCATTTCCTGTGGCCGCTGTAATAAATTACCGTAAACCCTCCGTGGCTAAAAACAAGCACAATCTTCGCTCTCATAGTTCTGGAGGCCAGATGTCTGGAGGCCAGTACTGCTTGGCTGTCATCCCTCTGGCAGCTCCAGAATCTGTTCTTTGCTTCCTCCAGCTTTTGGGGCTGCCAGCATTCCTTGACTTGTGGGCACACCACTCAGCATGCACATTTCTCCCTGCTCTGTCCTCACATCGCCTTCTCCTGTGTGTCAAATCTTCGCTTGCCTCCCTTTCATACGGATACACATGATGGCATTCAGGGCATCCTGATAATCCAGGATCATCTCCCCATTTTAAAACCTTGGTTTAATCACACCTGCCAAGAACTTTTTGCCATGTAAGGTAACATCTACAGGTTCAAAGGATTAGGACCTGGGTATGTGTGGGTGTGGGTGTGGGGGGTTGAGTTGGTTTTTTAAAAATATATTTTTCATTGATTTAAGAGAGGGAGAGAAAGATAGAAACAGTGATGAGAGAGAATCATCGATCCCACTGGGGATCGAGCCTGCAACACGCATGTGCCCTTGACCAGAATCAAACCCGGGACCTGCCAGTCCGCAGGCTCATGCTCTATCCACTGGGCTAAACCAGTCCGGGGCCCGGGGTGTGTGGTTTTGTTGTTTGTTTGTTTGTTTGTTGAGGCGGGAGGGCACAGAGGACTGTTGCAGGTGGCTGTGGTTGTGCATCCATCTGGTCTGGCGATGTCTCTGGCCCCCTCTGAACTTCCCTAACTGTGAACACGTCATCTTTCCCACCCAGCCCAGGTCTCCCTCTGACTTCCTGTTTCTGGCCTCAGGCGCATCATTTTCTCCATAGCCCTCCTCAGAACTGTCCTTGACCTTTCTCAGTTCCTCTGCTGCCCCGACACCACCACCCACGCTTTAGAGCAGACACCCAATCTCAGGGTCACAAAGTCTCCGTGCAGAAGGGAAACCTCTCTAGCACCGTTGGCTCACAGAGACAGAGCTGAACCCCAAAGCGAGACGGTGACTTGTCCACATCACAGGGCGATTTGATGGCAGGGCTGGCCTAGCCCTGAGCCCTGAGAGCCACTCCGGCCATGGCTGCCCCCACCCCTTATCTCTTTCTCTGCTGCCAGCCTCCTTGGCCTTGCCCTGGTCTCTTCTCCTGGGGACCCTGCAGAAGCCTCACCGGCTCTCTTTGGCCAGTCTCCCCTTCAGCCAGTCACCCCAGCATCTGTTTCACCTCATGTACTTGGGTCTCCCCTTGACCTAGAGTCCAAGTCCATCCATTCAGCAAGTATTTATTTATTTTTTTAAAATATTTTAGAATTTATTTCAGAGAGGAAGGGAGAGGAGAGAAAGATAGAAACACCAATGATGTGAGAGAATTATTGATTGGCTGCCTCCTGCACACCCCCCACTGGGATGGAGCTTGCAACCTAGGCATGTGCCCTGACCGGGAAATGAACTCTGACCTCCTGGCTCATAGGTCGACCCTCAACCACTGAGCTACGCCGGCCAGGCAGCAAATATTAATTGAGCATCTGTTATGTGTTAGCTGCTGGGGGGTCCAAGATGAACCAGACCCAGGCCCAGTCTGCAATCACAATCCGGTCCATCTGCTGCCTTGGTCTGGCATTCACATTTCCCACCCCCCTCTCCTACCCCACATGGCCCATCTCCACGGCTGGGATGCCTGCACTCCTGCTTCTGCAGGTTCAGGGGGTTGTCCCCTGGGGGCAGAACTCCCCGTCCCTACCTGAGGAGCCTGCCCTACACACCAGCCCAGTGCCCTAAACATGGCCCCCTGCCCAGTATGTACCCTTCTGAGACCTGTGGTTCTGCTTCCTGTCCTAGGTGGACTGTGGGAGCCCCTGGGGGCTGCTTTTGCTGCTTCACAAAGTGGTTTCTCACTTCCATCCCCCTCCACTCCTGTCCCTTGGTTTTTGCTACTGCCTGGAAGATGGGGTGCACCTGTCTGTCCAGTAGAGGCACCTCTGATCCCCTGAACACAGCTCTCCCTGCCATTGCCTCTCCGGGAAAGCACAGCTGTGGCTGAGCAAAATCGAGATGAGTCCCTCAGCCCAGGGGTGCTCAGCGAGAGCAGAGAACCCCTTGCCTTCCCCCCCACACACACACACACACCGAGTACCTGTCCCCCATTCCACTGAATCCAAGAAACTGGGGACCTTAGGGGATTTCTGTCTGGTCTCCAAGAGCAAGTGCTCCTGCCTGTGGTTGCCCCGGGCACTGTCCTTTCTTCTGACCCTGAGAAACCTGACCAGCTGGATGGCAGAGGTCCCGGACATTTTTGTGGGCATTTTGCCTTTCCTGTGAGTATGAGGTTTCCTGCCTATTGCTGTGTAATAGATTACCCCCAAATCTGTGGCTTAACAGCAACACAGTCTGCTCACAAGGCTGCCAGCCCAGAACTTAAACCCAGCGCAGCGGGGTGCCTGCTCTGTCAGGTGTCCCAGCCGGTTTAGCTCTTTAGTCTGGCAGTGGCTGGATCAGATCCAGCAGAGCACAAGTCTGAGTCCCTCAGTTCTCCTTCACGCAGTCTTAGGGCCTCTCCCCCCACGTGACCTCCACGTGGCCTTCCATGCGGCCTCCCCACGTGGCCTGACTTGCTCCATGGTAGCTCAGAGCTCCCCAAAGTGCAAATGCAGAATCCATGGAGCGTTCCTCCAGCACAGCCTAGAGCTGGTACAACGTTCCCTCGTCGCAGGAAGCGGGATTCTGTTGTAAGCAGCCCAGAGCCAGGAAGAGAGCCTTGGCTTCCAGGAGGTGTGGGTTCTGGTGCGCCACCTCCACCTCTGTAACAACCTGCTCCCCTCCCCACGGCCTGTCCTTCCAGGGGCACCTGATCCTTCAGGGGCAGAGATTGGACCTGCCCCTCAGCACCTTCAGAACGGCTGGCTTCTGGCAGTTGCTTAACCTACTTCTGTCTTATCGAGAAAGGACCACTGGAGCCACAGGCACCACGTGGCCCTCGGAAGGTCTGCCAGACTGCCAGCCCCTTCGCCACCAAATTTCCTTTGCACTGGTTTGAGCCACACTCCCATTTCACAGATGAGAGCACTGAGTCTCATCAGAGTGTTTAGCTTAAATGCTTGCTAAAGGCCATATAAAAAATTAGCAGAGCCCAAACCGGTTTGGCTCAGTGAATAGAGCGTTGGCCTGCAGACTGAAAGATCCCAGGTTTGATTCCGGTCAAGGGCATGTATCCAGTTAAGGGGTGTGCAAGACGCAGTTGATCCATGTTTCTCTCTCATTGATGTTTCTTTCTTCTTCTTTTTTTAAAGTATATTTTATTGATTTTTTTACAGAGAGGAAGAGAGAGGGATAGAAAGCCAGAAATATGGATGAGAGAGAAACATCGATCAGCTACCTCCTGCACACCCCATACTGGGGCTATGCCCGCAACCAGGATACATGCCCTTGACCGGAATCGCACCTGGGATCTTTCAGTCCACAGACCAACACTCTATCCACTGAGCCAAACTGGTTTCGGCTTGTTTCTGACTTTCTATCCCTCTCCCTTCCTCTCTGTAAAAAAATCAATAAAATATATATTTTAAAAAACAAATTAGTCGATTAGGTTTCAGAGCCCAGACTCTCATTTTTACTGAAAAATAGGGAAATAGATGTACTTGTCAGAAATTCTTTTCCTGACCAATGTGACTGGACTGCGTCTAATCTGTGAAGCGAGAGATGCCACATTTGCTTCTGCGGCCACCTTCACCCAGGCACACCTGCCCGACTGGTCCTCACACCCTTTGCTTGAACCCCTGAATGAGGTAAAGGGTGGTGGCAGCCTTTTGCAAATGCAACTTACTCAAGATGTGACAAAACCAGTTCCTTGAAGGACAAGATAACCCTTCAACTCCTCTCCCAACACAATATTTGGGAATGAAAACTTTTTTTAGTACAAGTATGTCCTAAATACTGCATGGGACATACTTGTACCAAAAGAAAGTACTCATTGTTTACCTGGAACTCACATTCACTGGGCATCAGGTATTGTATCTAGCAACCCTACCTGGAGAGTTAAAGTATAAAACTAACACATGGAGCAGAACTAAGAAATGTAAAGTCACTTTAAGAAGTCAGAATGGGTCTTTCAGCAGCACTTGACTGGAACTGGAGAAGGTAAGAAAAGCATATTTACAAAAACACTTTGAACCTTCTCTCGTACAGACCTTAAGAATGTGCCAGTGGAAAGAGGGCTGGTCAACCAGGAAAATGGAGGCTCGGAGACAAACCTTGACTATTTTCTTTCTTTTTGGGGGAGGGGGTGGGGCTCTGTTTATGGGGACGACCTGACAGAGGGCATGGTCCATACAAAATTGGGAACAATATAAATTTGAAGATTGTGTATATATATATATATACACACACACACACAAGTATATAAAAGGTATGTATATAACATACATATTGTACACATACACTTGTACATGTACATACATATTATACAGAGACATAGTCCTGCAGGGGGTGGGCCATCAGCCAGAGAAATTGGAGGCACTGGTGCCCCCATCTAGCCCCGCCCCCTCCATCTGTGGGGCGCAGGAGGTGAAGTTCATGTTGGCCACACTTCCAGGTCTGGGCAGCTCTGATGTCACCGTGGAGATACTTACCAGGCCTTGAAGTGGCCACTGGGGTCAGCCCACGAATTCCCCGTATGTACCAGGAAGACGTGTGAGAATTTGGCTTCCCGTGCCTCCTGGGAGTGAATGGGCTGAGTTAGGAACACATGGACACGTTCAACCCTCTGAGGGCCACGGTCAGGTAGCACTGGCACCTTTTCTACCCACTTCTCCCTGTGCACATGGGTAAGGGGAGCCTGGTCCATCCTCGCTGTGCTGGATCCCCCTGGGACACCCGACGTCAGAGCTGTGTTTTACGCCCTCCGGGACACCCCTAGGGCTGTGTTTTACTTCAACGACTGCTGGGTGTCTGCTCCAGCAAAGGGCAGAATCGTTCCTTCGAGTCTGAGTGCGGAATCGTAACAAGTAGCCTTTCTTGAGTGTGTGCTCCATCTTATGGAATCCTCACCACGCTCTATCCCGGTTTCAGAGATAAAGAAATGCCCTTAGAGGGGTTTACGCAGCCTCCCTGTCCCAGGTCACACCCCCGGTAGGTGGCACAGCCGGGACTCCAACCCATGGCTTCCTCCCATGATGATGATGATGATGTGTGTGTCACTTGTTAATCCTCACCCGAGGATATTTTTCCCATTGATTTTTAGAGAGAGTGGACTGGAGGAAGGGAGGTAGAGAGAGAGAGAGAGAGACATCGATCTGAGAGAGTCACATCAATTGGTTGCCTCCTGCAGGGGCCCTGACTTGAGCTGGGGATCAAACCTGCAACCCAGGTACGTGCCCTTGACCCAAAAAATGAACCCAGGATCCTTGAGTGTGCTGGTCAACACTCTAACCACTTAGCAACACAGGCCAGGGCCATGATTATTGACCATTATTAATATTTTGGCAAACATCTTCACAAATACACCCATGTTTTTATGTAAATAGGCTAAAGATATATATATACTGTTTTGAAATCTTTTTTAAAACGTTCAAAATCTTGGGGACATCCTTCCATGTATGTGCTCCTGGCTGCCATGTCTGAAACCATGCCTAGGGGAGCTTTACACATTAACAAATACCTTGACAATCCAGAAAAGAAGCGCAAGAAGCTTCCCGATAAGAAATCCAAATACCAAGGAGGAAGAAATACTCGCCCTTGAAGGGAAGTAACGTCACCGCACCCTCTTACTCTCTGGGGTGGCAAGAAAAGCCTCTTCCGTTTGGAAACTACTTAGTAGCCGCCCGCATCAAGTAGAAGCCTCCGGGATTTGCGTTTTACGAGCGAGGGGAAGTTATTTGAGTTTCCATTTAGAATATTTCACCCAGGTGATCCTGAGTCAACAGAGGTGTGTGTGTAAAAGGAAAGACTTGAGAAGATTCGAGAGCAGGGGCTGCAAGGGAATAAGAGGAGAGCCTCGCAAGTTGTACACTGAGTGGCCAGATTATTATGATCTCTGAACGCATAATAATCTGGCCACTATATTATTATCCCATATAATAAAAGGCTAATATGCAAATCGTCCCCTCGACCAGGAGTTCGACCAGCAGGCAGGCCAGCCAGCCACCCATGTCCCCTCCCCCCGGATAGGCTGGCCGGACCCCACCCATGCACAAATTCATGCACCAAGCCTCTAATATATATATATATATATATATATATATATATATATATATGTATATATATCCTATATAATAAAAGAGAAACATGCAAATTTGACTGTACCTTCGCTCCTGATTGGCTAAGCTACCAATCAATCAGGAGCGGGGGCTGGGCCAAGTGGCGCAAGTGCCTGGCCCCAGGGGTGGAGATGAAAAGGTGGTGGTGGTGGTGGTGGCAAGCGCCCAGCCCCCGGGCGCTGTGAGGGGAAGCTGTGGCAGCAGCAGCGGTGGTGGCGGCGGCAGGGAGCGCCTGGCCCCCAGGTGCTGTGAGTGGAAGTGGCGGCAAGTGCCCAGCCCCTGGGGTCAGGTGATCACAGGCAGCTGGGGCTGAGCTGAGCAGGGTGATGAATGGGTTCCCAAGTCCTAAAGCCTTACCAGAGGCTGGGGGTGAGTCATCAGTTGGACATCCCCTGAGGACTCCCAGTATGTGAGAGGGGGCAGGTAGGGTTGAGGGACCACCCACACCCCAGTGCACAAATCTCGTGCACCGGACACACACACACACACACACACACACACACACATACACACATACACACACACACACACACACACATACACACACACATACACACACACACACACATACACACACACACATACACACACACATACACACACACACATACACACACACACACACACACATACACACACACACACACATACACACACACACACACACATACACACACACACACACACACTCTCTGAGTGGCCAGATTATTTATTATGCACTCAGAGATGATAATAATCTGGCCACTCAGTGTGTGTAGCCTGCTGTTTCAGAAGCCGGGGGCCGTCAGGACTGGCTGGGTGGAAACGATGACCCGTCTTGGCTCTCTTTGCACGAGGACGTGCATCTCTCCGAACCGTCACCCCAGGGACAGCTCCGGCCCGAGAGCTCAGCCACCGCAGTGAGTCGCCTCCCCAGGCCTTTCTTGTCAGAGGACGCTCACTGCCGTAATTAGAACTTGTGACTGACACGTCCAGCCACGAGGGCACGTGACAAGTGCTTGCTGTGAGCGCTGTTTCTTAGCTGAAATGGACCTGTGTGGGTGCCAGGGCCGGGTGTTTTTGCTGTGGGGTTTTGCCCTGCTGCGGTGACTGCAGGCAGGTTCTTTCTGATGACAAGTGGTTGGTTGGAAGGGGCTTTTCCCGAGTTTTACTTAACCTTCTCAACAACCCCACCAGCTTCTCATTGTCCCACTTTGTGGATGGAGACTCAGGTTCAGGAAGGTGCCCTGACCCGTGTGGCCCTGTGGTTAGCGCGTTGGGCCTGTGCGCTGAAGGGTCCCGGGTTTGATTGCTAGTCAGGGGCACCTGCTCTCCTCCCCCAGTCAGAGCACACGCGTGCTGGAGGCAGCCAGTTACTGTCTCTCTTCCTCCCTACCTGCCTTCGTCCTTCTTTCTCTCTCTCCTTTCCCCTCTCCACCCCCCTCCTGCCCTCCCTCCCTTTCACTCTCTCTGGAAAGGAAAAAGCAGCGGAAACGAGTGTCCTCAGGTGAGGATCTAAAAAAAAAGTGGTGTCTGAGACTGGCGGGGCTGGGGGCTGGGTTCGAGGTGTTGGTAGTGCCTCTACCTGAACCTGGGTCCGTTGTCAATGGACCCTCTCTCTTGTGGTGCCCAGGCCTGAGCCTCTAGCATATTGTGAATGAGGTGGGTTGAATCCTCGTGCTCTCTACGGAGTCCCCACCCCAAAGGTCGTTGGCCCTGTCTGTTCCCTGGGGCCGCCCAGCACCTGCTTGGCTGCCTGGTGCCGCTGAGCCGCCCAGAAAGAACGTGACCCAGAAGGAAGGGAAAGTTGCAGAAGGGGGAGCGTGCTGTGGTGTCGGATGCCAGGGGCCATGCGGCTGGCCTGACCCTCGCCACGCTTTGGTGTCACTTTCTGCCTTTGGTACGTGCTGTTCCCTCAGCCTGGACTGGACGGTCCGGTCCTGGCCAGTCCGAACTTCTCTAAGACTCAGTCACAAACATGGTGTTTCTCCCCCACAACAGCAATGTCATTGTTTAAAATACAACACAGCCTTGACCGGTTTGGCTCAGTAAATAGAGCATCGGCCTGACGACTGAAAGGTCCCAGGTTCGAGTCCGGTCAAGGGCATGTGCCTTGGCTGCGGGCACATCCCCAGTAGGGGGTGTACAGGAGGCAGCTAATTGATGTTTCTCTCTCATCGATGTTTCTGACTGTCTATCCTTCTCCTTTTCTCTCTGTAAAAAATCAATATTAAAAAAATAAATAAGTAAAATAAACACAGAATTGGTGTTTAAAAATACAAGCCCTAGCTGGTTTTGCTCAGTGGATAGAGCATCAGCCTGCGGACTGAAGGGCCCCAGGTTCGATTCTGGTCAAGGGCACATGCCTGGGTGTGCAGGAGGCAGCCAATTGATCGATGATTTTCTCTCATCGTTGATGTTTCTATCTCTCTCCCTTCCCCTTCCTTTCTGAAATCGACAAAAAATATTTTTTAAAAAGATAACATTTTAAACTAGTTTTATGAATACATATATGGAAATGTTATATCTAATGTTTGTAATTTGCATATTTTTGCATTTGTAATTTTACATGTAAAATATGTAAATTTGCATATAAACATGTAAAATGCCCAAATGGTATCTATACTATGTATAGGTTTGGTAACTCACATTTTCACTTACTATATAATAGATACATTTTATGCTGATAGTATGGATTTAAGTTAATTATGTATATATTGATTGATTGATTTCAGAGAGGAAGGGAGAGGGAAAGATAGAAACATCAGTGATGAAAATCACTGATGGGTGGCCTCTCGCACTGCTCCCCACTGAGGATCCAGCCCGGAAACCCAGGCCTATGCCCTGACCGGGAATCAAACCATGACCTCTTGGTTCATAGGTTTGTACTCAATCATCACGCACATTGGCCAGGCAGATTTAAACAAAAATTTTAAATAAAGTTTTAAAAAATGTAAAACTAGCAAATGCTCATTGCAAAAGAATTTCTAATAGTACTAAAAATCCTATATAATAAAAGGCTAATATGCAAAGCAACCGAACAGTGGAACAACCGGTCGCTATGATGTGCACTGACCACCAGAGGTCAGACACTCAATGTAAGAGCTGCCCCGTGGTGGTCAGTGCACCCACAGGGGGAGCACCGCTCAGCCAGAAGCCGGGCTCGTGGCTGGTGAGCACAGCAGCGGTGGCAGGAGTCTCTCCCACAGCAGCACTAAGGACCACTCAGGTGATGTCCGACTGCCAGTTTAGACCTGCTCCCTGGCAGTCGGACATCCCCAGAGGGGTCCCAGACTGCAAGAGGGCACAGTCTGGGCTGAGGGGCCCCCTCCCTGAGTGCATGAATTTCATGCACTGGGCCTCTTGTATAATAAAAATAAATTAAACAGCACAGAAAACCCTCCTTCTAGGGAGAGCCATTGTGACTATTTGGCAAACATCCTCTTTACACACACACACACACACACACACACACACACCCGTGCTGTGCTATAAATAAGCTCAAATTATATAGACTATTTTGAATTTTTTTTAATTCAGCAAGATCTTGGTGATAACATTTCATGTTAATAAATATAGGGATCAGTCTTTTAAATGACTCCCTAGTATATTATTACGAGGTTTATTGGGCTGAACTAAGGATGAGCATTCATTTTTAGGTTTTGGGGATTGCAGACAATGCTGTGATGAGCATCCTTATATGTAGCGTGTTCCTTCTGGCAAAGGAATGAAAGGCAGTGTTGCAATTTTTGAGGTTCTGTATGATCAGTTATGTGAAAAATGGGCCACCTCAGTACCTAAAAGTTCAGCCATTGGTCACACAGGTTATGTCCGAGCAGAAGGACCAAGAGTGATTTTGTTCTTCTGTCTGCTCTTCTGTCCTTCCAGATTTTTTATTAGAAGCCTGTCTTGCTATAATCTTCATTGCGTTGACTCAAGTAGAAATGTATTTTTCAGAGTTTTTTGGGTTTTGTATATGGGGGTAAAAGATGGTGTACCTGCAGTGCTAACAACTTGTTTTTGGTTAATCCTCGCCTCCATTGATTTTTAGAGAGAGTGGAAGGGATGGGAGAGACAGAGAAACATCCATGTGAGAGAGACTCATTAAGTGCCTCCCCTGTGTACCCGCCTCCCTCGTCCCTCAGGCCCAGGGATTGAGCCTGTAACCTAGGTACCTGCCCCTCACCGGCACTGAACCCAGGACCCTTCAGTCCGCAGGCCAACGCTCCATCCCTGAGCCAAACCGGCAGGGAAGCAGAAATGTACTTTACACTGCACAAGAAATACGGGTTTTTAGTCACTCAAGGGCCACCTCTGGCGATGCTCTTTCCTGTTTCCTCTGCTCCACACTTGGTCCTGTCACCGGCCTCTCTCTGTCGTGTCTTCTCTCCTCCATCCTGTCCCTGCGTCAGCACCCGCTGGACCCACAGGGGCTCAGGGGGCGTTGTTGACTGCCTTGGAGGGTGAACTGGAGGCGGGGTGCTCGTGGCTCGTGATCCTAGGGTGGCCCCCTCCCATGGCACCTGCGTTGAACACAGCCTGGGCACCCCCACGCTGTGAGAAAGAAGCCTGGCCAGTCACACAGGGACAGGGAGGCCCGTCCAGCCTCAGACACATCAGAAGCCTGGAGCGGGCAGCCATCTGTCCTCAGCTCCCAGCAAAGACCCGGCCAGAGGGAAGCTTGCTTCTGGGCAGCAGCCCCGGCCCCCGCACCTCTAACCTTCCCCCCCCCCACCCCCACCCCCGAGCCCTGAAGGTCTGTAGGGACAGGGAGGATGTTTTCAGTTTTTCCACAGAGGTCACTGGCTGAGCGGGCTCTCTGTTGTGTTTGGTTAGTGCCGAGACACTTCCTCTTTCGTCTGTGTCTCAGTGAGGACGAAAAGGGGGAACGTGGGAGACAAACTCAGAATTTCAGCTGGAGCTTCCACACGGCCGGTGACTGGGGAAGTCGCCCAGGGGGTCACGGCACCCCCAGAGGTCACCGAGGCCGCTGACCTGGCCCTTCTCCCTCCCCTCTAGCCAACAGTCTGAACTCCCGCCCAAGGAGTCCTAAATGCTGCGGAGGATTCCGGGGACCCCAATGCCTGTTTTGGGGGGAGTGACATTCTTAAAGTGAAAACTAATGCCTGCTTTGGCTCATTCTGTGAGGGTCCTGCACGCACTTGCAAGATAGATTTAGAGACGCTCGTGTGCGTGTGTGTCGACACACACAGACACAGACTGCGGGAGCTTTGGGGCATTGCTGGCCCGGAAGACTCGCCTGACGAGCTATCAGGGAACTGCAGAAGCCGCTGCTTCGCAATCGGCAGCGTGATTGATGATAAGCATCTGTGTGCGCCGGTGACTTGAAATAACACTGTAACTGTTTGTTCCGGGAAACGGTAACCGAAGTCACAAATCATAAATAATAAAAGCTAGAAAAACCCTCTTTCAACCTAATGGACTGAATGGCTTTTTGCTCTGTGTTTCTGCTAATGGCCCCTCTCCGCAGGCACTGCCGGAGCTGGCCCATTACGGGCAAATCAGGCCTCAGTTTGCAAGCAGGACATGGGCCAAAAGAGCATTTGTGGGGTGCTTGTTTGCAGCCTGTGTTTTCCCTGAAACCATCTTTCCAGGCTGACCGATTCTCAGGTGCCATTTAACACCCCCGCCCCCCCCCCCCCCCCCCCCCGCCGGGCGCTGGGCCTTCAAGGGCAGGAGGGAGAAAGCCAGTCAACTTTCGCTGGACAGCCCTGGCTCTGAGCACCATGCAAATGTAAGTCAACTCCCTTTCCACCTTCTCCCTCCCTGCGGCACGCAGGTCCCTGCGCCCCAACCTGCCGCACAGCACCCTCCCCATTCTCCGAGCTGCCTGGGGGCCTCTTGACCACAAATGCCCCACCTGTCCCCACTTCCTGGCCAATGAGACTACCGTTTCCTCCCTTCAGCTGGTACCAGGTCAGGGCTAAAGAAGCCAGCTGGCTGATATGAATTCGTGCTGGCAGATGCCTGACTGAGAGCCTCCTCCTGTTTTCTCATGTTAAAACAGGTCGGTTGTGACCCTTGAGGGTCATCGTGGGCAGTAAGGTGGAGGGGGTGTGAAAAGGGGGTGAAAAGTGCAGAACCTTTGCACACTCATGAGTAGGGCTACTCACACCAACCGGCTCCCAGAGCGTTGGCAGTTAGTTAGGAAAGAACCCCTCCTTGGAAGAAACAGGATGGCCACAGGTTCAGACACCGGGGACTCAGTCTCTGCCCAGTGATTTAGCTGGCTCTCTGGCCACCTCGGAGAAACTCCACAGTGGATACGCCACTCCGTGCACATAGAGCCATCAACCAGCTTATTGTGCCTCATGATGAAATCTCAACAGATAGCCAAGGGTCGCCAGATGTTTGTGGAAAGTTCTAGCGTGAGGGAGGGAGGAATGGGGGAGGGAGCATAACAGAGCAAACAGCAGGACAAAACGTTAACAGTAGCGTAGTTAATATCCACAGAGAGCCAAGCGGAGATATATTACCCATGAAAGGAGAAAGGCTGCAAAATAAACAATCAGAACAAGAAAGGGCTTTTGGCTACTGGAGAATACAAGGTTTGAAAATAAATATTCAAAAGAAAGGAGGAAGATAGTTGATGAAAACTTCAGAAAATAGTACAAAATGATATATGGAAACTATGAAAGATTAAAAAATCAGAGGAAAGTCCCACATCCAGGAAAAAAAAATTGAGGAAAGGAAATTGTAAACAAATATTATGAGAAAAATTCTTAGAATGGAAGGATAAGTCTCAAGATTGAAGGGCCCGCTGAGTGAGCAACAAAATGGATGGGGGACAGGCCCAGACCAGGGCACGTCTTTAAATACATATATAAACGCTAAAAGCTCAGAGTTCTTCTGAATTCTAAGGATAAAGGGAAGTCCCTGAGATCGTCCTTAAAAAAGCAGGTCACATAGAAAGGATTAGGAATCAAAAATAGCATTATTAGAAGTGAGAAGAAAATGCAACAAACTCTTCACAATTTTGAGAGGAAAAGATTATAAACCTAAAATTTCAAAATAAAAATTTTTTTTCCTGAACCATTTGAGAGTAAGCTACAAATATGATGTCCCTTTACTCCTAAATACTTTAGCGGATATTTTCTAAAACCCAGTGCACTTCATAAACAACCATAGTGCCATTAAAACATATCAGTATAAATATTAGTTTAATTGTGGCCCTTCAGCCTCCCCCAGTCCATTTTCTGGACAGTCTCTGAATTTTACTCACCCTGTCATTCCACTAATTACAAATTTGTTTAGATTAATTAGCAATCTATCATTCACTTTCCCACAGTTCTTTGGTTTCATTTAACAATGACTAAGTATATGAAAAGATCCAAGTACATGTTGTTAAAAGGGAAATGGTACTGACGGGGTTGTAATGAAAAGTAGCAGCCCCCACCCCACAGGCCAGCTTCTCAGGGTTTCCGATGTCAGCTCCTCGGCTGTTTGCCTGGCATTTGGCTTTCTAAGCAGTGGTGTGTAATGAGGTTTCTGGGTCTGTTGACTTAAGGCAGTACCTGTCGGTTTACTGTCATGATAGATCGGGACTGAACTCTCATGCATCCTCCCACTTCCCACCTCTCATTCTTCTCAGTGTACTTACATCACATATTTTGATGGACTCTAGAGTCAGTGTATACTTTTTGATGATTATGCAAACATTGCTGACCCTAGAACCAAGTAGTGGATGATGGCCTTGCCCTCTTTCTTGTAGAGCCCTTTATTTTTTGCCTGGAGTTCCTAATAATTTCTGTTATTTATTTTTTAATTATAAAAGATTCATTTGCTTAGTGTCTGATAATCTCTTCTCGATTCTTTTTTTTTAATACTTGTCAATAATATTTTCCAATAGTCCAAGCACATTAGTTACATTTTTTTCTTTTTCTGGGAAACTCCATTCTGGAGCTCTCTATCCCCGTTCCAATCTGAGCTGGTACACTGAGTGGCCAGATTATTATGATCTCTGAACACATAATAATCTGGCCACTCAGTGTATATCCTATATAGTGAAAGGCTAATATGCAAATTGTCCCCTCGACCAGGAGTTTGACCAGAAGGCAGATGGCTAACTGCTCATGTCCCCTCCCCCTGGCTAGGCTGACTAGACCCCACCCATGCATGAATCCATGCACCAGGCCTCTAATATATATATACTAGAGGCCCATTGCACGAAGATTTGTGCAATAAGTCTTCCTTCCCCTGGCTTCCTGCACCGGTTTTCCTCCAGCACCCAGGAAACAGGCCTTTGCTCCAGATGCCACCTTCAGTCTTCGCTCTAACCAGAGTGCCACTACTGTGGCTCCCTCTGAACCCCACCCTCCCCCTCATAGCAGGCATCCCACCCCACCTGGCTGCTCTGCCCCTGCATGCCTGCTGCCCAGAGGCCCAGAGCGGCTTGGGGGTAGGACCACTGCCATCTTTGTCAGGTTAATTTGCATACTGACTCCTGATTGGCTGGTGGATGTCACAAAGTGATGGTAAATTTGCATGTTTCTCTTTTATTAGTGACACACACACACACACACACACACACACACACACTGAGTGGCGAGATCATTATGTGTTCAGAGATCATAATAATTTGGCCACTCAGTATATGTGTGTGTGTGTGTGTGTGTGTATGTATATATATATACATATATATATATATAGAGAGAGAGAGAGAGAGAGAGAGAGAGAGCGCAAATGAGTAAAATGTTAACAGTTGGGGAATCTGGATAAAGTAATTCTTTATATAATAATTCTTTATACTATTCTTATTGCTTTTCTGTAAGCTTGAAATTATTTCAAAACAGTTTTGTCAATTTAATAGGTAAGAAAAAGCATTAGAGTGGTTATTGTTTTATTATAATTATTAGTGAAATTGAACACATGTTAATGAATCATTCAAATTATCTGTTTGTTCTTTGCTTGTTTTACAATCATGTTCTTTGCTCTTCCCTATTGCTTTGTAAAGCCATTTTTAAATCCGTCATTTGCCATATATATGTTGCATTTCTCTCCTGCTTTCTGTAGCCTTCTAATTTTGTTACAAATGTTCTTTTTTAGCCTTGGACATTGTATGTTTTCTTGCTGGAGACTGGGAAGAGGGATTTGCATGAAGAAACACCAGAGTATGGTCAAGTATCCTGAACTTCAAAAGAATAGAGGTTACTGTGGAGTGGTAGTACAGTGGCTTAGAAATGAAAAACACAGCTTAGGAGCATAGAGGAGTTAAGCTTGAGAGGTAAGAAGTGAGGACCAGGGAGGAAACATGGGGTCTCCCTTAAGGTGCAGGTCTTGGAAGAGAATCTAATAGAATAGGGCTTCCTTTGCAGGAAGTGGCTCCGGGGAAATGAATGGCGTGCATGGGACAAACCTGGGGAAGAACGGACTGAGCTGGATGGGAAGGAGGGTCTGGGGGAGGCTGGGCTTGTTTGCAGGGGGGATGCCCATTTGGTCACGGTTTGTCCTTGGCAGCACTCAGTGGCATTGGCCAGCCTGACCATCCACCATGTCCTAACGTTTGATGGTCACTGGGATGCACGGGGGGGGGGGGGGGGGGGAGATGGGAGCTGGAGACCGGCGGGTCGGAGAGTCCTCTGCTTTGATAACTCAACTTCCAGGGCGGAAGGGAACCTTGGGCTCTCTCCTCTCCTCTTCCCTGTGACCCGCGAGGCCCACTAGGTTAAGTGGCCTCCCCAAGCCACAGAACCACTTCAGTCCTGACATCCCTTCCCATCCAGCCGCAGTGAGATACGTGGGACGCTTCCCCTGGTGCAGAGAAACCTGCCGGCGTCATCGGCCCGACACCGCCTCGGCCGCGCTGCACCTGCTCGTCGCGGTTGTGGCCGGCGCTTCCGTGCGCCCCGCCGCCGCAGTCGCTGCAACCAAATAAAGGGAAAGTACAGGGGTGACGGCGCGGGGAGCGCGTGCTGAGGCTGTGCGTCAGCCTCCGGTCACGGCTGACTTATTTTGGGCCAGGCTGGTTAAATTAGTCACTTTTCTAACCCACGGCCCGCCGCGCACATTCACAAACATGCAAACCCGACAACCCAGGCGCGGCCCTAGGGGAAGCCGTGGCCTCATCGAAGGGCGAGGCCTTGCTCCGGCGTCCGCCCCGGCCCAGCAAGGCCCTTAGGGACTAGTGGCGGCGCCCCACGAGGGTCCCGGGAGGAAAGGCGGCCGCAGGGGGCTGATTCCCCCCAGGCGACCCTCTTCTGCTGCGGGCGACTAGGGCGACGCTTGTCAGGACTCGGACCGGTCGCTGGGAGACGGCCGTAGCTAAAGGGCGTGGCAAGGGCGGGGCGGGATTCAGGCGGGGCCTTGCGCGAGGGGGCGGGGCAAGGCGCGGAGCGCGATGCGCAAGCGCGCAGGGCCCGCCGCGGTTGGCGGGCGGTCTGGCGAAGGGGATGCCGGGTGGGGCGCCCCGCAGGTACTGCGGCGGCGGCCTTGTCCCCGGGATTGGGCCCCTGGGCTGCGCCACTGGGTTGTAGCGAAGGGGGCGGTCGCGGTCAGTGCTGAGGGATGAGGATGTGGGAGGGGCAGCGGCGGCGGAAGCCGGGAGGACTGCGGGGGCCGAGGTGTCTCCGGGGAGGAAGGCCCGGCCTGTGCGGAGGCTCCTCTGGGAGAAAAGACGTAGCGAGAGTCCTCGGGGAATCCCCCACCGCCCCCAGCATGGGAATCCCCCACCGCCCCCAGTCGGGGGATCCCGTCGCGGCTGCTCGGGGTCGAGCTCCAGGCGCCAGTTGCTATAGGCAACCAGCTCTGTTGACCAACTTGTCCCAGTTGCCCGGGTTGTGCTGGTTTAGCGCTGGCAGGATCGCAGGCCCGCAGCCCACCGGGGCGACCCTATCCTGCCCCCTGAGGCTCCACCCAGAGTAGGTCCGGGAGACTTTTTAATATTGGGCTTTTTTTTTTTTTTAACTCTACCTGTTTGATATTAGGGTGAAGTCACCCGCACACTTTCCTGACCAAGCCCTGACATGTAAACACTTCAATGGGAAGTGTTCCTGAAGGTAGGACGAATACAGGAGGCCACATCTCGCTTCATATTTTGTCCTATTTCAGCCCCGCTGTGGGGCGGTGAGGGTGATTCTGTGCTCTGATCAGAGCTTTGACAGTAGAAACCAGTTTTGGAATTTCTCCCACACTCTAAACCCCAGGATTCAGATATCTGGCCATGAACTTAAATTTTCCCATCAGTTGTCTATAAGCTGGAAAAATCTACAGACACAAAATATGATGGATTCCAGACATAAATGTCCCATTTCTTTCCTTTCCTAACTCACAAAGCCTCATGGTGGAACAGCTGTTTGCCCCATTCCAAGGGAAGGATGGAAGTTCTACCTGAAAACAGGATGTGAGCAGCAGAGACCTGTCACTGTGAGTCTGGCTTTGCTTGTCACTGACCTCTTCCCCAGGGTGCCGTGAACTCGTGACCGGAACCCTAAGTGGCTGCAGTTCAGGTAGAGAACTGGCCGTTCTCACACTGCGTCTCTGTTTGGTCTTGGACACCTTTGAGTCATGCTGGGAAGGATGAGTATTTCTCATGTGGCCTTAATGAGCCAACTCATAACGTCGCTGTTATTACCCAGTTGACAAAAGGAAATTAGAAGTCAGGTCATGCTCTTATGGAGTACCATCAGTTTTTATAATGGGGTCAGGTTCCATAAGATATGGAGGAATTATTTGCATGATTTTTTTCCCCATTTTGTCAGATACTCTCACCAAGAAATTGATTGGAAATGGGGAAAGCAAACTGTACTTTTGGTGTGGCCCCTCTAAGGCATAAGTACTGTATTTTTCCGTGTATAAGACACCCCCATGTATAAGACACCCCCCACTTTTCCAACCCAAAATCAAGAAATCAATATTTTAAACATTTTGCTGGTTTTCCTCTTAAGGCCTTCTTTTTTGGCATCTTAAGGATTTGTTCTTCCTGTTTTCTCCATTGTCTAATCATACACTCAGTGGGAGGAGGTCCAAATTGTCTCTCTCTGCAGGTCTATTTCCATGCTCTTTTGCCTGGCTGATTACATTCAGTTTGAAGCTTGCAGAGTAAGACAGTCACCGGTATTTCTCTTTTTATTTTTTGACATCTTTACGGGCTCAGAACACTCCGGGCCCTGTTATATCTTCACACTCTCCACCTCCACCTCCAGTTTCGGCATCCGCTGACATCAGGGACAATAAAGCTCGTGATTGGAAGAAGCCTGTTTGACAAGGTACAGGCAGCTACACACCTGCACTCCTCCCCCCATGGCTGACTTCCGTGTATAAGACACACCTCGATTTTCAGTCTAACAGTTTTAGAAAAAAAATAGTGTCTTGTACATGGAAAAATGCGACAGTCAGACATTCCGTTTTGGGAGAAATTAGAGACGCAGTGGAGGATAGGTAGATTGAAGTCTCCGGCGGGGATATACGTTTTATGTTTGACTAGCTCGGTCTTCTTGGTAGATGAAAACGGTACGGCACTCGGAACAGACACTTAGAACAGCTCTCATCTCAAAGAACCCGGCACTTGTGTCCCAGTATGAGAAGCTCGATGCTGCCGAGCGGCGTTTGATGGACGAAGCCTTCCAGCCGGCCAGCGACCTCTTTGGGCCCATCACCTTGCATTCTCAGTCAGACTGGATCACCTCCCATCCCGAGCCTCCCCAAGACTTTGAAGAGTTTTTCAGTGACCCTTCCAGAAAGACACCCTCTCGCGAGAAACACAGTATTTACATCCAGAGCATCGGTACACCCTGCGGCATGCTGCCTTTGGTTTGGTGGTGCCGGGTGCCGCTGCCGGGACTGGCTGGGCTGTTCACCTCTTTCAGTAGCGGAAGTTTTTAGCCAAACTGCCTTTACAAGAAGATTCTTTGTTTCTAAATCCTATTGGTGTTACTGAATGATAAAGGTGTTTTGAAAATTTAGATTTAATTGGTTTCTTATCCCAATCCGTAATTATAGACAGAGTATTTTTAAAATATATATATTTTATTGATTTTTTTTTTTTACAGAGAGGAAGGGAGAGGGATAGAGAGTTAGAATCATCGATGAGAGAGAAACATTGATCAGCTGCCTCCTGCACACCTACTGGGGATGTGCCCGCAACCAAGGTACATGCCCCTGACCGGAATCGAACCTGGGACCTTTGAATCCACAGGCCGACTCTCTATCCTCTGAGCCAAACCGGTCAGGGCTAGATGGAGTATCTTAATCATCCTAATGTCTGTCTTTAAATTTTCTTCCATATTATAGGATCTCTAGGAAATACCAGAGCCGTCAGTGAACAATATGTGAAATGGCTCAAGGGCTACTGTGAAGCATTTTTCTGTGGCTTGACAGTGAAACTCCTGGAACCAGTTCCTGTCTCTGCAACAAGGTGTCCCTTCAGAGTCAACGATAACACCAGGAACCTACAAATACATGCAGGTGAATTAAACAACTTCACCGTTTTAATTTGAGTCCAGGATGTGGGGGGAGAGAGAGGTATAGATGTAGATATAACACATGTACATATCTTTTTGAACAGGGCACATCCTGCACTTCTTGAAAAAGAAGAAACCCGAAGATGCCTTCTGCATTGTGGGAGTGACCATGATTGATCTGTACCCGAGAGACTCCTGGAACTTTGTCTTTGGACAGGCCTCTTTGACAGATGGTATTCCTTTTTGGCATTGTGGGTAGAAACTTTCTGAACTTGAGAATATTGGAAGATCCTGAAAAGGGAAAAATTCCATTATAATTTTGATGAAGGATATTTGAGCTCTCATTAATGTCAGTGAAAATCTTGCTGAATTGTTTTTTTTAACCCTTCTTGTAGTCATTTTGCATAGATGGAATAGCCACAGATTGCTTTATAAGTGTGTGCTTGTCCTGTGTGTTCTTTTAGAATAATTTGTTATTTTATTTTTAAAGATAAACTTCAGTCTGTGATTGAAGATATAGTAAACTTTGACTCATTAGAAACCCTGCATGGTAATATTGGGGTGGGCAAGGATCCAGAAGAAAATCATGTTTTTTGCCTATTTTATTTTGTCTTCACTTCTGTTCTTCTACTCATTTAATTTTTTTTAAAAAATCTTCACTTGAGGATATATTGATTTTAGAAGAAGGGGGAGAGAGAGAGAGAGAGAGAGAGAGAGAGAGAGAGAGAGAGAGAGAGAGAGAAGAAGAAGAAGAAGAAGAAGAAGAAGAAGAAGAAGAAGAAGAAGAGAGGAGGAGGAGGAGGAGGAGGAGGAGGAGGAGGAGGAGGAGGAGGAGGAGGAGGAGGAGGAGGAGGAAGGAAGGCAGGTAGGAAGGAAGGAAGGAAGGAAGGGAGGGAGGGAGGGAACATCAATCGGTTGCCTCCTGTACGTACCCCAACTGGGGATTGAATCTGTAACCTAGGAATGTGTCCTGAATGGGAATTGAACCCAAAACCTCTTGGTGGTATTTGGGACAACATTCCAACCAACTGAGTCACCCAGCCAGGGCCCTCATGTCCATTTTTGCTCTTATTTCTCTACCCTTCTCCCAGGCTCAGAGACTCGTTTGAAGGGAAAAGCTCCAGAGAACTAAGGGGCGTGGTTGTCCATTAGTGTTTGGGGGTGGTGGGCAGGTACCAGGATTGACTTTATGACACCAAGTGTATGGACTGCCTGGGCCACAAGCTAGCCTCCCTCTGACAGGTGTTTCTGTCCGCTGTCTCCTCTCACCCGTTCACCAGAAGTGGGTGCCCAGGGCACTGCCTCTTCATCCTCAATTCTCTATTATCTTATGGCCCCCCTCTCCACGACCCCACCAGCACACTCTCTTGGAGACTTGGGTCACTGCTGTGTTCCCGAGTTGGGCTGCCTTTCTATCAAAAATGAACTTGTATGAGCTAAATTTTTTTCTCTCCTTTTATTTTTAACCTGGTAGAGATGGAAAATTAAAACTATTTATGTATATTTTAGAGGCCTGATGCACGAAATTTGTGCCAGGCGCTCGGCCCTCGCAGCCGAGGCAGCTTGCCTTGACCCTCGCCGTGGCTGCCCTGGCTTCGTCCTGAAGGTCATCCGGTTCTCCGGTCTAATTAGCGTGTTACACTTTAATTATTATAGACTAGAGGCATGGTGCACAAAATTCGTACACTGAGCGGGGGGGCTCTCACCCCAGTCTGCACCCTCTCAAAGTCTGGGACCCCTTGCTCCTTACTGCTTGGCTCCTGTTCCTTAGCGCTGCCCCTGAGGCGGGAGAAGCTCCTGCTGGGAGCCTCTGCTGCACTTGCCAGCTGTGAGCCCAGCTTCTGGCTGTGTGCCCTCCCCTGTGGGCGTGCACTAATCACCAGGGGGCAGCTCTTGTGTTGAGCATCTTCCCCCTGGTGGTCAGTGTGCATCATAGCAACCAGTTGTTCTGGTCCTTCCACCATAACGGTCGTTTAGGCTTTTATTATTATAGATTGCTGGCTAATTTATCTTGTACATTTGAGGAGGTCAGAGAGCATTCCTCCAAAATATTTCTACTTTAATTTTCTTCAGTTTTATAAATATTGCATCACATGCAAGAAATAGTACAGACTAGCAGCATTGATCTGCCAAGCAGTGAGACAATCTCTCTCCAAGTTTTTACAAAGGGACTTTATTTTCTCCAGGTTTACAAAGATTTGTGCTTTTAAACTGAGCAATTTTTAATTATAAAGAAAACAGTCTTCTGTCTATAGAATCGTTAGGAAGCATTCCTCCAAAATGTTCTTATTAAAGGTATGGCAGTAAAACACGCCCATACTTTTTGGCCAGAGAAGTTTACTTGTGACACATGAGTGGATTCGGTTTTCTTAACTTCCAGAATGTTTTCTTCTCTCTAAATTTCTAATACCCGTGGACACTTTCCAAGGAAGGTTCTTTCAGAATCAAGTTGGATCGGACAAACTTACTATGAAATCACGTCTGTAACGAAAAGGCTCCTGTGACTCTCAGATAAGAACTGGAAGAGAGGCCTGAGCAAAAGTGGGAGTGTGCACAAGTCAGAGTATAAGGCAGTCCTCATTAGAATGAGTTGAAAATCACACTCTGCCCTCCATGTGTGTGAAGATAGTTTAGACAAGCCTGAGACCTAACACAGGAAGTCAGCTACAGGAAGGTTTATTCTGGTCCTCTGACTCCAGCCACTACTAGAGGGGTGCTGTGCTTAAGGAGGGGGAGGAGGAGAAGAGGTTCTGACTGTGGTCCAGAGGCTGGGGCGTGGCCTCCACGGTCTCAGGGGTGTGGCCTGAGGGAAGGAAAGGCCCCTTCACTGACACATAGGTCATGGAGATCTGTTTATTGTGGGTTTTAAAAATATTTTTTTATTTCAGAGAGGGATGGAGAGTGGGGGAGAGAGAGAAACATCAGTGAAGAGAGCCATTGAACCCCTGCCTCTTGCGTGCCCCACACTGGGGATGGAGCCGGAAAGCTGGGCCTGGGCCCTGACTGGGAATCGAACCTGACCTCCTGGTGCATAGGCTCAACCGCTGAGCCGCGCTGGCTGGGCTTTTTATCGTGTTCCTAAAGAGGAAAATCCCGAGCGCGTACAGTTCGTGTGAGCATTTTCATTGCTCTCTCTGGAGTAGTTATTCGGACCATTCTTTGAGAAAAAGACTGACTTTGTGGGAAAACCAAACCCTCCATAACTTCCAGTTTGTCAAGAATTTGACCTCAAAATGATTGAGCTTCACAAGGCAGGACACATGGGATAGTAGAAGAGAGTTTTGAGAGGAAAATCTGGGGCAAAGTCCTCCTTTGTCTTGGCAAACCTGAAGCATATTGGACTCTGTGAAGGCAGGGGTACAGGCAGACACGCGCTCCCTGGCCGGACGCCCTTCGGGAATCTCATTCTGCTGTCGCTTGTCCTCTCTCCGTAGGTGTGGGGATATTCAGCTTTGCCAGGTATGGCGGGGACTTCTACAGCTCAAGCTACAGAGGCAAGGTGAAGGCGCTGCAGAGACGGTCTTCGTGTGACTATTCGGCGTTTGATAACTATTACACTCCGGACGTGACCAGCGTTTTGCTGCTTCGGTCCTGCAAGGTGAGTCGTCTACAACATCTGACAGGATTACTAGTCAAGAGGTCTTAACCCCCCCACTGCACATCCACGCTGCTCAAGGTAATACCATCAGTGAGCTTGAATCACTTGTCTACTTTTGGTGGCTGTTGCTTGACTGCAATAATGGATACCCTTATATTGAAATGTACAGTATCTGTGCTTTTTTTTTTTTGTCCTGTTATACGCAGCCTTGGCTGTGCCCACATCCTCACCATTAGTTTAATTGTGGAATTCTGGTGAGTAGGTAGCCTTCCCTTTCAGCTGCTGTTGGCTATCCAGGAAAGCTGCCTTCCTGGGGCCTGGAAGGCTAAGGAGGATGGCCTTGCTCTTGATCTCCGGGCTCCCCTCTATTGCGTCAGTCCTACTGGCAGTTCCTGATGTCTCCCCGCCCACCCCCAACCCCCCTGACCGCTCCTGGGAAAGTAATAGCCAGGGACATAGGCTTTTCTGCTTCTACCAGTACTATCTGTGGGGCTTGAGACCATCACCTCACAGAGCAGTGTTTTCAGTGAACATTCCCTGCATCGGCATCACCTCGTGTGCTCGTTAACATGCAGGTCAAGCCCCTCCTTCCAGACCCACTGACACGGCATCTCTGGGGGAAGGGCCCCAGGCCTTCAATGGTTACCCAGGCTCTCCCCCAGTGGCAGTCTCACACCAGGGGTCATTTGGCCATGTGGGAGGATAATCCTTGTTGTCACAGTTGGGGTGTGGATGCTACTGACATCTAGTAGGGAGAGGCCAGGGGTGCTGCTGAGCATCCTTCGGGGCACAGGACAGCCTCCTTCCCCCAAGAATGTTCCCACTCGAAGTATCAGTGGTGTCGAAATTGAGAAACCCTGGTCTGGTAATTGAGTGTTTAAGTGTAGTGAGGAGAACAGGAAGACATTTAAGGAAATGAGGGGTTAAATCTTTGGGCAGATTGAAGTTTTGGGGATGATGGTAAGGGAGTTGATTCCTACAAATCTGCTGCTTGGAAAAGTAAGGAAAAGCAGGGGTGTGTAACTTACTGTTGGTGGTGGCTCCATAAAGCTTCCATGGGCATGTCTTGCAGACTTTAACCCACGAGATTGGACACATATTTGGACTTCGACACTGCCAGTGGCTTGCATGCCTAATGCAAGGCTCCAACCACTTGGAAGAAGCTGACCGGCGCCCCCTGGATCTGTGCCCTATCTGTTTGCGGAAGTTGCAATGTGCTATTGGCTTCAACATTGTAGAAAGATACAAAGTAAATTGGGGAAGGGGTCCTCAAAAGGGAGAAGTGGTTATATAAATAGCAAACTGTGATTTTTATATTAGGCCCTTTTCTGGAGCTGTCATTTATCAGAGGAAATTAGTGCAGAGATAAGCAGGAAGTTGTGGTTACAAGTAGGAGAGAAATTTCCTCCTCAAAAACTTGACTTGCCTCCGAGTGCCTTCCACTTGTAATTCATGAGCAGTGGTGGCAGAGGTTTCCATCTGCCCTTCATATGACAAGAGAGCCTGAATCTTCAGAACAGAGTAGATGTTGATGTGTGTGCAAAGTTCCTTTTTAAAAACTATAAAAATGTGGGGTGATTCACCTTTCCAAATATGGGACAGGGGTATAGTTATTAGGAGGAAAAGATGATTTTAAGAAGGAAGGGAAATACATAATCTCAGTATGTATGAAGGTATGTGTGTCCTCACATGTCCACAAACATCAAAACTACTCATGGTACAACCACCCATTCTGGTAACTGCATTACATGTCTACATGTACCTCCATATATCTGCTCTTAGCTGTGAGTACACTGAACCTATGTGTATGCATTCACACCAAATCAAAAGCATAGTTTAATGCCTTGTGGGGCATTTATCAAGTTGAGAAAACAATATTTTCCACCCTAAAAAACTGTGAGGATTAGTGTATTTATTCTTCATCTTCTATGCATATGTGACTGTAATTTATCATCATAGCATATTTGGGGTGTATATTCATTCACTCAGTATGTTAGCTAAGTGTTCTTTTCATATTCATAACCATCTTTATCAAATGGAACATCTTTATGTGTAATCTAAGTCACAGATTCAGAGAATCTGATTTAGAAGCCAGTGTTTTTCTCTTGCCTAAAACTATTTGTTGTGCTTTGTTAAAATATTAATCTCCTTTCTTCTTTTCCAGGCACTGGTGAGGTGGATTGATGATGAATCTGCCGACATGCCCCGAGTTACCCCAAAACATGATCATGATGGTAATGTGAATTTGCCCAAACCTGTGGAAGCCTTTAAGGAGTGGAAAGAGTGGATAATAAAATGCCTTGCTGTTGTCCAAAAATAAGAACCCTCAGATAGGAGGAATTAAAACACTGGCACATTATGCTTTCTTTTGTATGGAGTGTTTCATTGGAATAAACTGTTCACTGGTTCTGCCCTGTGTCATGGTGTAAACATGACTTTTATATGCACTGGGAACCCCAAAATATTGATGTCACTCACTTGATTTCGATATTCCCTTTTTTGCTGTGGTCTGGAACCAGACCCCCAATATCTCTAAGGTATGCCTGTAGTTACAGTGCTGAATGAACTCGGCAGAGGTGTGGTGGCGGGGTAACAATTATTTAGGCAATATGTAATGCCCATCTGTGCCTACTCTGCACTGTGAGAGCAGGAAAAAGATCTGTTAAAGAAACAAGTCATTTTGTCTTTTAAAAGTTGGACAAACATGAGTTTTATGTAACGCATTTATTCAGCAACCATCACCTAACTATTGCGTAGAACCAGTGGGTTGTGCGTACCTTTGGACAATTTCTTAAGGTTAAGAGTTGTTTACTGCAACTATATTTTTGCCCTATCTGTAATCTTTGTAAGTTTTGCTCTGCAAATGCTGAAGGGAGAAAATTAAGTGAATTCGAAATGCTATGCGCTTTGGTGCGGATGGAATTAGTAATCTCTCTCCGGTCAAGGAAGGATTAAGTGTGATTAAGTGTTAACGTCTCATTCCGCCAAGACTGTGAAGGGGGTGGGGCGGTGGTTTAAGTAGAAGGTGGCAAACTTCCTACTTGAGTCTAGTCCCCCCGCTTGTTCTTGGGGCCGCAAATTCACCTGATCTGAATACTTGTAAATTTCGAACCCTCAGAGGACCCGGGGGCGGGCTGGTACCCTCTTGGGAGCGAGCAAGCAAAGCCCCGCGGGCCGGCTGGCCCTCCGCCCGCCCCGCTGGCCCTGCCCCCACAGGAAGCGGCGTAGCGGTCCGGGCTGGGCCGGAGGGAGGGGAGCCGGGACCGGCAGGGTGAGCCGGCGGCGTCTCAGCTGCTCCCCGCCTCCCGACCTCCCGACTTCCTCCCCGGCGGCCGGCCGCAGCGCAGGCTGGTGACTCCGCCTCCCCTGGGGCGGCGGCACCCCCGGAGGCCTCGGGCAACCGAATGGCGAGGCCGCCGAGCAGTAAGTGGAATCCCGTCCCGGGGAGCTGTAAACGGTGCTTTCCGAGAGTCTGTCTCCCTCCGCCCGGTGCGTGGTGCGGCGCGAACCGTCCGTGCAGATGACGGGCCGCCTGCGTGCGGGATTGGAACCTTTCTGGTGCCACGCGGGCCCGCACAGCAGGAGGCGGGGGAAAGCATTTCAGTTTGTTTATGCGTTTTATCTAACTCAGCATATCCAAACTTGTTCCAGCGCGTGACGAGTGTGCCCGTTACCGAGAGATTTACTCCGTTTCCGTCCCAAGTCTTCGGCTCTGGCTGTTGGGCGCACGCAGCGCGGCCCCGTTACAGGGCGCATTCCACGTGCCCCCACTCGGGCGGCGCGGGCTGATGGACGCCCAGCTCCAGGTTAGGACCGCCTCGTGGTCTCCGTGGAAGGCTGTGCCTGTGAAGTTCTGTTAATGGGAGAGAAAAACTTTTTTAAGGAAAAGGACCTGCGGGCCGCCCCCCCCCCCCCCCCCGCCCGCCCCAGTACAGTGAGTATTGACATTCAGGCAGCAAGAGAGTGAACCCCCAAGGGCCTCTCTCCGGCTTGGCGCTGGTTCACTTCGGCGTCTCGCTGTTGCCAAAGGCGTGGTGTTTCCCTCACCTGCGTTTTCACTTTTGGGGAGCAGAACCGTGAAGTGTTAATCCTGTGAACGCCGCTGAGCCCCTTCCGAGGCGGGAGACCAGCCCGGCAGCTAAGGAGATGGTGCGCTGACACCGGTGGCAGCGGTGAAACCAGATCCCGGTCTCCCTGCTCCCAGTTGGGCTTTGTTTCCTCTGTGCTGCATGACCTCATCCGAAATAAAATACCGCAAGCTGGAAACCTACCATTTTCTCCCAGTTGTTTATAAAAGGGGTTATAAGGTTAAACTCTTTCTCAACCTCTTTTACGTAGGGCCGCTGGGGTTGCTCAAAGGGAGAGAAATCAGAATACTTTGCTTTAACATGAGAGAGAGAGAGACAGAGAGAGACAGAGAGAGACCCGCCTTAGCTGGTTTGGCTCAGTGGATAGAGCAACGGCCTGAAGGGTCGGGGCACATGCGCAGGTTGAAGGCTTGATCTCCCGGGGGATCATGCAGAAGGCAGCTGGTGGATGCTTCTTTCTCATCATTGACGTTTCTATCTCTCCCTCTCCCTTTGTCTCTGAAATCAATAAAAATGTATTTTTTAAAATAAGAGATTCAATATCCAGGAAAGCGTTTGCTGCCAGTTGAGACATTTAAAAAAAACATCATGGAGCCCCGCTGGCTTTGCTAAGTGGTTGAGCGTTCACCTGTGAATTAGGAGGTCACAGGTCAATTTCCCGGGGAGGGCACATGACTGGCTGTCGGGCTTGGTCCCCAGTAGGGGGTGTGCAGGAGGCAGCTGATCCGAGATTCTCTTTCACCACTGATGTTTCTATCTCTCCCTCTGAAATCAATAAAATATATGTGTATATATGTATTTTTAAAGCCTTCATAGATAGAGGTTTGGGATACCAGTTTTGGTATCTAATTTGCCCTTAAGAAACTCGTAGTCACTGCAGTACTTATGATTTGGATATGAAGAGTGAAGTTGCAAGTTGAACTTGTCACGTTTCTTGTTCTGCAGCCTGAGGCAGTAATACAGAGACGGAGCACCAGAGGGCACTAGGCTCCTTGTTTATGAGACAGTGGCGGGCCCACCTGTTGGAGCTTGTAGCCCTCACTTCTGTTAACATCTGTGCCCAGGACAAATCCAGAGACAAGGACAACGCTTTTATCAATACAGTGTGTACTTGCCGGAGTGACCTTTAAGCATGTAACACGCCCGAAGCGACTTTAGATTAGTCACTTAAAGGAGTGTTCATTACCACTTAAGAATTTAAAGGAAATGGCTTCTAAATGCCAGATCCCTATTAGAGAGCCTCATATCTGGGAGCATTTTAAATGTTTTTATTGACTTCAGAGAGAGAAGAGAGAGAGAGGAGAGAGAGAGAGAGAGATGGGCTGCCTTTCGTGTGTGCCCTGACCAGGAACAAGCCTGAGACCCTTTGGTGCACAGGCTGAGCCATGCCAGCCAAATGTGAGTCTGTGTGTCTGTTTCTATATTAAGTAATGTGTTGCCATCAACTTCGTTCTTCTTTCTAAGGTTGCTGTGGCTATTTGGAGTCTTCTGTGGTTCTGTTTAAATATTTGGATTACGTGTCTCGTTTTGTGGAAAATGCCCTTCATGTTTTTGATAGGGTTTGCATTGAATTTATAGATTACTCTGAATAATTTGGACATTTTAATGATATTCTTTCTATCCATGAGCACAGTATATGCTTCCATTTATTTGTGCCTTTCTTCTATTTCTTTCTTTCGTATCTCATAATTTTCCAAGTACAGGCTTTTTGCACCGTGTGTTACATTTATTTTTAGGTATTTTATGTGTTTTGTTTTTTTATGCAGTTGTACATGGGGTTGTTTTTCTTAGTTTCTCTTTCTGATAATTCATTATTGGTGTATAAAAATGCAACCAATTACTGACTATTAACTTTGTATCCTGCTACTTTACTGATTTATTTATGAGTTCTAGTAGTTTTTTGGTAGAATCTTTAGAATTCTCTACAGATAGCATCATCTGCAAATGATGCGTTTTACTTCCTCTCCAGTTTGGAATCCTTTTATTTCTTCGTGCCCAATGGCTGCGGCCAGGACTCCCAGGACTATCTTGAGTAGGAGTGACAGTAGACATCCCTGTCTTGCTCCTGATGTTGAGGAAAACAGTTTTTTCCCCACTGAGTATGACTTTAGCTCTGAGTTTGTCACACACTGTGTGATTTTCATTATATTGAGGTATGTCCCTTCTATTTCTATTTTGCTGCGAGTTTTTTATTATAAATGGGCGCTAAATTTTATCAAGTGCTTTATCTACATCTATTGATCATATGATTTTTAGCCTTCGTTTTGTTTACGTGGTGTATCACATTCATTGACTTGCAGATATTAAACCAACTTTGCATCCCAAGAAAAGAATCCCACTTGATCGTGGTGTATGATCTTTTTAACGTATGGCTGATATTTTGTTGAAGACTTTTGCGTCTATGTTCATCAGGGAGATTAGCCTACAATTTTCTTTCTTTGTAATGTCTTTCTCTGGTTTTGGGATCGGGTTAATGCTGGCCTCTTAAAATGAGCTTCAGAGTCTTTCCTCCTCTTAAAATTTTTGGAATAGTGTGAGAAGGACCCGTGTTAATTCTTCTTTGAATGTTTGATAAGAAGCCGTCTGGTCTAGGAGTTTGGTCTGTCTGTGACTAGTTGCCCACCGCGGCGGCAGAGTTGGTTAGCTGTGACAGAGGCTGACAGCACCCAGAGCCAGTATTTACCATCTGGGTCTTCACAGACAAAGTTCACCAGCCCTGGCTGGAGGGTCGGCGCTACTTAGAGGGAGAGCAGTTCTTAGGGTTAGTCTGTAGCGGAAGAGTCTTAACTGTTTCCACTGACAACAGTTGAGAGGCTTAGCTATTACTCTGTGGCTACTGTGATATTTCTTTCATGTATTTCATTCAAGAAATAAATTCAGCAAACACTTCTTGGAAGTATCTGTGTGTCTCTAGAAAAGTTAAAAATTTTTTTCAGAAAAGTTGTTTTCATAGCTATAATTGGATCAAACAATGAATGCTGAGTCAACAACAAAAGACCCAAATCAATCCCTTTAAATAAAAAAAGCTACATATTTATTACAAATCTAGAAGTACCAGAATGTCCCTCGTACAGAACAAATCAGCAATCCCATTTTGATTTTCTTCCAAACATTGAAAACCTTGATTATTGACACACTGGAATTGGCATACTTTTTTCCCCCCCATGCAGTTAACAGACTGGACATAGAGAACAGAGCTCAGGAATCAGTTATAAATATTAAACCGTATTTGACATTCATAGTAAAAAGGGTTATAAAGTGCTGAAGTCACGTAAGTCTGAAACACCGTCACAAGCTGTGTCCTTCTCAAGCAGGGACCGGTCTGCTACATCCACCTTGTTTCCCGTGTCTTTTTCTGACAAACACTGTCATTTCCCGTCCACCTCCCCCCAGAGACTGACAGATTGCCCTGTGCCCATGGCTGACAGAATTCTGTACAGCACGTAGCAGGTGGCGCTGGACGGTGCCACTTCCATTTCAGTGCAGAGAAATATTCAAGCTTTGTGAACCTGTGACCAAACTAGGCTTGTGGTATTTTTTCCCCTGAGTTGTCGAAAATCAACAGTGAAGATGAATGCGGATGGAGCAGCGACACGGCCCATCACCTGCAGAGTAAGACTCAGTACGTAGGAGCAAGTAACCCACCCGTTATCCTCCATCGACCTTCTTTCCCGCAAATGGCTACAAAGAGAAATACTACACATGTAGTGTAACCGCTGAAAACAAAACAAAATAACAATGATCAATTACCCTGAATACTCTGGCAAATTGGAGCAGTCAGAGTTTCGATAAGACGGAAATTGCCCCTGGTGACTCGCGATAGTCGAGTTAAGGTCCCTGCCGCCCCGAGTAGCACACAGGCGTGCCTCAGCAGTCGATGGTTTTCTTTTTAAATCAGAAACGCCTCAGCCATTCGGCGAAATAGAATTCTGATCCAGAGAGCATCCTCAAGTATTGTTAGGCGAGGAAACCTTATTCTAAAAGGCTAAGGCTATTTGCCATTCGTTATTTTCCCCGACTAATAGCACAGGTTGCCATTAGGCACATGGAGGAGTCATTACCACTTGGCCTCTGGGAGTGACTTTACAAGAGTCGTGGTATTCGCATTCTTTGAGGCATTTACATTTAAAGGGTTGCCCAGGGAGGTGAAAACAATGCTGATGTCCCGGGTGATACTTCTTGTGATGACTTTAACCCTCCTAGAATAACTTAATAATAAATAGTGGTTTACATTAAAGGTACTACAATCACATATTCCTGAATAGTTAAGAGCATCAGGAAATGCATTTTGAATGCTATTCTGTATATTCTGTGTGAAATACTTCTGGTAATGTCTGGCCTTAAAAAGCCGTGGGAATCTTCGCATTCATGATTTTCTAGTTTGTGTGTGTATCAAATTTCCATTTATTAGCTAAATGTTTGCTCTTAAAGTGTACTTCATTCCCACTGAGTATGTAGGAAGTTAAGAGGTTATATGTTTTTAATATAAACCTCAGTAGTTTTCAAAGAGTGTTAAACCATTTATTTGTTCATATTTCTGAAAATGAGAAATTTTGAAAGTGATTTAGGATTTTTTTTTTTTGAATGGCTGATTTCATTTCAGTGACCTGGGCCAGATACCGCTTTACAGTAAAGCAGGCGATACATGTGGGAGCGCTTGCAGCCACCGGGCCGGTTTGCGTCGGCGTTTTAAACCTGGACTGTGAACCCCGGGGCGGTGCTTCTGCGCATCTCGGGGTCGCTCGGGGCTACAGCCAGATGTCTGTGCGGAGGCGTATTTGGTTGATTCTGTTTTGGCTTAAAGAACAAGCTAACGGGAGAGCATGAAGAAAAGGATGCTGTGGTGGTGCGCTTGGACCCATTCCCGTCAGGGTCGTTTTGAAAGCAGGCAGAATGGTTAGCTCCTCTACACCCCGGCGCCCCGCACCGCCCCCAACCAGCCAGCAGGGTGGCGGATGCCGTACCAACGCCTGTCTGTCATTCTGGCTCCGTTTTCATGGGAACTTTATGCTCGTGCTTCCCAAGGTCCATTTCCAGGAAGTCTTCAGGGGTGTCTTGTAAAGCTCGGCCCCGGTAGCTCTCGGCCTTCCCGTCGCCTGCGCTGCGGGGCCGGCACAGGCCCTTCCCGCACGGCCTGACCAGCGCCAGGCAGCCCGCAGCCACCGCCATCCCCGCCGCGCAGGAGTAGAAGGCTCTGCTGTACACCTTGCTGTGGTCCACCAGCAGCCCTGGGGGAGGAGAGCAGGCACACCGTTAGCCTCTGGCCACAAACTCTCCCCCAGCCCCCACTCCGACGCTCCTCTCTCTGCCTGCTTTGTTTTATGTTGTTTATCTAAAGGAATCTTTTCTAGACTGGAGGGAGAGGAGGGGAGGGAGGGAAGAAATAAAGCAGACAAGACAGCGTATACGTATTAGCAGCCGAGGTAGTGGTGTCGCTAAAATGTCTTCATGGGCTGCCAGACTGGCCCGGCTCAGTGGCTGAGCATCGACCTGTGAACCAGGAGGTCTCGGTTCGATTCCCGGTCAGGACACATGCCTGGGTTGCGGGCTGGATCCCCAGCAGGGGCTGTGCAGGAGGCAGCCAGTCAATCAGTGATTCTCTCTCATCATTGATGTTTCTATATCTCTCACCTGCTCCCGTCTTCTCTGAAATCAATAAAAACATATATTTCTAAAATGTCTTCATGGGCTAGTCTGTCCTAAAACATGGGGCTGTTGGATGCATGCTTCTTTGCAAAGGGAATTGTCTTAGGGGAGGAAAGAGCTCTATTATTTTCACTTGGCTCATGTCAGGTCTGTTCACGTGGGGTAAGATTTCCAGTCCCAACAACGTTAAGCTCCTACTTCAGGTCTAAGGTATGAAACACACCCGTGTCCTTCCCACAAGGAAGCGTGGGTTAGTGGTCAGGGGCAGAATAGAGTGCCGCTCTGTGCTTGATTCCCAACGCCTCTCCCAAGAAGGGAAGGTGGCTCACAGAAGTCCCTCTGTCCTGCTGTCCCACAGCCAGAGGGTATCGAGCTCAGAATCCATGGCCCCTCCAGCATTTAAACAGCACGATGGTGGCAGCCGGGGCTGCAGAGGGACTTGGTCACGGGTTTACCATTGGACCATCGGCTCACAATCTTTGACCTTCCGTTTCCTCCTGTTTAAGTCCAGAGAGCTGCTCAGGTCCTCTCTACTTCTGCCCGCTCTCTAATTCTATGGAAGTACGAGGGTCAGTAGACTTTTAAATTAGACTTGAACAGGATGTTAGCACAATTAACAAGGGAAGACTAAACATTGTAGATTATATAATCCTTGGGACAGGGCCCACTTTATGATATAACTAAAGGCCCAGTGCATGAAATTTGTGCACAGGGCGGATCCCTCAGCCTGGCCTGTGTCCTCTCACAGTCCGGGAGCCCTTGGGGGATGTCCTCAGCTGGACATCCTTAGTGCTGCCACGGGGCCTGGAGAGGCTCCTGCCGTGCTGCTGCGCGTGCCCGCTGTGAGCCGGGCTTCCGGTTGAACGGTGCTCCCCCTGTGGGAGCACACTGACCACCAGGGGGCAGCTCCTGCATTGAGCATTTGCCCCCTGGTGGTCAGTGCGTGTTATAGCCGCTGGTTGTTAAGGTCGATTTGCACATTAGCCTTTTGTTATATAGGACAGTGGTTTGGCCTCTTGAGTGCGGCTCTTCCACAAAATACCACGGCCTAGGCGAGTCTCTTTTGAAGAAGTGGTGTTAGAAGTTCAAGTTTAAAAAATCTGGCTCTCAAAAGAAATTTCAATCTTTGTACTGTTGATATTGGGCTCTGTGGACTAATGAGTTTGCGGACCACTGGGCTAGGCTATGCTCTCCACTGAGAGCCTATGAAGCTGTCTCCAGTCTTCCTGAGGAATATTCCCGCCCTAAACAGTGTGTCGTGTTAAACTAGTATGATTCAGATCCAGAGAGGCGACCGCTGTTCCACCTGCCCAACTCTACACTGAGAAGAAGACGGGGAGGGGACAGCAGACAAGGCTTTGGGGTTGGCGTTGTGTCCCCGTTACCTGCCAGGGGCGGCCCCGCCAGCGCCGCTATGCTCTGAATGAAGACGTAGACTCCGGCGGCGGAGGACATCTTCTCAATGCCCACCACGTCCTCCTCCGCCAGCAGCGGGATGTGGGTGCCCGCCACGGTGCCCAGCATAACCCCAAAAAACACGCTGCAGGACATCAAGCCCCAGAACCCAGTCGCAAACGTGAAGGCAAACAGAGACACAGTCAGGAAGAGGACGAAGATGAGCTCCAGGTGGATCTTCCGGAGGGGCTGGCCGTTGAGGATGAGGCCAGCCCCCACCCTCCCAAACACTTCGGCGATGGCCATCGTGGACAGCAGAAGGGCGGCGCGGTCCTCGGCGATGCCCAGGCTGATGCCCAAGGGAATGATGTACAGGGAAGGGGCGAAGAACCCCAGCGTCGCAAAGAGGCCGAACAGCGTGTAACAGATGAAACTCTTCTCCTTCAGGACCGAGAAGTCCAGCAGCGGGCCTTTCTCGGGGCCGCGTGCGGGGCCGGGCTCCTCCGGGACCTGCTGCTCCACGTCGGCCTTCGGCTCCAGCTCCGCGGCCGGGGGGCCGGGCACGTTTCTGGGTGAGGTAGTCAGCTCCACTCCTGAGTCAATGGAGTCTATGGAGGTGCGCGTTTTCTCGTTTTCAAGCATGTATTGCACTTCTTTCGCGTTCTCCGGCCCGGTGGTCTTCGGAGACCCTGGTCCCCGGACGAGAAGGGGCCTGAGCAGGGCCCCGCAGAGGACGATGCTCAGCTGCAGCAGGCCCACCAGGAGGAGGCTGTGTCTCCAGCCCACGCTCTCCTTCAGGGCCGTGAACGCTGGGGCGGGCGGGCGGGCGGGCGGGAGGGAGAGAGAGAGAAGGTAAGGCCAGGCATCCACTCAAGGCACAGGAGACAGACCCCGAGCAGAAATCGGGATCGAGAGTTTGCTACGTTACTTATTGTGGAATGGACGGTTTCAAGCCGTGTTGCTGAATATGTGCCACATACCTTCCTATTTGTGTAAGTTCGAACTAGGATTGAAACGTTTGAATTCCTACCCAGCTGGTGTGGCTCCGCGGTTGAGCGTCGAACCAAGAGGTTACTGGTTCGAGTCCCAGTTCGGGGACATGCCTGGGTTGTGGGCTCGACTCCCATTGTGGGCGTGCAGAGGCAGCCGATCAGTGATTCTCCTCATGGCTGTTTCTCTCTCTCTCTCTCCCTTCCTCTCTGAAATCAATACAAATGTTTGAATTCCTGACATGAGGGTTAGGGAAGACAGACCCCAAACGTGTGCTGAGGAGAGAAGGGAACACCCTTCCCTTGGGCACAGAGCTACAGCATCCGGCGGCCACCCGTGGGCAGTTCAGAGTGGCGAGCAGAGCTGCGTGGCTTCCCCACCTTCATACCCAGACGGGGGGACCCACCTACCTGGTGCAAAAGCAAACATAGCAAAACATTCTCCCGTGGAAGCAGCCGCGGTGACGATCGAGCGCCTTTTGTCAAAGTACTGAGACAGGATGGTGAGGGCGGGGAGGAAGCTGAAGCAGTAGCCCAAACCTGTGCGAGGCAGAGAGCACCGTGAGCGCCACACACTGGCCAGCGTCAGAAAGATGCACCCCGAGGCCTGGGGGTTTATGCTTTAAACCGTAAATTCTGGGAGCCCACTGATCCATTCTGGAGAAGGTGCCGTAGCAGAGGATTCCCTTAGAGGTCTGGAGATGCTGCAACAGTTGTTTCGGATGCTTAGACTATGAAAACTTTTCTGTTTGTTTGTCTTTCTGCTTCTTTGGCATTTTTTTCCCAAAGGTATATAATTCAAAGTGGATATAATTTGTATTAAATATAGTTTTTTTTATATAAGACCTCCATTAGAAAATAAGCCTTGAAATGTACAGAAATATATAAAAATTTTAAAGTGTGCAAAATTAGCTATATGTGCACACATACGTAATACAATATGCCACATCTATCTGTCCTATATAGTAAAAGGCTAATATGCAAATTGTCCCCTGGACTGGCAGTTCTACTGGGAGTTCGACCAGGTGGTAGGGCCAGTCCGCCAACCACCGAGGCCCCTCCCCACTAGCTGGCCCTGCCCCCATAACACCCCTCCCCCCACCCCCAATCAGGGGCGGGGCCAGCCAGCCAACCTCCCACATTCCCCCCACCAGCCTGGCCCAATTGGCCCTATCAGGATGGGTCAGCCAGACCCCACCTGTGCACAAATTTGTGCACTGAGCCTCTAGCCTACATAATATATGTCTATTATATATATATATATCTCATCAGTGTATGGACTCCTTTTAAAGTGAAAAAAGGTTTTCTCAGACTCCTAAGCATAAGCCTCCCCCTATAGCTCACGATCCTTAGACCCTGATTTGGGAAATGCTGAATAAAGAAATTAAAATTTTTGTGAAAATGATGTCTTTGAGTGGCAAACTATAGGGGCTGAAAATAGTAGGTTCACAGTTGTGAGTACACAAAATAGAGCTTATTCTTGTATTATTATTTATTTTCCATATGAACAACTGTAAACCTACTTTTGCCCCACCCCTGTATCACTAAAGAGGTTTCCTTTCTCATTGGCAAACATTGAAAAATCTGACAAAAATTCTCAGGCATAGAGAGAATAGATTCTCAGACCCCCTGGAGTCCATACAGCCTGTTCCAAACCACTGATCTGGGACACTTTATTTTATTTTGTCATTATTTTTCATCCTCACCTGAGGATATTTTTTCTTTGATCTTTTTTAAAGAGAGTGGAAGAAAGAGGGAAAGGCAGAGAGAAACATTGATGAGAAAGGGACAGAGGACAAGAAATAACACTTTGGGGTTGAGTCCCTGCTTCCCTTCCTTGTCCTTCAAACCAAGCATCTGGAAACTTTCAAGCCCAGAGGAGCGCTTACCAGAGACGACGCCGATGGCGATGTACATGTGGTACAGCTCCTGGGCAAAGGAGGCCAGCACCATCCCGGTGCTGACCAGCACGCCTCCCGCCATCACCACCAGGCGGTGTCCGAAGCGATTGCTCAGGATGGTGGAGAGGGGGGCTGTGTGGGAAGAGCACAGTGTGACAGTGTGACTCCCAGCGTTCGCTCTAACACGGTTCCCCCCGTAAAGTCTCGGACATGGAGAGACAGTGTGCGCTGTATACACACTCTAACACGGTTCCTCCCGTAAAGTCTCGGACATGGAGAGACAGTGTGCGCTGTATACACACTCTAACACGGTTCCTCCCGTAAAGTCTCGGACATGGAGAGACAGTGTGCGCTGTATACACACTCTAACACGGTTCCTCCCGTAAAGTCTCGGACATGGAGAGACAGTGTGCGCTGTATACACACTCTAACACGGTTCCTCCCGTAAAGTCTCGGACATGGAGACAGTGTGCGCTGTATACACACTCTAACACGGTTCCTCCCGTAAAGTCTCGGACATGGAGAGACAGTGTGCGCTGTATACACTCTAACACGGTTCGTCCCGTAAAGTCTCGGACATGGAGAGACAGTGTGCGCTGTATACACACTCTAACACGGTTCCTCCCGTAAAGTCTCGGACATGGAGAGACAGTGTGCGCTGTGTACACACTCTAACACGGTTCCTCCCGTAAAGTCTCGGACATGGAGAGACTGTGCACTATATACACACTCTAACACGGTTCCTCCCGTAAAGTCTCGGACATGGAGAGACAGTGTGCGCTGTATACACACTCTAACACGGTTCCTCCCGTAAAGTCTCGGACATGGAGAGACTGTGCACTATATACACACTCTAACACGGTTCCTCCCGTAAAGTCTCGGACATGGAGAGACAGTGTGCGCTGTATACACACTCTAACACGGTTCCTCCCGTAAAGTCTCGGACATGGAGAGACAGTGTGCGCTGTATACACTCTAACACGGTTCCTCCCGTAAAGTCTCGGACATGGAGAGACAGTGTGCGCTGTATAACATAAAGACATCGACTTTGACAAGGCTCTTTCTCATACGTCTGGGACAGGGAGCGACGATGTACACTATGTATTTTGTGCAGTGGTTACGTAAACCGATTCAGGCGTTACAGTTGGCCCTCGAATAACATGAGCTTGAACTGGACGGGTCCACTGATATTCGGATTTTTAAAAATAAATACAGTTGGTCCTATATCCCGGGTTTTGCATCTGCAGATTCAAGTGACTGCAGGTGGATCAGTCTTGTCAGTCTGGTTGGGAGCCCTCGAATGTGGAGGGCTGACTGTGTGCATTCCTCTGCCCCGTTTTATGTCAGGGACTTGGGCATCTGTGGATGTGGGTATCTGTGGGTGTCCTGGAGCCAATTCCCCACAAATACCAGGGATGACTGTTAAGTTTTGGGGGGAGTCAAAACTTAAACATTTGACTGTTGAGGGGTCAGTGCTCTTAACCCCTGTATTATTCAGGGGTCACCTGTATTTTAGAATTTGGTTAAACTGGATGATATATTCTTTGAGCTCCTTAACGAGAAAGCCAGAGTGCCAGGTGAGCACGCTCAGTCTGTGCACCAAAAGGTTTCGGTTTGACTCCTGGTCAGGGCACATACCCAGGTTTCTGGCTCAATCCCCAGATGGGGTGTGAATGGGAGGCAACCAGTCGATGTTCCCCTCTCACATCAATGTTTTTCTCTCTCTCTCTCCCTCTCCCTTCTTCTCACTCTTAAATCAATAAAATATATCCTCCAGTGAGGATTTAAAACACAGACATACTTTGTTTAAAAAAAGAGAAAGCCAGAAACTCTTTTCTATATTTCTAAATGAAAGATTTTGAGTTACCTTGAACACCTATAAAATTAGATATGCATTAGATTTATGTTATTCTATAATAAAAAAGGGCTTTCTTATCATTGCTTGAATGACTTTATTTTCTATACTCTCTGCTTTGGAAAATATATTTTTACTAGAACCCGATGCACAAAGATTTGTGCAAGAATGGGCCTTCTTTCCCCTGGCTGCTGGCACTGCCTTCACTATGGCTGGAGTTCCCTTTCTGCCTTTGCTCTGGCCTGGAGCTGCCTTTCCATCTTCCCACACTGCCCAGGTGCCCTGAGCTGTTAGGGCAGTGCAGAATGCCTGCGTCCCATCCCATCTGCTCAGCACCTGTGTATGCAAATTAACCTGCCATCTTTGTTAGGTTAATTTTCATACTCACTCCTGATTGGCTGGTAGGCATCGCAAAGGTACTGTCAATTTGCATCTTTCTCTTTTATTAATGTAGGTTGATTTCAGAGAGAGGGCAGGAGAGGGAGAGAGAGAGAAACATCAATGATGACAGAGAATCACTGGTCGGCTGCCTCCTATATGCCCCCCACTGGGGATGGAGCCCACAACCTAGGCATGTGCCCTGACCGGGAATCGAACCATGATTGGCTCAATCACTGAGCCTTGCTGGCTGGGCTTGACTTTTTTTTTTTTTTTTTAGTTCCATTTAGGGTCAAATTCCAGTTTACTTCCATTTGATTCTTAGTAAAGTGATATGAAAGTATGGTGGATTCTCAGTTATGCACACCAAACAGAGGGTAGTGATGGGATAAATACTTCCAAGTGGCTGACTGATATCATTTACAAAGCTTCTATCTTTCTTCTTCAGGTAGCCACATCTTCATGTTTCCAATCTAAGCATGCTTTTGTGAGACCAGGGCCAAGAGGCCAAATACTTTTTTTAAATGCCTTTTTAAAAATATATATATATATATTTTAATGATTTTGAGAGAGAGAGAGGAAGGGAGAGGGAAAGAGAGAGAAACATTGATGTGAGAGCAGAGCACCGATTAGGAATTGAGCCTATAACTCAGGCTTGCATCCTGAGTAGAAATCAAACCAACAACCTCTATACGCACGGGGCGGCCCAGCCAATTGAGCCACACTGGCCAAATACTTTCTCTCTCTCATCCTCACCTGAGGGTTTTTTCCCCATCGACTTTCAGAGAGGCTGGAAAGGAGGGTGAGCTGGGGGGAGGAAGAAAGAGAAACATTGCTGGGAGAGAGACATATTGATTGGTTGTCTCTGCACATGCACCAGACAGGACCTGGGATTGAACCTGCAATCCAAGTCTGTGCTCTGGAGAGGGAATTGAACCCAAGACCCTTTGGTGTACAGGCCAATGCCCTAACCACTGAGCAGCACCCACGAGGGTCCAAGTAATTTGGATCTGCTGCTTTTGAAAAAAATTGCATTGCCATAGCTGCTTTGGCTAAGTGGACAGAATGTTGGCCCCGGGACCATAGGGTCCTGGGTTTGATTCTGATCAAGGGCATGTACCTCAGTTGTAGGCTCCTCCCTGGCTCGGTGCTGGTTAGGGCTCATGCAGGAGGCAACTGATCAACGTTGTATTTCTCTCACATAGGTGTTTCTCTCCGTCTCTTTCTTCCACTCTCCCTAAAAAACCAGTGGAGCCCTAGCCGGCTTGGCTCAGTGGATAGAGCATCAACCTGTATACTGAAGGGTCCCGGGTTCGATTCCTGCCAAGGGCACATGCCTGGGTTGCTGGCTCGATCCCCAGTAGGGGGTGTGCAGGAGGCAGCCAATCAATGATTCTCTGTCATCATTGATGTTTCTATCACTCTCCTTCTCCCTTCCTCTCTGAAATCAATAAAGGAATATATTTTTTAAAAGTCAAGGGAAAAAATATCCTCAGGTGAGGACTAACACACAAAAAATGAAAATAAAATAAAGCACAGGTTTCCAGATTGTGGGCTTGAACCCCCCCCAGTAGGGGGCGTGCAGAAGGCAGCCGATCAATGATTCTCTCTCATCATTGATGTTTCTATCCCTCTCCTTCCCTCTCTGAAATCAATAAAAAATATAAACAAACAAACAAAAACAATTGCATCCCCCGTGGAACGGGAGGTTACTGCTGTCCTCGCGGTAATCGACAGCATCCTAAGAATCTGCTTACAGTAGGTGTCTAATACATGTGTGTTAAACTGAAAGTCAGTCAAGGTTGACAGGCTTTTTTTTGCCCCTCCAGCTCCTCTTTCTCTGGCCATTCTCAACTTCCTGAAAACCGAGGCTAGAAAGTGCCAAGAGGTCATGGAGAAAATGCATCACCACCATAATGTGTACCATTCTGTAGTTAGGCAACTTAAAATTAATAGTGTTGAAGGTGAAAGAGGTACTCACCTGTAAATGTTAAGAAAAACACACATATTGATATTATCCATGAGATCTTGCTATTAGATTCCTCAAAACTGTCCATTAAGTCATTAAAGAAGACTCCAAATGACTTGATGACCCCATAGGTGAAGACTTCAATGAAGAAGAAAGACACAGCTACTGCCCAGCCCCACCCTCCGTCAGGCACTTGAGTATAAACATTGGCTCCGGAACAAAGCTGTGATTTCTTCTCGGTCATTCTTAATCTGAAATAAAAAGTTTTAAAAAGTCAGAACCACAATAGCACGAGGGTTGGTGATTCAAATGCTCTTTAGCAAACATAACAGATAAGAACTATTGATCACATTTCTTAGGTTGATGAATATTTAAATCATGTGGCATTAGTACAAGACTTTGGATAATAAAATATCTAATGGAACCCCCAAAGAATTTAGAGGTAAGATTTCCAAGCTATGGCAATTTGATGGGAAAAACTAACATAAAGCGTAAGGGAAGATGTGTATTAGTAGAGGCAGTATGAAGGACAGAGAATGGCCAAAAGACCAAGCCTCAGTGGTGACCTTGAACTTGAAGACAAATTAGGTAGAGTGAAGTGAGCAAAGGGAATGTTGATCAGAAATGAAACCTAGACTGATCGAGGATTAAAAGGGGTGGCACAGTAAGTGGATTCTGCACATTCTCTCAGAAACAAACGAACTACAACTAGAATACGGAAAAACTTCCTGAATTATCAACAGAAGACTCACAGGAGAACCCTGATGCCCAAGAACCAAAAGTGGAGATCGAGACTGGTCGGAGGTGCGAAAGGGCTGGCCGGGTGTCCACAGACAGCGACTGAAGTCCAGAGAGATATCTCAACTGTGGGGGATTGCCACTGAGAACTCTGGGGTCTAATCCCCAAGTTGCCCGCCCTTCCCTCTCCATTCCCGCCCCCCACCTCCCACCCCAGGAGAGAGCACCAGAACTGAGAAGGGTACCCACATAACATCTGGCTATGAAAAGCAGCAGTGTTGCTGTCTACCAGGGAGGACACTTAGAAATTCAGGCACCCTCTTAAAGGGCCAATGCATAAACTCCTTGTGCTCTGGCAGAGGGAGGACAGAGTGGACTGGAGCTATAGGAGCAGAAGCCAGGATTGGGGACTTGGGTGTTAGAGCTCAGAAGGCAGAAACCTCCAGTCTCCTATGCTGAGTCATTCCCTCACTCAGAGGAGGAAATCTTTCCCACACAGACATTTGCCTTGCTTGGTGGGGAGACAGTTGACCCACCCTATTGGAAAACATCCTGCCCAGAGGTCACTTCAGAGACTAAAATAGCAATTAGCCTCCGGGCAGAAGCAACTGTCCCACTCTTTTTAAAAAAAAAACTCACCACATCTGAGGATGATTGCCTGGGACCATTCAAGTCAGAATCCTATCAGTCTGTAGGCTGAGGTTGTCTCTGGAGACTTTGAGTCTTTGCCTGATCTAATTAGTTAGAAATAGTGTTTGACACTCCTGCATTAGAGCTTGATAGGCATAAAGGATCTACCTAATACATAGTCACAAACCCAAACAGACAGCCAAAATGAGGAGACAACAAAACAACCCCCAAATGAAAGGATAAGAGTATTATCCAGAAGGAGATAAATGAAACAGAACAGAGTTCAGAATAATGATGGTAAAGATGCTCAACAGCATGGAAAAAGACATAGTAACTATGAAAAAGGAACAGTCTGAGCTGAAGAATGACATAAATCAAATAAAGAACACATTGGAAAGAATACAGAGCAGACTAGGGAAGCTGTGAATTAGAAGACAGGGTTGAAAAAATCAATCAGAAAACCAAAAGGAAAAAAACCAAAAAATAGGAGGACAGCTGAGGGAGATGTGTGACAATGTGAAATGTAACAAATTAGAATAGTAGGTATTCTGGAAGAGGCAAAAAGGGAGAAAGAGATAGAGAATGTGTTTGAAGAAATAATGGCAGAAAACTTTCCTAACCGGGTAAAGGAGAAACTCACATAAGTTCAGGAGGCACAGAGAACCCTAAGCAAGAAGAACCCAAACAGACCCACACCAAGATTCATCATAATTAAAATGCCAAATCTTAAAGGCAGCAAGAGAAAATCAAACTGTTACCCACAAAGGCGCTCCCATAAGGCTGACACCAGATTTCTCATCAGAAACTCTATATGCCAGAAGCCAATAGTATGAAGTAATTAAGGTAAGGAAAGCAAGGATCTGAGACCAAGATCACTATATCCAGCGAGGCTGTCATTCAAAATAAACAGTCAAATAAAGAGCTTCCCAGACCAAAAAAAAAAAAAAAAGACTAAAGGAGTACATCACCACCAAACCAGCATTATAAGAAATGCTAAAGGGACTGCCATAACTAAAAGAAGACACAGAAAGAGAAATCTAGACATACAGAATTAAAATGGCAATAAATAAGTACCTATCAATAATAACCCTAAATATAAATGGATTAAGTGCTCTAACCAAAAGACCTTGGGTAGCTGAATGGATACAAAAATATGACCCAACTATATGCTGTCTACAAGAGACCCACCTCAAAGCAAAGACACACACAGAGTGAAGGGATGGGAAGAAATTTTTCCATGCAAATGGGAAAAAAAATGCTGGAGTAGCAATACAAAATAGACTTGAAAACGAAGGCCATCACAAGAGACAACAAAGGTCACTACATAACACTAAAGAGATCGACCCAACAAGAGGATATAACCCTGGAAAACATATATGCACCCAATATAGGAGCACCTAAATATATATAAAAACTTCTAGAGGACTTTAAGGGAGAGATCTACAACAATACAGTCATAGTTGGGGACTTTAACACCCCTACTGAGGTGGCATGAACATAGTGATAGAATAGTAAGAAAAAAAAAGAAAGGAAATGAAAAGAAACCAGAAAACAGGCAGAGGCAAACATGGACAAGCATCTGCCACCTTCCACGGATGAAGTGCCAGAGACACCCTGTGCGCCTGTGCTCGATGCCTCTGACCAGATCATCCAGCCATCTCTCCTTGATGCCGTTTCCCACTCGGTCAGCAACTTCATGATTATGATCGGGTTTCCACGTGGGTGCAACTGTTAAGTCCAAATGTCCAAGTTGTCTCCTGGGAGTTTGGCACGAGTAAGTTATCTAAGTTGCTCAGCACTTGGCACATTAGCAACTGAATTTCCACGCACGCCACAAACGGACTCCAGCATACAGTGACCAGCCTGGCTGGTGGGGCTCAGTGGCTGAGTGTCGAACCCTGAACCAAGAGGTCACTGTTCAGTTCTCGGTCAGGGCACATGCCTGGGTTGCAGGCTCAATCCCCAGCAGGGGTGGTGCAAGAGGCAGCTGATCAGTGATTCTCATCATTGATGTTTCTCTCTCTCTATCCCTGTCCCTAAAAATCAATGAAAACATAGAATATAGTGAGCAAAAAAGACACTGCCAACTTGTAGGAGCTGGGTAGCCACTTAACTTAACCCTAAGTTATCACCGACCTTGCAGCTTTCCACGCAGACCGCAATGAGCGTCAGACCTTACCTTACCACCGTAAGTGAGGGGAAGCACTGTGCTTAACACCGGAGGGGGGAGTTCAAGTCTTCTGCTTTGGGCAGTTGCACATGAACACTGGTTTTCAGGCTCTGCGCGTACTTTGAAACAGCGCTGCGTGGTTTGAGCCCAACTAAAAATGAGTATCTTTCATAATGAGTTCATGGTTTTAAGTTCTTAAAGCTAACCCACCTTGAGTTTAAGAAATCTCTTCAGTTACACAGTGAGTGTTCAGAGTGTATGGATCCTTTCCATGGCTGCTGTGTTAAGTACTAAGGCAAGTTTTATTGATAAATGAAGAGTAATTGAAAAAGAACAGGACACAACCTCCTCTATCCAGTAGACGTGCCAATTTCTGGTGCTAGAATCTCATATTCTGAGTTTATTCTATAAATGTTAAAAAGCAGCAAATCTGCCCTAACCGGTTTGGCTCAGTGGATAGAGCGTCGGCCTGTGGACTGAAGGGTCCCAGGTTCGATTCTGGTCAAGGACATATAACTTGGTTGCAGGCACATCCCCAGTGGTGGGTGTGCAGGAGGCATCTGATCAATGATTCTCTTTCATTGATGTTTCTAACTCTCCCTCTTCCTTCCTCTCTATAAAAAAATCAGTTATATATATATATTTATATTTATTTAAAGGCAGCAAATCTGACCCAAATTCATAGTTCACCCTATTGGACATCACTATTCCACAGTAGCCTATGACTTTGAAAGGGCTAGATGCCCACTTTTTGCCCTATTGCTCTTAAGTATTTGGTTGCATAAACAGGGCGTAAGAGGCTTTAGAAGCTTTAAGCTCCCTGCAGCAAAGGCCTGTGGTTTCCAGGGGTGTTAATGTGTCCTTCCCGAGAGCAGCTGGGAAGGTGGGAAGGGCAGTTAAACAGCTGGAGGCGTAGGCTGCGGGCCACAGGGCAGTTGTCATTACCGTTTCCCATCCTGGAAAGCCGCTGATTTAAGATGGGAGCCCTGACCGAGCCCTCCAGCAAGTGAGGATTCCAACAACAGCCCTCCCTCATGAGACGTTTCAGTCTTCTCCCAAGAGGAGGCCGCTGAGCAGGAGAGAACCTCCCCCTGCCCTCACCCCACAGTGCTCACTCTAGAACAGTGCTGGTCCCCAGGGAGGGGCGCAGGCGCGGTCTACGGTCTGCAGCGCAGGTCCTCAGCCCTCACCCCCTGCACTCCGCCCGCCTCCCAGGCCACCACTCCCTTACGGGTCTCTCACTGGTGCCTCGTGTCTGGTACGATAGAGCTTTCTGAAACGCTGCGTCAGTTCGACTTCATTTATTTTTTTCTCAGACTTTTGCGTGGCTTTCCTCATTCTGAGCTATCCAGTCCGCCCTTAGCCTGCCTTTCCTCATCCTTCAGGATTCAACCCCGACCTGTCTTTGAAGACTTATTTTTGTTCTCAAACCTGACCACCCAGCCTGTGGCCACGCCCTTTCTCCAGCCTGCGTGCCCTCGACAGCTGGCACCTTTAAGACCCGGTGCCGTCAAAATCCGTCTTCCCTGATGCTCCCTCTGACCGACTCAGCCTAAAGGGCTTCTCCACGTGACAGGCGTCATTGAATACTTTAGTGAGCCTATCTTAGCTGATGAATTTAACGTTAAGCTCATAAAAAACAACATCTGGGTTCTAGATCTCTTCATATGTCCTGCCCTCCCCCGTTCACAAGTACTTTGCATATAACTTTTATTTATTTTTCAGAAAAGTGCCTACTCTCGCCCCGCCCAAGGCTACGTCTCGGGAATACTGTAGTGAAAAGACAGAGAGGTGGTCCTACATGTTTGCTGATCACGATAAGGAACCTGCAGATTAAAATGCATGTTTACAACCTCCGTGCAGAGGTCAGCACACTCGGACAGACAGAGCGGGCCAGGGCCACACTGCTGTAGTCCTTCTAACCTAGGAGGGTGCCGTAAGATCTTAGCGTCTTAACAGGGGGCTCAGAACCAACCCGAACAGAAACATATTGGGGTAAGAAACGCACATCTCTATATATCAACGCCTAAGCGACCATTAGGGCAGATCTACCACTTGACTGGTTGACCAGTCGCTATGATGCACAATGACCTCTAGGGGGCAGATGCTCACTCAGTGCATGAGCTCTCCCCTGGCGGTCAGCGTGCTCCCACAGCAGGAGCGCCACTCAGCCAGAAGCTGGGCTCACTGCTGGTGAGTGCAGCTGCGGTGGCAGGAGCCGCTCACGACTCAGCAGCAGTGCTCCTGTGTGGGTGCTGGCAGGCAGAGTGGGCCCGGGATGAGCGGGCGCAGCATGATGCCCGGCCCCAGCTTGGGCTCCTCCCGGCCGCTGCCACTTTGGCACTGCTACCTCCCTTGGGGCCGAAACCGACAGTCTGACATCCCCCGAGGGGTCCCGGATTGCGAGAGGGTGCAGGCGAGGCTGAGGGACCCCACCCGTGCACGAATCTGTGCACCGGGCCTCAGTATTGGAATAAAATTGATGAGGGCCCAAAGAGGCAAACAGACTCTCTCTCTGGCTTAAAATGGCTGCAGGATGAAGACAGATCTTTTTAGATGACACGGACTACACTGCACTTTCTGTACAAGGATAGGTCGCCCCATCCTCAGAAGGCCCTGCGTCAGGCCAGCGTTTCAGTCCTGGCGGTGGGCATACCCTCTTTCTCTGCCTGTCGCGACCAGTGGTTTGCATGTGCACAGTCGGTGGGATAGGGATCAACCTGTAGCCCCAAAGTGGAGTTGGAATTACAGAAGGTGAAGGCCGAAAGGGAGTGTGGACTCATCTTGTCCATCTGCTCCTTGCACAAGGCAGCTCATTTGGCAAAACGGGAAAACTAAGCCCCAGGGAGATGAAGGGACTTGACCCAAATGGTCCAGAATCAGATCTCCTGCCTCCTGGGCGCCGTGGGATCAGCCCCCGGGAGAGCATTTTAAGGGGCGGGGGGGGGGGGGGGGGGTTGTTTTATATAGACATTGTAAGGAAACGTGTATCTTCTTAAAAAGAAAAAAAAGGCTCCCCTGCCGTTTGTGGATAGAGAGAGGTCTGTGTCCTGATTCGCCAGGTCCCCGTGTGCACTTACAAAAGCCACTCCACCTCTGGGCCTGCGCGCCTCATGTGTCAAGTCTGGAGTCAGAGGTCTTTGGAGAATCTTCAAGGCTCACTGAGTTTTCCTACTCACCCGATCCCTCCGGCCAAAGCTGGGGGCCCGAGGACACCAGGGAGCTGGGAGGAAGGGCACAGGCTAGGTGGCTTTGGGAAGTGTGGGTGACACGCAGCTGGCCCTGGGTGAGCGCAGGTCAGCCGGCAGAAGGCAGCCTTTTGGCGGCTGTGCTCTCTGAGCCCCTTCAGGGCGCCCGCTTCCTCCGTTTGTCAAAGCTTGGCTTTAATTTGTGCTCCTCTCCGGAGGCTACAAGCACATGTGACTCGCACCTGCATGCCTAGGTTTTTGGAGGACAGAAACCTTGTTATCACAAGGATACCATAAAGGAAAGATGCCCCCTCCCCAGCCCCACCCCGGAACTCAGCCCTGCTTTCTGGTTTAGGACTTCCTCATTCCGAGGCATGCTAGGTCTGCAGAATTTAGCTCTGAAGATACGATCACGGTATAGATGATAACGGAAGAAGAACATATATTTTGTACAGGGCGGGCGCCTACAGGGCAGTCAGCAGCTCTTTCCAGACCAAGTGCCTGGCAGCATGTTTGGCACATAGTAGGTGCTCAGCAAAAGTTTACTGAACAAATTGTGAGTCTTGGGGAGCTCCTGAGCAGTGCACTGCTCTGTCCTCAGGAGACCGAGCCATCGGGTGAGGAAGTCCCTGCTTGCAGAATGAAGGCTTTCCCGGACCTGCCTCCTCTCCTTGCATCATTCATTCAGCAAACTCAGCCTCGACTAAGGCCCGACTTTTGAACTCCCTTACTTAGAAGCCTCTACAGATTCTTCCAGAATAGAGCAATATCTGTCCGTTTCGGTCGTATGCGAAGTTATCTGATGAGAAAGGATATTAGTTTACTGTGTGGGGACCTAACTGGTAAGGCAAGTTGAGTGACTCTGGTTTTGGGTGAATCGTTTGCTCCTGATGGCCAGTGTCATCCGCAGGTGAAGTGCAGATAAACTGGATCTCGATCTCAGATCTCCTCCTGCCCTGAAAACCTATCGTTCTGTGATTGCCTTGGGCCCTGACTCTCTCTAAGCTACCCTTTCATTTTTTCCAGCCCCTGTGGAGTGCTCGGGGCTTTTTTGAGGCCCACGGGCATTCTTTGCGAAGTTGTATCGCCTGGTCTCTCATTTTCTTGATCTCTGAAAGCAGGGGTTAGACACGGCAGCCTGAGGGTCCCTTCGACTGTAAAACTATGATTCCGAGCACACACCGGTTCCTGGCTACCGTCTTGTCTCCACCCCAATGCTCTTCCAAAGGCAGGGTAAAACACGCCGGGCAGTTTGGAGTACCTCCTACGACCACTGGGTTGTCCTAACCTTAAATAAATGAGCACTCGGCCAAGGTTTGTTCAGCGAAGCCTTGGAATTTCACTGTGATTTCATTTGTTCAGAAAAGACTTGACTTGGGGGCACGAAGAATGCAAAATATCGGATTATTATAGGCCATCAGGGTGTGAGGCTAGGGTCAGCTCAGAGTCAAGTTCAAAATGCAAGCTGTGGCTGGAAATGGTGGTGGCCGCTGGAATAAGCCAAGCCTGGGCCAAGCATCCCCAACCTCCATTCTTCTTAAAGGTGTGGCCTGGATAACAGCTTTTGACAAACTGTTTCCGTTCCCCGTGTCAAAATCATTCTGTATTTAGGTAAAGTTCATTCTCTATTTAAAAAAAAAAAAGAAGAAGAAGAAATCCCAGACCTAACCTGTAGTGCTGCCTCAGCAGTGTTGAATCACCACCGGATACAACCGATTCATCCGCTTTACAAGACCATGGTGTTGAAACCCAAGCCCCTAATTTACGTGTCCTCCTCAGGAGTTCCACTGAGGAAAAGCCCTTTCTGGGAAACCACAGAAGGAAAGCTCGGGGTTGGTGGGACTCATTAAGACGGAGGGAGCGTTTCCCCTGGCTGCACTGTTTACTTCCACGCTGTAACTCTCCACCCTGCCTCCCCTCCCCTTAGTCACCAGAAGAGGTATTTCTGTACCCACCAGGCAGGATGTACTTACTGCTGACCCCCAAAACGCCACATCATGCTGCTTGGGACATGGGGAGGTGCATTGCTTAAGAGATTTGTGCATAAGCACTTGGGTTTTTTTTGTTGTTTTTTTTTTTTTGCAAACAAATCACTCATTTTATTCTGGTTTTCAAAACAGTAATAAGATTCCTGAGAAATGTCCTTGTCCAGGACAGGAACCATCTCTTTCGAGAAAGGGCCGGCGCGGAGCGCCTAGCAGTGCAATCACAACGAGCTTCCTGCTTGACAAGTTGCAATCGCTTCTCTTCCGCAGTTGGCTCTTGGGGAGCTTTTCCTACCGCTCCCGTGTTCGCCCGTGTTCGGTGACATTTTGTATGGCACCTCACAAACTTCTACCGCCTGACTTCGGGGGTTGGTGGGAGTGTGGTGTTGGTCTTGTTTGTTTGCGCGTTGTTGTTTTTAATTTAAAAAAAGAAGAAGAAAACAAGAAGGAAATAACCCATTTCCTCTGTAAAATCAGCCTCCCTCGCTACAGAGCTGCTCAGCCTCAGGGGCGCTTTCCTGCGGTTGGCAGCCCAGGGAACCCGGGGAGTGGAGCGGAGCGGGCTTCAGCCCGCGGAGGACCTGTGCCTGCCTCCCCCAGGGAGTGAGCTTTGGGTGGGAGAGACACGGAACCCCACTTTCCCTCGCGCCGCCCTGCATGCGTGCGCGATCTAGGGAAGGTACCTCTGACATACGGCACTCGGGGCGCACAGGCAGCTTCCTTGGGAAAATCCTTGCAGAGGCTGAGCCCGGCGCCCCCAAGTGCCCCGCGGTCTGGAGCCCCTAGAGCGGGGCTGGGCGCACTCCGTGTCGGCCAAGCTTGCCTTTGGATAGATATTTTCCGGACCCAACTGTCATCAGGCCAAGACCACGCCGCTGTCCGCTGCCCACACTGGCCAGAGCGCTCCATCCCGGTGGCCCAAGTGTCGGAGAATCTTTTCCGCAATAACCTCGCCAACATGTGAAGGTGTTAAGCGCTCTCCCCCGCCTCCCACCACCCACAGGCAAAAAATAAAAATAAAGCGCCTAACACATTCAAATAAAAACCCACACCCCATAAGCAAAGTTGGAAACGTAGAAAATAATAAAAACCAACTCACCAAGTTAGAAGGGCAGAGAATAAACCCCAAAGGCTCCCACTAAGGCGCAGGCTGGGCCTCCCCTCCTTATAAGCCGCCGGGTAACACGAGAAAGGTTTAACTCCTTAGGGCGTGGGCCCGAGCCTATCGCAAGTTGGTTCAGAGGAGTGTCCCCGGGACCCGCCCGCAGCGCCCCGCCCCTGCCCCCCGCATGCTCCCGCGCCTGGGGCGCCCCGGCTCGGCACCCTCTCCCCTCCCCCCCACCCGCCGGCGCCCGGGTGGTGCGTGCGGCTGCCCAGCCCCTGTCCCCGCGTCTCTCTGCCTCTCTCTGATCCTATACCGGCTGCAGCCGGTCTCCGCCGGCCTCGGGGGCGCGCCGCCGCCGACCATGTGCTGCGAGCGCCGCGGAGGAGGGGGCCTGCCCGGAGCGCGCGCGCCGGCCCACGTGTACCCGGCCCGCCCCGAGCGCGCGCCCGCCCCGAGCCAAGCCGGGGGTCACGGAAGGTAACGGCGTCGCTGTCCCGCGCGGGCCCGCTCCCGCCGGCACCGCCGGGCTCGTGGGCGCGCCGCCCAAACCGGGCGCGGCTCGGCACGCCTGGCCCCCCTCGGACCCCGGCGCGGTGCCGCGCTGCTAGCGGGGAAAGTGGACTTGTTTGGGGACGCCCGCGCCCTTTCCGCTAGCACTTCCTGGCCCCTTTCCTTGTCGAAGCCCCTCTGCACGCCCAATCCGGCCCGTGTCCTGAGGATTTTGGGGGGAAAGGGGTGAGGGGCGCTGGGGGTGGTCCCAGGCGGAGCTAGCGGTTCCGCGGGCAGAACAGGTTCTTTCCAGTTTGAGTGTGAGCTGCACGCGCGCGCGGCACCGCGGTCCCCAAGTTCCTCCTCCAGGGCCAACTTCCCCCAATCTCGTCCACTGTGCACCCCACAGTTCCCGTTCCGGGAGGGAGGGAAGGAGTGCCGCAGTGGCCTCAGGAGCCCGGCTGCTAAGGGTGACCTGGTTTCCCCCCTTTTCTGCAGCAGCAGCGGCAGCCTCCGCGCTGAGCGAAGGGATGCGAGCGGCGGGCTGAGTCAGCATCCCCGGCCGGGGGCGCACGCGGACCGTTCTCTCCGGCCGGCGCCGCACAGGTGCACGGCTGGCTGGCCCGCGGGCGCCTGGTGCAGCCTTAGTGAGTGATACGTGCCCCTCCATCCGGAAGTGTCCGACCCCCAGGGCCCCGTGAACTCAGCAGATATGCATGGGGAACCTCAGTTAGCAGCAGTCCTGGGAACAAAGCGGTGTGGGATCCCAGGCATTTCAGAGCCCGCGGGGACACAGACTGTGCTTGCTGTGCCCGCCTCGGATGCCCAGGCCCCATTTGGCACCTGCTCCAAGGCAAAGGCTTTTTTTTCCGCGTTCCCCTGCCTACTTAGTACGGGCTGCTCTCTTCCTTGGCGTTCGGATAATGTGGTTCTGATGTCCAACTCGAGAGACCCTAGACTGCGAATGCGTGCACGTTGGGTAGCCACCAGGAGGAATGGGCGATGTGAATTTTGATTAAAACCGCTCTTTGCTCGCTGCCTGATTATCCTCATGATTTGGGGGGTAGCGTGCCCTGGGCCAAATGCCTTTCTGAGCTGTTACTGAGCTCCCGCGTGGGTTACAGGGGGCAGGTGTGCTGGCGTAGAGTGCCCTGTGAGGGCCCATGCTTCCTAGCCGGGGCCACCCACCCATCAGCTTTGCAGTCTTGTGGGAGTAACTAAACTCTTTTTTATTTATAACTAAACTTTTTATTTTTTTAAAAAATGTATTTTATTGATTTTTTTACAGAGAGGAAGGGAGAGAGATAGAGTCAGAAACATCGATGAGAGAGAAACCGATCAGCTGCCTCTTGCACACTCCCTGCTGGGGATGTGTCTGCAACCAAGGTACATACCTTTGACTGGAATCGAACCTGGGACCCTTCAGTCCACAGGGCGATGCTCTATCCACTGAGCCAAACCATCAGGGCTATAACTAAACTTTTTAGATCATCGATGTCCAGATCTGTAAAACGGGGACAATAGTGACAGCTCCCAGAATTGAAAGGTTTAATCTTTGATGCCTGTAAAGTTCAGATCAGAGTGACTGGTATATGGCTAGCCCTCGGCACCAGTTGGTTCTTACCGATTTATTATTCATGGCTTACAAGTCCAATGGCTGACTCCTCTCACCAAGGCTGCAAGCGGTCCTTTTTCGAGTTGTTTTGTGAAGAATCCACACGTGGCGATAGGTGGCACCCGACTGTGGTCACCCAAGTGAAACCCTTAGTGTGCTGACACGACTGGAAATGGAACCTTTGATATTTAGGGTGCTGCAGAGCATTGGGGTCTGACGCTTGATTCCGTATGGAACGTCCTGTTGAATGTGACGCAGCCTCCAGTTGTCTGTCTGGGCCTTGCTGTGCTGAGCCCGGAGAGCCTGTGGTGCAGCCCGGCAGTTACAGCTGGGTGAGTCCAAGCAGGTCATGAGGTCTCGGCACTCCAGCTTCTGGAGTTCAGGTTGGCCGCCGCCGGCCCTAGCCAGTGTGGGGCGGGGGAGAGAGCCCCGGCCTACTGACCGAGGGGTCCCGAGTTGCTTCCGGTCGAGGGCATGTGCCCGGTTTGCAGGCTTGATCCCCGGCCGCGGTCGGGGCCTCCTGCAGGCGGCAACCGGCGATTCCCTGTGTCTCTTCCTCCCTTCCACTCTCTAAACATCAACGAAAAAATACCCTCGGGTAAAGATGAGCAGCAGCAAAGCGTTATCGGAAAGATGGCGCCAGAGGTGAAGGAGTGACTGGATAGTCACTTCTGAGCATTTGACCGAGTGGAACAAGTGGCTGTTGGGACAGAACTGTACTAATATAACAAAACTACTAATAATGCATTCTCGCCATTATTGTTATTCACCTCATAATTAGTCTTCACAGATTTGCTTAGTTCCCAGCATTTTGTTAAGTGCCTTCCATGTGACCCAGTTTGAACCCCAATCATCAAGCTTAGGCAGCTGACACTGGTCCTCATTTTCTTTTTCAATGTATGTTTATTGATTTCAGAGAGGAAGGGGGACGGAGAGAGAGAGAAATATCAATAATGAGAGAGAATCATTGATCGACTGCCTTCTGTACCCCCCACACTGGGCACTGAGCCCACAGCCCGGGCATGTGCCCTTGGCTGGAATCTTACCTGGGTCGCTTCAGTCCATGGGCCAGTGCTCTAAACACTGAGCCAAACCAGCTAGGTCTCACCCCCATTTTCTAGATGAGAGCTGTTGGGGCACCGAGCAGTGGAGGGATTTGCCCTGGGTTTCTCAACACTGTCAGGTGCCCACTGGCCCGCTTTGCAGCCCGAGTTCAGCTGGAGAGCGCACGTGCCGCCTGTGTTTGGGTCACCGCGAGTTGGCTGAAACACCCAGCCTTGCCAGCCACAAACCAGTGACTTGTGCCCGCGCCTGGCTGCCTTCCCCTTGTTCCCTCAATCCTGGTGAGACCAAGCGTGCAAACCCCTGCTTATTTCACTCCTCCAGGGAAAGCACCACGTTGCCATGGTGAACACCTCCCCAAACAAAACCACCTCTGTTCAGTTCTAAATCTGAACAAAAGAACCTTTGGAGTCTGGAGTGGGGAACCAGAAAAACCACGAAATTAAGTGAGGGTCCATCTCCCCTCTTAGGGCTTCTGTGGTGTTTGTGGCAACCGAGTGGCAGCAGAGCCCCTTGGCCCTTCACTGACAGTGGGCAGGGCTGCAACGACGCCCTTAAAAGTCCCTCAGCATCTTCTCTGGAAACCAACCGGCTGTGAGAACCATCCCCACTGCTCTCTTTTCTAGTCTTCTTGTTTCGGGTCATTTGCATGAAAACAGGTTCCATTATGCAAAGTTGGCCTGCCTGTTCTCTGTCAACATTTGTAGAACTTCTAGTCTTCAGGTTGGGCTGCCAAGCAGATATGACCCTGGCTTGCAAATAAGCTCCCTGCATTTACCAGCCCGTGAGAACTAAAGCAAGGGCTAAGCAGATTGAAAGGAATCTTGCCTGCAGTTCAGAGCCGGGAGCAAGCCTGCTTTTGCCGGCGAGTTTTCAGAGCAGCCGGTGAAGAGGGGGAGCATTTGAGGGGACCTTCTGCAGGAGTCCTTGACTGCCCAGAACATCATCTGTTTCCTAAACTTGGTTTTCTGAGAACCTGAGAACCCGCTGGGGCTCAGGCCCGCTGCTCCCACCGTGCCCTCCCCTGCTTACCCAGAGCCAGGAACACCCTGGCCAGTGGTCGGCAAACTGCTGCTTGTGGGCCACATGTGGCTCGAGAGCCGTGGTTTGCCGCTCTGTTGACTCATGAGTTTGCCGACCATTGACCTAGGCTCTCGATTCCAATAATTACAGGCTGTTGTTGTTCCTTGTGATTAAGCCCCTATCCCATTGGTTGGCAAACTCATGAGTCAACAGAGCGGCAAACCGCGGCTCTCGGCTCTCGAACTGCATGTGGCTCAAGAGCAGTTTGCCAACCACTGCACTAGGGTGACCTGCCCCTCCCGTAAAGGTCTGAAATAGTATGTCAGGGAAACTTCTTCAAGTTAGTATGTACCAGCCCCCTCCCCTAGTCCATCTTGTTAAAGATGCATTTCCAGTAAGATTATCTTATGCTTAGTAATTGTCCAGATTTATAATATATGTTTTAGTATAAATCATTACAGTCATAATTGATACGAACTCAATTCAGAAGGAATTTTTAAAAATACTTGGAGTTAAGTGTAAAATATTAAATCTCAACTTATCCACACTCTAGTTCAGAGAAATGGGATAAGGTAATGAAATACCTTTGAACATAAAAGTGGGTTGTGTTGAGATAGGATGGATATACAGTTTTGAAAAAAGAAAACTGATAACAATTTTCAAACTAATGGGAAATGGTTTCCTGTAATTTCTAAAGGAATGACGGTGGTTTCCAAATCCCCGTGGTGTTGATACATATGAAAGAGTAGTTTAAGACTTTTATTCTACAAATAATGTTTACAAACACAATCGAAACGATAGATTTTGCAGTTATTTAAAGTTAGGATGAAACATTGAAGGCAACTTAAAACTGTGTGAGGGTGGTCTGGACTGAATGAGCCTGCCTCTCATCTCCAAATTCCTAAGGGGAAGCCCCAATCCGAAATTGGATAGTATTTGTAAAGGAGGCCTTTGGGAGGAATGAGGGCTGGAGGAGGTCATGAGGGTGGGGCCCTCATGCTCGGATTAGTGCCCTCATTCGGAGAGGAAGAGAGAAATACCGCTCTCTGAGAACACACGCTGAGGAGAGGCCACGCGGGGCAGCCGTCTGTGCCAGGAAAAGAGCCCTCACCAGAACCTAACTGGACCGGCACCCTGTCCTCACACTCCCGGCCTCAGAACTGAAGAAGTCAGTCTGTTGTTTAAGCCATCCGGCCTGCGGTGTTTTGTTGTGGCGGCCCGAGCTGACCAATCCAGAGGGCGTTTGTTGGGTTTCCACCTCCTTTTAGAGGAGACGTAAGCAGGAACACTCTGCAGGCCACCGAGCACAGTCTGTGTTGATATGAGGACATGTTAATATGAAGGCTCCCTGCCTTCGTGGGTAAGATCTTCCCAGGGAGATGAAATGAACCGAAAAGTTACCAGAGTGAACTGTGGGAGGCCAGGAAGGGGGGTGTGTAATTTGTGATGTGAGATGCTCACGAGGACAGGCCCTGGAGCCTGACCTTGAATCCAAGTTCTGCCCTCACTAGCCATTCATCTCTGCTCACCCCTGATCGGGAGACAGTACCTGCTGCATGGGGTGGGGGCGTGGGGAGGTGGGGCTAAACCCTGAGTGGCTGGCTACCGGAGTTAGCGTGTGTAAGAGGTTTAGCAGCTTAGCCTTGTGCTTGGATCAGATGAGGCTCTGAACCGTCCGCGGGGAGGTTGAGGAGGTTGGCGATCAGTGAGGCCTGGAAAGGCTGGAAAGACTTTGCAAGGACTGGCCAGTGAGGGGTGAACTTCGTGAGAGGAAGGCAGGAGGTAAGAGAGGGTGTGCTGGATTTGGGGGCCCTCCCCGCCCATGGCAGGAGGGGAGGTGACCATCTGACTTCTGTTACACCTGGTTACCATTCCGGCCCGTGTTGATCCATCGCTGGGTGCGCCTTGTTCGCTCTGGAGTGTTTTATTTGATGTCAACACTGATATTTGTTCCCAGATTTCTCACTATCCCGTTTCCTGCTCTCACTGCGTAAAGAGGAAAAAAGAACATTGCCTTGAGGGAGGCTCCTGTAACCCAGCCAGACCTGCTGCGGGAGCCCTCAAAGTAACACAACGAAAATCAACCGAGTTCATAAACGTCAGTCAGAACCAGGTGGTTTCAGTGGCGCGGCTTTGAGGAGAAACCGATGCCATCGTCAGCGTTCTCGGCGCAGCAGTGGGCCACGAAACCTAGCCGGAAAGTCCGGGAAGGGCCGCGTGGGCCGCCGGGTTGGCTCCCGCTGCAGCCGGCGGCCTTTGGATCAGCTTCGGGGTGGCACCCCCGTCGTGTTGCTCGAGGCCCCAGGAATAAACACCTGCTCTCGGCCGGTTTCTGGCCGAAAGGGAGACGCTGGCCGTCACCGTCTTCTCTCAACACACCCAGCCTGCTGGTGCCCGGAACGGCACCCGGGGTGAGGTGTCCCGTGCACCCCGTTGGGACAGTACGTGTGCGCATTCCAGATGAGGAGGGGTGACAGCGAAGTTGGAAGGGTGCTCCAGGACTGTGTTTGGAGAGGAGGCAAGGAGGCACCCGGCCCTGCCAGTGTTGGTGGAGACTTGTGGACTCCTTCCACGAGTCTGGATGCCTCGGAAGGTGTATGGCCCGGCCAGCGGTGCTGCTCAGGGGTTGAATGTAGACCTACGAACCAGGAGGTCATGGTTCGAGTCCCGGTCGGGACACGGGCCTGGGTTGCTGGCTCAATCCCGTGTGGGGCGTGCAGGAGGCAGCCGATCTATGATTCCCATCATTGATGTTTTTTATCTCTTTCTTCCTTTCCCTTCCCCTCTGAAATCAGTTTAAAATGCTTCTTTAAAAAGGGTGTATGGCTGAGACCGGTTTGGCTCAGTGGATAGAGCGTCGGACTGCGGACTGAAGGGTCCCAGGTTCGATTCCGGCAGGGGCATGTACTTTGGCTGCGGGCACATCCCCGGTGGGGGGTGTGCAAGAGGCAGCTGATCGATGTTTCTCTCTCTCATTGATGTTTCCAACTTTCTATCCCTCTGCCTTCCGCTCTGTAAAAAATCAATAAAATATATTAAAAAAAAAAAAAAAGGGTGTATGGCAGGGCTGGGTACAGGAAGCACTCATCCTTCCGTCCCATGCCCACTGCTCCTCTCTCCGGGCAGCGACTGCTCAGCGCAGCCCAGTCGGGAGCTGGCCAAAGGGACACAGTCACCTCCCAGGCCACGAAACCACACCCAGAGGATGTGGCCCCGCCTCTCAGAGTGTTGACTGTGTAGGAGGGAAGACAGGACACGTGTGCGACACTTACCCCAAAACATCATTTCAGCAAGTGCACTTCTGCAAGTGAGAATCGCAGACGAAGGGGAGCCTAGCAAGGCCATCCGAGGTTTGGGAAGTGGTGAGAGGAAGCTGGGCTTTCAGGTTGGGGTGGAGCCGGCTTGGCCCTCATTCTTCCTGGTAGATGCACAGCAGGACCTTGGCTTTCGATATAATTGGCTCCTGAAGGCTGTTCGAGAAGCAATTTTGTTCAAAAACCGAATCACCTTTTTCTCCATTAGAAATATTGTAAGCTGGATTAATCCGTACAAGACCCTCAAATGCTTCCCTGCTGTAGCCTGTCTTATACACAGCACATGTCTAATGTACAGTTTATAAATAAAGGCTTCTTACATTTATCAAACCACCCCCCACTGGCCATAATGGATTTTTAATATCCCACTGCCTCCGAAATGCTGTCACTGGGTAACTGCTTATCATTGATCCAATCAACAACAGTTTTCCTACCTCTTCAGTCACCTGTGGTTGTTGTTTCTTTCCCACCCTTAGCAACTCGATGACTTCTTTATGTTTTAAAATTGTGCCAACCTGTCTGTCAGCTTGGGCCACCACAATAAAATACCGTAGATGGGCTTAAACCACAGACCTCTACTTCTCTCAGTTCTGGAGGCTGTGAAGTCTAAGGTCAAGGTCTTGGCTGATTAGAATCCTGGTGAGGGCTCTCTTCCTGGTTTTCAGACAGCCGCCTTCTCACTGTGTCCTCCCGTGTTGGAGAGATAAGCTCTCGTCTATCTCTTTATATGTATAAGGGCACTAATCCCATCATGAGGACTTTGTAAGGTTGGAGGTGCAGGAAACGGAAGTGGAGACCAAGGCATGTTAAAGAGGAGATTTATTCCGCACTAACGAGCGAGATTCATTACGGAGGAGGGTAGACAAACCAGGTTAGAGGAGAAGGAAGAGAACAAGGACCCAGCCCAGCTGGCTCGCAGAGGGAGCAGCAGCGTGTGTAGCAGTGAACACACCTTTTGAGGGGAGGAACAGGAAGGGGTGGGCCCCAGGGCACTCGGCAAAGCTGATTGGTGGTTGAATGTCTGGGGATGTCCGTGTGCAGATGCAGGTCACGTCATACTCCGCCCACCAGGTGGGGGAAGGGCGGATCTCTCAGACCTCACCCTCAGACCTCATCCAACCCTGATTTAGCTCCCAGAGGCCCCATCTCACACCCCATTACTCTGGGGGTTAGGAATTAACTTACAAATTTGGGGAGGCACACAAACATTCAGTCCATGTCAGAATCAACCTATTTCATTGCAAAGGTGAAGCGGATCGGGAAAGGATAAATCTGCAAAAACAGAGAAGATCCCATGTAGCATTTAAGTTCCCTGTTCTCCTGAGAAATGAAACTTTGCCATATGAACCACTATCGGTGTTAATAAGACGTGGGGAGAGGTAAGATGTATGAGGTGGACTTGCCAAAAAAAATCAAACCTGAGTTCTAATCTTATCTCTAGATCTACAGCTCAGTCTGCAGGGAGAACAGGAGCGTGGGCAACAGTTTAAATGGCATCATGGGGTGCAATTAGCCAGGCCCAAAATTTAAGGAATTTGATAGGAGAAAAAACTGCATTTATAAGTATATTGTAGGGAAGGGAGAGCAGGAACTCATTCATGAAAAGAGAAGAGACAAAGGCGTTGAGTGGTGGATTTGGATCCTGATTAGAACAAAGCCACTGTAAAATCATCGACGAGACGAAGGAGGACATTTAAACACTGACTCGATTTTTGATGTTAAAAATTATTGTTCGGGCCGAGACCGGTTTGGCTCAGTGGATAGAGCGTCGGACTGCGGACTGAAGGGTCCCGGGTTCGATTCCGGTCAAGGGCATGTACCTTGGCTGCGGGCATATCCCCAGTAGGGGGCGTGCAAGAGGCAGCTGATCGATGTCTCTCTCTCATCGATGTTTCTGACTTTCTATCCCTCTCCCTTCTGCTCTGTAAAAAAATCAATAAAAGAAATTTAAAAAAAAATATTATTTGAAAAAAAAAAAAAAATTATTGTTCGGCCCAGCCGGCGTGGCTCAGTGGCTGAGCGTTGACCTATGAACTAGTTTGATTCCCAGTCAGAGCACATGCCCCGGTTGTGGGCTCAATCCCCAATGTAGGGGTGGGCAGGAGGCAGCCGATCCATGACACTCTCTCACCATCGATGTGTCTATATTTTTAAAAAATTATTGTTCATTTTTAAAAGGGGCTATTCATAGACTTATAGTTACATTTTAAAAGAATTCTTATCTTTTAGAGAACCATATAGACATATGAAATTATATCTGGGGGTTGTTTCAAAATAATCCAGGATATGTGGAAGAGGAAGGCAGGAGAAGTAGATGAAACAGAGAGAGCAGCCATACTGGCCACGTGTTGGCAATTGTTGGATTTAGATATTGTGTGGGTGTGCGTGAGTTTCTCAACTTCTGTATGTTTGACAACTTCCATCATGGAACTTTAATAACTCATAAGTGAGTACTGCTATGTAAAAAAAGAATTTCTTTTTAATCCTCACCTGAGGATATCTTTCCACTGATTTTGAGAGAGAGAGAAACATGGATTGAGAGGAACACTGGGATTGGCTGTCTCCTGCAGACGCACTGACCAGGGCCTGGGGCCGGGGAAGCTGCAACCTAGGTACATGCCCTTGACCGGAATCGAACCATGCACCCTTCCATCCGCAGGCCGACGCTCTATCCACGGAGCTAAACCGGCTAGGGCGTAAAAGAAATTCTTAAACATTTGGGAAATAAGCTTTCTTTCTTTTTTTAAAAAAAAAATATATTTTATTGATTTTTTACAGAGAGGAAAGGAGAGGGATAGAAAGTCAGAAACATAGATGAGAGAAACATCCATCAGCTGCCTCCTGCATACCCCCTACTGGGGGTGTGCCCCAAGCCAAGCTACATGCCCTTGACCGGAATCGAACCCGGAACCCTTCAGTCCGCAGCCCGACGCTCTATCCGCTGAGCCAAACCGGTTTTGGCTGGGAAATAAGCTTTCAAAAGTGGCTTTCAGGTAACTGACCTGGAGCCCTTCCCTCTTGTCCACTCTTCTCCTGAGTGTTCCTCTCGAGGGGCGGGGAGAGTTTTAGAGGAAGGATGCAGTCCCGAGGCCGAATACTCTTCCTGTGTTTCTGACCCGATTTCAGGGACCCAGATACCATTTCTGCAGGCCGGCGGGTTGTTGGATGCGTGGGGGGACGCCGCCTCTGCCTTCCCACATTGGCTCCTGCCACGTGGCTTCCTCCTGTGACAGTCCCGGCAGGTAATTCCTACAGAAAGGCGGACAGGACGTCCCAGGGGCTCCTCCCGCACCCCCCCCCCCTCCCGTGGAGGAGTTTCCTGGCATCCTTGGCTTCACCAACGCGATATTCCCGGCACCGGGATCTGGCTTGACGTCTTCAAGCTTAAAAAACAAACTCTCCAGCATTTGAATAAGTGAGAGGAATTGCTCTCCACGCCTGTGTGGAGACATGCGGTCAACAGCTTCCTTTGTTCCTGTCCGGAGATGAGGCAGTGTTGGGGATAGGGTGGGCAAGGTGAACACTGCGGGATGTTTGAAAGTTTCTAAGGGGGGAGCACCTCAAAGCTCTCCTCGTGGGGACAAAAGCACTTCCTCCTCTTTTCAACAGATGTGTCGGTATGACACAATGTGTGTCCATTACTGTAGCGATCACTTCACAGTGTGCGGAAGCCAAGTCACGATGCTGGACCCCTTCACCTTACACATGTGGTGTGTCAGCGATAGGCCAATAAAACCAAAGAAAATACAGAACAGGAAAAAACAAGGACTAAACATTTTTTTAAAAACAGGTTTTTATTGATTTCAGAGAGGAAAGGGGAAGGGAGAGAGAGATGGAAATATCAATGATGAGAGAGACTCATCGATCAGCTGCCTCCTACATGCCCCCTACTGGGGATTGAGCCCACAACCCGGGCATGTGCCCAGACTGGGAATCGAACTGTGACCTCCTGGTTCATAGGTCAGTGCTCAGCCACTGAGCCACACCGGCTGGGCAAAAAAGGATTTGCTTCAAATTTTTTTTTTTTTGAGCTAAGATTGGGAGGTCTCCCCAGATCTGCCCTAAGAAAGCAGTGTTGCCCTTCCCGGTTTGGCTCAGTGGATAGAGCATCAGCCTGTGGACTGAAGGGTCGTGGGTTCGATTCCGGCTAAGGGCATGTGCCACGGCTGCAGGCTCGATCTGATGATCCCCAGCCCTGGTCGGGGCTCATGTGAGAAGGAACCCATCGATTTGTCTCTCTCACATCGATGTTTCTCTGTGTCTCTCCCCTTCCCATCCACTCTCTCCAACTGACACGTTAGGGCCCGGAGCAAAGTTAGGGGCCACAAGGATATTGATTACACGTAGACATTCATCGCCTCAGTCACTGTTTGTCTGGCAACCAGGGCGAGTAGATTCCCCACTCCACTGGGTTCCCACGAGGGTGAGGCCGCACACACTTCAGCAGGAGCTCAGAAAATGCCGGGGCAGGGAGTGCCCGGGCACTTGACTCCCCTCTGGCGCTGCCTCTCACCTCGAGGACCCGGGACTGCTCACTTCTCAGCTCCCCTTCTCCCTGTCCTATTGTAGCATGTTCTCCTTTTCTTTCTTAAAAGTATATCTTTATTGATTTCAGAGAGGAAGGGAAAGGGAGAGTGAGATATCGATGAGAGAGAATCATTCATCAGCTGCCTCCTTCCCGCCTCCTACTGGGTTCAAGCCTGGAACCCATGCATGTGCCCTTGGTCACATTCGAACCCAGGACCCTTCAGTCCACAGGCCAATGCTCTATCCATTGAGCCGAACCGATGAGGGCCACGTTCTCCTACTCTGCAGAGCCGCAGCTGGTGTCGTGGATGCAGGCAGGACCTGCTGGGCTCAAACCCTCCAGCCTCCCCCGCCCCCCACTCACTGCACATGCCTTCCCCCGATTTCCTCTAACACTTGCCATTTCTCACACCTCTGGTGGCTTCTTTGCTGCCCCTGGCAGGTGCCAGCCCTTCCTGCACAGCTTCCTTCCTTGTCTTCTACAGATCCTTCTAGAAAGGTCGCCTTCTCAGTGAGGTTTTCCCTGACCTCCCTCATACACTTTGCACCTGGCCACCCCCACCCTCCTGATCCCCTTCCCGCTGTGATTGTTCTGTCCACCCCATGTGTTTACTCACTCCGTTTTCTGTCCCCACCCCCAGCCCCCAGCAGGAGAGTGCCAGGAGGGCAGCTGTGTGCACAGCGGCCCCTGACACCTGTCACGCCACACTGGATGGGTGGAAGGCAGTGGCTGGGGGAGTCACTTCAGCCACCCTGGGGCAGCCGGCGCCTTCGGCCCCCTCGTGATTCCTAGCACAGCGGGTGCCCTGACCGGGTTCTGATCTGCCAGCAAAGCAGCAGTGCCCTGTCCCGGAGGCCACACTCCCCGCGGGCCTTTGTCCTTTCTGGCCTCAGCTCATCGGAAGCGTTGTCTCTGGAAAACCAGCAGAGCTTGGAGAGATCACCTCGCCTTCTGATTATTTCAGCTGCATCAAGGCTCCCTCCTGGGCTGCTTGGCCACAGCGAGGCCCCGGGGAGCCGGTCGGGGGATGGACTCCTGCTCCGGCATCGGCACCGCCTCGCACAGAGCACATCCTCGAGCAGCTCCACCCGCTCACACCTCGCCCTCTGGACGACAGCCCCCGTGGGTCACGCCGCTTCCGTGCGTCTTTGTCAACAAGCCGGACCGGGAGGGAGGCCAGACTTCAGCAGACCCAGCAGCCCCGCTTTAGAGTGGGTCCTGGAAAAGAACGGGAGTCACTGCGAAGCTGACGGCCACTGGAGTTGGCCGGACTGCTGCGTGCGGAGCTGGGAGGCGGGCAGGGTCCTCACGGATGCTCAGCGAGGAGCCGCCAGCCGGCTCGGCTCCCACAGAGCGCAGGAGCCCAGAGCCCTTCTCCTGGAGTTCGAGTCAGGCGGTCACACAGCTTCCCGCCAGCGGGAGGGGGTGTGTGTGTGTGTGTGGAAGCTTTCTTCTCAGCCCGCAGGAGGGCATCTTGTTTGCATCCACGTTCTCTTCTGAGAAGGGGAGGGTGGCGGGTGAGAGAGTCGGGTCCAGCCAGTGTGGGTCAATGGTTGAGCATCAGCCCATGAACCAGGGTGTCGCTGGTTCAGTTCCTGGTCAGGGCACATGCCCGGTAAGGGGTGTGCCGGAGGGCAGCCGATTGGCGCTGCTCCTCATCGATGTTTCTCTCTCTCCCTCCCCCCTCCTCTCTCTGAAATCAATGAAAACGTATTAAAAAGGGGAAAAAAGAAAAAGTTGGGAAAGTAACCCCAGAGAAGGCACTGAGCTTGGTCTCAGCTTGATCTTTGACAAATAACCCTGCCAACTTTACCGAGATACAATTGACAAATAAAAATTGTATATATGTATGATGTCCAACATGACGTTTTGATTGTGAAATTATTACCATAGTGAAGCTGATGAACTCACCCATCTCCTCACGTGCTTTTTATTTATTTATTTATTTATTTTTGTGGCGAACACTTTTTTAAAAATATATATCTTATTGATTTTTTTCACAGAGAGAAGAAAGGGAGGGACAGAGAGTCAGAAACATCAATGAGAGAAAAACATTGATCAGCCGCCTCCTGCACACTCTCTACTGGGGATGTGCCCGCAGTCAAGGTACATGCCCTTGACCGGAATCGAACCTGGGACCCTTTAGCCCACAGGCCGATGCTCTACCCACTGAGCCAAACCGGTTAGGGTTGTGGTGAATACTTTTAAGAACTACTGTCTTAGCAAATTTCAAGTTCGCAATGCAGTATTATTAACTGAAGTCCAGGAGTTATTTGTCCTGCATAACTAAATGTTTGTCGTCTTTGACCAACTCTCCCCACTTCCCTAACCCCCGACCCCAGCCCCTGGCAAGCAGCCCTCCGCTCCCCGCTGTTTTAGCTTCTACACGTCGGTGCGATCGTGTGGGGCTTGTCTTTCCGTGCCGGCTTGTTTGACGCGACATGATGTTTTCTGAGTTCATCAGGTTGTTGCAGGTGACAGGCTTCCCTTCTTATGAGAGGCTGGAAGCTAGGCCATTGTTTATACAAATTCTCTAGGCAGCACATTTCCCTCATTTATTGGCCCGTCGATGGGCACGGAGGCTGTGCTCAGACGGCCGCTGTGGGGAGAAAGGCTGCAGTAAACACAAGTGCAGCTTCAGGACGCTGATTTCCTTTCCTTTGGATAAGTATCCAGATGTGGGGGTCCTGGATCCCACAGTCATTCTCTTCTTTACTGTTTCCCAAAATGTCAGATTGGATCTCCCCCCTTCTCTCCCTCCCTCCCCCCCCCCCCACTGGGATCTTAAAGTCTGTGGCTTAGAGTCCATTCTTAGAATGGCCTGTTTGCCTTTTCCTTGTAGTTTAGAGAAATAAAGGGGGGCAGGGTTAACTGTCTCCCTGGGGGCGTGGGCATGCAGGATACCAACGCAACGGAGCACCGGCTCCAGGAGCTTATTCCAGTCTGAGAATGCTAAGTATTTTCGCGATTCTCTGAAAATCCTCAAAGGAATGTTTCGTCGTGGCACAATTAAGCAAAAGCCATCCATGTTTTACCTTCATTTTAGCTTCTTTCTTAAGCGAATACGTGTTTTTTAAGTCGTCGTGTGTTGGGTTCTGGAACGGATTATCCACCAGGAATGAGGCCATGCCCGCGTTCTAAGCTCAGCGGCTTTAAGCAGGAAAGCCTCCTGTGATTGTTGCTCGTGGTCAGGAGCCAGTGGGACGGAGGCTGGGGGTCCATCAGCGGGTCCACGAGTGTTTGCGGGGCGCCCTCGTGGTGCCAGGGCTCTTTCTTCTGGAAAGGAAGACTCCTCAAGGCCCCAAGATCAACAAATACCAGTGGGATCTAATTGACTTTGAAATACTAACTCTCCTTTTGGGAAAGAGAAACATTTGCATTTCTGAACAATGGAGTCATTGACCTCCGGAGGGCAGGACTGTTTCCTTGGGCTTCCTTCTGACGGCCCAGCGGGGATCTGCCCGTCCCTCCGAGCTCACCCAGGCCTCCCAGCATTCACACATCTCCGGCCAGCCCTGTCCACTCTCGCTGGCCTGTGGGCCGGCTTTGCCCGGTGTGCATGCCTCCCCGAGGCAGGGGTCGCTTCGTGCCATATTCCAATCTGGCTGTCCGGTCATCTTCTGCAGAGGCTGGGGTCCAGCTGAGCTTTTTATCTGGTCCAGAATCCAAGTCTTTCCCTCCTGACTGGCTTCGTAAAGTTCCGGCTTTTAAGTGAACGCGGGGAGATGTGGTTTTGTTTCACGGTTCCCATTTGCAACCTGTGTGGGACGCATAACCGTCCACTCAGGTCTTTCGAACCCGAACGTGACTGATGGCGTCTGCGTTTGTCCACGGAAGCCGACTCCTCCCCAGTTGGGTCACTTTTCTTCCGGGACCTCCATCGGGACGTTCTTCTTTCCTGGGCGTCTTGCTGACGAAGGTGTGACTCGGCCCCGCAGCAGCTTGGGAGAAGTACAGACCCAGGCCACAGCCTGACCTCCTGAACCTGCATTAGTTGATTAATTTTTTAAAATATTTGTTATTGATTTCAAGAGAGGAAGGGAGAGGGAGGGAGAGATAGACACATCAATGATGAGAGAGCATCATTGCTTGGCTGCCTCCTGCACACCTCTCACTGGGGACTGAGCCTGCCACTCGGGCATGTGCCCTGACCGGGAATTGAACCATTGACCTCCTGGTTCATAGATCGATATTCAACCACTGAGCCACACCGGCTGGGCTGACCCTGCCTTTTGAACTCCCAGGTCATTTGTATGGACATCGAAGTGTGAGAAGCAGCTTGACTATATGTCTTTAGATTTGCTTATTAAAAATAACGTTGTCGAGATATAAACGGACACGACTTCGTTAAGAAATAAAAAAAATTTTTCTGCTGTTTTATTATGAAACAATTTTAAAAGATACAGCAAAATTAAGAGTCTACAATGAGCTCCCATAGCATCTCCCTTTAGATGCTACCATGAACTTATTTCTTTACATTTCCTTTTCCTCCCAGTTAATTTCTATCAAGATTTTCAAAAATATGATTTTGTTGATTTAAGAGACAGAGCAAGGGGAAGGGAGAGAAAGGTAACAACATCAATGAGAGAGCAACATCTAACAGCTGCCTCCTGCACGCCCCCTATTGGGGACCGAGCCCACAGCCCTGGCTTGTGCCCTGACCGGGAATCGAACCAGCAACCTCTTGGTGCTTAGGGTGACTGACGCTCAACCGACTGAGCCATGTTGGTCAGGCCTCTGTCGAGAATTTTGTACGGAACTGTTTGTTTGCAGCACAACCGTTAGAAAAGGTCAGATCTGGGTCAGCAGGGTCGTACCCTTTCTTCTAGATTCCTTGATGACGTCACAGTCACTGTGGGGATTTCTTGTGAATCAGAGAAGCCTGGTGGGAGGCAGTGGGGGCGCGGGGGACCATGCAGAGTGGCGTGCTGGTCCTCGCCCCCTCCAAACACTGGGCCTCGACATTCTCACGGACACAGCGAGTGGGTTGAGAGAGGTCATCTCTGATGTTGCTCCCACCCCTGTGATCATAGGCTCTTGTAAATATTATCATCAGCGCTGTTTCTCAGGTGGAGAAACTGATGAGCCGGTGAAATATTCGAATAATAAGGAAAACATGTGCTGGCATGGGAACGCCACTATTTCCTAGGCTACTGAGTGAAACACAGCTGTGCTGGCACTCTCCAGCCTGTTTTCTTGTCGACTTTTGTTCTTTCAGGAAACCTCGCAGAAACATGAAGCCCTCGGCCACCTGGAACTCAGAAACTCGCTGGGGACTGCCGGCGGCTTCTGGAATGCCCAGCTGCTCTGCAGATGTGAGACCGTGCCCTGCACTCAGCAGCGGGAACCCCAACCAGATGTGAGACTCGTGCTTCGGCTCTGACATCCCGGGGCACAGAGGGGTCACTTTCTGATCGGCCAAAGCTGCTCGCAGCCAGTCATCTTAGGGGAAAGGCACATTGGGGGGCGCAACTTTCCTGACTCTCCTGAGTGAGGATTCTAGATGCGGGCCTCTGTTCTGCAGCTCCCACCTCTGCGTAACACCACCACCACCACAGAACGTCGGGCTTCACCATTCCCATCTTTACGTGACGGTGTTGCAATCTCTTCTTAGAGACTCCCTGCATTGAGAGCGAGCAGAAGGGGACTCACAGAGACGCCTCTCGTGGTGGCCCGCCGTCATCCCATAGGACCCGAACCCTCCCCTTCCACCATGGCCTGGCTTGTTCTGAAGGTTTTATTGGTGGGGGTGAGTTTCTTGGGATGTCTTTATCCTCTCGTGGATTTTTGCTTCAGTGGGGAAACAAGAGCCCAGAAACCGAATTTCGTGATCATTTTGGCAGATGACATGGGGTGGGGTGACCTGGGAGCAAACTGGGCAGAAACAAAGGACACTGCCAACCTTGATCAGATGGCCGCCGAAGGAATGAGGTGAGTTGAGGATCCTAAGTCCTAATCTGTATATAAAGGTCTAAGTGACCGAACAACCAGTCAACCAGTTGCTATGATGTGCACTGACCACCAGGGGACAGATGCTCAATGCACAGGATCAGGTTCCCTCCTGTTTGAATCGGACCTGTGGGGATCGGGCTCCCTCCTGTCTGGATCTGGCCTGTGGGAATCGGGCTGAAACTGGCTATCTGCCATCCCCTGAAGGGTTCCAGATTGCCAGAGGGCACATGTCAGGCTGAGGGACCTCACCGGTGCATGAATCTGTGCACTGGGCCTCTAGTATATATATATAAAATACATATGTGTATATATTTCAAGTTTATTTCAGAGAGGGAGGGATAGAAGCATCAATGGTGAGAGAGAATCATATAGGCTGCCTCCTGCATGACCCCCACTGGGGATCGAGCCTGCAACCTGGGCATGTGACCTTGACCGGGATTCGAACTATGACTTTCTGGCCCATAGGTCAACGCTCAACCACTGAGCCACGCTGTCCAGGCAGTCCACTTCTTTTTGGATGTATTACTTGCCTCTTTGGGGGGAGGGGACAGCGTAAAGCATTTAAAGAGCAATTAATGGGTTCATGTTGATGTAGTTATGTGATTGATAAATGTGGTGTGAAGCTGGTATAGCTTTGTGGAGAAATCCATCCGTGATCACATTCAGAATCGGTGTGTGTTAGGAAATTGGAATACTAAGGTGAGCAAAATAAAAACCCTTGCCCTCGAGGTGCTTGTTGTCTGGACATGGAGACAGGTTCAGTGGAAACTAAGCATTAGGATCTAGTAGGTGAATCTGGAGTTCCTGGGGAGGGGTTGGAACCCAGCCTGGGGGTGTGAGGGAGAGGGTGACCTTCACAAAACCGAATGGGGGAGGCAGAGAAGGTAAGAGGACTGACTCGAGAGGTAACTACTTAGGCACACTTACCCCAGAGGGTCTGTCTGAACAGATAGTGTTCCTAAGTTTTTGTCCAAATGCCTCGCCCCTCCCCACATAGCTAGAATACAAGTATCAGCTTTCAACCCATTGGCCCTTCTTCTCAGGCTGTCCGACTGGCCGGCTCAGATCCCGTCCGTCCTGGGCTGCTCCTCCATCCTGCTCCGTGGGGCCGCTCCAGCTCGCCGTGTGGGACATGGGGCGGGGGTGGGGGACATCTCCACAGAGCTTCAGCCCCTGGCCCCCAGGGTCGGAAGCTGCCCCCTGAAATGTGCACCCTTGGGGTCCCGCCTGTGCCCTCACCTTTCCAGTCCATCCTCCTCATCTCAGTCACGGTGGCCTCTCTAGAAACATGCCTCTGCTTCTAGTCCTTCAGAGCGACCCTGTGTCCCTAAGGATGAACTCCAAGCTCCTCCCAGCAGCTTCTGAGGCCAGAGCATGCTCCCCACTGGTCTGCCCGGCCCCTCTGGCTGGCAGCTGTCCTCGCCTATGAGATTGCTAGTAGTTCCCCCTGGTGCACTTCCCACTTCCTCTGTTGAATTAGTTTCTATTCACTGTTTGGGTTCCAGTTCCCGGGGGGGTTCTCAGGAAAGCCTGCGTGAACGCCCCAGGTGAGTTCTGCCATGGCCCCTGCAGCTCTCCATGGCGATCGGCTAATCAACTGAACACCAGTGTTGGGTGCACAGCGTTCACCCCACATTCATGTCCACCTGAACCTCAGAGCCTGATCTTCTATGACAACAGGGTCTTTGCAAATGTATGTGAGGATTTTGAGGATGTCCTACAGGATTGAGGTCGGGTCCCAAATCCAGTGACTAGTGTCTGTAAGAAGGGAGGACACAGAGAGACACACGGAGGTGGGGATGTGAAGACAGAGGCGGAGATGGCGGAGATGCCCCTACAAGCCAAGAGCGCCAGGGGTTGCTGGCCGCCCTGGGGAGCTGGGAGCGAGGCTTGGATCAGAGTCTCCCTCTGAGCTTCCAGAAGGAGCCGATCTGGTAGACATGTGGATTTCAGACCTCTCCCCTCCTGAGCCGGGAGAGACTACATGTGTCATTTTAAGCCACCTCGTTTGTGGCCATTGGTTCCGGCGGCCACAGGAAGTTCATACGCCTCAGTCTGAGCTCGGCGTCAGGAAGAGAAATGCCGTGTCGATTCTTCCCCTTTATATTCTTAGCTTGTAGCACCGTGCTCGTCACATTGTAGGCCGTTCATAAATCTTTGCTCATCAGTAAATGGGCTTCAGGCATTCGTGATACCTTGAAATATCACCCCAAGAGAAAGCCACGTAGCGATTTCTTTCGGGGAAAGGAGTGGACCATACCATTTACCAGGTCGTCAAAGGAAAATAGGTTGCAAAAGCTTGGGAACTTGTGCTTTTGATGGTGAGTGGGTTGGTGGGGAAACTGATATGTGGGGGGGAGGGGGGTGCAGGGGGAGCTGGACATTCATGGGGCCGTCCCCACCTGCACGCTCTCCTCCCGAGAAAAAGGGGCTCAGGGACCAGAGGCCACAGTGCGGTGAGCTCTGCGAGTTCTCTCTCCCATGAATGGAAATACTTTCTCCATCGGAGCCTTGTGACGGGCCAGGCAGACAGCCCTCTGGCCCGAGATCCCGGGCTTCTCACTTCGGGCTCTGTGGACAGGAAGGCGGGCTTCCTGTGTGGCCGAGGATTACTCTGTCCCTGGCTGCTCCCCCTGCTGCTCAGGCCAGTGGGGAACCAGGGCTCCCAGACCAGAACTCTTATTGCCAAACAGGGTGACTTGAGAACGTATCTTTTTATTGTCTTTTTTAAAGATTAGCATGTTAGTTTCCTAGGACGGGCTCAACAAATCGCCACAGACTAGATGGCTTAAAAGCAGCACAGTTTTGTCCTCTCGCAGTTCCAGAAGTCCTATGCCGAGGTGCCAGCAGGGTTGATCCTTCTGGAAGCTCTCCGGTGTGGCCGGTCACAGGCCTCTCTTCTCGTTTCTGGGGGTGCAGGCGGCCCTTGGCCCTCCTGGTGTGTGGACATGGCACTCCTTTCTCTGCCTCCATTGTTACATGCGTTCTTCCGGTGCACAGCTGAGCTGAGCAGTGCTGGCGAACATTTGAAAGTTTAAAAAGGATAAGACAGCCCTGGCTGGTTTGGCTCAGGGGCTGGAGCATCGGACTGTGGATTGAAAGATCCCGGGTTTGATTCTGGTCAACGGCATGTACCTCGGTTGCAGGCTCCTCCCTAGCCCGGAGCCCTGATCGGGGCTCATGCAGGAAGCAACCAATCGATGTGTTTCTCTCACATCGATGTTTCTCTCTCTCTCTCCCTCTCTTTCGCCCTCCCTAAAAATCAACGGAAAAATATCCTCAGACGAGGATTAACAAGAACAAACCAACAGAAAGGATACAATCACCAGAAGAAAATAAAAAAAAAAAGTCAGAATTTAAGTGAGAACGCTCAGTAATTAACTACCACTTAAAAGGTTTCAAGCAGGTAGGAAACTGGCACGACAAGACAGGATGGAGGAATGCCGAGCTCAGGCTTCAAGGGAACAGACAAAGGCTTTCACTGGCCGCTCTCCGGCTCTGAGGGATGTGAAAGCCACCCAGGTCCTCAGGAGAGCCCAGGGAATGACCGTGCTGGTGCAGCGCTAGTTCAGTTCTTGTGGGCAGAGCACCCGGGGAGGGCATTGCTGGTTCCATGGTATGGAAAAGCAACTTATTTCCTGAACCTGCTCAGGTTCAGGAGTCACCTGCGTAAGTGTCCCGGCTGGGTGACTGCAGTCAGGCAATGGCCTCAGGATGTGCAGCCTGGGGTTTGAACACCTGAGCAGTCTTGACCCACAGGTGTCTTAGGGGAGAGAAGAAGGGTGCCCGGTGACACAGAGAAGTGGTCCCAGCCAGCAGAGCCCAGCCCCTGCCCGTTCACGTAAATTGTCCGCTGGGCTGACTCAGGCGTGAGGTGGACTCTGCGTTGCAAATACATTCCATAGGGGGATAGACTTCCACTAGAGTAACTGCGCTGGAATTCTCCCCCTTCCTGCTTCCCCTCGTCTCCGCCAACAATCTCGTTCTCCTTAAGGTCTGTGCTGTTGCTGAGACTTCTAGGCGGTGGCTGAGCTAGAAATCCAAGGGCAGTGTTCACCCCTGGGAGGTCAGAGGCTGGCAGGGGCTTAGGCTGTTTCTAAAAAGGGCCCCAGCAAGGAGTGAGCTGGGCTGTCAGTTCAGCCAAACACCCGATTGGACTTCTGTCCTCAGCATTGGCTTTCGCGGCTCTTTCTCCATCCTGTCACCTCTCAGGACTGCCTCCGCCGCTGCCGCCCTGGGGTTCGCAGGAGCCTAGAGGAAGAGGAGGACCCGGCTGGCCCTCAGAGCTGCAGGGGAGTGTAATGAGGTCTGGCAGACGCCGTGAGAGCTAGAACTTTCTGAAGGAGACCTACATCCACAGGAAGAAGGCCCTTCCCATACCATGGCATTCCCATCCAGCTCTCGCCCATCCCCACTCCCCCGTGATAATTCAGATTCAGGGCTGAGGACCTTCGTCAGGGAGACATCCTTTTGTCCTGTGACTTTTGTCGTGAACTCTGAGATGATGGTTGTTTTGGGAGGTCCCGGCCCATCTTTTCCCTGTAGGCTCTCAGCATCATGGGACAGGCAGTTGTACGTCGTTGCCATTGGATAAGAAGGTCAAGGACACATAGAAAGCACATCCTGCCTGCCTGGGGCAAGGGGAAGCCTATCGGAGTGATCCTGCGGGCTTTCACCTCGAGTCTGTCTCAGTAGATGGGACGGACAGGCACACGCTGATCTGGATGGCAGCTAATCTTAGAGAACAGGAACTGAAATAGTAACCTGCCAGGCCTTGGCGCCCGCTTGCTTCACAACTGCGAGTTCAAAATAGCTGCCTGGTGGCTCTCCTTCGTTCCGCTTCTAAGCCTCCCCACTACACTCACTCAGCGATGAACCTCTACGAAGAGGAGCAGGTCATGAGGCAAGGCCGGGAGACCCCAGCCAGCTCTGCCCTTCAAGGGTTTGCAGTCCTCTGGCCAAAAGAAGACAAGAAAGCCAGCATTTGGCAGGCAGAAGGTGATGTGCTGTCAGTGCAGGAATTGTGACATGTGACTCACCCTTCGTGACCTGAGTTTTCCTTCTCCAGGACGGAATTAGCACATCATTTACAGCTTGGTCACAGTCGAATTAAATGTCAACCTATGAACTTGGAGGTCACAGTTCGATTCCGGTCAAGGGCACGTGTGTGGGTTTCAGGCTCGATTCCCAGTAAGGGGCATGCAGGAGGCAGCCGATCAATGATTCTCTCTCATCACTGATGTTTCTCTCCCTCTCCCTTCCTCTCTGAAATCAACAACAGCAACAACAACAATAAGAATAAGAATGTCCTTGCTGGCCTTCTCACCTTCTGGTGAGAGCTACCTCATGTTGGAGATAAATCCCTGAGAGCTACCTCATGTTGGAGATAAATCCCTGAGAGCTACCTCATGTTGGAGATTATGCTATGGGATTGTAAGGGAAGAAAGGCCATTTCTCCTCAGGGAAGCCACGACATACTCAATAATTCTCATCTGTTAGGAGGCTGGGAAGTCCAAGGTCAGGTTGCTAGCATGGTCAGGTTGTGCTAAAGTGAATGCCAAGACCTTAAAGATGAGTAGGCATCAGATGAAGGGAGAGGAAAGAGTGTTGTAGGCAGAGAGAAAAGCATGAACAAAGACCCATAATGAAAGGTGCCCATTCCTAGAGGCTCCCCCAGATACTGTCCTCGGTGCTGGGAATGTATGAGTGACCCGAACAATAGGAAGCCCTGGCTCTCCCGGCACTGGCTAGCATCGTGGTGGTTGAGTATGGCGGGGACAGGGAACGTGAGGCTGATCTGGTGGGCAGGTGGGTGGTGAAGGGCATCGTGTGCATGCTCAAGTGTTTGACTTGATCCTGAAGTCAGTGGGCAGCCCTGAGCACTGAGGACACAGACCTGCATTTGAGATGAATTGTCCTAGCTTTCTAGGAGTGGTCCCCTCTGGTGGAGGGCAGGGGCCACATTGCAGGTGCCTCCAGGGTGGCTTGGCTCAAGGTTGTGGCAATGGGGACAAGTGTTGGTCTAGGAGGCACTGAGAGGCCTGTGTGTGCATCTTGCTTTCATGTACCTGGTGTGTGTCCTTCCTGGAGTGTGAATGTGCACACATCCATAAGGAGAACGCCGAGGAGAAAGGGAAAAAATGCCAGGGATCATACCAAGGTCAGCTGTCAGGAATCTTTTTTTTGAAAAGATCAAGAGCATGAGTAGGTGTATGAATAAATGGATGGATGGACAAATGAACAAAACACACGAACTTTGCTATTTGCTGCCACATTTGCTTGTAGTTAATAAAGGGCCTGCATACTGGCTATCTCAATAATCCCACTTTCCCTTCTGAAGGATGAAGGCATGGGGGCTGAGGTGAGCTGGTCTAAGTCCTATGTTAGCCGTTTTTCTGGTTCTTACTTCCCAATCCTGTCCCTCTATCCACAAAGGCCACAGAAATTTATTTTTTCAAACCTATTTCTCCCTCCAAGCCTTAAAATTGTGAATGGAGCAAAGGTAGTGTTTATTCCAGTCACATAGCAATGTAGAGAGCTGCCACAGAGGGTGGCATCATCTGTTTTAAATTCCTTATACCCGAAGGCCGGGCACGCTTGACTTTGCAACGTTATGTCTCTCCAGGGCTCTCGTGGTGGCGTTTCCAGCACTAACCTCCCCGGTTCTAATGCCCATAATTTATGCAATGGCAAGTTGCTTTGGTTTCCGTCTGGCTGTGTCTTAATTTGAGCTGATTTTCCCGTTAGCAGGCTGCTGTAATGTCTGGCTCTGTGTTTCCAGCTTTGCTTTACAATGCATTTTCAGACTTTAATTAGGACCCCTGTTGGCGAGCTGGCCTGAGCCTGCCCGGATAGATCTGGGGGAAAACAAAAGAGGCTTTCCAAAAAGCAAGACCATTTTATTCCTTATTAATTAGTCCCTGCCAAACGAAGACAGAAGCGGGTGAGGGGAAGGTGACAGGCAGGTCAGCTCAGAGGGCTGTGGGGGATGTGGTTAGGGTTTTATTTGCAAGGGTGCAGACAGGGTTCTCCAAAGGCTTGGAACTGAAGGAAGTAAGATTGCTTCTGAGAGTTGGGGTATGAACTTGATCACACGGTAGGGCAGGAACTGAGCCCTGAAGACATCAGCTTAAGCAATTACGTGGAAAGTGGTCTAACGTGTTTTTTCCGGTCAAACGACATGGGCCTCTTCCTCTTCCAGTTTTGCTTGTTCGTCCACCAGATTTTGCCAGAGCTGCTCCATCCCAGCCAGGTGCCCTCCTTGGGGCTGGAGTTACAGCTCTAGGTCCCATCCTCACAAAACCCACAGACTGGGAAGGAGCTCGAAGCTCCATCTTGCTGTAGAAATGTGCTGCAGCTGTTTCCAAGGTGATGGCGTTACCATGGCCAAGGAGAGGCTGCTCTCGGGAGAGTCACGAGAAACGGGTGAGCGGGGTCGGGGTCAGGGTCAGGGTCGCCATGTGTTTTTGGCCCTGCCTAGCTGTATTCACTTGGGCTGCTGCAATGAATATGACAGATCGGGCAACTTAAACAGTGTGCGTTTATTCCCTACAGCAAGCAAATCAAACTTGTGGCCCATGTAAACATGCCTCGTTTACATGGCCCATGTTAGCCTTTGCGTTTGACATGCTTGCTCCACAGTGTTGGAGGCTGGGAAGTCCAAGGTCAGTTTGCCAGCCTGGCTGGGTTGTGCTGATGGCCTCCTTCCTGGATGGCAGATGGCTGACCTCTCATTGTGTTCTCATGTGGAGATAGAGAGAGTGCTCTGGTCTCCTCCTCTGTCTGGGCACTAATCCCATTGTGGGGGCCCCACCCTCATGACCACCTCCCAAAGGACTGACCTCCAAAAGCCATCACTTTTTTAGGGATTTAACAGATGTATTTTGGGGGACACAAACATTCATCCTGTAGCACCAGGGGTGAAGAAGCGGCGGTCAACAGCCTCTGAGCATCCCAGACCCACTGGCAAAGTTCACTCCATTGTGGACAGAAGTCCCTTAAGCTTAGCAACTGAAGGACTTTTCTTTGATCCATGTGATGCTCTTAGTTAGTTAAATCCACACCCACCGAGGCAAACTTTGGAGTCTGGCTTCCTGTGCAGTTTGTGAGCAGGAAGAAAACATGGACCACTGACATGCTGTGTCCATCCTTGGAGGTCAGCCGAGAAATGGGTGTTTTGGTGTCTCTCTGGCTCCCATGGTTGTGTGGCATTAAGTCAGGCTTTGGAGCTGATACCACCGAGAATGAGTCTTGGAACCTCCTCGGCCTAAGGCCAGTGAGCCTGGGGGTTGGGAACAGGTATCCGCAGCCTTGAGGGAGGCTGGGGATGGGCAGGTGGAGAAGGGGTGCAGGCACCACAGGAAGGCGTGGCTCTCATAAGGGCTTTGATGTCAGATGACTGTCTCCATTCAGATGGGAAAAGGCTGCAGAAGTCAAGGTCGAGGCCCATCCTCCTGGGGGACAAAGAGAGACTGTGTGACAGACAGTGGTAGGTTTCAGAGGATAGGTAGGAATTTGGGAGGGAGGTGAGGGGAAAAGCACCCTGGGCTGAGGTACAGCAGAGCCACGGTGTTGAGCTGGAGAGTTGTGTGTGGGGCCTGAGATGCACCAGGAAGCAGAGTCCTGTTGGGATGAATGCTGGGCCTGAGCATGTGGTGTATTAGTTTCCTGCAGCTGCTGTAATAAAGGACCACAAACTGAGTGGCTTAAAACAACAGAAATTTATTCTCACAGTTCTGGAAACTAGACGATAAAAATCAAGGTGTTGGCAGTTATACTCCCTGGTTTCTTCCTGCCTCGTCCAGCTTCTAGTAGCCCCAGGCATTCCTTAGCCTGAGGCAGTATGACTCCAGTCCTTGCCTCTGTCCTCATAGGGCCACCTTCCCTCTGTGTGTCTCTGCATGTGGCATTCTCCTCACTGTCTCTCTCTCTCCTTAAAAACACACCAGTTATTTTGGGTTAAGGACTCAACCTGTAGAGAGAGCCTGGGAAGGCCCATGAGCTAATTATCGGCAGGGTCCAGTGGCGTCAGCAGAACCATGTCCCGAAAACGCACCGTGCCAGAGGCAGGTATGTTGTCAGCCTGACCTTTAGCTCAGGCGCCAGGGGGTGGGTTTCATTATCTCAGTTCAGCCAGGCGCAAGGAACGGACGCAATTATCCGGACTCAGCCAGGAGTGACAATTACAAAGAAGCCACAAGAATGAAGAATTACAGCTTGATCTTTAACCATGAGTTCACATAATTTCCTTTGACTTAAACTCTAGTAAAACTTCCTGAAATCATGCTGTGTATAATAAACATGCTGCACCAGCGCTGGGTCACTGTCTCTTCATCAGAGGACAGCTATTTCACCCAGGCCAGGCTTTCCCTACTGTCTCTGTGTCTGTCTCTTTTTTTTCCTTTTCTCACTCCCTAGCCTCCCCTATTTAGGAACTCTTTAGCTGTGCTGGGCAGTAAAGAAAAAACTTATACTCACACTACTCCACTGAAATCTCAACTAATTATCTCTGCAATGACGATCCTATATAATAAAAGGCTAATATGTAAATCACCCAAACAGCAGAATGACCGGTTGCTATGATGCGCACTGACCACCAGAGGGCAGAAGCTGAACGCAGGAGCTATCCCCTGGTGGTCAGTGCACTCCCATAGAGAGAGTGCCACTCAGCCAGAAGCCGGGCTCATGGCTGGGGAGCACAGTGGCGGTGGCAAGAGCCTCTCTTGCTTCTGTGGCAGCACTAAGGACTCCTTGGAGGATGCCCAAGCAGGCCTAAGCTGGCAGTCGGACATCCCCCTCAGGGACCTGGACTGCGAGAAGGTACAGGCTGGGCTGAAGGATGGCTCACCCCCCTCCCCATGCACGAATGTTATACGCTGGGCCTCTAGTTTCTAAATAAGTTTGCGTTCTGAGGTGGTGGGGTGAGGACTACAATATATGCTTTTGAGAGACAGTTCTACCCAGAGCATGCAGCCGTGACTCAGAAGGCCAAAGAGGTGGGGTTAGCCAGAGTGTGAGCCATGACAGTGGCCAAGCAGAAGGTAGTCACTGAAAACCTAGGGTTGGGGAATGGGCATGTCTCATCAGCATGCTGTCCTGGGTTGAGAGAGTTAGCCTGGCATCTTGGAAGGTCACCGGATTGACTTAGATGAGGACCATGTCATAGGCACCATTAGGAATGGGAGGAGCTGACTGAGGAGTTAAGGGGCAGGGCTCAGACCTCACGTCCCAATGGGAGACTTGTCAGAGAATCTGTGGTCATCTTTCTTTTTTTTAAAATATAGTTTATTGATTTTTTACAGAGAGGAAGGGAGAGGGAAAGTCAGAAACATCAATGAGAGAGAAACATCGATCAGCTGCCTCGTGCACACTCCTACTGGGGATGTGCCTGCAATCAAGATACATGCCCTTGACCGGAATCGAACCTGTGACCTTTCGGTCTGCAGGCCGATGCTCTATCCACTGAGCCTAACCGGTTTCTGCTGTGGTCATCTTTACACCACCCTGAAGATGAACGTAAAGAATTATATTTCAGTGTTATAAAGGATATGGCCAAAGCAATATGATTGTATGGGGAAGAGGGGGCCTGACTCTGTGCAGGCATGGGGGCAGAGTCCGGGAAGATGACGTAGCACTAGCTCATGAAGACAGCTGGGAGTTGTCAATCAAGATGGGGGAGAGGGGTAGGACGGAGGCCTTCCCAGTGATGGGATCAGCATGTGCAAAGGCACAGAGGTATGGGAGTAATATGTGTGTTGGGCGCACAGGGTGTGGAGGAGTGGAGAAGCAGGTGAGCCTGAGGAAGCAGAGAGAGAGAGAGACTATGCTTTTTAAAATAAGAAATTGGTGTGATCGGATTCACATTGTAGAAAGATCTTGGCGTTAATGTGGGGGCTGGGGGCTGGGGTGGCTGGAAGACCAACCTCTTAATAATCTATCGAGGCAGTGACAGAGGAGACAGACCTGGAAGCCATTTAGGAGGCAGAATCCATAGAACTTGGTGACCAGTTTGACATGAGGAGTGAGCAGGAGTGAGGGGCTATAATGTACAGCATGGTGACTGTAGCTAACAAAAGTGTATTGTATATTGGAAAGCTGCTAAGAGAGTGGATGTTAGAAGTTCTAACCACAAGGAAAAATACTTGGATATGAGGTGCTGGATGTTAACTATTGTGGGCATTTCACAATAGATACACATATCAAATCATTCTGTCACACACCTTACATGAATACAATGTTAAGTGTCGATTATATCTCAGTAAAACTGGAAAAAATAATAAAGACATTTATCCACATGGCCACAATCATGAAAATGAGCCGCGATTCCCTAACTGCATCGTATATCCAGTCAATATTGTTTCTCTAATTAGCCCTCACGTGTGTAGTCACGTTAGTTTGTCTGAACTAGGATCCAATCAAGGACCATTTGGTTATATCTCTTTAGTCTTGTTTAATGTACAGTGTCCCCCCCCCCCCAATCCAATTTCCCCTCAGATATTGGCTCTTTTTCCCAACCTGTTGTCTTATCGAAGGTCTAGAGACTGGTTTGTGCATTGATTTCCTTGTGGTGTCAAACAGCTTGTTCTTCTATCAGCTGTATTTTCTGGAACCTGGAAATTAGCGCCAAGGGACTGATGAGGTTCAAGTTAAATGTTTTTGGCAGGAATCCTTGACTCTATGAACTTCATGCTGCATCCCATTAGGAGACGCACAAGGCCAGGTTGCCCCATTGTCGGTGGCATTAAGTTTAGTTGTGTTCCTCGAAGATAGGAAAAGGGCTGTTTGTGCTTCTTCATGGTGTCTGACAGAGGGCTGGGCCTGTGGTAGTGTGTAGTGGGTAGTCAGCTCTTGTTTTTGGTGGTAGTTATGTCCTAAAAGGTCTCCGTGGACACCGAGTTATGGGGTAATTATTGGATTATGAGGAATATTGAGCCGCCCTAGCCAGCTTGGCTAAGTGGATAGAGCATTGGCCTGTGGACTGAAAGGTCCCATGTTTGATTCTGGTCAAGGTTATGTGCCCAGGTTGGGGGCTTGATATCCAGTGTGGGGCATGCACTGAACAGCCAGTCAAGGATTCTTTCTCATCATTGATGTTTCTATCTCTCTCTCCTTCCTTCCTCTCTGAAATCAACAAAAATAATTTTTTTAAAAAAAAGAATGCTGAGCCATTGCTTCTAGGGGAAATACAAGGCTAGGTTCTTATGTGCCTCTGGCCACATTTTCATCAACTGATCAGTACAGAACCTTGTTTTGTATGTGTTTCTGTTTAACATACACTTTTGATTCATTAACATTGAACTCACAGCCCACAGCACTAGAGCACACTCCTGAATGAAGCTTATAGAGCACTCGAGTCCCAGTGCACAAATTTGTGCATGGGTGGGGTCCTCAGGCGTGGCCTGTGGGGATCCCGCCCCAGCTTGCATCCCCAGGCTCACAGCCTTGGCTCGTGCCCCAGTCCCGAAGCCCTGCAGCCCTGCCTGGCACCCTCCCATGGCCTGGTGCTGCCCCCTTACCTGCTCCACTATCTTATCTGGTGCATGATTGGTTGGGGCCAGCCCCCCTCCTCACCCGACTCCCTCAGCACCTGGGAGCTGGACGGCAGTCCCACCCTCTGCAACTGCTGCTGGTCACTGTCTGCGGGGCAATTGGCAGGGCGATGTGCCCCTACTCGCACCAACCCTGGCCTGGAGCCTCCTGCTCACCTGCTCCATCATCCCTCTGCAGTCCTGCTCTCGTCAGGACCTATCGTGGCTGGCAGTGCCTCCACTGATGCCCGCAGCCAGTGCTGCATCACTGACGCCTAACACGTTCTGCACCACCCCCTGGTGGTCAGTGCATGTCATAGTGAGCAGGCGAACTCCTAGTCGAACAATTTGCACATTAGGCTTTTATTATATAGGATGTATATTTTCCGGGAAAGCATATCACAACCTTGCTGATCTTGGGACCACTGGCCAGCACTTCAGCCTTGTGCTCGAGGGCCGTTTCAAACAGTGAAATCAGCAACACGAAGAACAAAAATGCAAAAACTAGGCTACTGACCAGACTGAAAAGGAGGACGCTTACTTACAGAATGAGAGCCGACTCCAGCTGGGCCTGTGCACATTGGGTGGCTGAGATTCCCCAAAGGTCTGCCTGTGCCTCTGTGTAGCCGAGTGAGAGCCACGGAGTACTGATTTCGGGGTTACAAATATACATAAGCAATATGGGATCTTTGGATAAAGGGGATCCACTGAATATGTTGGATTGTATCCATTGGAATGACCTGTGTGACCTTGAATTAGTCACCTTGCTTCTCCGGGCTTCCTTTTCTTTCCTTGTTCTGTTGGAGGAGCTTCAGAATCCCCAGAACAGAGCGGGAGCTGGCTTTCCTCTCGGCCCAGCTGCCTGTGGTAGAGAGATCTCCATCACCTTTCGTTCCACGCAGGTTTGTGGATTTCCACGCAGCCGCCTCCACCTGCTCGCCCTCCCGGGCCGCCCTGCTCACCGGCCGGCTGGGCCTGCGCAACGGAGTCACACACAACTTCGCAGTCACCTCCGTGGGGGGCCTTCCGCTCAACGAGACCACCTTGGCCGAGGTGCTGCAGCGGGCCGGCTACGTCACTGGGATGATAGGTAACACCCCCGCAGCCCAGCCCGTCCCCCGCTGCATTCACAGTCAAACCTGGCTTCTGGATATCTCCTCTCCCCAACAGTGCGCTTCTCAGCCCAACAACCCTGTCCTTCCAACACCCATGTGATCAGTCAATCACGTGTCTCTCAGGTGACAAAGGAGAGAATGCAAGTGTATGAGTCAGCTTACCACTAAGCCTCATGTGGTTAGCATCTCAAGAAATTGTGCTGTGGATGTTTGTGTGTGTTTGCTTTCTTTGCTGCTTATTACTATTAGCTTTCCATTTTTACTCTACATTTCATTTCCGTTTTGTTGACTTTTCATTTATCTTCATGTACATTTCATGTCCTTTTTGTTTTCAGAGTGCTTACGTATAAATTAAACAGTACAGTAGACATGTACTGTGTATGAGAAAGATTAAAACAGAGGATCCTTTGGGGGTCTGGAACGGGTTAATTCAGTTACGTTATTTCTAATGGGGAAAATATGGTTCAGTTTTGGAGCAGCCTTCCCAAACGAATTAAGTCTGAGAATCGAGGTTGCACTATCCTAGGCTTGCTGCTTCCTCTTTGTGTAGCCCTAACACGCTGCTGCCTCGTGGGCTGCTATCTGCTTTTTTTCGTTGATTTCTTGCTGTCTAAGCTAGGAATGCTTTTGGCGGCAAGTAACTGTGAAGGCCTACCAGGGGGCTAAAGGGTATCTGAGCTCTTTTCCTCTCATTCTGATAAGCATAGAGGCAAGGGATTGCTTCTGTTGGCTCCGCCACTCAGAAACCATTTCTGCTCTGCTGTTCTCCTGCTTGTTGCCTCTTGGATGCCCGAGAGCGGCCTCAGGCCATTCGCCATCATGTGGCTTCAAGGAAGGAAAAGAGGGGAAGGCAGTGCTAGCCCACTTGTTCCCTTCTATCAGGAACACAATCTTTTCTGAGTCCCAGAAGTGCACTTGCACTTGATTGGCTGGAGCTGGGTCACATGGCCACTCTTGGTTGCAAGCAAGACTGGGAAATGGGGGGGGGGGGGGGGGGGGGGCGGGGTGTGTGTGAGGATTATAACCCCAGGTTCCCAAAACCACCGTTCTGGGAGCGGGATGAGGGTGGGGATCTGGGCGTGGGGCAGCAAACAGCAGCGTCTGCCACACTGCCCACCAGCTTGCTCTTCTTTCTAACTAAGCACCTCTTCCTCAGTCTTTACTTTGTGCCTGGCACTGGGCTGAGTGTTTATTTGCTCCACGTAGGGTATGGTCATGCCCTGGGTCTGGTTTGCCCCACACTGTGGGGAGGAAGCTGAGTTCCAGGCAGGCGTGGAGACTTGTTCAGCGCTGCCTGGCCCCGAGCGGGTTGGTGGGACAGGCGCATCTGGTCCAACTTGTTCTCGTGCTTTCTTCATTGCTGGCCTCTCCTCCGAGGCAGCCCAGCCGTCCCTCATCCTTCTTGGGCTGCCTGTGCTTGTTATTTGGACTCTCCAAGAGCTGGGTCCTGTGGGAATCCTGCCTCTTTCCCCCGGGCGTGAAGTAGGAGGGCCGGTGTGCTGCCAAACGGGCTGCAGCGAGGGCCCACGGCTCAGAATCTTGAACCAGTCATTTCCGGGCCCCTTGGCCTGTGAGCGATTCCCCCGGGCTCTTTACCCAGAACAGAATGAGCAGGTCAGGGAGGTCCAGCATTATCTGAGCACTTGGCTTGCATCACCAGTCTTGCCCTCCCCCCACCCACCCCGGACCTTAGGCACCGACAGAGCCAGGAGTTTGCTCGTTGGCAGCTGGGTAGGTGTCGGTGCACTTGAACCGCAGTGGAGAGGCCGTTTCTCGTTCATGCTCTGCGGGCTGTGGGCGTTGGCCAGAAAAGATGATGCAACCAGGCGAGACCCAGGCGGCTCTGAGACCGTGTGGGGCATGCACCTGCAGCCATGGCAGGGCCCCAGCCCAGGAGAGCAGAGTAGCGGGTGCAGCTGGCTTCAGGGTGGGGGCTGCTGTGGGCACTGGGCTCCCAGGAATGGTGTGTCTTCCCCTTGCACTGCGCTCTCCTGCGGAGGTGCTGAGTCACCCTTGCTCGCTTTCCGTCTCCCTCCGGGCCCCACAGAGCAGGGCTTGGCTTTGGCACTGTGTTTGCAGCCTCATCACTTTGCAGCCAAATCTGGCCTTCCAGCCAGAACCCAGTGAAGGGCAACCTGATGGAGAACCGAGAGTGTGGTCAGCTCCCCGGAGGGGCTGGGTCCCCGTGAGAGGCCTCTGAAAGTCTCTTCCTTGTTTCCCTGCAGGCAAATGGCACCTTGGGCACCACGGCCCTTATCACCCCAACTTCCGTGGTAAGAGCTCTTTGGGGGCTTTGTTACCTGGGAAACGGGAAGTAAGGACCTCTGTGTAAAAGGACTGGAATAACCTTGAAGCCATCCTGCTCCGGAGTTCACAGTATCCCTCGCGTGCATTTGGGGTGCCTGGGCTCCCCTGGATCTCACATCCTCCTTCCTGTCCCCTCTCCTTGGTTCCTGTCTGCCCCCTGGCTCCCCATCGCGAGCCCCACTCTTCTCCCTGACCAGTTCCTCAGGGGACATGGCTGATGTGAGGTCCAGACCCATCTAGTGTGGTGAGAAGTAAACATTGCCCGGTAACGTTACAAAACGCAGGCTTGCCAGCCTGTTGGGACTTGGGGGAGGAGTAGAGATATCCCATGGGAAACTTCATACGAAAGCGTGGGTTGGAGAAGGGATGGGATGAGGAAGGATCTCAGAAAAAAGCCCACATGGATATTCATGCCTCATTTTAACTCACATCCTCCCCCCTCCCCCACATCCCACTCAGTACCCTAGGCCCAGGCCCACCAGCCTTCTGAGATCTAGCTGAAATGCCAGCCCTTCCTAGAAGCACTTTGAGATTTCTGCCCCCTCCCCACGCCCAGATCTGGGGGTAGCGTCTTCCTCTAACCCAGGGGTGGGGAACATCTGGCCCGCGGGCCAGGTAAGGCTCACAAAGTCATTTATTTGGTCTGGTCCTGCCAAGGCATTAGGAGTGAATTCATGTTTCTCTTTCACATCCTCCTTTCCTCCCTTCCACTGTCTTTGAAAACGGAGGGAGAAAATGTCCTTAGGTGAGGATTAGCCACACACACATATATATATATGTCTGACCAAATACAGCAGGCTGATTTTTAGTTGGTAATTTTGTATGGCCCCCGAGTGATGTCACAAATATCCAGATGGCCCTTGGCAGACAAAAGGTTCCCCATCCCTGAGCTAATCGCTCTTATTTTGTGGATTCTCCATCTCTCAGAGCTCAATCTCTGGATATTGCGTTCCCTTCAGATGGGAAGTATTTTGAGGGCAGAACTTGTTCGTTTGTCCCTTACAGCGTCATGCAGGTAGCAGATTTTCAGCAGATACTTCCCCAAAGTGTCAGTAACTGCACGGGGATGGTGGGGGTTCAATCATTCTCTCCACTTCCTCCCACTCTGTGTTAGCTCATCACAGGCTGGGTCCCAAAGCTGGCCTTCCAGCCAGAACCCAGCGAAGCGTTTATTGCCGACTACGAAGGGATATTCATCAAATCCTCTTTTAATTACATCCTCCATAGCATGACGTCGGGGGAGGTGACGTTTTTGTCCTGCGTGTAAGAATGCAGGCTCCTGGAACCGAAGCTGAGTGGGGGTGCTAACCAGCCGCTTCTCTTCCAGGGTTTGATTACTACTTTGGGATCCCATACAGCCACGATATGGGCTGCACAGACAGCCCAGGCCTCGACCTCCCTCCTTGCCCGGCATGCCCCCGGGGCGAGAGACCGTCCAGGTAATGGGCTGTGGGGTCCAGAGCCACGGGTCCTGGGGGGTGTGGTCCATCAGGAGGAAGTCGAGACAGCAGAACAGGGCCTGGCCGATGTGGTCACCGGTCGGAGCGTCGGTCCGTGCGTGAAAGGGTCGCATTCAAGGGCATGTACCTGGGTTGCGGGTTCGTTCCCTGTCCCCCGTCGGGGTGCGTTCGGGAGGCAGCCAATCGATGTGTCTCTCTCACATCAATGTTTCTCTCTCTCTGCCCCTCCTTCCCTTCCTTCCAGTCTCTCTGAAAAGCAAGGGGGAAAGTATACTTAGGTGAGGATTAACAACAAAGGAAAACAGAAAGACAGCAAAAAAAAAAAAAAAAAAAAAAAGAGCAAGAAAACTTTTAGCAAAGGTGAGGCCAACAGCATTTCACAGAATTTCCTTATTGGAATTCGAGGGGTTCCTTGGACTGTCTAGCTCTGCTGGGCAGAGCCCGGCACGGCCACGTTCTCACAAGTGGGGTTCCCTCCTCTGCCTGCCGGCTTCGCTCCTGGGCCCCTCACCCGGCCCAGAGAGGAAGCCTCAGGGCTCCTTACAGGCTCACCCCACTCCCCACCCCGACAAATGAGCCTGCGCCTGACATTGGACTGCCACGGGCACTCATTTGCAGACGCCAGTGAACTGGGGAAGCACTCACGATGTCAGTGAGGAAAGCAGGAAACAGTCACTAATGGGGGGTCACGGCCACATCAGTGCTGATGCCTCACAGCCTATCAGGAGATACCCACAGAGTGTGCCAGCGATGGGCCGTCCACTCTGGTTGTGGGGTTAAGGGTTGTTGTTTTTTTTAATTTATTTCTCATTGTGTTTCCCAGAATTCAGTAACAAGCCCGCAATACATTAACGATCAGAAAAAGGCGATAAAGCCCTAGCCTAGTGGCCGGCAAGCTCACGGGCCAGCAGAGCCAAGTGTCAGCAGGATAACGATTGACATTTCGTTTAGAGCCAAATTTTTTAAACTTCCTCTAATGCCACTTCTTCGAAATCGACTCGCCCAGGCCGTCATATTTTGTGGAAGAGCCATACTCAAGGGGCCAAAGAGCTGCATATGGCTCTCGAGTTGCAGTTTGCCGACCACTGCCCTAGCTGGTCTGGCTCAATGGATAGATCGTCGGCCCTCGGACTGAAGGGCCCGGGGTTCGATTCTGGTCAAGGGCATGTGCCTCGGTTGCAGGCTCTGTCTCCAGCCCTGGTTTGGGCGTGTGCGGGAAGCAACCAGGTGATGTATGTCTCTCGGATTGATGTTTCTCTCTCTCTCTTTCTGCCTCTCCCCCTCCCTTTCACTCTCTGAAAATCCGTGAAAAAATATCCTGGGGTGAGGATTATCAAAAAAGAACAAGAGCCGAAGCCGGTTTGGCTCAGTGGATAGAGCATCGGCCTGCGGACTGAAAAGTCCCAGGTTCGATTCCGGTCAAGGGCGTGTACCTTGGCTGCGGGCACAACCCCAGTAGGGGGTGTGCAAGAGGCAACTGATAGATGTTTCTCTCTCATCAATGTTTGTGACTTTCTGTCCCTCTCCCTTCCTCTCTGTGAAAAATCAATAAAATATATTTTTAAAAAGAAAGAAAAGGTGATACACCTCATGCAGGTAATAAAGCACCACACACCACATGCTCTGCTTGTTCAGACTGTGCATGAGGTTGTGAGGTCACAGGTGTTTGGGGAAAGCAGTCTCGCTGGCTCCTTAACCGTACAGGAGCTTGTACAATGATGGCCGCTGATGGAGAAACTTACATCCTAGGCGCTCTGTGTGCGTCCCTGCAGTCCGCTGTGCGAGGCCCGGTTTGGGCCACACAGGGGAGGAAGCGTGCCTGTGCCGGGTCACCCTGGAGCTGTAGGAGGGGGATGGAGACTCAGGCTGGTGTCTCTGAGTCCACACTCCACCCTCAGGCCTGCGTTTCACAAGATGCTGGGGGATCATGTGCACACTGCAGCGTGAGAAGTGAGGCCATAGAGCATCTCCCTGCCCTTCTTATCTGGGGATCACAGATGGCCTGTCGTGTCATATGTCAGCAGTCCCTTTTAAACCCATGTTGAATCACATAGGGGTGGGGGAGGTAGAAGAGGGTAAAGGGCTGATAAATGGTGATGGAAGGAGACTTGAAGTAGGGTGATGAACACACAATACCATATACACAGATGCTGTATTATATCACTTTATGAACCAATATAAATTCAATAAAAATAAAACAATTAAAAATTAACAGATCAAATAGATAAAAGGACTGGCTGGTGGGGGCAGGAAGGAAGAGTATGAATGATGGAGTTGCAACAAGATCATAGAAAGCTGAAAAACTTGCCCTAGCAAGTTTGGCTCTGTGGATGGAGCTTCGGCCTGCAGACTGAAAGGTCCCAGGTTCGATTCCATTCAAGGGCATGTACCTTGGTTGTAGGCACACCCCCAATGGGAGGTTTGCAGGAGGCAGCTGATCGATGTTTCTCTTTCATCGATGTTTCTGGCTCTCTATCCCTCTCTCCCTCTCTGTAAAAAATTTAATAAAATAAAATAAAAAAGTAAGCAAGATTTTCTTTAAAAGCTGAAAAACTCAAGACAAATGTTGAGATTAGCATTGTGATGCCCAGTAGGGTGATAACCGCCCAAGTTCATGGCCAGAGTCTTCCCTCAGCCGCGCGGAGGACGCGCTTACAGGTCAGACTCATTTTGGTCTGTGAGACCAAGAGCTGAGTTTGTTTTTTCCTGGAGGGGCGATTGGTTTGACCTCCATTTTTTTTCCCCCAATGGCTAAAGTTTCTCCAAATTCTCTAAACCTGGTTTGAAATTTTACAGACGTCCCCGGACATCTGCTGTTCTGCTGTCAGATGTTGTGCCTCATGAAGTTGTCGCACCCCACAGACGAGTCATCACGTAGGGGGGACAGCGGGGGGAGCCAGGGATGGGCTTCCGATGGGCTGTGGGGCTCTGCTTGAGGAATTCAGTCTGTTTGGACCTCAGTTCCTCTCCCAGCAACATGGGAGCAATGGAGTTCCTAGCTCACACGTCTTTCTTTCAGAGGGGATGCAGGTAGGTGTAGTGGTGGTTTCCCGCTTGAGGAGACGGCCGAGGAAAAACCTCCGGGCTGCGTTAGAGCATCTCGCTCCGCCTTAGCACCTCGAAGGTCATGCAACTGACTGCTCTCCGTCTGCGGTCTGCACCAGGAGCCCCGACAGGGACTGCTACACGGACGTGGCCCTCCCTCTGTACGAGAACCTGCGCATTGTGGAGCAGCCCGTGAACCTGAGCGGCCTGGCCCGCCGGTACGCCGAGAAAGCCGCCCAGTTCATCCAGCGTGCCAGGTGAGGAGTCCTCCGGCCCGAGTGCCCCCGCCACCCCCTGCTCCCGTCCGTGCGCCCCCCGGCCTCCCTCAGCTCTACCAACCGTGGCGGGCTCCCCTGTCCGGCCACAGGGAACGCACCCCCGTCTCCCGGAAACCAGTCCTCCGTGGGCTCTCCAGGCCGGGGTTGACGTTCCTCCGGTTGCCCCCTGAGCTCCTAGGCTCCCCCGTTCCCGCGGAGGGCAGGCCCCACGGCCGGCCTCACAGCTTTCGCAGGCAGGGCTGGCAGCCGGCTGGGTCTAGGAATGGTTTACTGTTTGCTTCGAAGAAAGTGTGATACTGGTTGGTGCTGTTTTTTTTTTTTTTAGATATATTTTTATTGATTTCAGAGAAGAAGAGAGAGAGTGAAAAATCAGCGATGAGAGGGAATCATGGATCGGCTGCCTCCTGCACGCCCCACACTGGGGATCGAGCCCGAAACCCGGGCATGTGCCCTGACCAGGAATCAAACCGTGACCTCCTGGTTCGCAGGCTGACGCTCAGCCCCTGAGCCGGGCCACGCCGGCTGGCAAGAGCGTGATGCTGTTCGTTCACCGGCTCACGGCTCAGTTAAAGGACAGACCAATCCGTGAACACGGTACTTATCACATGAAAAAGGTGACGCGTTTGCTCATTTATTCATTGGTTGTTAAGTGAAAAGTCACACAAATCCCGTTGGCTTTTGACAGACAGACAGGGACCCTGGGGCATGCAGATCTCGTTAGGAGGTGACTTTTCAGTTCCTCCGTGATGTTCAGAATCAGCAGAAAAAGGTCCCCGGGTCTGTGCTTCTCCTGCCCACCCCGCCCCTCACCTGCCCCTGCGACCCTTGTCCCCACCAGGACTTGTTTGTCAGAACTATCAGGGTCCCCAGAGTCGGGGGGGTCTGCTCTCCTCGGCAAGGGGCCAGCCCTAGGACGTCTCTGAATGTTTGACTTGGATCCTTACTTGAAGTTAGACCCTTCCTCTAGCAGAGCCGCTGAAAGCTAATCCCGGACTTGGGTTTTTGAAAGCAGCAGGCGAAACTCTGAATGGACACAAAGGCAGAAAGCAGCTGGTGTGGGCTCCCGCGTCCCTGCTGGCCAGGCCTCTGCTCCTGCGGGCCCTGGGACAGGGCACTGAAGCTCGTGAGGGGGCGAGGGCCTGACAAGGATGAGGGTGTGGGACACGGGTATGAGGAGTAGCGAGGGATATTGGAGTCAGGGGAGGCTCAAGATTCCGGGGTGCTCACCATTTGGCTGTAGGTCCTGGAGGTGCCCAGGCCCCGTCTTCCCGGCCTGGAGTCCAGGACCCACATTGAGATCTTGAGTCCCTCTTCCACTTGCCCTGGGCCCTCCCCCTGAGGGGCTCTCCTTACTGGTCTCTCCCCCCCCCCCTGGGGGGGCTGCCTCTCCTCATCTTGTCCTCACCCAGCCCCCACCCAACACCCTCCATCCTGCTTGGACGGCCTGGCAGGCTGCAGGAGCCCAGTGGGTTTCCACAAGGAACGGACGGCTCCAGTCCGTGTTCCGGAAGCTTGTCTGTAACACAGAGGCCCAGAGGGGGGTGGGGAGGTGTGTGTGTGTGTGTGTGTGTGTGTGTGTGTGTGTGTGAGGTGGAGGGGAGGGCTATTGCAGCCACCCATTCCAGAGAGACCCCTGTCCACTCAGCCCCATGGGGCCATCCCTGAAAGCCAGTGCCATCCTGCCCCCGGGAAGCCCCGCCCCCCCCTCCTTGCCCGGCTCTCTCCAGCCAGGCGCCTGCCGGGACCTTCCCGGAGCCGTGGGTGCCCCTCGCCTGCCGTTTATAACTTCAGATCAGGATTCCCTCCGGCCCTGCTGTCCCCAGCTCCTCTTCAGTGCTTCTCCGCGCCCATCCTGTCCTCTCCCCTGAAATGTCCCCTCTGGCGTCTTAATCTGTTTTTCTCTTCCCTGCGTGCCGCCCCACTCCTTTCGCCACACAAATAATATGTTCCCTTTAGGAATTTCTGAAAACAGAGGTGAGCAAACAGAAAAATCACCCTGAATGCCCCCTCCCAGCCTCATTCTGTGCGGTGATTGTGGATAAACAAAAATAGAACCCTACTGTCTGATGATCAGTTTCCCGCCCCGCGGCGCCCCCCCCCCCCCCCCAAGCAACCAGCCATCCTCCGTTATTCTCTCCTCAGCACAGCAGCCTCACGAAGGGGTGCCCTCAGGGCTCGAGGCCCCAGGGAGCCGATTTGTGTGGTTTTTGCAAGATGCCACCTTCACGGATTCTCAAGTGGCATTAAGATACAGGGCAAGAGGTGCATCCTGGGTACCTCGTGTCCTCACTGACCGCCAGCTTGTATTATTTGTAGTTATTACTAAAAAGGCTACCGTGGAGGTTCGGCCAGTCGCCCAGGGCCAGACAGCCATGATCTGGAAGTTCTTGAAATTTGGATGCGGGTCTCCAAGCCTGGGCTTTTCATCAGTTCCCACGGGAGCCGTCTGTCCTCACTGCACGCCCCTCTCAGCCTCTGGCCGTGGGTGCTCATAGGACGTCGAAGACGGCTGGGCGCGTGGAGGAGAGCGATGAGGGCGGAGGCAGAGAGTGGGCGAGGGGAGCCCCCCATCCCCCCCAGCCCATGTGTAGTAGCGAGCTGCCACACGTGTAATCCCGGGCACTCCCAGGGAAGAAGCCCTCATTTGTAGCATACGCCCCCGTCTCTCTGTAAACACTCTCTCCGGGCTGGTTTCGGCTCCCAGCGCCGTGCCCCGGGTGTGGAGGGACGGGAGGCACAGCAGCACCCCGTGCTGTGGCATTTCCAGCACACGGATGTAGGGGCCGTGAACCTCAGAGCATGGATAACAGTAAAATTCGGTGGGGTGATTAGGACATGATATGTCGTGAGCACGCATTACCTTCGTTTTTAATATAATCTCATTGTGAGCTGGTTTGACTTCCTGTTAAAGGTTGATGGTGTTTAAAACTGGCTTGCAGGATTCCTGAGATTCCAACCAGCTGTATCCGGCCGCTGCAATGCGGCATCTCCCTGCAAATTGAGAAAGGCACCCCCTCGGGTGGGTGCTGACCTGAGCCGCAGGGCCTGCTGGGCCAGGGGACGGCGGGCAGGAGTTCAGCTCCCGTCCACCCTCAGCAGGACATGCGCACGCAGGGAACAGCCTGCACAATGGTCCGTGAGAGACGGGAACATCAGTGATGAGAGACAATCATTGATCGGCTGCCCCCTGCACGCCCCCTACTGGAGATGGAGCCTGCACCTAGGCATGTGCCTTTCACCGGAATCGAACCTGGGATCTTTCAGTCCACAAGCTCATGCTCTATCCTCTCAGCCAAATGCACTAGAGCAGAATTTTTTTTTTAAATCCTCACCCAAGGATATTTTTTCCATTGATCTTTAGAGAGAACGTGGAAGGGAAAGAGAGAGAGAAACATTGACTGGTTACTTCCCGCACACGCCCCCACCGGGCCAGGATTGGGCCTGCAGCCCAGGTTCGTGCCCTCGACTGGGAATCGAACCCAGACCCTTTGGTCTGAGGGCTGACGCTCTAACCACCGAGCCACACCGGCCAGGGCTGCTCTCAGGTTTTAACTGGCTGATCAGGTTATCTCCTAGGAAGGTTCTAGACAGACATGCACTCCCTGAGCACCTGGGGTGGAGGAGTGCAGGGCTCCGCTCTGAGGCCCGGGAGAGGGGGGACAAGACCCCTGGAGAGTGACCGCCTGGCTCTCCGTTCCAGCGCCAGCGGTAAGCCGTTCCTGCTCTACGTGGGCCTGGCCCACATGCACGTGCCCCTGACCGGGACCCCCCTGGCGGCGGGCCCGTACGCCGCGGGCCTCCGGGAGATGGACCGCCTGGTGGGCCAGATCAAGGACAGAGCTGACCGCACGGCGAAAGGAGACACGCTCCTCTGGTTTACAGGTGAGGCGGCGGGACCCAGCCCCCCTAACTGGGCGGGAACGGCCGACTGCGCGTGCGCCCTGAGCGCTGAGTCTGGTCAAGGGATCCTCTTCCACCGGGCAGGGGGCTCGCTCTGAACTTGGGGCCCTACTGGCGATGGTTGGGTTGAATGCTGAGCGCCTGTCCATTTGGGGCCTCCAAGGCGGAGCCCCTGGACAGGTTTCCCCAGAGAGAGCAGGGACCCCCCCCCCCGACCCCTTAAGTCTTGATCAGGGCCCTCTGGGCGTTGCCCTTAATTAATGAATAACTTTGACATTGCAAACCTGTGTAGTCCTCAGACTGTTCTAGACTCCCCCTTCACCATCTGCCCGGTCCCAGGAACTCCGGTTGTTACTGGCCACCAGCTCGCCAGGTCCCATGTTCTGGCGAGTGGAGCTGAACCGGCGGGCCATTCAGAGGCCCACACGGACCTGTGGGTCTCCAGTCCCTGTCAGAGGAGGGCGGGGGGTCAGCACTGCCGCTGCGTCACACAGACACCTGGACTTGAATCCACATGCGACGGTTGGGAGGGTTGATCTCGACACACCTCTGTCTCTTTATGTGCCGAGTGAAGCCAACCATGGAGTCCTGTCCGTAGCATGTTGGAGGCTATGAGATCATGCGTGTGAAGCCCTGGGCGCATCATAGGTGCTCAGTAAGCAGTGGCTGGGCTGATGGCATTGGCGATGAGATTGCTAAAGCTATGAGAGGCCAGGGTCCGGGAGGCAGGCGCCTCCAGATGGGACCGCCTGGGGGACGGAGAGCCCCGCTCTTTGAAAGCCCGGCAGCTCTGCAAGCGCAGGGTCCCGGCTGGTTTTACAAGTCTCTCTTCTGCCCAGTCCCCTGCCGTGCCCCGCGATATAGGGCTAGAGTCTCAGCCGAAGTGCCCTCCGGAGTGTTGACCTCCCCCTGCTGCTCCTTTTGGCCTTTAGGTGACAACGGCCCGTGGGCTCAGAAATGCGAGCTGGCAGGCAGCGTGGGTCCCTTCACTGGATCGTGGCAAGTTCCTCGAGGTAGGGGCTCAGCTGGGGCTGGTGGGTCCCACTGTGGGCAGGACGTGGGATTCTGTCTCGGGGCCTCAGGGACAGAGTCTGCACCAGCCTCCAGGTCCCAGCAGAGAACCTGATGGGGCGGAGAACATCTCTGTTCAGCCCGGAGCATCCTGGTCTCGCCTCTCCTCCTGGGGCCCCCTCGGGGACTACCCTCTCCCCACGAGCCACCTCTGTACCTGCCCATGACTGTGCTCTCCCCTTTCCTTTTTTAAAATACTTTATTGATTTTTTACAGAGAGGAAGGGAGAGGGATAGAGAATCAGAAACATCCATCAGCTGCCTCCTGCACACCCCCCACTGGGGATGTGCCCACAACCAAGGTACATGCCCCTGACCAGAATCGAACCTGGGACCCTTCAGTCAGCAGGCTGACGCTCTATCCACTGAGCCAAACTGGTTTCGGCAGCTCTCCCTTTCCTTGTATCCCGCTACCCTTCCTCATTCTCCTTCCTTCTTTCTCTCCTTTTAAAAACGTCATCCCTCCATCCATCCAACCAGTAATTCGTTTCATTCATCCAAGAGGTAAGTAGTGCAGAGCTCGCTGAAGGTTTCGGTATCCGTTGTCTCTAAGGTTTACAATCCTGAAAGGAAGGTTCATTTCCACGTACAGATGAAGAGAGAGAGAGAGGCTCAGAGAAGCCAAGTAGCCTGCCCACTGTCACACCGTTAAAGCTGGCGATCTCCCCACTGCACCACACTGCCCTTCTCTGTTTAAACATCCCTCAGCTCTCAGCTCCATGGCCACCTGCTCTGACAGTTCGGGAGTGTGGACCAGACCCTGGAAAAGGCACGTGCCTGCTGATGCTGCCGCGTCTCCTCGAAGAATTTGTCCTGAAGAGAGAAACGACCGAGTGCACTATGATGCATGTACAAGGGTGCTTGTTGGCCATACCCCAAGGAGCTATCGATAGAGGGGCGTGAAATGCTGTACATCGTTGGCCTGGAAGCATTTGCATGCAGTGCGTCCCCGTGAAAAAGCAGGTCGCAAAACAACATGTAAAGGCCCTGGCTGGCTGGGCTCTGTGGACAGAGCGTCAGCCCTCGGACTGAAAGGCGCAGGTTCGATTCCAGTCACGGGCTTGTCCCTTGGCTGCAGACTCCACCCCTAGCCCCCGTTGGGGCACGTGCAGGAGACAACCCAATCGATGTCTCTCTCTAACATCGATGTTTCTCTCTCTATGGAGAGAAACTCTCTCTAAAAATCAATGGGAAAATGTCCTCAGATGAGGATTAATTAAAAAAAAACCCACACACAAAAAAAACAATAAGTAAGGGATAATTATATGAAAATAAGCATAGGTGTTCTTGGGAAAATTGTTAAAAGAGGCAAGAAAAGGTAACCAATGATTAGCGGTAATTCTCTCTGGAGGACTGAAGTGTGAGTTTTCCCCGCCACAATGAATTGGTATTATTTATATCCGAAAAAGTTAAAGTTTTTTAGATGGTGGTTGTATCCGAGGGGTTCAGAGGTGGACGTAGCGGGGTTACCCCCTGTGCCCCGGTTTTCCTGCCATCCAGCTCGATCCTGAGCTGTGGCCCCCAGTGTCCAGGTCAAAGGACACAAAGTCCCTCCCACATTCGTCGGGCAGAATATTTGTCGTCCCCAGGACTGTGACCTGGGTGCCCCTCATGGCCAGGGCGAGAGAGACATGCCAATCCTTCCTTCTCTGGCAGCTTTAACCTGGGGTTCCTTGGCTCGGACCCTGGAGAACTTGACGAGGGAGCGGCTGCCACGTCTCGGGTCCGGAGAGGGGGGTTAGGAGTCAAGGCACCGGGTGCCACTCCCCTCTCCCGTGCAGCGAACGACACTTTATCGCTCAGGGTTGGGGTTCCTCCCTCTGTTGATCTCTTTGGTTCTCTCCAGTTCGAGAAGACTGTAACCTTCTTCTGGTTCCGGTTCCTGGAGAGCTGGGCCAGGAAAAGGTGCCAGGACTGGACGTAGGTGGTGACGTGTCTGACACCTGGAACAGCCGCAGGTGTGAGCGGGCGTGGCTGTTTGCACTAGCGGGTTACAGGGCCTGCTCCCTCTCCCTGGGACACCCGCAGGCCAGCTGCCACCTCCCACGCTCAGTTGGAAAGCCTGGAATCAACTCTCCAGGATGAAAATCCAGAAGGCATGGAAACCAAGGAGGAGGGGGGACAGGGTATATCAGTCCCTGTGGCTCCTCTGTGGGGAGCTCTCTGTTCCCCCAAAGTTGACCTCTGGTCTCCTGCCACGGATCTGCCTCATCTTGTCTCTTTCCCCTCCTGGGAGCAGTTTTGGAAGAAGGATTCCAACTGACAGTTGTGGCCGGGGGCCCGTTCTCTGAGGGAAGCACCTTGCCTGAGGAGAAACACACTTATTAGCTGGGCAACCTGCTCCGCCCTTTTCCTTCCTTTAGTTGAGCAGCTGCTGTGGGCCCGGAACTCAGTGCTGGGGACACAGGTCCTCAAAGGCCCTGGCTTGAAGGGATGGTGAAGTTCTGACTCAGTAGGACTGGGATGGTGATGGAGAGGCTGCGTCTCCAATAAGCACCTGGGTGATGCTGATAGTTTACCCCAGGGACCCCACTTGGAGAACCATCTTGATTCCAGAGTCATCCGAGTCTAGAACTTCCAGGTATCAGCTAGATGTTGTTGAGGCGTGGTCTCGGGACCAGCGGCATTAGCGCATTAGCGCCATCTGCGGACTTGTTAGCAATGCAGGTTCTAGGCCCCGCCCCCCAGACCTGCTGAATCAGGAGCTCTGGGGACGGGGCCCAGAAATCTGTGGCAGTAGCCACACATGGCTACTTGAATTCAAATCTAAATTCAAACTCAGTTCCTTGGTCACTTTAGCCACACTGCAAGGGCCCAGAAGCCACATGTGGCGGGCAGCTACCTGTTGGGTGGTGCAAATAGAAAACGTTCGCACGATGGCAAAGACTTCTGTTGGACAGAATGGGAGCGAACACATCAGCAGGTCATTCTGCTGCAGGGTGAGAACGCCATGATAGCAGGACGCTCAAGGGCCTCTGGTCCACTGGGAGGGCGACAGGAAGGAAGGCTTTCCTGAGTGCTTCGTTTTGAAGCGTGAGGAGGAGACAGCCAGCGGTTTGTGAGGGGGGCTGATGTGTCTGAGTGGCAGGGACAGCCCCTGTGGGGCTGGGCCAGATCCGTTTTCTTCTTTTCTCAGGAGATCCTGAAGGCCAGCTTGGCCTGGGGTTAAATACTAGGTGTACCAGTTAATAATGCGGATTTTTTCCAATAGATGGAGTTACATATATGTTGATATATATGCGATTTGGTAGATATGCTATTTTTTTTGTATTGACAGCAAGTTTCAAAACTTTATATGTCAAAATTTCTGAAGGTGTTAACATCATAGATATTTTTACACTTAATTTTGTGCCAAAAACAAGAGCATTTGCGAGAATTTTTAATTCATTACTTTATTTTGAAGAAAAGTGCTGCTGAAAGTTATTGTTTAATTCGAGAAGCTTAGGGCAAACATGCTCCATCTCAAGATACTTGTGAACGCTGGTTTCAACGCTTTAAAAGTGATGATTTTGATATGAAAGACAAAGAACGTAACGGTCAACCAAAAAAGTTTGAAGACCAACAATTACAAGCATTATTGGATGAAGATGCCTGTCAAACTCAAAAACAACTTGCAAAAGAATTAAACGTTGCTCAGCAAACAATGTCTGATCATTTACAAGCAATGGGAAAGATTTTAAGGAAGGAAAATGGGTGCCACATCAACTGAATGAAAGACAAATGAAAATTGAAAAGTCATCAAATGTTGCTTCAACAGCATGAAAGAAAGTCTTTTTTCCATCGAATTGTGACTGGTGATGAAAATCAAATCTATTTTGAGAATCCCAGATGCACAAAGTCATGGGTTGATCCAAGTCAACCATCAACATCGACTGCAAGGCCAAATCGCTTCAGAGAGAAGACCACGCTCTGTGTTTGGTGGGATCAGGAAGGTGTGGTGAATTATGAGCTTCTAAAACCAGGTGAAACCGTTCATACTGATCACTACCAACAACAATCAATTTGAACCACGCTTTGATCGTGAAACTAATACAATGTGCCCGAAGACACAGCAAAGTAATTTTGCTTCATGATGACGCACCATCACACACATCAAAACCAGTTAAAGACACGTAAAAAGATCTTGCCTGGGAAGTATTAACCCACCTGCCGTGTTCACCAGACCTTGCTTCTTCAGACAACCACTTGTTCCGATTGATGGCTCACGCACTTTCTGAGCAGCCCTTCAAAACGTGCGAAGAAGTGAAAATTGGGTCTCTGAATGGTTTTCCTCAAAACAAGAAAAGTTCTATTGGGACGGTATCCACAGATTTCCTGAAAGATGGGAGGAATGTATAGCTAGCGACGGACATTACTTTTGATGTTTCTCTTGAAATTGTCGTGTTTTCTTCAGTTATAAAATCTGCCATTATTAATTGGTTAATATCAATCTGCATTATTAACCGGTTAATATCTCATCTGCATCGTTAACTGGTACATCTAGTACGTCATCATCGTTGTTCCCCAAACCAGCGTTCTGTCAGCTATTCCACAGCCTTGCTCCCCGTCCTGCCCTGAAAGCTGCGGGGGGCTCTGGGAAGCCAGGCCGAGCCCTGTGTGGAAGGCGTGCAGCCAGGCTCCGGTCGGGAGGTGAGCTGGGGTCCTTTAGCCACCTGTTCCTGGTCGGGGGGGCTGCCCGCACATCCTGCTGTGAGGGGGCCGGTCTCAAGAGCAGATGAAAGAGAGAAGACAGTCAATGTTTTTGCAGCGGAGGAGGACAAACAGTACCCAGAGCCCTGCTCTGTCCTCTCCGCCAGCCCGCTGCGCAGGCACGCGCTGCCTCCCCCTGCGCTCGCGGGCCCAGGCCCCCTCCTGCTCTCCCCTTGCCTTTCCTGGCCGCGCCACCTTGCTCAGCTGATGCGATGAGGCAGTGTCTCCTGGAGTCACAGCTTCACCTCGTGCAGGAGTGGGGGCGCTCCCCTGGGCTTGGCTTGTGCCCTGCAACGGGCGTAGGGGGGCGCAGGCACGAAGCAATCCAAAGTGGCCCTGCCTTCTCCCAATCAAAGAGGACGGGTGGTGGCTGCCCAGTGCTGACCCCGATCGAGCGGTCCCCGGCCCGGGCCTGGCCCAGGGCAGCTGCCCTGCCTGCTCTTCCCACAGCAGACCCTGCTCCCGCCTGTGGCAGAGCCAGCGCGTGTTTGTCCCCTAACAGACGGCTCCTCTGTCTGGAAACTTTGTTGTTTTATTTGAAGAGCAGAACTGTTCCTTCCTCCCCTGGGTGATGAGGAAACATTCTGTTGAGTTTGGCATCCCCAGCCGCCAAGAGACCTTGGTTGTTTGTAATCTGATGCTATCAGGTTGTTGCATAACCTTTCCCACTAGGCCGGGGCTCTGCTTTGGGCCTTCTGCCCCCGGGCGGGGGCAGGGGGGAGCACTGGACAGGGGGTGGCCGCTGGCCCTGGTCGGGACAGGGGGTTGAACTGTGTGTGTCCCCAGGCCTTTGGCTACTAGGCTTGAAACGCCCCCATTATCACACTCCAGGCCCCCAGGCCGGCCAGCGTCCTCAGTCCCCACGGAGGCCTGACTGCCCTTTGGTTCTGGAAAGCCCATCGGCTCCGGGCACCCTTGGCATGGGCACGCGTGTGTTTCTATTTGGGAAGGAGGCCGCTGTTCAGGGGCTGGAGGACGTGCGCGCCTCAGCACAGGCGTGTTCTCGGCCCAGGCCACAGGTTCGGATGCCTTTGCGGGCCGGGCAGGGGATCCGAGTGGACGCGGGTCCGTGTCATCGGCGTGGGCTGGTCAGGGATTCAGGGCCCTGGAGACTGGTCCTGTCCAAAGACATACAAAATTAGCGTAAACGAAACCAAACCATCCACCCAAACCACGCGTCAGAGGGCTCAGTTCAGTGCGTGAGCCGTCAGGTGGCAACTTCGGCTGTTCTCTGTCTATAGGTAATTTTTCGTTTTTGGTTTTTTTTTTAAATATGTTTTTATTGATTTCAGAGAGGGAGGGAGGGAGGCAGAGAGATAGAGAGGAGAAAGAGAGAAGGGAGAGACAGAGGGGGGGAGAGAGAGAGAGGAAGGAAGGAGGGAAGGGAAAGGAAGGGAAGGGAAGGAAGGAAGGAAGGAAGGAAGGAAGGAAGGAAAGATCATGAGAGAGAATCATTGATTGGCTGCCTCCTGCAAGACCCCTACTGGGGACTGAGGCCACAACCAGGCATGTACCCTGACCGGGAGTCAAACCATGACGCCTTGGTTCATAGGTCAACACTCAACCACTGAGCCACTCCAGCCGGGCAATTTTTCGACTTTAGGATGGCATTTTGGGGGCACTTTCACGGCAGGCCCTGTGCCAAAGGCCCTTGTTCGAATCTCATACACATTCACTTTCCGCCCAGCCCAGGAGATAAACACCATCACGTCTGCCCTTCGTGGCTGGGAGACCGAGGCGGACGGGGTGTTCAGCTCTGCCCCCGGCCGCCTAGCGAGCCGCGGGGCCCGGAGCCAGGCCTCAGGTCTGCCGAGGCCCAGGGCGCCTCCTGCTCACCTCGCTAGCACCTCGAACGCTGGCGCTCAGACCACCGGCCCCGAGGGCCCCTGGGCCTCGTGAGCCGGGGTCCTCCTCCGTGGAGAAGGGGCGCATGCTGTCTTTCCGACCCCCATGGCACCGCGTCCCTTCGGGGAGAGACGGCCGTTCCTGAGCGAGGGCCGAGGAGGGACCGGGAGCAGCTCCGTGGATCCTGGTTGTTTAGCCCTCGTTGCTGAGGCTGAATAGTTGCTGCTTTCCGTAAGAGGCTCTGCCTCAATTAGCGTCACAGCCAACCGCACGCAGGGCAGCGCGTTCTCTCGGCCGCGGGACGTGCTTCTCCCTCGGCGGAGAGCCACACGCCACCAGCGCTTCCGTGCGTGCCACGGCCGGGGGTGAGGGCTCGTCCACGCCGAGAAGCGGGTTCTGGAGTCAGAAGGTCCGTAGACATTTAATCTACGGGGCTACCTGTTCTTTTATAACGCACCGGCTCCCGTTGGCGATCCTGCGTCTGAAAGGTGTAGCGGGGCGGGCGGGCAAAAACCCTGTGATGGAAGCATGAGGCTCCGTTCCGTTGTCAGGTGCGTGGCGTCCACCCTCCGGTGCCCCAGCCCTGCTGCTCTGGACCGGGCGCTCTTCCCTGGAGGGCATCCCGGGCCAGTGAAGTCACGGTTTCTGGGAGGGTCCTCGGCGTGGGTGTTTTTAATGCCCTCCTCGCCCCCGTGAGTCTAATACTCAGGGATGAGCGGGCACGCCGTCCTACAACAGCGGTCGGCAAACCGCGGCTTGAGAGCCACATGCGGCTCTTTGGTTTCTGGAGTGTGGCTCTTCCACAACATACCACGGCCTGGGCGAGTCTGTTTCAAAGAAGTGGCTTAGGAGAAGTTTTAAGTTTAAAAAATTTGGCTCTCCGGCCGAAACCGGTTTGGCTCAGTGGATAGAGCGTCGGCCTGTGGACTGAAAGGTCCCGGGTTTGATTCCGGTCAAGGGCATGTACCATGGTTGCAGGCGTATCCCCAGTGGGAGGTGTGCAAGAGGCGGCTGGTTGATGTTTCTCTCTCATCAACGTTTCTGACTTTCTATCCCTCTCCCTTCCTCTCTGTAAAAAATCAATAAAATATATTTTTTTAAAAATTTGGCTCTCCAAAGGAATCTCAGTGGTTGTACTGTTGGTATTTGTTTGGCTCTGTGGACTGATGAGTTTGCCGACCACTGTCCTAGGAGATTTAATGGCTGAGGGTTGGCTGTGTAGTTAGACCTGGACTCAAATCCTGGCTCTCGCATTTGCTAGCTGTGTGACCTGGGGCAGGTCACTTAACCTCGCTGAGCTTCAGTTTCTCCATCAGGAAAACGGGTGTCAGAAGCAGCTGGCCCTCGGGGTTACGGAAAGGATTAAATGAGGCCCTGCAGGGAAGCTCTCCGCGTTGCACTCAGGGGCGCTTACCTCGGTGCGCAGGCGGGGCTCCGTGTTTACCTGGAAATGAGGTCCATCCGTAGGAGCGTGCACTCTGGAGGGTCCCGGAGGACCGGAGGCAGCTCTCCTGGGATTCGCCTGCCTCTGCTGGTGCAGATACATCGCCACAAGCAGTGCTATTCTGACCGCCAGCCTCCACAGCCCTGGGCACCCATGGGAAACGCTAGCGGGGTTTTGTAAGTCTGTCCGCCCCCAGCAGTACCAGATGCCGGGACTCGGAGTAAGACGGCATCCATGCCATGTGGGATGTACACTTTTGTCATCGCTCACGCACACCCTGGGTGCTTTTCGATAGGTGGCTTTTGAGCACCAGGTCTCTGGGCGTGGCTGGGGGTTTGAGCCGTGTCTCTGTGAGAACCAGAACCCAGGGTGCAGCCAGACGTGGGGGGGGGGCCGGCGAACCCTCCGGTGGGTTCGCCGAGCAGCTTCGCTCCGCCAGCCTTCTTCTCGCTTCCTTTTAGTTCTGAGCCTTTGAACTCTGCACTGGGTTGGCCTAAGCACATCTTAGAACTGACTGAGCTCCTGGCAGCCCCTCCAGCTTTCAACCCTCTGCTGAAATAAGGCAAACACGTCAGTAGTCTCCTCTGAAAAGCGACTTGGGGCCGACCCTTGCCTGAAAACAGCAACACAGAAGCTTGTAGCAAACAAGCAGGCTCCCTAGTGGTGGATAGTGGTGGAGGCCCAGTAGCAGGTTTGTTAATTAGGAGCCAGTGCCCTGTTCTAGAAACATCCCAGAGGTGGAGACCAGCTCCTGGGCAGACCCTGGGGGCCCTTGCCCGCCACTCACGGTGCTCTCGCCCGCCCTCTGGTTGGCTGTCAGCACTGTCGGCTCACTTCTAGGAGCTAAAGCCTTCCCCTTCCTTAGCATCTGGCCTCAAAGGCTAAGCAGACCTGTCCGGATTGTGTGCACCGTGGACATGCAAATGAACAGATTCCATGCTCCCCTCTCCTGTCCCCCTTATCCCTCCCCCACCCCAGCTTCCACATAAACACCCCTCGCGGGCGTGGAATTCTCTGCAGAGCCCCGCACGGCAAGTGTGGACACTCCCTGCCTGCTCTCTGGCCTTAAGCGGGGGCGTAAGTCATGCTCCTGCAGCCGCGTGGGAGTGCGTTCCGTGCTTCCTGTGGCTCCGGATTCTCTCGCCCGTGCTCATCAGTCGTTGGGAGCGGGCTCTATCTGTGCTTCTCGTGAGGAAGACCGTCTCTGAGACCTTTTGGGCCGGGCCAGAGGGCTCCCCCTTCAGCCTGCACAACGCCCCTTGGTTTCGAGAGCCCCACATCCCTAAACATGAACAGTCCACAGGAGGGGAGCTGTTCTGTGTTTTGGTTGTCACCTTAACACTTCGGGGACTCGAAAGCTGGCTATGAGGAAATCTCAGCCACGCACGGCCTTTCCCGAGTGGCATGCCGGGCCAGGACCGTGGGCCTCGACGGTCCGGTGTGAGTGCAGCTGGTCTCGTTGCCCCTCCTTCCCGTCGCCATTCACGCCAGCCGGCGGGGGAGTCGTGTGACCACGGTCCACGGGAGCCACACACATCTGCTCTGGCAAGGCCTTCCACACGCTAACGTTGTGGAATCCCTGGCTCAGCCAGGATGCGGGTGGGGTGTGTGTGTGGGAGTGGGGAGGTCATGGTTAGCTCAAGGCAACATGTATTCAGGATGTTTCCATCAAACATGACCTCATCTCTTCCCGCCCGCCAGTCATCGTTAAACCTGTGGCCACTTTGGCCTTGGCGGATGCAAAAAGAATTCCTTTCGTTACCAAAGTGGAAATTCATAGATTGCACAGAGATTGCTCTGGCCTCTTTGAGAGGCCGGAGGTCGGAGCTGTTACTCATGCGTCTCCACGACATCAGAACAACGCACGAATTCAAGGAAAAACAAAGCAAAGACAACAGTGAAATCGGGGCCAGGCCCCGGCGTTGGGCGTTGGGCAGATCACATAGCTGGGGAATGCTCTGCTTTGCCTCTCTTCAAACAACTGTATTTTTAAAATACATTTTAAAAATTGATTTCAGAGAGGAAGGGAGAGGGAGAGAGAACTAGAAACATCAGCAATGAGAATCGTTGACGGGCTGCCTCCTGTACACCCCGCACTGGGGATCGAGCCCACACCCCGGGCATGTGCCCTGGCCAGCGATTGAACCTTGACCTCCGTTTCATAGGTTGACGTCCAATCACTGACCTGCTGTGGCCGGGCCAATTATATTTTTTCATTCCAAATGATCGTGTTATAATCAGTAGAAAGACAGACGCACTCACTTTCACGGATGTTCGTTAAGTCCCCGTGTCTCGGGCCCAGCAGACATGAAGTGTCTGTGGATTCACACCATCAGCCAGGAAACGAGACGATGCGAAACGTGAAAAGTGTCGTGAAGGAAATAAAGGGACCTGACTGAATAGGGAGGAACTGAGGCAACTCCTTACGAATGTTGAGTCCAGTAAAATAGAAGCACACATATTGAAAAATGTTAACCACCTGAATAAAAATAGCTGGTTATACCCTAGCCCAGTGGTCAGCTAACTGCGGCTCTCGAACCACATGCAGCTCTATGGTCCCTTGAGTGTGGCTCTTCCACAAAATACGACAGCCTAGGCGAGACTATTTTAAAGAAATGGCATTAGAAGAAGTTTAAATTTTTAAAAATTGGCTCTCAAAAGAAATTTCAGTCATACTGTTGATGTTTGGCTGTGTTGACTAACGAGTCTGCCGACCGCTGCCCTAGCCAGTTCAGCTCAGTGGATAGAGCGTCGGCCCATGGACTCAAGAGTCCCGGGTCTGAGTCTGGTCAAGGGCACGTCCCTTGGTTGCAGGCTGCTCCCCAGGCCCTGATCAGAGCTGGTGCGGGAGGCAACCTATCCATGTGTTTCTCTCACATCGGTGTTTCTCTGTCTTTCCCTCTCTCTTCCACTCTCCCTAAAAATCAGTGGGAAAATGTCCTTGGGTGAGGATTAAAAATATATGTGTTATTTTAAAAAATAGCTGGTTACTGTTGTGTTCTCAGAGGCTCCTGGCAGCCCCCTTAGGGAGGGACCGTTGTCCAGTGAGAGGAGGAGCCCGGAGTCACCTGTCAAAGCACCAACTGCCCCTCCTTTCCAGGGGGGAGCCCAGCCAAGCAGACCACCTGGGAAGGAGGCCACCGGGTGCCGGCGGTGGCGTACTGGCCTGGCAGAGTCCCCAGCAACGTCACCAGCGCCGCCTTGTTAAGGTAGGGACCCACACGACCTTGCCGCGCTGGGGTTTACCGCCAGGAAACGGCAGGCGCCTGATGGTGAAGCACCTCGGGAGGAGAGACCGCCCGCCTGCCTCCATCAGGCGTCCCTGGGCGGCTCCAGGCTCCGATGGGAGCGGCTCCCCGGGCTGGTTCTGTGCTGGTTCCGTGCTGGTTCCGTGCTGGTTCTGTGCTGGTTCCGTGCTGGTTCTGGCAGCGGCGCGGTGGGGTCTCTGGGTTAACGTCTGGGCGAAGAGGGCGCCGAGTCTGGGGGCGGTGTCTGCCGAACAGAACAGCCTCTCCCTTCTGCCTGGCCCCACCTGGCGGGAGGAATCCTCCTCAGAGCTGTGGTGATGAGGGGGGACAGGTGTCCGAGGGGTGCTGTGGGAAGCCAGCCCTTCAGGGGCAATCACACGGCCCCAAGAAAGGAGTGTAGACATCCGCGGGCCCTGGAGGGCGGGCAGGTGGGCGCGGGGACAGGGCCCCCCGGCTGGAGCCGAGGGAATGAACGCTTGTCGAGGGCACTCTTCCTACTTCTGGCAACAAAGCCCCTGCCGGGAGCGGGCCCCTGGGTGCTTCCTCGGTTGGCAGGGTGGTGCCCTGTGACATCCCACCAGCTCTCTCAGCTCCTTATGGGGCAGGTCCGGGAGGCCACCCGCCCGGCGCGGGAGTGGCTGGGTGGCCGTCAGAACGCAGTGCCACGCGGCGGGCCCATCGAGGGGACGGCTCGCTCACTCCGGCTCTCCCTGTGCTCCCCGACAGCTGGACGCTCGGGGGAAGCCATGCCCGCTCACCAGCTCAGAGGATTGGGTCTGCTTGAGGGCTAATTTATTTCCCCAGGGGGTCCCGGCCGAGGGAACAAGCATTAGTAGAGGGAAGCAGGCTGCCCGGCCCCCGGGGATGGGCAAACAGCTCCGAAGTCCAGAGTCGGAGCGGGAGCCCCGCCCGGGTGGCCCTGGGCCCCGGGACTCGGGGTCAGCCCCGCACAGGCAGGAGGCCTGGAGTCCATGCTGTCCGCTGGCCCGGCCCTCTCGAGTCACATCGCCGAGGCCCAGCGCGGCTCCCGAGAGCGTGTGTGCACCCGGACCCCCGTCGACACAGGATCGCATCAGCTCATGCACCATCTCGGGCCTCGGACGCGGCAGCGGCTTCGGGATGGCCTGGGCCCCCCGGAGCGAGACTCGGTTCCGGGGCCGCGCTGCGGGCCCGAGCAGCCCCTCGCAGGCCAGTGTCTCCGTGGCTCCGCCCTCGTGTCTTCCCACGGGAATCCGTGTGGGGCGCACCCTGGCTGCCGGGATCGGCCGCGGCGTGCCGGCTGCCCGTCCCCGTGGTTCGCCTGGGAGAATGGCACTGACAGGTCCCGCTCTTGGGCGCCCGCCCTTCCACCCGGGGTGCTTGTCTCCAGGACATCACTGCCCGCAGGAAGCTGGTCTGGAGAAGGCCAGCATCGCTTCCCCTGCATCCTGGTGGCCGGCCCTGAGGAAGCGTGAGCAGCAGTGGGGAGACGAGGGGACACCACCCCACCTCACCACGCTGGCTCTGCAGTGACACGCCGGGGGCAGCCGGGCCCCTCCACCCTCCGCGGGAGGCTGAGGCCAGGGAGGGGCGGGCTCCAGCTTTCCCCAGGGGGAACGGGAGGGCCTGACAGCGCGGGAACACACTTGCCACGAAATGCCGAAACACTGCTCCCCACTGTCTAGGGACACTTCCCATCCTTCCACGGTCTGAAGGTTGTTCTGCGCTGTCCCCACCCCTCCATGCTCAGTCCCACACACCCCCAGTCCTTCCTGAGCAACCCCTCACCCTTCTCACTTCCCTTCCACAGCTCACACCCTCCGTTTTCCCAGGTGACATGTCCCAGCTTCTAGGAAACCCCGTCCTTCCCCACCTGCTGCCTTTGCGCTGGATGCACTCCCCCACGACAGCCCAGCCCAGCCTGAGACCCCGGTTCCCAGCAGCACAGATCCTGGGGCCCAGGGGGTGCTGCTTGCAGCCCTTCAATCCCTGCAACCTCCTCTCCGTCACCGTCCCCACCCCGGGCTCCTCGGCAGCTCCTGGGATAAGGACACGAACACGCACCCTCCTGCCGACAGCCTCTGGCGCCCTGGGCCGGCCGAGGCCGGAGTGAGGAGGAGGAGGAGGTTTCCAGACGGCAGTCACGCCCGCAAAGGGTCCCTGCCCGCCTGCACCGAGGGCAGCCTTTGGTCCAGATGTTGAGCAGCCTCGCCTCTCCCACACACAGGCTCCTGGCTGCCCTCTGGTCCCCAGGGGCCATGGAGGTGGGGGTTTGTCCCCCCCCCCCTAAAGCCGGGGCTGGGTTGTCCCTCTCCCTCAGGCCCAGGACTTGGGCAATGCCTGACATTTTTCTTTTAAAACCAGAAGAAGGAGAAGCGAAGACCTTTTCGGGAGAAGAGAACGGTGCGCTGTGCACTCTGTTCAGAGCGCCCACACGTGTGAACAGTGGCGGGGGTGTTCCGGGAGGAAAGGGCCCGAGGGGACGGGACCGGGCCCCACGGGAGCGGAGGGCGGCCCTGCCAGCGCCCCCCGAGGGGCATGATGAGCTGCAGAAACTGGGAGGTGCCCGGGTTGTCGTCTCTTTCTCCAAGGGTTTCAGCCAGCCTCCCGGGACCCATCTCCCGGGTGAGGAAGTTCGGAGCAGCCGACCTCTTCGGCTCCTCCACATCCACGCCCAGCAGGGAGGCCCCGGGACCCTCTGTGCCCAGGGCAACCTCCCTCTCCCCGGGGGCCCCGGGCTTGGCATCCTCCACCACGAGAGAAAGGACTGCGGGCAGCTGGCACTTACAGGCAGCACGGGGTTGCCCAGTCCTGGAGACGCCGCCACGTTTCTCTCGGGTCAGCGTTCTCTCTGCTCTGGGCGGGCTGGACTCGCCGAAGCCCCGGGAATCCAGGAGACACTGGGGTTCCCAGGCCATCGACTTAGTGCTGTGTCAGGAGGACACTGAGCCTCAGATGGAGGGGAACGTGAGATGGAAAAAGAAAGTGTCTGTGCATCCCACAATCCAGCACCTCCTGCTTCTCTTGCTCACGGATTTGGCCCATCGGTGCGCCCTCGGGAGCACACATTCAACACAGCCCGGCGACAGCCCCATCCGCACCCTTTCCACACGGCACCGGTGCTGGGTGCGGACAGGGTCCGGGCTGCGCTGTCCTCTGCAGAGGCTTTCTCGGCGCTACGTGGCATGGCACGGCTGTGGGATGCCGGCTCCCGGAGCGGCTCCCGGAGCACGTCTCTCAGGAGAGAAGCCACCAGCTCCGTGGACTGTGAAAGCAGAAGGCAGAGCAGAAGCACTGCGGACCGAGTCCAAGGAGAGTTTCTGCTCTGGGTGGTAGACAGGGTTCTGGGGAGGAGATGGAGGCGGAGGCGGAGGTGGGCAGAGGGAGGAGGGGTCTCTTGGCAGGTCCCACCTGCAGCCCCTTCGGAGGGCAGACGCTGGCCTCCAGGCACCCGGGGGGGGGGGGGGGGGGGGAGTGGCAGGAGTGAGCCTCAAGCTGAGCAGGGCCCAGCACATGAACCATGTCCACCCAAATGGTAACTGCGGCCGCCTCGGTTGTCGACGCCGCCTCGGTTATGCCCGCTGCCCCGGTTACGACCGCTGTCTCGGTTACGCCCGCCGCCCCGGGTGACAACGAGTGCTCGGGCGGTGCACTGCTTTGCATCATTTCAGCCTTTGCCCACGTGCACGTGCTGTTTCTGTCAGGACCGTTGGCTCTTTCAATGGGAGAAGTGCTAAATTGAAGGAGAAGGAATGTTCTCCTGCAAAGGGTCCCTGCCTGCCTGGACGGAGGGCAGCCTCCGTCACAGGGTTCCAAACAAGACTAGTTATCCAGGACTCTGGAACCAAGATGGCGGCATAGGTAAACACCTATCTTGCTGCCCCACACAACAATTCCAACGCTACAACTTAACAACAGAACAAACATCATCCAGGATCACCGGAAAGCTGGCTGAGTGAAAATTCCACAAATAAAAGTAAAGATAGGCCACTGTGACTCAGAGGAGCGGCGGAGGGCAGCGTTGAGGATACGCTCGGAGTCAGAGGTTTGAAGCCGTGCGCGTGCGAGCGGATAGGGTGGGCAGCTGCAAACCCAGCTTGTTTTCTCCAACGGGGAGAGCAAAGGCGTCCCACTGCGCTGATTCCCCAGTTCCAGGCGAGGTCCGGGGAAGGCACGCTGAAACCCGGGCGCAGCAGAGGTCTGCGAGCCTGTGGAGAGAGCGAGCTTGTGGAGAGTGCACATAAACTTGGAACAGCAGATTTCGCGTAAACTTGGGAACAGAAGTGCGTGACCTCGCAGAGAGGACTCGGGACTCGCTCTCTCGTGCAGGAAACCACTGGACTGCTTTGTGTTACAACCCTGGGCAAGACTTTGGGGGTGCAGACTCATTTGGGGAGAGGCTGAGTTGTCTGGCAGCGGGTGGAGTCCAGCAGTGACTTTCTCTCAGAGGTGTGTGCAGCCGTTACCACCCAGCACAGAGACCCAGGTGCTGCATAGGGTGGAGCTGATGCTGCCTGCTCAGCCCAGAGACTCCGCCCATCCAACCTGAACACAGCTGACCCTCACAGTCAATTGGCCTGGAGGTCAAACTCTCCTAGTCTAACAATAATAATCTGGGTTTAACTTCAACAATACTGTCCAACCCATAAAGGATTGCAGTAAGAGTATCCACCTCAGGTAACTGGGGAGGCTGAGCCACTGTCCCTTAGAGGACATCTACCACACAAGGCCAATGGAGCAACTCAGGAAAGCAGCAACAATGCAGAGAAATGGAAAGAAATCAGGTGTGAAAGAAATGGAGGAAAAAAGATGACTAGACATAGAGTTCAAAACCACAGTAATAAGGTTTTTCAAGAGGCTCCTAGAAAAGGCCGATGAACTTAATGAGAACTACAAGGAAATGAACAAGACCTATGAGGAAATGAACGAGACCTACAAAGATATGAAAAAGGACCAACTAGAAATCAAGCATGCACAGACTGAAATAAAAAAATATTACACAAAGTCCTAAAAGCAGTCCAGAGGGCCTCAAGAACCAAGTCAAAGATTTGAAATACAAAGAAGCAAAATCCACTCGGCTGGAAAAGCAAGAAACAAAAAGAATTCAGATAATTGAAGAAAGCGTAAGGGGCCTCTGGGACAACCTCAAGCATGCCAACATCCGAATTATTGGGGTGCCAGAAAAAGAGAGAGCAAGACAATGAAAACCTACTTGAAGAAATAGTGACTGAAAACTTCCCTCACCTGGTGAAAGAAACTGACTTAAAAGCCCAAGAACTGCACAGAACCCCAAAATATAGGAATCTAAAGAGGACCGCACCAAGCCACATCATAATTAAAATGCCAAGAGCAAAAGATAAAGAGAGAATATTAAAAGCAGCAAGAGAAAAACAGTTAGTTACCTATAAGGGAGCACCCATATGATTGTCAGCAGATTTCTCAACAGAAACGATGCAGGCCAGATGGGAGTAGCAAGAAATATTCAAAGTGATGAATAGCAAGAATCTACAACCAAGATTACTCTACCCAGCAAAGCTATCATTCAGAATTGAAGGTAAGATAAATTGCTTCACAGATAAGAAAAAGCTAAAGGAGTTCATCACCACCAAACCAATATTATATGAAATGCTGGAAGATATTCTTTAAGAAGAGGAAGAAGAAAAAGGTAAAAATATAAATTGTGAACAACAAATACACATCTATCAACAAATGAATCTAAAAATCAAGTGAATTAAAAATCTGATGAACAGGATAAACTGGTGAATGTAACAGAATCATGGGCCTAGAGAGGGAATGGACTGACAACTCTTGGGGAGAAAAGGGGTGTGGGAGGTGCAGCAAGAGACTGGACAAAAATCATGCACCTATGGGAGAGGACAGTGGGGGGGTGAGAGCGGAGGGTGGGATGGGTACCAGGTGGTGGGGAGCTATAGGGGGGAAAAAGGGGGAACAATGTAATTAATAAACGGAAAAATAAAGATTTAAAAAAAAGTTTGATTCCCAGTCAGGGCACATGCCTGGGTGGCAGGCTCAGTCCCCAGTGGGGGGTGTGCAGGAGGCAGCCAGTCAGTGATTCTCTCTCATCATTGATGTTTCTCTCTCTCCCTTCCTCTCCAAAATCAATAAAAATATAGTTAAAAAAACAAACAACAACAACAAAAAAGACTAGTTATCCAGGACACAGAGCCCCAGAGAAGGAAAAGGATGGCACATTCTCTTGCAGACACCTCCGCTCCCTGCTCCCTCTCAGCGCCTGGCTGTGGCCCAGCTGGTGACGGGCAGAACCATGGAGATAGGCCCACGGGGTGTCCCTGTGAACGGTGACAGCACAGACATCCCGGAGCCCTTTCCGTGGGCCGGCTTCTTCACGGTCTTTGTGCTGGTTTTTGTCACTCCTTAATATCTTTTTATTGGTTTTTAGAGAAGGAGAGGTAGAGAGAGAGAAACATTGATCAGCTGCCTCCTGTCCCCACCTAGACTGGGGATTGAGCAAGAAACCTGGACATGTGCCCCGACCCAGATGGGACCTGGTGACCTTTCAGTGCAAGGGCCAACGCTCAACCAACTGAGCCACACCGCCAGGGCATCGTGCCTGTTCTACAGAACGGAAAACCGAAGCCTCGGGAGCTGCCCAGGTGGCAGCGCTGGGATTTGAGCCCAGGCCACCCCTGGCCACAGAGCCTGGGTTCCGAACCACTGGGCTGGGCCGCTGCCCGGAGGGGCAGAGACCAGGGGCCGGGCCGCCCGGAGGGGCAGAGGCCAGGGGCCGGGCCGCCCGGAGGGGCAGAGGCCAGGGGCCGGGCCGCCCGGAGGGGCAGAGACCAGGGGCCGGCCGCCGCCCGGAGGGGCAGAGGCCAGGGGCCGGGCCGCCGCCCGGAGGGGCAGAGGCCAGGGGCTGGGCCGCTGCCCGGAGGGGCAGAGGCCAGGGGCCGGGCCGCCCGGAGGGGCAGAGACCAGGGGCCGGGCCGCCCGGAGGGGCAGAGACCTGGGTGGAGTGTGAGGGAAGCACAGGCCGCGGGAGTGTGGGCCACGCAGGAGGCCGCCAGTGCTGGGCGCGGGCCAGCGCGGGTGGGTCTGAGCAGGGACGGCACGGCCAGCAGGAGTCTGGGACCTGGGGCCAGCCCGGGCCAACACTGTCTGTCTGATCCCCCCGCAGCGTGATGGACATCTTCCCCACCGTGGTGGCCCTGGCCGGCGCCCGCCTGCCCCGAGGCCGCCACTTCGACGGCCTGGATGCCTCCGAGGTGCTCTTCGGCGGGTCCCAGACCGGGCACAGGGTAAGTGAGGGAGATACGGACCCCGCCCGGCTCTCCGGGGTGCACCTGGGGCCTCACCCGGGGCTGTTCCCCTTGGTGCAAGCTGGCCACTCTAGATGCAGTTTGAGAAACGCTGAGGGAAACTCCTCTGAGATGAACCTCTTTCCTCTCCCTCCTCTTCCCTGTAGTCAGCCCGGAACGGCCCTCGCCTTTGAGTCTAACCGTTTGGCTGAGGTGGGTGCGCGTTGCATGGCAGGGCCCAGCGTGAGGCTCTGCAGCCCCCACACTAGCTCGGGGCTGTGCGACCCAGCACCGGTGTTCGTTCGTTCTCTCTCTCTCCTGTCTATCTCCCTCCCTCCCTCCCTCTCTCCCTCTTAATGTATTTATTGATTTCAGAGAGGAAGAGAGAGGGAGGGAAAGATGGAAACATCAGTGATGAGAGTCACCGATGGGCTGCCTCCTGTGTGCCTCCTCCTGGGGGTGGAGCCTGCACCCCGGTATGTGCCCTTGCCCGGAATTGCACCCGGGACCCTTCAGTCCGAAGGCTGGTGCTCTACCCACGGAGCCACACCGGCAGGGCCTGCTGTCTTCTCCTCAGATGCTCCGAGGCCCCACCAGGAAATGCTGGGCCTGATGGCCTGTCCCTGTCGTTTCCCCATTTTCCTATTGCCCAAAGGGGAAGAGGACGTGGGGGGAGGGAGGAGGAAGGAGGGACCGGAACCCCCTTTGCAAGGCTCTGCGTGCACAGGGCTTCGTCTGGTTTTATTCACGTCTTTGCCGAGGGCCCCGGGAAGTGACTCAGGCCGCTCAGATGTGCTGTGGCAGCTCCTGCAGCTGCCCGGCCCCCGCCGGCCCCCGCCGGCCCCCGCCCGGCTTCTGTGAACACTCGTCCGTGCCTGGGGTTTGTCAGATGACGCCTGGCACGTACTCTCCCCGCCCCGCACCCCCGAGAAGTACCGCTTCCCTCGGAACCCCCGACCCCCTGGAGCAGCAGGCGCTCCCAGGCCTGAGCCTCCAGAGGCAGGAAGGCAGGAGACGCAGGTTGTGACCCTGGGGGCCCATTCAGGACGTCAGGGAGACGCTCCGGAGTGTGCGTCACCATGGCAACTAACAGACTCATCAGAGTCACCAGGAAGCGCTTCAAGGACTGTGGTCTCCTTGATGTGGTCAGGGCCGTGGAGCCAGCTCCTCGGCACTCGCTTCCGCGCCCAGAGGGGGGAACGCCGGCTCTCTTTGTCCAGTCTGCAGGCTCGCGAGCCGCCTTCTCGCGGCTCAGCCCCCAGCACCTGAGTCCGACCACAGCACCGACCGGGCCTTCGTGGGAGCGTCCATGCGGCTACGCAGCTCAGGTGGGCGGATCTGCTCCCTGACCACACGGGGCCCCCCTGGAAACCCCCGCCGAGTGCTGCTGTCGTCTGCATGAGCGAAAGCACGTGGGCACCCACCTGTGGCCACCCCGCCTCTCGGGGAGGGGACCGGGTCTCGGCTGCATTCGTGAGCACCTTCATGGAGGGCCACATGGTCCGAATTTGGCCTTGGATTTCTCTGGGCAGCGACTAAAGACACTCCACTAAACCACCCCCAATTCACTGAAGGGAGGCCAGGTGGTAAAACTAGGATTATGTAGGTGTACATTGTGCACGTACATGTACGCGCGTGTATGTGCGCGTCAAGTGTGTTTTAAAATGAGCACCATTTGATTGTGCCCACCGATGTCTCGGGCTTACAACGATCCTAACGTGTTGGTTTGGAAGAAAACTCAGTACAATATGCAAATACGGCTCAGCAGCGGCTTCTTCCCTGTTTTGCAAATGAAGTGACCTAGAGCCACTTACTTTCTGGCCCCCTCTCCAGGTCCTGTGCTGAGAGGTGTAAAGGCAGGTCAGCGGGCGATTGGGTTTCCCACTAACGCAGCAGGGGACCCCGTGATGTGATGATGCTCAGAACCAAAGGCAGCGGCCGCCTGGCTGCACCCTCTTGCACTGGCTGAGCCTCTGCTTCTGGTCTTGATACGTCTGTCCGTGTCTTGGCAGAGCGGGCGACCCCAAGGAGGGAGACGGAGGAGAGCCAGGCAGGGGAGGGGGCACCGCCTGGCACCAAACCCCCGCTTTGTACTCACCCGTCACTTCTCTGAGGGAGGCCCCTCGTGCTGAAGGACACGATCCAGAGTGGCTGGCGAAGGGCCGACCACTTTGGAGGAAGAGCCGTGCACCCCCATCCTGTGGGCCGGGGGGGCCTCCTGGGGCTGCGCCAGAGGCACCGGTGCTTAGACACAAAACAGAATGCAGCAAAGCCGGCAGGTGGGAGAGGCAGCCACGGAGGTGCAGCGTGCTTTGGGGGGGGGGGGGGGCAGTCTCATCTTCGACGTTTGGAGCAGGCGCCCCCTGAGAGGAAATGTCTTCCTTCAGCTGTGATTCATGGGGTCGGTTTGCCAACCTCCTTCCAGTGTTGATAGAAACAAGAATACAGTCAGCCAGCTCCAAGGGGGCAGGGGGGAGGCATAGGCAAGTTCTCTGAAATCCAGCCAGGTTTCTGAGGGACCCGCCCCCCCCCCCCCCAATCGGCATCCCCTGGAGCTGTGGAGGTTGCCACGGGTAACGTCACACAAACATCCCAGCCCACACGGGGGCATTTCTGCGACCGAGATGCAGCGCCCGCCCGTGATTGGAACCAGCAGACTCGACTCCCATCTCCTGGAGGTGGGAGCGCATCACCCATCTGCGGACAGAAGGTTTTCCAAGCCTCCCGCTTCCTGCCTTCCCCGGGAGGAAACCACACGGCCTCCTGCGGCGACAGGCTTGGCTTCCCGCGGGCCTGGAAGAGGCGAGGGTTTTGAGTTACGACTTCTTTTCCTGTTTGGAAGGAACCGCTGTCATCACGCTGCCTGGGGAACCGCAGGGGCTGTCACGAGAGCACGGCTCGGAAGAGGCAGGTGTGGGAGAGCCCGCCCGGCACCCTCCGGCCGAGGCTGGGGGACAGCTGTTTGCTGCTCCAACAGATGGTTCTGATCTTTTTTTTTTTTTGCCCCATGGAAACTTTGAGTCACAGAAGCGCCTTCCCGGTGATGTATGTCGGTCATGATTCATACCAGGGCGGTCTCCCACTTCCAGCCCAAACCCACCAGCCTCCCCAGGATGCTGGCCGCTGGTTTCCTCCCAGATCCTGCCCAGGGGATCCCCGATTTAGGTGTTTCCAGGCCGTAGGGATTCTCCCGGCGGGGACCTGCGGAGGAAGGGGCCCCTCAGGCCGGGTGGCGCGGGGTCGAGGCTCCGTTCAGAGGGCAGGGGCGCCCATTCCTGGAGGAGTCCCTGAGAGGGGCTGCCGGGCTCAGGGACGGGGAGAAGACGGCCTGGCTGCTGGGGAGGCTGTTGTGCAGGAGCCCGAGGGTCACCTGTGCGGGAGGCCCCGGGCACCCCGTGCAGCGGGCAGGTTCCCGGGGCCCGTGGGCACCTGGCGGGCGGAGCGGGCGGGGCCGGCCTCCAGCAGTGAGCTGTGGGTGCACACGGAGCCCCCCTCTCAGAGGGGCCTGTGCTGGGGGCTTTGCGTGCGCTTGCTGTGGTCGTCTTGACAGTCTCAGTTTTTGGACAGGAGTCCTTTCAGGCTCACTGTGCTGGGGACCTGCGGCTGGGGCTGGGCCCGGGAGTCTGGCCAGAGCTGTGACCCGCTCCGATCGCTCCCAGAGGTGCCCAGGAGGGGGCTGGTGTGGTCTTCCGGCCGAGACTGTCAGCGTTTGGGGCGGGAGGAGGGGCAAAAGTGGGGAGAGGGACCCGCTAGCTTCCCAGGGAGCCTCTAGCCTGGTTTCCTTTCTAAATATATTTTTATTGTTGATAGTATTACAGATATCTCCCATTCCCTCCCGTTTACCTGCTCCACCCAGCCCCCCCACCCCAGGTCTTCACTACCCTATTGGTCATGTCTATGGGCCATCATATAGGTATCTACTGAGAAAGACAAGTATCACAGGATCTCACTTATTTGTGGAATCTAATGAACAAAATGAATGAACCAACAAAGTGAGACCTGAAGCAGGCGGCATGGAGCAGACTCACGTGCCTCGATGTGGGGTTGGGCTGATGAGAAGAGAGAGCCTGGTTTCCTTATGAGTGACCCCCGCCACCCTTCTGCAGGCGCTGTTTCACCCCAACAGCGGGGCGGCGGGAGAGTACGGGGCCCTGCAGACTGTCCGCCTGGAGCGTTACAAGGCCTTCTACGTCACCGGTGAGTTCGGGGAGGGGGGGGGGTGCCCGCCCGCCCGCAGGCCTGGAGAGGGGCCCCCGCCCCGGGGGGGACTCTCACTCAGGCCTGCAGGAATGAGTGTGGGGGGCCCTCCTTGGGAAGCGCTTCCACAGCCAGTCCCCCAACCCCTCCATCCAAAGCCTGGGCCCAGCACCCAAGGGCCCAGCACAGGCGCCCTGCACCCATCACACACCGCGAACAAGGCCTTTCTGCCGTGACTCTTGTGCGGGCTCAGAGCTGCTCAGCACAGGGCACAGCGCTTGGCCCTCGAAGAGCGTTTCACTTGTTCACAGAACACCACCCAGTGCGTTTGGAGAGCAAATTGGCTTTGCCAAGCGATTCATGACCCGGGCGGCGGCCCATCTAACAACTAGAGGGGCGCTCTGGGTGGGGGGCCGAAGGGGGCGTTACGCAGAAGGGGAGGTTTTATAGGCAGAGGGTGTGGCGGGGGCGTTATGAGAAAAAGAAGAGAAAGGATTGCTATTGGGACAGTCTCTCTGGGGAGGGGAGGAAAGGCGCGGTGAGCCGGGGGGCTTATCCTGCAGGGGACCTCACTAGGATTGGTAAGACATTCGGACTGGGGGGTTTAAAATCCCACTCCCGGGAGAGGCTGCCCCTGCCGTGAGAGGCCAGAGTTGGGGGTTGGTGGGGTGGCTTCGCACCAGGGCCTGCACCTGGGCCTGCACCTGGGCCCGTGGCTCTTTCTGTTCGGCTCCACACGTGACCCTGTTCCACTTTAGATGCCCGTTGGGGTGAACGTTGAGGGGACGTTCAGAGACACTTGACAAGAGACTTCTGGAGGACAGTCTGGAGGTCGGTTCAGCAAACTGACAGAAGGCCGGGTGGTCACCCTCAGTGGGTGCCTCAGAAACGCGATGCCGGATTAGGATGCTTCCCAGAACCTCCCGGGTTCTGGCTGCCCGTTGCGCTCACACCCCTGCCTCCGGGGTCCCTCTCCCTTCCTGTCTTCTCCGAGGGCCGCGGCCTCGGCCTCCGTATTCCATTCAGCTTCCTCAAACCCAATACCGTCCCGATGGTAAAACGCCCTCTCGCCCGGGGCACGCGTGGCTCCGTGGCTGAGTGTCCGTCTGCGAGCCAGGAGGCCAGTTTGATTCCTGTCGGGGCACAGGCCCGGGTTGTGGCCCCGGCCCTGGCGTGGGGTGTGCGGAGGCAGCCGACCCAAAGAGACCTCTCTCCCCCTCTGAAGTCAATAAAACATACAACGTTCATCTTCCCAGCAGTGTGGGGTCTGGAGAAACCTGACGTTTACCCCGTTCTCGAGCAGACACTCCAGAACGAGACCCGGGCGTTGTTAGAGATAAGTGGTAACGATGTATTCATTGAAGGGTCTCAGAGTTTGCAGACTGCGGCCACAGCTAGGCAAGAACTCAGACGTGTTCCCAAGAAGAAAGAAGAGCGAAGCGTTCTTATGGGAAAAAGTACATTCATGAGAATGGTCAGTCCCGCGTCCTGAGGATTCGTCCAAGACAGCCGTCAGTCAGTCGGCTGTCCGGGGGAGGTGCTCAGCCACGCATGGCGGCAGGACTGCAGAGTTCCAAACGTGCCAGTGCCAGGCTCCTTGCAACAAGAACATATCTGTCCTGCCTGCCTCCGCCTTCCTGATGTCAATGTTAGCAGCTTGGTTCAAGGGGCTCCGTTTTATCTATTCCCTGTGTACCCTCTTTTCTCACCTACGTGCCAGTCACGGAGGTGCGTGCTTTATTTCCCTTACTAGTGGTTTGTTTTATTTTTTCCAGAGAGAGGAAGGGAGAAGGGAGAGAGAGAGAAACATCCATGAGGGGGAAGCATCCATAGGCTGCCTCCTTCTCGCAGGCCCCCTGCTGGGAATGGAGCCCACAGCCCAGGCCTGTGCTCTGACCAGGAACCCCGCTGCTCACCTCCTGGGGCCTGGCCCACGAGTCACCCCTGAGCCCGACCAGCCAGGCTTCCCCGACTGGTTTCAAGCTCTCTGAGCCCAGAGCGCTGTAAGCCCTTCCGCCTTTGTTATCTTGATGTGCGTGGACACTGTCTTGCATCCGGAAGGAACGTTACCTTTTTGTAAAATATATTTTACTGAGGAAGGGAGAGGGAGAGTTAGAGACATCGATGAGAGAGAAACATCGATCAGCTGCCTCCTGCACAACCCCTCCTGGGGATTCGCTTGCAACCAACGTACATGCCCTTGACTGGAATCGAACCTGGGACCTTTCAGTCTGCAGGCCGACACTCTATCCACTGAGCCAAACTGGTGATAGCTACTTTTCCTTTTTTTAATGAATGGGGGGGGGGGGGGAGCTAAAAAACCTAACCCCACCAAAATCTGGGACCTGCTGCAGATTCCAATTTGGTTCAGTTAACTCTCGTTGGAAGTTTCCAAAGAATGACATAAGACAGAACAAGAGTGATCTTCCCGGAGTGTGGATAAGTGACCCCGGAGAGAGCGTGGCATGCAGACAAGTTCTATGAGGTCATCGCTCGGAGGATATTAAAAACGCCACAGCCGGCTTTGATCCTCCAAACCCCCAAACGCAAACCAGTCGGGTGGAGCGTGTCTAGATGACAGCCCGCACATTACACCCTCTCAGAGGCGCGGCTTCCGCGGGCCGGGTTCATTCCGGAGGGGGCGCCCTGCCAGAAGGCCCTCGGCACCAGGGCGCTGGACCCGCAAGTGACAGTGAAGTCACGGGGCTGTTGACAGTGATCCCCGTCGGACGGAATCCTAACAGCCGGGGGCCCTCCATTCTGAGGAGTCACCAACTCCCAGCAGGGTTGGGGTGGGGGCCAGCGACAGCTCAGCAGATGGGCCGAGACGGGCTGGGATGAAACAGGTCCATGCTCGGATGCCTCCCCCGGGCCCCCTGGACGGCTGCCCCTCACTCACACAGTTGGCCTTGGGTAAGCTCCCAAGAGCGCAGTGGACGTCCGTTTGTGGAGAAAGATGTGTGTCCTGTGATGGGGAGTGGGGGGGGGGGGGGTTATGGTTGTGAACTAGGAGTACCTGGAAAAGGCGACCTGTCTGCGCTGGTGTGGGAGTTCTCCCCACGCACCCGCATCCTCCGTTTGGGGGCTGGCGGTGTGCCTGTGCCGTTCCTTCTCGGACAGCTCTCAGAGAGGTGGCGGCCATTGCAGCTGGTCCAGCTTTTCACTTGTCCGGATGGAGCGATGCTTCTCCGGCTCCCGACACCCTGGGCCGGAGACGGGATGTGCCCGACTCAGTCCCTGGTTGTTGGGATGCCGGACCGCCGAGATTCTAACGTCTGGTATTCGAGGAGTGGGGATCTTTTGTTCCCCCCAACTTGCGGGGGCCAGTGTTCCACGTCGCCGGAACTGACCCTCGAAGATTTGGTCCTTCATCTTAGCCCAGCGGTCGGCAAACCGCGGCTCGCGAGCCACATGCGGTTCTTTGGCCCCTTGAGTGTGGCTCTTCTACAAAACATCACGAACTGGGCGAGTCTATTTTGAAGAATTGGCGTTAGAAGAAGTTTAAGTTTTAAAAATTGGGCTCTCAAGAAATTTCAGTTGTTGTCCTGTTGATATTTGACTCCGTTGACTAATGAGTTTGCCGACCATTGCCTTAGGTCAAGGCCTCAGTCTGTGCCGTGGTCTTTAACCCTAATGAGCCCTTTGGGACTTCAGTGGGAAATACGAAATGTTTCCGTGGCCTTTCTCACCGAGTGGCGGTCACGCTCTAAGCCCGTGTTCCCCGCGGGGCCGATAGAAACGCCGCTCAGCTCCTGCTCAGCTCCTCCCGCCGTAGCTGCTGCGGGAGCCGTGTCCCCTGTGCCCGCGGGGCAGGCTCAGCCAGGGCTGGAGGGGCTCTGTGGGCAGACTCTGACGCCTCCCCTCACTGGCTCCTTCTTACCCAGGAGTTTGCCCAGCCGTGTGGTCCGTCATGGCAGCCCTGAACTCTGTCCCCTGACACCTCAGGCCGAAGCGACCACAGCGTCCTCCTGGGGTGGAGCTGGAGCTGCTCTGGGCCACACAGCCTGGGGACAGCCAGGGAACCCGTTTAAACACACACCCAGCCAGCGCGCTTCCTTCTCTCAAGGATCGAGTCCTGTTAGGTTTCTGCCTTTGCAGAAACATCATTTCTAATGTCCTCAGGGTGTTTTTATTTATTTTCTTTTTTTTCCCCAGGATGTTTTTATAGTATGTTGTCTAGAATGTATAATTGTTGTCCATAGGAAGGTTATTTATATGCAAGTTATCCCACTATAACCTTCATGGGAAGTCTTAATTTTTTTGTTGCTGGTGAGGACATTTTTCCATTGATTTTTTGAGAGAGTGGAAGGGAGGGGGAGACACACACGCAGAGAGAGAAACAGCGATGTGAGAGAGACACATTGATGGGTTGCATTCCACACCCCTGACCAGTCCAGGGCTGGGGATCGAGCCTGCAGCCAATGCAGGTGTCCTCGACTGGAGTCGAACCTGGGCCCCTTCAGTTCTTGGGCTGATGCTCTATCCACTGAGCCAAACTGGCTCGAGCAGAAGTCTTTTGTCCTCATAAGAGGAGCCCACCCCAGCCTTCACTTGATTGACGGCCAAACCTCACGTGACCACTCTTTATTGCTGATTCAACCCCAAACTCCAGGCAAAGGCAGCGCTTCTCTTTCTCAGCTGAACAACCGGAATCTGAGTCTCAGGAGGAAAACCATTAGGGTCGGTTCCCTAACGGCCATGCCACCGGCTCCTTCTTGTCCCTCAGAGAGTTCAGCTGTCAGCCCCTCCACAGGGGACTAGAACGAAAGCTCAGGTAGCCTGGCCCCGGCCCTGGGGGTCGGCCTTCACCGACGGGCACGTAGGTGTTACGCTCTCACGCTGGTAATAAAGGGGTGAGCAGAGGCCGTCGGCTGGCCATCCTCACCACACAGTGGTGTTTTCCAAGAGCACGTGTGCAGAGCCGCTGGAAAAGCTCTCACACGTCAGTGCCAGCAGTGGCTCTGCTCCCCTGAGCAGCCGGATTTCGGTTTCTGACTTAGTCACGCGTGGCCGCTGAGGCCTCCGAGTCGGAGGAGGTCTTTGGGAACGAACTCCCGTGTCTCCGAGGGCCGTGCCTGGCCTTCGTTCCTTTTGTTCACCCAGTTGTGTCATCTCCCTTTTCGTCAGACACCTGAACTACGTATTTGCATGGAAAAGGCAGGCAAAGTCATCTGGATCATCAACAACCAAGGATGCTGGCATCGCCCAAGCCCCTGTCCCCCCCCCCGCCCTGGGGCTGCCTTCACAGCCAGACTCCTGCGTACAACAATCTCCACGTCAGCCCCAGTGGCATGAGTCACCTTGTCTGCCTGCATGGTGCTTAACATTGAATGTATTTGCTATCCAAGAAATTGATTTAAAAACAAATTTTAGCCCCAGAGGGCGGAGATGAAAGACATTTGAACGTATGTTCTACTGGCTCTGAAGGCAAGTCCAAGGAGAAATTCCAGATCATCCTCAAGGTCATTTCTGTGACAGGTTAGGCAACCATTTGAAAAGTCAAGTGCTGGTGTGTTTGAGCTCATTTACAGTCGGTCACGGTCTCCCCTCTGATGACGCGGGCTAGTGTTGGGTTTGACGAGGCCCTGTTGTCACCCTCTCTCTAGGTGGAGCCAGAGCCTGCGACGGGAGTGTGGGGCCTGCGCGGTATCATGAGCCCCCCCTTATTTTCAACCTGGAAGAGGATGTGGCAGAAGCTGCGCCTCTGGAAGCAGGCAGCGCCGAGTACCAGCGCGTGCTGCCCCAGGTGGCCGAGGCTCTTGCCAACGTCCTGCACGACATCGCTGGGGACAGCGTCTCCAGAGCAGACTACACGCAGGACCCTGCGGCCGCTCCCTGCTGCGACCCCCGCCAGCCTGCCTGCCGCTGCCAGACCTCCTCCCAGGCCGTGTTCCCACGAGCAGGAGCGTCCGGAAATGAGGCGGCAAGTGCACACCCACCCTCTTTCTAGTGACCTACACGTTACAGGTCTCGGGATTTGGGCGGGAAGCCACCACCTTGCATCCCTCATGTCCCGTCTGCATGCTGGCTTGGGAGGTCAGCTGCCAAGAGCTGTAACGGGGACCCCTATAGGCTCAGAGGCAGCCCAGAGTCAAGGCCCGAACTTGAGCCAGGACTTACCCTACCTTGCAAGCTGATGTTGAAGATTCGGTAAGGCAGACCATGAAAGCTGATGTTGAGGATTCGGTAAGGCAGACCATGAAAGCGCTGGGCATGTTATTACCTGACATGTGAGGTAGGCACTGTTTATTTTAGTATTTTTTTTTAATGTTTTCAGTGTCACTGGTCATTTTCATAGAGGTTTGTGCCAACTGGTATCTAGGCAACGCTTCTCCATCTTTAACAAACTTGTACGAATCTCACCGGGAGTTTGTGAAAGTGCCGATTCTGACCTGGGGCGTCTGGCTTGGGGCCTGAGCACCTCCATCTCTAAGCCGCCTCTGGGGGTGCTTGGGTGGCGTGGGTCAGAGGTTCCAGGTCTCCAGCAGGAGAGCCCACAGATGATAAGTCCCTGGCCCGACCCGCCACCCCTAACCCCTTTTAAAGGTCAAATGGCTGTATTTTAAAGACTTGAGGAGTTCTTCCTGCTTCCTAAAACCATGAAGAAATAAACTCTCAGAGCCTTAAAAATGCATGGCCATGGTTTTATTGTTAGTGTCCTAAACGGGACTCAAAGGTAGTACGTGATTTATTCCAATCACTGCCAAAAAAAAAAAAAATACTTCTCCTGGTTAAAATAGTCTCTATGTATGTAATATACAAGAAGTACAAGTCGAAGACGCTTTCCTATAGGTACATTTTTACACAGCATACACTGAAAAAGGATGCCCCTTTTAATACAAAATTCCGGCTATAGACCAATATGGTTAGTTAGCATTGACATTATGGCTGCATATAGTCTCAATAGCAGGATGCGTACACCATGTCTCGCGTGCCCACGGGCAGCCGGGGCCGAGGGGGGCTTGGCGAGCAGGGAGCCACGTCCTGTGGCTTAAGCAGGCGGCACCTGGGATTCCTGCCCCCCACTCTGCGCCCACAATCGCACGCCATTCTTCCACCTTCCTTGTTTTCTCCAAAACCACCTGATAGGGGGGTGTCCTGATTTCTGAGGCGCGCTTCTCATCATGACTGCTTCGCTTTGCCCTTCTGACTTCCGCGGCACAAGATTATCTACCGAAATCAAAACAGAACGGCCTTACTCTCCCCGGGAAGAGGCGGGTGAGCAGGCTGTGCAGCAGCAGGCCTGGGCCTGCGGGGGTGGGCAGGGGAGGCTGACACACAGGCCACAGGCCGTCACCCGTCTCTCTCGGGCGCAGGCGAGGTGGCACCGTTTCTGACATGCTGACCGTATGGAAAACATGTGCATGTGTATTGATATGTGTATGCGGGGTTTTTTTAAAGGTTCATCTTGTAAGCACAGGCTGCTAAATCACTGTCAAAACGTCAGTAAACGCTTGGTCCCAGCCCCTCCCTCCTGCCCTCCAGAGTAAGACTAGCGCGGGGAGGCACGCAGACCGTAAGGCTGGCTGGTCACCGAAACCAAGGTTGCCCGCCCTCCTGCGAAGGGGCTGCGTCTTTCTAAGGGACCAGAGGTGACCCACTCTCTCTTCTTCCATTTTTCCGGGGGCAAAGTAAACCTAAGGAGATTTCCAGGGCGTGTCAGCATGTATTTTTTAAAAAGAAGACGTGTTCTCCTGGCATCCAGGCAAGCCCGTGCGCACGTCCATAGCAGGGATTTTCTGCGAGCTGGGACCAGGAGTCTGTCTGTCTTGGGGTTTCTGAGGAATGTGGTGGAGGGGTGGATTCTGGCAGATATGTCTGTCATCGGAAAAGAACAGAGGCAGAGAGGAGGCGCCTGCGCAGCTCCAGCCGCGTGTGATTGTGGGGAGGCGTGACCGAGATGGGCCATGTTGAGCGCACATCCCCGTCACCACTCGTGTCTGGTCCTTGTGCAGGGAGATGGGGACCGCCTGCTACTGGTCAGTGTCTCGAGGAACAGGAACCTCTCCTCCCATCCCCCCCTTCCTGACACCTCACAGCTGATCAAGGGAACGAAGGAACCTCACTCTCCGCGTCTCACTTAGGGCAGCCTGACAAGGTTAGGCGGTGCCCGGGGACAGGCCTCTCCATTGTTTTTGTTTTTACTCCAAACAAATGCTCAACCCCCTGAACCTATTGTTTTATACAGGTTTTCTTTGGCAAGGGACCACTCCTGCAGGCCGGCATCTGAAGTACCTGATTCTGTAAATGTAAGGGGTGGCGAGGTTTACTCTGATAACAGTTAAGAATCGAATAACCTTTGTAGCAGTCACAGGCTTGGACCGAAGGCACTGAAGGGGACCCTCACCGTCACCTTTATGCCCCACTGCATCTGACTTGCTCTGGTTCCCGAAGATGCAACTTTGGGTAAATAACCAACTTTTCGGTGATGGAAAGAGAACACCTTTACGGTTGGTGGGGCATGAGAACCCAAAGGCAAAGCACCTGGCACAGGGGAGGCAGCAAGCCGGCAGAGGTTTTTAAATTTGTAAAGATTACTGTTTTTAAGAACCATCGCTCTCCCCCCCTGAACTATAACCTTTTCTGGTTGGCACTGTGTCTGGGGGCTGCCGACTAAGAGCCAGACTGTAAATCTCACCCTGCAAGCCCCCTCTGTGGGACCTCACACAGCCCTCCAGCCATCCACTGGGGGCCCCACAACACGGCCCGCCCCCTTTTTAGTGACTGTGCTTACTAGGTTGCCCTATGGGTCTATTCAAGCCAGAAGCCAGACCTGCATGCCATCCTTTTGCCACCGAATCTCCACTGACAGGAAGTGCTGACCGGGAGACATCGCACACCGGGACCTCAGGGGCCCTGAAGCTCTGCCCCCGGGTCACTCAGCGGACTCCCCAAGTCTCCGCCCAAGGGCTGCTCCTGTCTCTAACCCATTTCAGGCCCACTGTCCGGGCTGTTCTCGACCTGAAGCTCACAAGAGGCATCTACATGTTGCCTTAAATGGAAGCTGAAGAGTCAGAAGCAAAGGCGGCCATGACCTCCCAGGGGGAGGACCTGCTGTTTGCACCGGGATGCTGGGAGAAGCCAAGCCCAGAGCCCAGTCAGCCAGTGGCCCTTGCTACCAGGACAAGGGGAGCAGGATGCTGGGACCCCAGGGGAGTTGGAGGGATGGGGAAGAGTTGGCGGAGAGCGAATAAGGACTGTAGCTGCTGCCGCTGACCTGTCGGCTGGAGGGGCGGGTCCGGCTCACCCGCCCGCAGAGCACAGTGGCCCAGCCCTGTTAGGTCACTACCTGTAGTCCAGAGACCACAGCGTCCTGCAAAAGCGCCCCAGGAGCCTCAGGAAACTAAGAGTGCACCCCACAGCCAAGACAGTGCTAAGGAAGCCAAGTCAAGGACTCCGGCCGGGAGGTAGCGAGCAAGGCCACCAGACTCCCTGGGTTAGTGTCCGTGTGGAGCGCCCCCTGCGGGCTGGCCACGCCCGGCACTCGGCCTCTGGGTATGAGAGAGGAGGGTTAGCGCTACACTAGCCGAGGGGGAAGGTGCCTGCGCCTCCTGCCCCGGGCGAAGGCCTCCCTCGAAGCACAGACTGAGCGCTCTCTTAAGGATGCCGGATGCTCACAGGGGGGAACTCATTCTCATCATCGAGACACACTGGTCCCGTGGCAAACTCGTGTTCGGGGATAACCTCTCCTCGGAGCGCCCCGCCGTCCTCAGAGTAACCTGCAAACCAAGAAGGGGCGTGAGAGAAGCCACAGGCCTCCTCTGGCGCCAGACCAGGGCAGGACCTCGGGACAAGGAGGCCCAGGAACCAGGGAGGCTGCCTCTGCCTGGGGGGGGGGGGGGGGGGGTCCAGAGGCCACCGGGGATCGTCTCCGAGCCCCGCGGGCGGCTCGTCTCACCACCTCCCACCGGGCGCCAGAACCTTCCCGCGGCTCGCCAACCCTCAGGGGCCAAGGTTCACCTGTTAGGGAAATGGGCCGGTGCTGGGCCTGCCCGGCCAGGGAGCTGCCTGCAGAGGCTCCCCCATGGCCTCGGGATGGCTAGGGAGATCGCACCGCCCTCCGCAGGTAACGGGGGGGGGGGGGGGGGGGTACCCTGCTAGCACGTCCCCACGCCGCTCACCTGGCACCGTGGAGGCGGAGGATGCGCCTGGTCTGGCGACGGTGGCTGCGTAGGACTGAGGTGACGAAGGTCTGAGGTCGTTCTCTTTGTTCTCTTCTGCGGCTCCTGAGCCCAGCAGCCTGATGGCAGCAATCGAGAGGGAGAAGAGCGATCACCACCCGCCCAGGAGCCCTCCGCCAAGAGAAGCACCAGGAGGCGCACGCCCGGCCCCTCAGCCCTGCTGCTGGGTCAGTGCGGGCGGAAGGGACCTCGAAGGCCAGGGTCAGCCATGCGACTCACAACGACCCCCTTTTCACGGTTAATAAGGGAGGACTGGCGCTCGGCTTCGCCCGGGTCACTCAGGCCAGGACTCGAAGACGAGCTCGCAAGGAGTGCTCCGGGGGAGGGCCGTGGGCAGCTCAGTGTCCTGTCCACTGCAGGAGCGGGCCCTCCTGTACCGGGTAGTGGAAGTCACGAGAACTTTCCCGTTCCGTTCGGGAAATATCTTTGAGCGCCCACATCACGCACGAGGAGGGAGACGGTTGTGTGTCAGTCACTTTCCCAGAAGCACACAGAAGGTGAGCCTGACACTGAGCCCACTCGGAGCAGGCGCCCCCTAGCGGTGTGCGCCGGGATTGCCGGTGAAGGAGGAAGGAAAGCCAGAGCACAGATGAGCTCGTCCTTGTTCCTGACCCAGGGCTGACGCGACACAGCGGGCGGAAAACTAGCAACCCCACCTGTGAGTCTTGACCAAGACACACTCTCCTCCGTCCTGAGGGTCCAGGTTGTAGATGTAAAGGTGTCCGTCGGAGGATGCGACCAGCAGCCTCGGCAGTTTCTGGATCCTGAGAGCCAAGCGAAACGTGTGCGGAGGTCACAACAAACACGGGCCGCGGGCCACGGGCCAGCCTCCCACAGCCCGGCCTCTACCCCCCCCCCCCCCCCCACCGACCGCCGCCACCTTCTGCCACCAACAAACCCTTCGCCCCCGGCCCGGGTCCTGGGGGTCTGGCTGTTTCTTTGCATTCTGACCTAGCGATCTACCTTGAGGATTAATTCTTGTCTTTGGACATAACTGTGTGGGAGAGACAGTGATGTGTGTCCGCACAATTACTCCTGAAGAGCTGTTGCTGGGGGGGTGGGCGGGGGAACACGAGCTTACCCGAGCGGGACGGCGTCTCTGCCTTTAACAGGGGCGGGAAGGCAAAGAGTGGGAAGCTGGCGCGCATCTTGGCTGGCTAGTGTTACGAAATTTTTTAAATGTTTAACTCCTTTAAGCTTCTTGGGTAAAACATCTGTCAACCCCGTAGGTGTCTGGGCCTTTGGACATAACTGTGTAAACACAGACGCTGTTCGCGGGACAGTGTGGCCGTAAACTCCGGCCGGCGTCCAGCTGCCGCGCGAACACGCGTCATAACAGGCAGCTGGCGGCGGCTGCAGGTTTGATGTCCCTCACCCTTCCTCACGGCCGCCTTCTCCTTTTTTATTTTACTTCTTTCTGTGCGTGTGTTCGGGGGGTTGTGCTTTGGGGACACGAATGTGTCGCCGCGCTGAGAGTGGGCGGTGCCCTACGTACGCACGTGGAGAGGGTGCAGATGTTCTTCTGTCCGGAGACGTTGAGACGCCCGGTGGCGAAGGCCCGGTCCTGGTTCATCATGTCTGACACCTGGGCGGGGAGGTAGTTGGAAGCTGCCATGAACATCTTCCCCATGTAGCCGGTCCAGGTTGACGGCTCCTCGGGTCGGCTGGGGGAGCAAGGCACAGGCAGAGGGCGATGAGGCGGGCGGCAGGCGCGGCCTCCAGGCGAGGACCCTCCCCCACACGCCGGAAGTGCCCTCACCGCCGCGGGCGGGGGACCGCCTCGGCGTGGTCCTGCCCCAGCACAGCCCGGGACACCGTGTCCTGGCCGTGCCGAAAGGGCGAGTGCCCTGTTGTCCCTCAGAAGGGCCATTACAAAGCTCTTAAGAGGTTCCCAGTGTTACACTTTCCTACATTAGAATCGCTGCGTTCATCTGATTTCTGGTGATTCATCTGATTTCTGGGCTCCTGAAAGGGGGTGAGGGGAGGGAGTGAGATGGGATCGCTATCTGGATTCTGTGAACAGGCTCAAGCCTGCCCTCGAGCCCAGTGTGTGGCCTCGGGGCCAGACGAGTGGGAAGCAAACCTCCAGGCAAGATGCTCGGGGGTGTTTGATTCCAGTCCACAGCACCCGGGGAGTCAACTGGTGCAGATCCTTCCGCGGTGCCGGGTGCGCCCCCTGCAGTCGCCAGAGCAGTGACGGCTCTGTCGCCGAGGCCCGTGAGTGTGGACGGCTCACAGGCACCTGCCTCGGCCCCGGCTCTGCACAGCGAGCAGCGGGAACTGGGGTGGCCACGCCTGCTCCGAGGTGCTGGTCTGGGGGACCAGATGCTGGCGGGAAACACGCACCACAGCTCTGGGGTCTATTTCTCTCTATTCCGGCTGGCTGGCGGTTTTTGGACACAACTCTGGCCCCTGTTCTCATCCGAAAGCCGGCCCTCCCAGGAGTACGGGAGGCTCCACCGCTCTCCCTGGAGCCCTGTGCCGGCGGGGATTACAGGAGCTCTAGTGCCCAGGTCCTGCAGTCACGGCGGAGACCCAGCCCAGGAGAACGATAAGAAAACACGAGCAGTTGCCGTCAGGTGCCACCTGAAACGCCTCCCCGCCTGCCTGCAGGGCTGCGGTGGGACCCACCGTGAGGTGCTCTACAGACGGAAATGCAGCTCTTGGTGCGATCTGGGACTCTTCTGTGTGGTCCCTCCTAGTCTCTCTGGCCCGCCCATCCTCTGTCCTCTCAATGGACTGGTCTCCTGCATACGCTCCTGGGGACATGGCGCTCCCCCCTCAGGCACTTTATCCCCAGAGGCCACCACCCCAGAGCCTCCCCAGTCACGCCAGCCTCAGAGATGCCATCTACTGAAACAGCCGGCTGTGTGCCGGGCGCTGTGCTAGGTCCTGTGCCTACTTCCCCTGCAAAGCTGTCCCAGCGAGGTGACCGGCGTTATCCCCAAGGTGCGAATGCGGGAAGGGGGAACCAAGAGGAGGAGGGACTCTATGTCCTCTCCCTCCTCTGCTCCTGGAGTGACTATGGCCTGTGCCATTACCGCACTCCACCACCTGCTTTCTGAGTGGGACTGAGCCGATCGCCAAGCCTTCGTGTTTCAATTTCCCTGAATGATTCTTAAGAGAAGTGTCAGGAGACCCCAGTGCGCCTCCGTCCCCCGCGGAAGGTGTGAGCATCTACCCTGCTCCTGGAGCGGGATCCTGACCTTGGGAGGCGGGCTGGGCGAGGTTACCCTGCCACACACGGTGGCTGGGCGGGAGAAGGCCCGACAGCTGCGGTGCTTTTGAGCGTGAACGTCCGCAGGACACGGCACGCCCGCAGCACTTGGCCCTGGGAGTGCACGCAGGCAGAAGGTCTAGCAGTGGCCCCGAGACTCCGCCCTGGCCCCTGGCCCCTGGCCCTGACGGTGCTGAGAGCAGTGCCGGTTAGAGGGCCCGCTGGCTGCAGCAAGGCAGGCACCCAGCTGGGCTCAATCCAATCCCGTGCGCCCCCAACGCAGAGCTTTCCCGGCGTGCCGGCAGGGAAGGCGGGCAGGGGCAGCTGGGGAAGCCAAAGCCCGAGGAGGGAGCAGCGCGGGCGAGACTGGGAGGACTTCAACTCCAGATGCGAACGCGGCCGGCCACCACGGGATGTCTTCCTCCCGAGACCCTGACGGAACCCCCAGGCGACAGAGCCTGCAGCCGTCCCGCCGACGGACCCACAGAACCGTGAGGTACGCCCCCTGGCTGTTTTACGTGGTGGTGCTTCCTTATGGCGACGACAGGACATGAGTGCACACGCCCCGACTGCAATCTAACACGTGCTCTCTCCTGCAGCCTCACCCCCCCGCCGGGCACACACACGGCACCCACGGTGCTCGCCTCGCGCTCTGGGGCGGGTAATGGCAATGACCGAGTTACCCGAGTCAGAGCAACTTAAAACACCTGCTAGAGTTGGTCAAACACCCCATTAACTCACCCCTAGTGCCTGGGCGGGGCCAGACCGAGTGATTTCGGGTACGGGGCCTTACACGGCCCTCAGGCCGGACATTCCCCACCCCTGAGGTCAAGGCGCTCAGTTAATCCCTCAACAAGCCTAAGGTGTGTAGACCATGAATCTGGACCCGGGTCGGGAAAGATCAGGTGACTTCGGGCTGGAGGGTCCCCAGACGGTGCCTCCGTGCGTTACACCACCGAGCCTTTGCTCACGCACCCTCGCCGCTCTGAGAAGGCATGACGAGTGAGGCTGAGGTTGTGGCTTCCGGGGGGGGGTAGGGGGGGGACACATGTGCTGTCCGTGGCCACCAGCACGGTCCTCGAGGCCCCATCCTCCCGCCGAATGAGTGTGTGATGCCTGGCGCCGAGCGTACCTGTTGGCGAGGTGCTCCAGCTTGAAGATGTGCACTGTCTCGGTGTTGCTGGAGGCGCAGAGGAACTGCGAGTCCACACTGAATGCCAGGGAGCTGATGGTCACGTACCTAGAGCACAGAGCAGGGGCGGGCCGGCGGGCCGGGGAGAAGTCAGCCTCGTAAGAGAACCGCATGTCCCGGGTCTGGGCATCCCCACATCTCGTCGGTGTCGGGCATTCGTTACAAATTGATGTTGGAAAGGTTCCTACAGGGTCACCGTCTCAGGCAGGAAGGAACAGGGGCCGCTCCTTCCGGTCGCCACGGAGGTTTCCTAGCTGCCCTCTGCCCCGACTGGCTGGGGATCCCAGACCATCCCCCCTCCTGTCTGCAGAAGGGGATTAGAAACTGCTTTTGGATTGTGACCCCCTGGCCCTTTCATTTCTCCCCTCTGCTGGCCGCACAGCAACACCCACCAAGGCCTCTCGTGGTTGAACCCGTGTTAAAACGGCACCTTCGCTCTCAGGTGTTCGAGGCAGTGAGTGGGCTTCTAGGTCAGTCACCGAGAGCACAGCCCTGCCCCCTCTGGGGCGCAGAGAGGCGGGCGCAGAGCCGCCCCTCCCCCCTCTCTGTAGATGGCTGCCAGCCGTCCACTGCAGAACTCCCGCTTTGCAGTGGGTCGTACAGCGAACACACACCTTTTCATTCCTCTCCGAAACTCGTAGAGCTTTTGCCCTTCAGGTACGGAGAACACCCGGATGACCGTGCCCTGGAAAAGAAAGCAGGTGGGCGTTCATGCCATCCATGGCTTCCCTCAGACACGCCTCTTTAGAAGACATGTTTTTATTGGCGCTGAACACTGTCCCCGGGGAGGAAGCCCAGAGTGCTGGGCCGGGAGGCCTGTTTGCATTTCTGCCATATAAGCAATTCTCGGGGCGCGTCTGTCTCCCTTTTGCCTCCCACCCCAGCCCAAGGCTCAGCGTGCATTCGCTCAAACGGCTCTGGCTTCCTGGAAGAGTCAGTCTCTGCCGGGCACCACAGACCTGTTCCTCTTGGCATCTGAAAATTCAGCTTGCTCACACTCCCTGACCATTCCAGTCAGAAGAGCGCGAGCTCCTGCTAACCCGAAAGCTTTCCGTTTATACGACATCAAGGAGAGGCGGCCCCTGTCTGTGTCCGTGATGGGCACCCGCTTCTCAGTAAGATGGTGAGTTTTTCTGCAAAGTATCTTTCCCCCTGCACAGCGCAGGCCTCTGGGCTGGGGAGTTAATAGAGGCATCGGGATGCCACATGGTGCCTGACAGGCTTCTTCTGAAACGAGTTCTGAGCGGGCCCAGGGGCCGTCAGTCCTGGTGTCTCAGGTGCCACCAGCGAGCCCGCAGGAGGAGAGCCGTACGGAGGCCGGGCGCACTCACTTTCTCAGAAGCGCTCGCCAGCTTGGAGCCCGAGGCGTTGAAGGTGATGGCGGCCAGCGTCCCCTCGTGGGCCGCAATCGTGCAGACTGTTTTCTGTTGGTGAAAAGGAACAACGGCTATCAATGCCGGGAAAGAGGGACGATGGGTTTCCCCTCCCTCTGCTGCTGCTTCCCCTCCGAGACACTCTCCCTCATTGGCCAGTTGCCCATCCCTTTCCAGCCCTTTCACACGGAAGCTGCACGTGTGTCCGGGTGTATCCGGACTCTGCATCAAGGGCCACGCGTTTCCATCCCTCGTCCTGTCCTGGGGAAGATGACACCCATCTGTGCCCGATGTGGAGTGATGGCGCAGTCGCGGGCCCTCCCCACATGCATATTTAGGGGGCTTTCCCCTGCAACGCTGCCCGCTCTGTGAAGCGTGGCAAGCCGAGGACAGGAAGTGTGCGAGCGCGAGGGCCATGCTGAGCGTGACGCCACCCAGCCCACAGCGGGCCACCAGCCGGCAGGTGGTTCCCCTGGCCCTGCAGCTGCCTCCTGCCTATGTTGACTGATGGCTCACGGGCAAATATCACTACTTTCTCCACACCCAAGCGCTGCTGCCAGAACAAACTCCCCCAGTGTTGCTTCTGCCTCTGCACCTCATCCCACTGCGACAGAGCCCGCTCATCACCTGCCACTGACCGCAGAGACAGGCACGCAGGTGGGCGGGATCGGCCCGGTCACTGCCAACTTACCAGGGAGTGTCCGTCATAAAGCACAATCTCGCCTGTGGTCAGGCTTCCAGGATAAGCCACGTAAGAATTGGAATGGTTGATAGAGAGCGCACACAGGCCTGGCAGAGAACAAACAGCAGTTGAAAAAGCCAGCGTCCAGAGAGAGAACTCATCTGCAAAAGGCCCCTGAAAAAGGCGCACCTACACTGCCACCTCCTGGTGAGGGGAGGAACGGCGTGGCAGACATGACCTGCCTGCTCTGGCTCCCTGCAGCCCCCTGGTGGGCACAAGGTCACTCTTGGCTCAGGCCTGACAAGGGACCACTTGGACCTTCCCAGTTCTGCTCTGGCAACCCAATTCCCCTTCTCATCTGGGTTGTCTGCAATCCAAAATGCAAATTCAAGATCAGCCTGCCCGGCAGAAGGAAATGGGGGAGGGAAGACCAGGACACCAGGTTGGTTTGCATGTGGGTTCCCAGAGGGGTGATTAGCAGAAAGGAGGTGAAGATCGGACGTGGCAACCCTAGAAGGACTTGAGTACCAAACTGCAGAGTTCAAATCTTATAAATGTGTCCGGTACATTCTGAAGGTTTCTGAGGACACGTGTTTTTTAAAAAGCAGAGTTAATCAGAACCACAACGAGATACCACTTCACACCCACCAGGAGGGCTATTACAAAAAGACAGATAATTGGAACCCTCACACTGCCGCTGGGAAGGTCACGTGGGCCAGTGCTGGGAAGACAACCTGGCTGTTCCTCAAAAGACTAAACACTGAGTTACCATCTAACCAAAAATCCCACTCCTGGACATGTCCCCAAGAGAAATGAAAACACAGAGCCACATAGAATCTTGTACATAAATGTTCATGGTAACATTCTTCGTAACAGTCAAAAGGTAGAAACAGCCCAAATGTCTATCAACTGATGAGTGGATGAGATGTGGTATATTTTTACAATGGAATATTATCTATTCTACATATACATAAACCTAAGTGACCTGTGGACCGAATAACCGGTCGCTATGATGCACAATGACCACCAGGGGACAAACACTCAACACGCAGGATCGGGCTCCCTCCTGTCTGGATTGGGCCTGCAGGGATCAGGCCAAAACTGGCTATCTGACATCTCCCAAGGGGTTCCGGATTGCGAGAGGGTGCAGGCCAGGCCGAGGGACCACCAATGAACGAATCTGTGCACTGGGCCTCTAGTTAATTAATAAAGAGAAATGAAATACTAATGTGTGTGTGTACACACACACACACACACACGAGGCCCGATGCACAAAATTCGTGCGAGAGTAGGCCTGCCTTCCTCTGGCTGCTGGCACTGGCTTCCCGCTGGCCGCTGGCAGGCACCTGGGACCTGGGTTTCCCTCCAGCCACCAGCAGGCACCGAGGACCTGGGCTTCCCTCCCAGCCCTGGCTTCGTCCAGAAGGACACCCAATCTAATTAGCATATTATGCTTTTATTATTATAGATATTACAATATGGATGCACACTGAAATACTACACTAAGTGAAAGAAGCCTGTCACAAAAGACCACATATTGCATCATTCCACTACGATGAAATGTCCAGAAGAGATAAATCTAGAGACAGAATGTACATTAGGGTTGCCTAGGCCTGGAGGTATGGGGGCTGATGGCTAAGAGGTATGGGTGTGTTTTTTTGGGGGGGGGGAGAGGGGGTAAAATGTTCTAAAGTTGTTTGCCCTGGTGGTCATACAACTCTTTGAATATACTGAAAGCTATTGAATTGTGTACTGTAAATGGGTGAATCATATGGCATGCCAATTATATTGCAACTAGGAGCTCGGTGCATGAAATTCGTGCTCTAGGGGTGGGTGATCCCTCAGCCCAACCTGCCCCCTCACACATACTGGGAGCCCTCGGGGGATGTCCTATTGACCGCTCACCCTCGGCCTCTGTCTGAGGCTTTAGGCCTTGGGCACCCAGCCATCGCCCTGCTTGGCTCGGGTCTGGCCTTAGCCCAGCTGCTGGTGATCACCCAGCTCTGGGGGCTGCACAGTCGCTGCTGGCCACCTCGGCTCCGCACCCACAACCCCAACCTTAGCCCCACTGGCTCCGCCCCAGCTCCTGATTGGCTGGTGGGCGTGGCTTGATCAGAGGTATGGTCATTTTGCATACTACTCTTTTATTAGATGGGATAAGCTGTTAGGAAAAAAACAGGCAGTGTTTTTAAGAACATCTATCAGCCGAAACCGGTCTGGCTCAGTGGATAGAGGTCCCAGGTTCCATTCTGGTCAAGGGCATGTACCTTGGCTGCGGGCACATCCCCAGTAGGAGGTGTGCAAGAGGCAGCTGATTGATGTTTCTTTCTCATCGATGTTTCTAACCCTCTAGCCTTCTCCCTTCCTCTGTAAAAAACCATAAAATATATATATTTTAAAAAAAAAAGAATATCTACCAGACAGGGGACATGAGTTCAAGATCCAGGTGTGCCAAAATAATGATTCAGTATTTGTATATACTGCAAATAATCACAAGTCTAGTTAATATCTGTCAACACACAGTTACAATTTTCTTCTTGCTGGCAGAACTTTTAAGACCTTATCTCTTAGCAACTTTCAAATATGCAACACGGCGTTATTCGCTGTGGTCACCCTGCTGTACATTCCCAGGACAGGTAACTGGAAGTTTGTACCTGTTGACCCCCTTCAACAATTTTGTTCCCCACCCCTCACTTCTCTCCTCTGGCAACCACTAATCTGTTCTTTGTATCTATGAAGTCATTGTTTAAAATTCCACGTAAAAGAGACCGTACGGTTTTTGCGGTATTTGTCCGCCTGACATCTTTCACTCTGCATCATACCCTCACGGCCCATCCGTGTTGTCACAACGGTAAGATTTCATCCTTTCTGTGGCTGTACAGATTCCGTTGCACATACACACCATTTTCTTTATCAGTTTATCCGTCGCTGGACACTTAGGCTGTTTCCAGATCTTGACTATTGGGAGCAATGCTGCGATGAACATGGGGTGCAGCTATCTCTCTGGGAGGTGATTTCATTTACTCAGGCTGTATTCCCAGAAGTGCGACAGCTGGGTCACTTGGCCGTTCCACTGACTTTTTGTTTGAGGAAGCTCCCCACTCCTCGTCATAGTGGCTGTCCCGCCGACATTCTCACCACCAGGGCACAGGGCTCCCTTTTCTCCACGTTCAGCCACACTTGTTACTTGTCTTTTTGAATAAGCCATTCTAACAGGTGCCCTGCAGAGTTTTATGTTCAAATCGAGTATCTCAGGAAGGAAGGAAGGCTTCACCGTCTTCAGCTAACATGGCACCTCCTGTGTTACCTGGAGGAGAATGGCTTGGCCCTAGATTCTGACAAGAAAGGGGCAGAGGGGAACGGCTAGGGCAGGGGCAACGCTGGCACAAGCCCACGTGTTTGACAGCTGGGCTCTGGGCTTGCACCTGTGCCAACCCATCTGCCTGCAGCAAAGGGGTCCTGCGCGCCGACCATCGCAGGCGAAACCAAGGCCCCCACAACGGTTTCACTGGGTTCCTCCGATTGCTGGGGTCCAACCAGCTGGGAAGCCCCCAGGCAAGCACACGGTCTTCTGTTTCTGACCCAGGGGCTGCACAAAGCCTTTTAAGGGAGGAAAGGAGCCTTTCCTTTGGTGACATTTTATAAGAGAAAAGTGATCAGGAAACATGAAGGAAGAGGAAAGCGGCCACCATCCTAAAACCCAGAGGTTCTTCACTGGCCCAATACGTGAGCACATTTCCTTCACAGGAACGAGGTTTTGATGTTCGACGCTTGGCACACGCTTCCACACGTCACGGTCAGCGTGATCTCGCCGCGGCGGCGTGGCTGTTATCCTCCCACCGCTGGAAGAGAAGGGCTTCTATCACTTCCAGAGCCGATGGCATCGTCCGCTGGATGACAGGGACGTCCTGTGATTCTGAGCCACCCGCGTCCTGGGATTCCTAGTATGACACGTCAAACTTCAAGCAAGATAACGGTGACTGATGACATGCTGCTCCCTTTGGGCCGAGAGCATGCCTTCCCATTTTCTGACACAGAAAGGAATCTGTGCTTGCAAAGGCGCTGTTTCTGCAAATGAGGGCCAGCTCCCGGCCTGCAGCACCATTTCCAGAGAGAGGGCTCACTGGACAATGCCCACGGCTTTGTCCTGTTAGGCACACGATGGGGGGTGTGGACTGTCCCTCGGACATGGCTGAGAGATCCGCGACACAGCTGAGTCCGTGGCTCGCAGACCTGTCCAGAGATTTCTGCGCTCCACGGCTCGGTGCACAGACTGCTGTGCTGGCAGGAAATTGGCTTCGAGCCCCGTCGGGCCTACCTCGTTAGAGGAAGCAGCCTGCAATCTCTGTCGCAACAGGAACCGGCACGACACAGACACAGACGAAGAGGGAGGAAATTTACCGCCACACAGATGCTGAGCGCAGAGCAGTGGGAGGACACGGTATGTGCCACTGATTCGTGGTTCACGTGGGCAGCGTGCATGCAGAATGTGTGCTCCAGCCATGAGACACACAGTTCCGTCTGCCTTGTGCACATGAGGGTTTATATGGCTCAGAGCCAGCGTCTCCATCTTTAGTGTTGTTCAGAAAATCTGTTAGAGAATGAGCAGATGAAGGAGGCCACTGGCCTCAGGATTTTACAGTCGTTCTGAGGTTCAGAGGTAGCTGATGGTTCTGGAGTGGGGAGAGGCCATGTCATGCAATGCTGGGGTGCCCCCCATGCTGGCGCTGGGCTAGTGAGTGAGCCTAGCAGACCGAGTGCGATGTGGGGCAGATGTGTGGCTCTCACTCCCTGCCCCCAGGTAATCCTTCGAGTAATTCGGGGGGTGGGGAGATGATCATTATCATCTCCATTTTATTAAAGTGATTGTTGAGAGAACAGGTATAAATTTCAGGATTTTAAGAACTCCTGGACATTATCTCCAGATGGCGGCAAAGGTGCGATAGGACACACAGTGTCCCGGCCAGCATGGCTCTGTGGTGGAGCGCCAGCCTGTGAACCAAGAGGGTTTGATTCCCACGCAGGGCACAGGCCCGGGTTGCAGGCTTGATCTCCAGTGTGGGGTGTGCAGGAGGCAGCCCATCAATGGTTCTCCCTCATCACTGATGGTTCTCTCTCTCTCTCCCCCTCTCCCTTCCTCTCTGAAATCAATAAAAATATATTTAAAAAAAGACACACTGTGGTTGTTCAACTTGACCCTGGCCTTTCGGAAGGAAACGCTAGAACACTGCACTGCACAAACTTAAACTGGGAAACTGACTCAACAGCGTCCCATCCTGAGAAGTTTGGGAAGTGCGATGTGGAGATTTCTCTGTAACATAACAGAACACTCTCTGCGGTTCAGCTTGTCGCTCTCCTAGTCACGTAGACACTCCAAGTCAAAACCTGCTTTTAATGATTACGCCTACTCTGTGCTGAGCAACCACAGAAAATAACTAGGGGTAAACACCTCTCGGTACCAGATGCATGGAATCTCCCCCGCGTCTACCTCAAACGCCCTGACACATTTGCTGAGAACAGGCCCAGATAAAAGGAGTTGGGCGGGGGGGGGGGGGGGGGGGGGGGGGGGGGGCAGGGAGCAGGCGGCCGTGAGGGCCACACAGCCTCTTGCAGGGCGCACAGCCTGATGTACTTGAACCTGCCCCCATTAAAACACAGCCTTGGGGTAAACACCATGAAGACATAAAGCAAAACAACTGCTTCCGGTTCTCAGGATGGGCGGAAAGATGGCTTGTGAAAGGGGCAGCTGGACATGGGAGGAGGGGGCATCCATCCCCTTCGGGAGCTCACCTGTTGGGTTTGCGGGAATATCCAGGATGGTCTTCAACAGCTTCATGTCTTTGATGTTGTGGATGTAAATGGACTCCTCCAGGCACACCAGCAGCCTCTGTAACCACACAGACGCGTCACTGCAGCGAAAGGGGACCGAGCCAATCGAAACCACGGCTAACAGAGGCAACGTCTGGGATGGATTTGAAGATGATGTTTATGTATGCACACGTGCACATGCACACACATGTATACACCAAACTGTAGTCTCATTTGTTTATTTCTTTTGTTTCCTTTGTCCAAGGCAATATATCATAAAAAAGATTGCTACAACAAATGTCTGCGATTTCACTGCCTATGTTTTCTCCTAGGAGTTTTAGGGTTTCAAGTCTAACATTTGAGTCTTTAATCTATTTTGAGTTTATTCTTGTATTTGGTGTAAAAAGGTCATGCTCTTAACTGTCCAATTTTCCCAGCACCATTTATTGAATGGACTATCTTTATCCCATTGTATGTTTTTGTCTCTTTGTCAAATATTGTCCTTAAAGGCGTGGATTTATTTCTGGGCTTTCTACTCTGTTCCATGGATCTGTATGTCTGTTTTTGTCCCAGTACCATGGGGTTTTGATTATCATTGGCCTTGAAGTGTATAGTTTGATATCAGGTAGTGTGATTCCTCAAACTTTGTTCTTCTTTCTCAAGACTGCTATGGCTATTCTGGATCTTTTGTGGTTCTATATAAATTTTGGGGATATTTATCTAGTGCTGTGAAATATGCCATTGGTATCTTGAAAGGAATTACATTGAATCTATAGCAGTGGCCAGCAAACTGCTGCTCAAGAGCCACATGCAGCTCTTTCGCCCCTTGAGTATGGCTCTTGCACAAAATACCACGGCCTGGGCGAGTCTATTTTGAAGAAGTAGTGGTAGAAGTTTAAGTTTAAAAAATTTGGCTCTCAAAAGAAATTTCAATCATTGTACTGTTGATATTTGGCTCTGTTGACTAATAAGTTTGCCGACCACTGATCTATAGATTGCTTTGGGTGGTATTGACATTTTAATGATGTTCTATCTATGAACACGGTATATGCTTTTTTCATATCTTCTTCAATTTTTTTCTTCAGTGTCTTATTTTTTAAATTACATCTTTATTGTTGAAAGTATTACATACAAGTATGTCCCTTTCCGCCCCCTCCTCCCCTTCCCCCTTGACCCCTTATAGCCCACCCCTATCACTGCCCTAGGCCTTCCCCCATCTATTGTCGGTGACCAAGGATCTCTTCCTACCCACCCACCTCCGCCTTTCCTCTGAGTCCACAGTCTGTTCTGTGCTTCTATGTCTCTGGATCTATTTTATTCATTTATTCATCAGTTTATTTTGTTCATTAGCTTCTACGTATGAGTGAGATCATGTGATACTTGTGTTTCTCTGACTGGCTTATTTGACTTAACATAATACTCTCTAGATCCCTCCATGCTGACTCAAGGGTAAGAGATCCTTCTTTTTTACTGCTGCAGAGTATTCCATGGTGTAAACGCACCACAGCTTTTTTATCCACTCATCTACTGATGGGCACTTGGGCTGTTTCCAGATCTTAGCCACTGTAAATTGTGCTGCTATGAACACAGGAGTACATACATTCTTTCTGATTGGTGTTTTGAGTCTCTTAGGGTGTATATTCCTAGAAGTGGGATCACTGGGTCAAACAGCAGTTCCATGTTTAATTTTTGAGGAAACTCCATACTGTTTTTCTTTAGTATCTTATACTTTCTCGACTATAGGTCTTTTATACCCTTGGTTAAATTTATTCCTAAGTATTTTATTTTTTTTATGTAATTATAAATGGGATTGTTTTCTTAATCCCCCTTTTTGATAGTTCATTATACTATCTAATAAAAGAGTAATATGCAAATTGACCATACCACTCATCAAGCCACGCCCATCAGCCAATCAGGAGCAAATTATGCAAATAAACCCCAACCAAGATGGCTATGGCCACTAAGAGCTGGAGGGAGGCTTGGGTTTCCCCAGCAATGGAGGAAGCCAAGATTTCTGCCAGCCTAGGCCTCCACTCAATGCTACAAAGTTTCAATTATAGAAGATACATAACCCCAACAGAAAGGGCGGCAGCCCTGGAGCTGGAAAGAGCAGAGGCTAGGATTGCCCAGGCAATGGAGGAAGCCAAGCTTCTGCAGCTGTGGTCGGCCTAGGCCTCCACTCCAGGCTAAAACATTTCAATTATAGAAAGTAAATGTCCCAACAGAAATGGCTGCTGCCACGGAGCCAGCGGAAGGCTTGGCTCTGCTCCAGGCTACAAAATTTAAATTGTAGAACATAAATTAATCCCAGATCCCAGGGCCTCCACTTGGGTTGCTGGGGGGCATGGCTGGCCTGCAAACCACCACAGGCCTCTTACCCAGGCCATCCCATGCCCCAAGGGAACCCCAACCCTGATCTAGGACACCCTTCAGGGCAAACCAGCTGACTCCCACCCATGCACCAGGTCTCTATCCTATCTAATAAAAGAGTAACTTGTAAATTGACCATCACTCCAACACACAAAATGGCTGTCCCCATGTGGTCAAAGATCCTGCCCCCAAGTGGACACAAGATGGCCACCACAAGATGGCCAGCAGGAAAGGGCATTTGGGAGGAACCAGGCCTGCAAGGGAGGACAGTTGGGGGACAATCAAGCCTGCAGGGGAGAGCAGTCAGGGATGACCAGGCCTGCAGAGGAGGGAAGTTGGGGGCAAAGAGGCTGGCAGGAGAGCAGTTAGACATCAATCAGGCTTTCAGGGGAGTGGTTAGGGGGTGATCAGGCTGGCAGGCAGAAGCAATTAGGGGCAATCAGGAAGGCAGGCAAGCAAGCAGTTGGGAGCCAACAGTCCTGGATTGTGAGGATGGCCTAAATGGGCAGTTGGACATCCCTTAAGGGGTCCCAGATTGGAGAGGGTACAGGCTGGGCTAAGGGACAGCCCTCCCAACCCCGTGCACGAATTTCGTGCACCGGGCCTCTAGTTGGTATATAAAAATGCAACTGATTTCTGAATACTTATTTTGTACGCCGCTACTTGACTGAAGTCATTTATCCATTCCACTAGTTTTTTGGTAGGATCTAAATTTAGGGTTCTCTATATACCATATTACTCCATCTGCAAATGACAATTTTACTTCTTCCTTTCCAATTTGGATGCCTTTTATTCCTTTTTCTTGTCTGATTACAGTGGCTAGGGCTTCTAGTACTCTGTGGATTAAGGGTGGTAAAAGCAGACATTCCTGTCTTGTTCCCAGTATTAAGGGGGACACTTGTAGTTTTTGCCCACTGAGTATCATGTTGGCTGTGGGTTTGTTGTATATGGAGACAGGCTCTCTTCCCTCTTGTACAGACGTAGGTTTCTTTGCTCCCCAATCTTCTGATTTACCCCTCTCCAATGAACGGTCAGGTTTTAACTTATTTAAACTCTCCTGCAGACCTACCTTTGTGCACACCCTCCAGCCTCAGCATGGGAGCACCCCGTCCTCCTCCCATCTCAGCTCCACTCCTTGGGGATCCCCCTCCCCAGTGCCGTAAGACCCTTCTCTTCCTCTTCCAACGAGACCTGTCAGGGTTGGAGCTTCTTCCCCGTGGCTGTGCTCTCTCCCCAGTGGAAACAGGCCTCAGGGTTAACGTGCTGGTGTGTGAGGAACTGGATGCACAGCTCAGCACAGGTGAGCAGATGCGGGTGATGAGGAGCAGCTGCTGGGAAGAATTCGACATCTGGTAGCTCTGGCCTCACTCTGAGCCACCCCCTACCTCTGCTCACCCTGACTGGTGGCCCTCGGGGCCAGTGCTTCTCGCACTTGGATGAGGATCGGAGCATTCAAGGGGCAAGGCCTGGGCTCTCCCGGAGATTCTGGCTCGGGAGGTGTGTCGGCCAGTGCCCCAGGGGGTTCTGACGAACACCTGTGTCTGAGAACAAAAGGTGAAAAGGAAGGAACCTAACACACTACAAAAAAGCAGGGGGCTCTCCGGGAACAGCCTGCCTTACTGCTGCCCAGTCAGACTCCTCACAGCTCAGAAAAGTGGAGCCGGACACTTGAACCAAGCAGCAAAATGTCAGCATCTTCATTTTTAACTCAGGCTCGTGGTCACAGGTCTGAGGCTGGGCGCTGAGTCTCCAAACTGATGACAAAGGAGTGTTTCCCGGGGGAGCACATATTCCCCGACTGCCCTGGGCCTGGGCCTTTGGCCCGCACTCACGGTGGTGTGGACTCTCCACATTCCTAGGTTTCTGGTATTCTCTTGGGTTCCCCTCCAGCCCCACCCCCGACCCCCAGCACACTGGGTCCTCAACACACGCCTCCTGCAGGACCGTCTGCTCGGTGGCCCGCTTGGCCCGCGTCCAGGTCGTCCCGTGTGGGCTGCAGACTAGAATTAAGCCTGGGAACAGCCCGAGAACACGCAGAGGGCAAGAAGAGATGCTTTGTCCTCAGTTCAAGTGACAGCACGCTTCTGGGATGGGCGGGAGCCTGGAGCTGGCTTCCTTTAACAGCCAGTTTTCAGCTCGTTCCCTGTCACTCTGCCTCTCGTCGACTTCTCAAGGTTTTATAATTAATAACCCTTTTTGCAATTAAAGTATTTCTAGCGTCTGCTCCCGAGCACCACGGACTTAGGCTCGGCGTCCGAGCCTGGATGCAGATGCTGCGTCCGTTCTAGGCCTGTAGCTTCCAGGCGGAGGTTGAGGGCAGGTGGCAAAGAACCATAAACACTCGCATATTGAAGTGCATCTGGGTAACCGCCTTTATTCCGCTGGACACATTCAATTAAGTGCCGGGCGGATCACATCTACTAAAACATCACAATGACTAGATACTCTTCCTTTCTATCTGAGGGAGCTGCTGCTGCCGCCACCTGGCAGGGAGGGCTCAGGAGTTGCCTAACCCAGAAGCTGTTAAGGCCCAAACCTGAATGTCTTAAGAACAGCAAACCCCAAACGCTTCCCAGACCTGTTCCAAAGCCCCTTCTTAGGAGCAGCAATGTTGGACGTGGTTCGCATCGGCTTGGCCAGTATCAGCCAGGTAGTTCCAGCTGCGTCCTTTGGAAGGTGGGGGAGAGCCCGAGAGTTAATGAGTGTTCTGCTGAGTGGGGTGACTCTAAAAGTCAACAGACTGGGTCGCACACTTGAATAATCCTCCCTTATCCCATCCGCTAATGAGAATATCAGGGAGCAAGTAAAAGAGGTTATACAAAGACACGCCATAGATACCGCTGGAGAATTCTGAAGCGCCTTCCGCATTGCTGGCCCCCAATTCAGCTCCAGGACATCTGCCTAAACAACCTTACGGCGACAATCAGCTGCGGAAAAGGGATAGTTCATGTTCCCACACTGCCTACTCCTACACTCAGAGGAAAAAAGACAGTTCTAGTTCTACAACACCGAACCTGCTCCCAGCAGACTTCCGAGCGAGCACCTGAGCCAAGCGCTGTGCTGAGAATTAAAAGCCTTCAAGCTGAAAACTCCCAAACTGCCTTTTCCTCTCTTGCTAAGAATCCGGGTTTATTTTCTTCTTTCCTCTGGCTCCTCTTTGCGTAAAAAAAAAAAAAAAAAAAAAAATCCCCATATCCAAGTTCTGGGGCTGTTCTCTGCTTTTATGCAGGTTTAAGTGGACAGTCAATGAAAATATTTGATCACCTCAAAGAAATAATCTCTTCCTTACCGTAAGCTTCAGAAAGCACTCTGTCTCATTTGTTCAAAAAAGTTAATCAGCACTTCGTCTAGGCGCAAAGCCAGGAGAGACCATTGTCCTCGACCTCCCCACTCCTGGGAACGGCTGCCTCCGTGGACAGAGCTGAGCGGTCATGCAGAGACTGTCTGTTTCTGGACGAGGCGGTCAGGAAACAGACGTTGGTGGAAGAGTTTTCTACCAGCCATTCACTATCTTTCCTCCCAGGTCGTACAGCCGTTACCAAAACAGATACGGCCCTGCCCTGCTCCTAGGATGTAGAATCTAATAATTCAACAGAAACTCTGCTAACACCTCAACCTCTTATTTAACAAGAACGGATATTTCCCAAGAGAAGGTGCTGCATAGTTGAGATAAGAATAACCCCTCCTTCAACAAAGAAAGCACTACAAGAAAGATCTTCAAGCGTTAGCTGGGCAGGAGAGACCTGGGAGCCCGAGGACCTGGCCCGCTGGGCAGCTTTACCGACTGGCTTCAGAACCACCCCAGGAGGACCACACACTGCCCTCCGAGAGGCGTGACCGCCAGCCTGCAGCGAGTGCCACCATCCGGGACCCAAGCCAGAGAGGCGTCCCTCTGTGCTGAACGTGTCCCTGCAACAGCTCAGGGTTTCAGAGCCCGAGGCCCGCCCAGCCTGCACCCAGGGGAGGGTTCGCCTCGCCGGTGGCCAACGTCTGAGAAAGAACAAGAGGCAGGAGGACCAGGAAGGACCCGCCACTGAGACAAGCGCGTGGAGCAGACTCTCTTTTCAGGAGCCCCGTAACTCGAGGCCTGAGAGTGAGAACGCCCTGTAGAACTGGATGCTTGTTTGAGAGGCATTCATTCCTCCTGAACGACAGCCATCTTTCTCCTCGGGCCCAACCAGCAGAAGCCTTGCAATCCTGAGGGATCTTCCCCCGGCTTACCTGTCGGTTCAGCTTTATGGACAAGATGTTGCTGGAGTAGCTGTAATTGCAGATCTCCGTGCCTTTCTTAAAGTGATAGACGTTCATTTGCCGCGGCTTTGTGTGACTGACCACCACCACCAGGCTGCTGGAGAAGAGGCGCTCCACGATGTAGACGTCGGGGATTTCATCTGGGAGGGAAAGCAGCCGAGGTTACCCAGGTTCTGGCCTTGGCCAGTCAGCCAGCGTCCTTAGGTCCTGCTGACTGGGCACCCTCCATTAGAATGCATGTGCATTGCACCCCCTTCCCCCCACCACCTCGGGGAAGCTTTAGCCACTTCCAAATGGAACAGCCCTTTCACATATCTAGAGAACATGCTAGTGACCAGACACCAAATCAGAATTTCCAGAGCCCCCTCCAGGGCCCTGGGGTGCCACTGTTTGCTCTGTGAAACATAATGAGGGGTTTGGGCCATCTCAGTTACCCTTTTCTCATTTTTGAGGTTTGAAAGAAGTGACTGCTTTGTCGAAGCCTCTGCCTTCACAATTCTTGCCCCTGTTGCTACGAGAGGGACCACCATGGGGGGCAGCGACATAGAAAAACCTGTGCCTCCTCCCCATCCTGCTATGCTCCCTGACTATTTCTGGAATCCCTGGACGTCAGTGGAAAGCCCTCTGGACGTCAGTGTGATGGCCAGGGGAGCACCTCTGTGCTCGGGAAGGCACACTGGTGGGCCTCGAAGAAGACTCTTTTCCTAGGCACGCCTTTCTTGGTCTTGGGCAAGTCCCTTAGGGAGCAACCCGGGACAGACACAGAGCCAGTGTGTCCATGAACTTGGCATAACATCTCACAGATAACGTAGGAGCCCAATATATTAGTTACCAAACCACTCTCTTTCCAGGAAATCCAAAGATTATATTCTTCACTATTATGGTGGCATAAACTATTACATTCCCTGGGAAGATAAGAGAATCACATTTCCAAGCTGAAAATTTTTTTTAATATTTACTAGCAGTACTCCAGCATCTTTAATATGGACTATATACATGGGGTTGTATTGCTTTATCAGCAAAAGACATACTTCCATGGCTGAAAACATTACCAGTATTCTACAGTGCCAATATAATGGGGGGGGGGGGGGTCCTAACTGATCTTTTGTTATGACAACTATAAAAACTGATGGCAGTGCATATATATATATATATATATATATATATGAAAAATTGTCAACAGTATGGTTCCAAACGAGAGATTTCTTAATATAAAATGTTACCTAAGCTACTGCTACATCCCACCAAGTACTTCGCTATGGTTTTGGTTTTAAAGCAAGCAAAGACACTGACTTCTATTTAACCTGAGAAATACTGACTCAAGTGTAATGGGTAAGGGAGAGAAAGACAGCTCAGGAGTAGCCCGGATTAAAGTCCAGAGGGAGGATTTGGCATCCCTGAGACCGCACACGCACACACTTACTGCTGCCATGGACTTGGTCCAGCTGCTCCACAGAACTCAGAGAAAACAGCTTATAACCGGCTTTGGTTCCAATTGCTAGGGATCTGTGGGAGAGAAGGGGGCCTGGGAATGACAACAGGTACTGAGTCCCAACCACAGACCTGAAGACAGACACCCCTTTTCCCTCTCACCTCATGGAGACAGTTAAGCCAACCTCTTCAGGGGCTTCAAAATTGGGGGCGGGGGGGTTAATGCTTTAATGACATTTTTCTTCTCTTTTTAAACATGTTTTTATTGATTTCAGAGAGAGGAAGGAAGAGGGAGAGATAGAAACATCAACGACAAGAGAGAATCATCGATCGGCTGCCTCCTGCATGCCCCAACCTGGGAATCAAATCCAAAGCCCGGGCCTGTGCCCTGACCAGGGATCGAACTGGTTCATAGGCCAAGGCTCAACCACTGAGCCGCACTGGCCAGGTGCTATGTGGGAACTTTCTGACTGGGGAGGCACACCTGGTCAGGTGGGAAGGGGTGAGGTTAAAGACAACTACACGCAGGAATGTGAAGTGGCTATGAGACATGGAACTATGGGGGCTCAACCATCAAATGAAATGTCGAACTCACCAGAGACCATGCTTTCCCAGCTGAGCAGAAATGGGGAAAACTGGATGTTCAAGACTATTCACCATGGTGCCACCCCAACACAATCAGGGGTCTTCTGGTTGTGGGAGAGGTACTTTACCAACAGGAATGTAATTTTTCATTCCCTTGATGACTTTTTTTTTTTTTTTTGCTTAAAAAGGAAATACACGTTCCTAGTAGGCAGAGTAGGTCAGTAGTAGGCAAAATGGAATAGATGCTTCCTTGGACCACTTTCCATGAAACGCTCCCAGACACTTCCTGCCAGTGGCTCTCATCCCCGGATGGACATTAAACTCACTTGGGAAATTAAAAAAAAATACGGATCACTGTCCACCCCTGCTCCCCCAATATGCTCTACAAACCAACAAAACAAAAACTAAATGCTTATCTGGGACTCTGGGACAAGGTCAGCTAAAAAAAAATCTTGTTTTTAAGTTTTTCACTTCTCAACCCAGAGATAAAGACAGAGTGTGAAGTCAGGTTCCCCTGGCCTCAGCATGAAGGCAAATGGAAATGAAGCTTGTTTTGTGCAGCAGCGGGGAATCCCCATCCAGCTCTCACCTGCTTTGCCCTTAAGGCTTGAGTGATGAACCGAATCTGACACACAAGATGCGTAGAATAAGCAGTCTGACCCTGAGCACTTCCATCCCAGGAAAATGGAGAATCTGAGCGGAAAGGGACCCTAACACGGGCCTCAGTGGACCTCAAACTTAGTCCAACTTCCTCATTTAAAACGAGCAGGTGAGAGCGGCTGGGGTGGCTCAGCGGTTGAACATCAACCCAGGAACCAAAAGGTCCCAGGTTGGATTCCTGGTCAGGGTATAGGCCCGGGTTGTGGGCTCAAACCCCAGTGGGGGGCATGCAGGAGGCAGCCGATCAACAATTCTCTCTCATCCTTGATGTTTCTCTCTCTACCTCTCCCTTCCTCTCTCTCTAAAAATCAATAAAAATACATCATTAAAAATAAAATGAGCTGAAACCGGTTTGGCTCAGTAGATAGAACGTCGGCCTGCGGATTCAAAGGGCCCAGGTTCGATTCCGGTCAAGGGCATGTACCTTAGCTGCGGGCACATCCCCTGTAGGGGGTGTGCAAGGGGCAGCTGATCGATGTTTCTCTCTCATCGATGTTTCTGACTTTCTATCCCTCTCCCTTCCTCTCTGTGAAAAATCAATAAAATACATATATAAAGTAAAATGAAAAGGTGAAGTTCACTCTTCACCGAGCAGCCTGTACTAAAATAAGCAGCTAGCTTACTGCTACAAAGCAGGTGGCCACGGCTCTCGTTTCACTCGCCTAAAAAAGAGAAGGTCACATGATTTTTCTCTGGAATATATTTTTTTCCTACCCAAACATTTGTTCTTCCCCGGGACACACTGATATGTGACTGGAGCTAACTTGTAATCAGCGAGGCGAGGGCTTCTGCTCCTTAGCCCTCCAGCCTGCCCCTGTGGCTAAAATGGCGGTGGCCCTTTGCTTCAGAGCATTAGCAGGTTTGGCTTCTGTAAACACAGCCTTGGTGATGACAGTCAGCGCCTGGAAAGGCAAGCCAGCAGCATCTTAACCCTCCAGAATACACTCTGTAGTGTTTAGTGTTTTCAATCTTGTCACATAAACTTTTTCACATACAGAGACACACATTTAGTTGTAAATGATTAATCAATGGCTACAAACATATCTGAATCAAAGAATCCCGACGAAAACCTTATTTTACCCATTTCTATTTTTTATAGAAAAAAATAATTCCCATCCCCTCTCATGGGCATAGGGTTTGAGACACATAGGTCTCTCCAATCAAATGAAAACATGCAGCCGGAGTGTCCGGCACAAGGCCACGCAGGAAGTGTGAGTGAAGGAGAGCCACCTCCACCCACCTGCCCCGTTAACACTAGATCTCAAACTCAGACTACACTTAGAGGAGAGACGCACTGGTAACCCTAAATGTGCTTGGTAAGGGGCAAGACTTATTTTAAAATTCAGTGTCATACTCTCTGTGGCTCAAGACACTGACCGTGACAAAAACTTTTATTTATAGTGAGACAGAGCTGCCCAGCGGAGCCTTCTTCCAAGAAAACAGAACTGACAGTAGGGACGAAGGAAATTAACTGTCCAAGCACCCTGCAGATCTGAAAATAACATCCGTATCCAACGGCTATGAGAGCCTGGACTCAACTAGAATAAAGATTAACGTGACTTGCCTTAGCCGTTTTGGCTCAGTGGATAAGGTGTTGGCAGGCAGCTGGCTTGCAGGCTCCTCCCTTGTCCAGGCCCTGGTCAGGGCTCATCAGGAGGCAACCAATAGATGTGTTTCTCTCTGTCTTTCCCTCTCTCTCTAAAAATCAGTGGGAAAATATCCTCAGGTGAGGATTAAAAAAAAAAAAAAAAGATTAACATTACTTTAATAAGATCTAGCCCTTGTGACTCAGTTGATTGAGCGATGTCCCAGGCACCCAGAGGTCAAGAGGTCAATAGTTGCCAAGACCGGTTTGGCTCAGTGGATAGGGCATCGGACTGCGGACTGAGGGGTCCCGGGTTCGATTCCGGTCAAGGGCATGTACCTTGGCTGCGGGCACATCCCCAGCAGGGGGCGTGCAAGAGGCAGCTGATGTTTCTCATCGATGTTTCTGGCTTTCTATCCTCTCCCTTCTGCTCTGTAAAAAAATCAATAAAATATTTTTTTTTAAAAAAAAAAGAGGTCAATAGTTTCAATCCAGGTCAGGGCACATGCCAGGGTTTCAGGCTCCATCCCCAGGAAGAGGCAGCCAAAAATCAATGTTTCTTTCTCTCCCTCTCCTCTTTCTCTAAAGTCAATTCTTAAAAACATGAAAAAATAAATGGTCTAATAAACAATGCTGTAAAGCAGAAATTAGGACATGTGCTAATAAGCAAATTAACACCTCTCCTTAAACTGTGTTCAATTGGGAAGGAAACCACCCAGGCGTTTCATCAGCCGTCCCCTCTTGCAAAATGTTTCTTACGAAACATCAGAATTTTATCCAGACCATCATTTTTGTAAGTTGTGTGTCTCAACCATGAGCGAATCCTAAAAATAATTCAGGGAGTCACAAATGGCTTTTAAAAAGGAAACAGAAAATACCAGACGGAATTGCCCATAATAAAGGTAAACATCATTCTGTGGTGCACTTTTTAGTGGTTTTATCTGTATATGGGTATGGGGTGATGTTGTAATATCTATTTCTTATTGTGGGTTATGGTCAAAGAAAGCTTTAAAGTCACTCGTCTGACCAGGCTGCCCAGCAACCAGATTACTGGATCACACAAACTGTGTTTTGAACAAAGGACATACTGTTTGGCATAGGATGTTTTTAAACAGAAAGACAAAGGGAATGGAAGCCAGAATTGCTTATGGTACATGCCGGCCTTAATTACACCACTGAAGGTTCAATATTAGCACAGCCCAGTCGCAGGCCAAAAGCACAAGCCCGAAGCTGACTCCAAACAAGAACACAACAGAAACTGGTACAGCAGGAAGTGGGAAACCGGGGAGAGGTCATCCCTGCCTGATGCGCTGGGGGTTACATTCCAAACAGGTTATTCCATATGGTCCCAGGGCTGGCATCTAACAACTCCATGGCAAGCAGTAAAGGAAAAAGATGCTTGTATGCTTTCAAGGGGCCGACTACTCCGGGTGCCTGAAATACGGTTCTGTAAATCCCAGCTCTCTGGCCAAAGCCCAAACGTGAACATCCAGGTGAAACATGAAAACTCCACTCCACAAAGCAACAGGGTGGAGCTCGGAGAAGGGGCTCGCGGACTCGGACTCGGCCACCAGCGCCGGTGTGGAGACAGCGAGAGGACGGAAAGGTTTCTGACATCCCGAGTGGGCAGGCCAGATGCCCCGCCGGGGCTGGGCCGGGGGCCGGCCTGGCCGCAGGGATAGGCTGCCTCTTTGTCCGAGGCCCTGCCCAAATGCCACGTTGAGATGCTCAAGGACAAATGGGAAAGTTTTTCCTGGACTCCCATCTTCCTGGGCCCAGCCACCACGCCCAGGGTCAACTTGCAGCCGGCCCCTCCCCTCCCATCTCCTTTGTTTTGGTCTCTGCCGCTCCTTCTCCAGACCCCCACTTTGGTCACCACCCCACCCCCATTCCTTAGCTTTCTTCGGCTCTCCTCCCCTGGCTAACTCTCCCCTTTCACCCTCGGCCAGCCCCTTCCTGGCTCTCGACCCGAGCGAGGGTTTGGGGGGCCGCCCAAACCCCCTGCTGGGGGAGGAGGTGGGGAGAGGAGGTGGCTACCCAGACCCGAACCAGTCGTGGAGAGCCGCCGGCCGTCCCGCCGCCGGCCTCTTGGGGCGTAGGCCCGCGCCTCTATTGCTACAAGTTGCAGACAGGACAACACCCCTGGTCGCGACTTTCTGCCCCCCACTTCCCGGCCAGGCAGACTCCGCGGCTTACGTGCAGTCCTGGTTGAAAGAGAAGCAGCTCAGCGCTGCTTCGACCCCGCCCGCGGGGCCGTCCGTGGCCTCGGCCTCCATCGGGGGCTCGGCCCGGGGAAGCTGCAATTCCGAGCCGGCGAGGGCCACCTCAGCAGCCCGCTGGCGCCGGCTCCGCGGGCCGGGTCGCCAGCCCCTCTCCGCCCCGGCCCCGCCCCATTCCGCTTCGCCCCACCCCTCCCGCCAGTGCCGCCCAACAGGGCAACTAAGGGGGCGGGGTCCTAACTTCAGGCCGCTATTGGCCACGAGCCCATGCTGCCGCGCACCTTTGACCAATTGGAGACGGCTGTGGGCGGGCCTGCCTTGCTGGAGACCCGCCCCCAACACCGTGACGTGGCTCGCCATTGGGCGACGGCGCCCGAGGCAGCGGCTGCAGGCCACGTGGTAGTGTTTTCATCGCCTGAGCCTCTGGGCAGCCGGGAGGAAGAACAAATGCAGCTGCGGCCCAACTGCTGGCTCCAGGCCGGCATCTGCGTCGCGGCTGCCGCGAAGGGGACCGGCGGACGCTCTGGTTCCTACCCCACCCAGTGGTCTATTAAATATACAGAGATTAGTAGAGAGCGTGAGACGCCAAAGGAGTCTCCAAGCTGCTTTGAAAGAAAGTTTCTAAAATGAGGATGCTAAGGCCAGACAGATAAGTTATCTTACCGTTGCACTGCCTTTGAGAGTTACTACATGCCAAGCTCTGTATTAATGTGTATTATCTCGTTGAGTTCTTATAAAACCCTGTGAGGAAAGTATAATTATGCCCATTTTAAAGAAGTGGCAACTTAAGCCCGGGACTGCTAAACAATCTGTCCAAAGTAATACAATAAATGGTATAGGGTGTTTTTAAATTTAAGATGTATAATATGCTGGTTGGACATATGTATATATTGTAATATGATTGCCATGTAGAATGTAGGGCTGTCTGATTTCAAGATCCAAGCACCAAACGGCTCTACTAGACAATATTGGACAAAACCTATTTGATTTTTGTAGCTGAAAAAAAACAAAATATGTATAGGATGATGTATTTTATGAAAGGTATGAAGTCGTGAATACACAATATAACACTCATGTGATTCGAGATGACAAAGGGTCTCTATTCCCCAGGTAAAAACATGCTGCCATGTAGAATTACCAGCACAGTTTATGAATCATTACCTCTGTCAGCTCTGTTAGTTTTATTTTTTTATTGCTTAAAGTATTACATATAATAGTACATATATCTCCTTTTTTTCCCCACTGAGCTTCCCCCAGCCCCACCTACTCCCTGTCCCATGCCCTCATCCCACCCTCCCACCCATGTCTTGGGTCCATTGGTGTGCTTATATGCATGCATACAACTCCTTTGCTGAGAAATTTTAATTAATGCTTTTCAAATTTTGAGATGAAATAGTATTCCGGTTATTGTTATGTCACAGCATTTCAAATGGGTATAATTCCAATTTATCTGTTTTGAAACTTGGACGTAAAATGGATGAGAGAAGAGGACTGTTTCACCTAAGCTTTTCTGGTTGGATTTCCAGTTTGGGTTTTCTGAAATGCAAATAGAGCAGTTTCTTCTCTCGATTGATGTAAAAATAGTTTGTCTCGTAGATTCGCAATGTGTGTGATTGCTCTTTGGTTGATTGTGTGCTGTTTGTACCAGCATCCTCAGTGGAAGGAGCTGCTGTTTGGATGCTTTAACTGCATCATCTTTATGACCGCTCAGATCTAGGTGTGTTCCCTCTCCCTTTCAGCTCAGGCAAAAGCTTCGGTCCTCTCTATTCTATTTGGAAAACCAAGTGTCTGGCATGCTAGTGCTAGGTTGCTGGGAGAATTGCGTGAGGTGCCGAACAGGTTTTAAAAGTGGAAGTTGTTATTACAAAGAGTTTGGACTTTATGGAGTAGAATTGGGAGCTGGTGTTAGTGTTTGAGCAAGACTGTTTCATGATAAAAGCAGTGTTGTAGTCAGATAAACTCAGCCATGGTGTGCAAAACAGATTAGAAGGGGTAGAGGAAGTCTACACTAATGTGATATTCTAAGAGTGAAGGTCTATGACATACTACTAAACTATTGGATGGCGGCAAAGTCAGATAGGTTAGGACAAACTTGAGATATTTTTTAATTGAAATATAGTTGACATGTAATGTATAAATGTAAGGAGTATAACATGTTGACTTGACACATTTATATACTGTAATATGATTGCCCTGTAACGATACTAAGCACCTCTACACCCAGAGATATTTTGAGGTAGTGCTGGCCAATAGAAAGACAGTGTGAGCCGCTGATGAGAACCTCGATATGTAATGTTAAATTTTGTAGAAGCCACATTTAAGAAGGGCAAAAAGAAACGGGCAAGTACATCTTAATATTTTTAACGTAACCCAAGATGTCAAAAACACCATCTTCATAGGTAATCAACGTAAAATGATTAATCAGCTAGTTTAGATGATGATGATGGTTGTATAAGTATTTAAAACCCAGTGTGACTTCTTCATTGGCAGCATACCTCAGGTCATACTAGCTAGACGTGAATCACCATGTGGCACACCACAGGCCTGGTGACAGATGGGGAAGGGGCACGGCAGGCAAGAGGAGGGAGGAGGGTTAACGCTGATTGTGTGGTTAGGAAGGGGCAGCCCATTGTGCTGCTTTCAGCTGTCTGGGCAGGTATTTAGGAAGAGGCATTTCGTTTCAGATTTGTTGAAGTAGCAGAACTGAATGTTCCCTGGAATTGAGGTTTGGGCCTGGAGAGGCCGTTCTGGAAGAAAACGGGTCATCTTCGTACCACCCTTCCTGTGCATGACCCCCCGTACGTTTCCCACTGGGCTCAGATCCACCATCCGTCCAAGTGGAAGGAACATCTCAGGACTCAGGACTGCCTCATCTGGTTTGGTTTGGTTTTGATTATTTCTTTTTTTTTTTTAATATATTTTATTGATTTTTCACAGAGAGGAAGGGAGCGGGATAGAAAGGCAGAAACATCGATGAGAGAGAGACATCGATCAGCTGCCTCTTGTACACCCCCTGTGGCTGCTGGGGATGTGCCCGCAGCCACGGAATAGAACCTGGGACCCTTCAGTCCGCAGGCCGACGCTCTATCCACTGAGCCAAACCGGTCTCGGCTGGTTTTGATTATTTCTATTGATTTTATTTTATTTTTTTTAGGGAGAAAGACAAAGGGAGGAGAGATAGAAATATCAATGATGAGAGAGAATCATTGATTGGCTGCCTCCCGCACACCCGCAACTGGCTCTGGAGCCTACAACCGTGCGCCTTTGACTGGAATCAAACCCAGGACCCTTCAGTCTGCAGGCTGATGCTCTGTCCACTGAAACAAACCAACTAGGGCCCCATCTGGCTTTATTTTTCCCCCAAGACAATACAGAAAGCTACATATTTATATAAATATATTTATATGAGTCTATACTTATGTAAACCTGTTTATTTTCTGTAGAACTATTGTTTAAAATGTTGACAACTGATTCTTATTTTAAACAACCACCCTGTGGACCAAACTAAATACATCAGCCAGCTGGATGTGGTTTGTGGAGGGCCAGCGTGTGACATCTGTTAAAGGCGTACCCAGCCTCTTTGACGGGCTCCACCCTCAAACAAAAATTCCCAGGTGTCCACTCATATAAAAAGCCAAGGGTAAGGGGACAACTAAATTCAGAGGTGCTGAATTCATTCAATGTCAGGCTCTGTTTCTTGTTTTTAAATCCTACGCCTAATTCTGGGTCCCATGGGAGTGGAAACTCCTAATTTGAATGTTGGGGTTACATCATCCTAATCCTTCCACATTGCTGGAACAGAAATCTCACTGCTAAATAGCAGAAGCAAAAGATATGGGGGGAGGACGTGAACACAACACTGTATTGCAATGGGAATAAGGCTTTTTCTCCTTTTTCCAAATGAGAATTTCTAAGGGGCTATTTTTCCCCAGACAGAATGCCCTTTATTCCTAGAGAAACTGCAAGTCAGCAAACGTTGGGGGAATAAAGCTGGGCTCTGGGACGCGAACATCCTTGGGAATACAAAATTGCAGAGGCCCCCAATTCAGCTCATGGGGAGGTGTCCTATTTGCAGAACAATCAGGTTGTCATTTAAAACTGCCCATTGGGGCATTACAGGGGAAGTTGGGAAGGAGACATCCTGTCTGACGAAACCCTCCTGTCACCCAGTAAGGTTGCCCGTCACACCCAACTGTCTATAATTAGAGTAACTACTAGGTGAGCAAACACCACTCCTGTCCTCATCTTCTTTTTATAAAGTCTATTTTTATAAAATCGGGTCACAGGAAATATTCCCCTTGTGCTTTTCTGACGTGTTTGGACACTCAGAACCTGTGCTGAGGAAGAGCCGAACCTAAGGGACGGGTGTGCGGGGCCTTTGGGAGAAGAGCAGGGGGAGAAGGCCTGGGGACAGTGCCGAACAGGTGAGCCTTGGGGCCAGGGCCAGGTGATGTGTCACAACATGAAGGAAGCTCGTGGAGTCCGCCTGGAGTAGGAGAGGATGGCTGGCTGTGGGGTGATTCCTGGGAGAGCAGGTGGCCCTATCAGATTGGCAAACAGGAAGTCCAGGGCCACAGGTGTGGCTGAGCAGCAGGCACATTTGGACTCTTTGTTCCCAACCACAGGCACAGTCTGTGTGGAGAACATGACTGCAGGGAAGGAACTGTCCTGTTATGTGCAGAGGTTCCCAATGGTGGAACCATTATTCCTGGTTTTATTGACTTAAAAGCTAGGGCAGGGGGAGCAAAACCAACAATCATCCTCATGTTCTTTGACTTGCGTATTTCCTCTCACGAGTCAGAAATAATGACATTTCACTGGAGAGTGAGCTGGTGCCCTTGTCTTCATTTTTTTGCTACACACATCTGTCTTATTTTTGTTTCCAGAATAATCTTCCTAACCCCCCCCTCCAAGGTAGATCTCCATCAATACTTGCTGATGGGCTGATATTCATGATGACAGCAGCTTCTGCTGTGTGTGCATTTGCAGACATACCTTGAGCTAAGGGTCTGCTTAGTACTAGAGACAATGTGGAGAGGGTTTTGGTGGGTTTTGGTTCTCCGAGACCTCAGGAAAGGACTCAGCAGGTCAGCCAGTCACCCTGACTTAAGTTTCCGGGCACACCGGATCTGAATCTGGAAGAGGGAGTTTTGCAGACAGCGTGGCTTGAAGCCTCATCCATCTTATCTCATGCTCACTCCGTCTGTCCCTTTCCGAGGGTTTTATCCCCACCACGCAGCTGTGTAGACCAAATTGGAGAGATGTTGGGGAAGTTGCTAACGGGCCAGGGCAGTTTGTGATGGAGATGTAGCTCCTGTTCAGTCCCCAAGCTCAAGGTCACCATTCCAAACTGCCTCTCAGCCTGTTGTGGCTCACGGCTAGAAATAGAATTGGCATCTTAACCTGTACTTCCAACTGTACAGGGACAGAGAGGCCAGGGTGGGGAGAAAGGGACAGCATTGTGCCAAGAGGGCGGCCACAGGCCAAGTGCAAGGGCAGGTTATGGAACCCTGCAGGTTTGCTGGGGGGGGGGGGGGGGGAAGAAGGAAGTAGGGGGATGGTTTTGTCCGGCTCTGGGTTTCTTTTTAGTCTAGACTCGAGAAATGATGTAGGGAGTGGTATCCATTTCTCAGAATCCTTCACTCTTAGGTGACTAAAAGGCCTAAGGCAGTGGTCGGCAAACTCATTAGTCAACAGAGCCAACTATCTACACTACAGCGACTGAAATTTCTTTTGAGAGCCGAAAACCAACTTTTGCACATGGGCCACGAAGTTTCAATCGCACTGTACGTGCGTGCCCGCACGTGGTTTTTTGTGGAAGAGCCACACTCAAGGGGCCAAAGAGCTGCAGTTTGCTGACCACTGGCCTAAGGGCTCCCGCAGAGAGCGGAGTCCCACGGTTGTTGGTGAACAGCGCCACCTAGTGATACACAGTGTTTAGTTCCAGGCAGGTGGGTGGGCCTTGAAGGAGAGTCAGATTTGTAGGAGTCAGAGCTGATCTATAGCCCCCAAGGCTCCCCAGGTGTCCTTCCCAAACTTCTTTCCGTCTATACGTGGAAAACCCCAGAGGCCTCCCCACTTCCTCTGCCAAAGGAGGAGTCTGGGAAGGGTTTCAAATGCATGCATCTTTCATGAGGTGCACCGTAAATAAAAACGGGCAGAGACACCAAAAACAAACAAATAAATACTGTCCGGCATCTTCGATGTCGGTGAGTGGCTGGGAGACAAACCACGCTGTGGGAGGGCATTGGAAGTGTGGAGGAGGGGAGATTTTATGGAGCGCGGGCAGGGAGGACCTCACCGGGGGATTTCATTTGGACAAAGACTGAGGGAGAGAAGGGGACAGGCTGTGCAGCCACGTGGGGGACAGCGCTCTGGGCAGAAGGAACGAAGGTGCTTGGGGACCAGGGAGGAGGCCAGGGTGGCTGGAGGAGGGGCCACAATAAATAGGAAAAGAGGTCAGAATGATATGCTGGATATTTGACTTACATTTGAACAGAATCGCCCAGGCAGCTGGTTGAAAATGAATTGAGGTGTCGTGGGAAATTTCTAAGCCCTTTGGCGTGCTAAAAGTGCTGGGGAAAGGGGGGGAGGGGAATCTGCCAGAAAGCCCAGCGTTGTGCCTATTGAACGTTGTTTAACAGACATTTTCCAGGCATATGTAGGTCTCTGCCCTCCGGGGAACGCCCCCCCCCCCCCGCCCCAGACTCCTGTGGGGCCTGACCACATGGAAATGACCCTGCTCTGTGATGTCCCCACCGGGCAGTCAGAAGTAAGGCCAGAGCGAGGCCAACAGCAAGCAGTGCTGTTCCCAAGGCCACACCGCAGCTGCAGAATGACCAACAGGGGGACTACTTCTTTGTCTCAGTGCCTTCCCCCACTCACCCCATTCCTCCTGCCTCCTAACCAAAGGTGTGAGATACCCAGTTTTTAAACCGCCTGCTTCCTGACCAGATCCAGCCTGACCTGGTTTCTGTTTCTCCTTCCCATTCCCACCTTGGAATCCCTTAGCACAGACCCAAAGCTTACTGAAGCCCCTGCCCAGAGCCTGTGACTGAGACGCCCCCTGGTGGCGCCTCTGGTGCGCACACTGCTTTGCTGCAGCACGTTAGCACCACCAACACTGGGTGAGCCTGGCGGTGGTTTCCTGCAGGTGAGATCCACCCCGAGCATAAACCCCTAGAACGGAGTTTAGGAAAAGCTGGACGGAACGACAGCTTCCTACCATAAAATCCTGTGAGTCTATAGTGGAAACACTGCACCCGCTGAAATTGTGTAGTGTGCCCGTTGGAAAACAGTGTATGATGAACAAAAGGGGTGAGGACTGTTTTGCCAAGTTGTTTTTTGTTTTTTGTTTATAGGAAGTGTGTGTTATTTTTGTAAGTTGCCTCACGTCTGCCGGGTCCCTCCTGATGTTAACATTTCTGGCTGAGCGTCTGTGCTGTAGGCTCTGTTGTCTTGATGAGGGCTTCTTCCCTTCCCTCCTGCCCTGGGCCTCCCTGGACAGTCTCGGGTAATACACAGAGGTCCAGAGAAAGGCCCAATTGGCTCCCGGCTAAGCAGCGTACCCACCAAGCCAGACTGGCATCTTTGAAAGCTCAGGCGGCAGCAGAAGTGGAGACTGCAGAGGACAAATGGGGAAGCAGAGGCAGAGAGCAGGTGGGAGGCTGGTGCATCCGGTTAGAGGGGATTAGACTTGAACTTCAGGGACAACGAGGGGGCTGGAGGTAGAAGCGGTGGGACTCGATGGCCTATTGGACACGGGACTAAGGGAGAGACAGGTCAGCATGTAGACTGGCAGCCAGTGTCACCTGGGTTTCCTTGGGCCTCACGGGCTTCTTAGTGGAATGAGGTTGCGTCATTGGTTACCCACATTTCACTGGCTCTCGCCTCTCCCTTCACAGCTTCCCCAGTAATCTATATATATAAAAGGCTAACATGCCAAGTGTCCCCTCAGGAGTTTGGGAGACAGGGAGTCTGATCACTTGTTATGACGTGTGCTGACCACCAGAGGGTGATGTGGAATGAAGGAGATTGGTCCTGATCATCAGCCAGGCCTAGGGACTCTGCCCATGCATGAATTTCATGCACCGGGCCTCTAGTTAATTATTAAGTCCTCAGAAATGTCTCACACACGCAGGGGCCTGCCTTGTTGGGTATGATCTTTGTGAGGATGGTGCCTCGGTACTGTCAGGAATGTGGTCCATTGTGGCAACACCAACATGTTGTGGTTTGTTTGTTTGTTTTTAATATCTTTTTATTGATTTTTTACAGAGAGGAAGGGAGAGAGATAGAGAGCTAGAAACATCGATGAGAGAGAAACATAATCAGCTGCCTCCTACATAACTCCTACTGGGGATGTGCCCACAACCAAGGTATGTGCCCTTGACTGGAATCGAACCTGGGACCTTTCAGTCCACTACCGACGCTGTATCCACTGAGCCAGAACGGTTTCGGCAACATGTGGTTTTTGTTCCCCTGTGCTCTTTCTGCTCCTATTGAAATGACCGTGCTTGTGTTCTCCCATCTGCTGTTAATGTGACAGTTGGTGGATACCTGTGTCCTGGGCGTAAGGTGGATGGGGGCATTGAGAGAGACGTTGGTGAAGAGGTGGCAGCTGATGCCAGGGCAGAGGTCACGGGGACGTGCCGTTGGCTGAAGCACTGGAGGGACATGTCCCAGTTTGGTGCGTTGAGTATTCCTGTAACTTCGGGAATGCTGTCAGGAGGGAGGTCTGCTGGAGCTGCTGCCGCGGCTCCGAGCCAGTCACGTGTCGCTGATGAGTGAGGACCTCTGTTATCAACGGAAACGCACACTGGCAAACACCAATTGCGCCGGTTTATTTTGGTGCCTGTTATCTACATGATTTCCTGCTTTATCAATTGCAAATACTTGTGAGGGGTAAAAAGCTGGCATTCTCCAAAAACACGACCGAGAGTTTTCACGGCTGCCAAGCTGAAGGGCGTGTGACCAGTTTTTTATTATTTCTCTGAGGTGGGAGCACCCTTCGGTGGGGCTCTCATTTTTAATGGAAGTCTGGCTCCAGAGGTCCTTTCCGAAGAGCCTTCCGGAGAGAGAACAAGTGGGCGAGACACGTCTTAAAATATCTGACGTGGCTGTTCCGAGGCCCTCCGTCTGTCCTCTCCGCTTCCTTCCAGGGATCTGTTCCCACGGGTGGGATGCCTCTGAGCCACTGTCTATCTACAGATGACCCGTGTCTGACCTCACTCGATGGAATGCTCTGCCCGCCCCTGACTTTCTTCCCAGCGCACATCAGCGCTTCTCGGGCATTCTGATAGGATCTTTTTCTGAGCTTTTGAAAGAATCCCGCTTTGGCAACCCCAGGGAATCGGGGGGGGGGGGGGGGGGGCGGGGAGAGGGGAAGAGGAGAGGTTGCTTTGTGTGTGTGTGTGTGTGTGTGTGTGTGTGTATTTTCTTTGGGAGATGGGGAGTTTTTTTTTTTTTTTAAAGAGATTTATCCCAAACCAAGGACAGAAATAACTTATTTTGTACCATTTTATGCACTATTTGAATGGCAGGCTGTTATTTTCCATTCTTTTTTCATTCTAATCCATGAACATAGTATAGATTCTTCTATCCTCTTGACCTGGGTATGTAATTTCTGGTGATCATATAGCCAAATTCCTTCTACCCCCAGGGGTTCTTTTTTTTAAAATATGTATTTATTTATTTTAGATAGAGAGGAAGGGAGAAGGAAAGAAACATCCATGATAGAGAAACATCAACGGGCTGCCTCCTGCACACCCCTTACTGGGGACCAATCTGGGCATGCGCCCTGACCAGGACTCAAATCAGTGACCTCTTGGTACATGAGACAGTGCTCAACAACTGAGCCACTCTGGCCAAACTATCCCCAGAGACTCTTATCAGATTAGCCTATGCGTTTCATGCAGAGCAGGTATCACAAGGTGAAACTGCATTGTTTGTGTATTTAAGTGTTTCCTATCTGTTTCCTCCATCTAAAAGGTAAACCCCATGAGGGCAGGGTCTCTTGTGTCTCCTCCCAGCATCTAGAATGATGCTTGACCACATAATAGGGACTCATGAAATATATGCCAACGGACTGACTCACAGAAACAACCATTTTTATTTTTTTAATATATTTTATTGATTTTTTTTACAAAGAGGAACGCCACACAGTCGCTGAAGGAGTGAGGCAGCATCGTTGATACTGACACAGAACCATGGCTGGGATATGCTGTTATATGAAAAGAAGTAACGCAAGGTCTATTTCTATTAGAAAATGTGTGTATAATTTGGTTTCTTTTTTATCTTTTTTTTTTTTAATTGCTTTCTTACGTGAACTTAGTGGAAGGGCTGACAGGAGGCTGCTTACTTTTCTAACATCAGAGTTACAGAAATTAAGGTCCAGGCCGATCCCACACATTTTTAAGTCCTTCTGGAGAGTAGAAGACATCCTTCTCAAAGCCAATTGGGCACCTTTGAGCTTCCTTTCCCTCCTTACCCGCCTTCCCCCCATCTCCATCTTCTGAGTTGGGGCTGGGAGGTGGGAGGAGCAGGAGAGAGGAGAGGTCTTCATCAGTGACACCCTTGTAGTCCTCTCTTGCCTCACACTCTCCCATTAGGGCCGCTCTCCAAATGTCTGCAAAAGACTCCCTCCCACAGGTCCCCTTGGTGGCCTCAGGCCCCTGAGCACTGCCTATTCCTGGTGTGGGCGACCTCTTGTGGCTCCTTCTGAGCTGCTTCCCCCGGTGCCCGTCCACAGCCTCTCGCTTCTGCTGTCCTGGAGGTGGCGGGAGGCCCCTTCGAGATGGGTCCAGCCTTGACTCCTGCAGCCTCTGTCACTCCATCCGGGAGCTCAGGATCCTCCCCTCCCCCACTGCTGCCTGTGGTGAGGAGCAGGTGCTGGGCTCTGCGTCCACACCTTTCCTGCCCACTTTCTAGGGGACACAGCCAGACTCCCAGGTACGTTCCTGCCGTCTCTGCCCAGGCACGTCGGGTGGAGCCTGTGGGTCTTTATAGCCCAACAAAGCTTCCAGCCAGGGCCGGCGACATGCAGGGAAGCATGGGAAAGCAGGGTCCAGTGCAAGATGGAAGTGCACGGCCTTTTGTTTAAAAATCAGGAAAAAGTGCTGCTAAAGGCACTGAAATGTAAGGCTATTTTCTTTTATATATATATTTATTTATATATATTTACTTCAGAGAGGAAGGGAGGGAGAGAGAGAGAGATGGAAACATCAATGATGAGAGAGAATCATTGATTGGCTGCCTCTTGCACACCCCACAATGGGAGCAAGCCCGCAACCCCGGGCACATGCCCTTGACCAGAATCAAACCTGAAACCCTTCAGTCCACAGGCTGACACTCTACCCACTGAGCCAAACTGACTAGGACTAAGTATTTTATTACTATAAAACCCAATGGCGATAAGAGAGATACACAAGTATCAACATAAATGTACAAACTGTAGAAAACAACAAAAACCATTTGAGGTCATAACTTATATAACACAACTAGAGGCCCAGTGCACAAATTTGTGCAACGGAGGGGCCTGGCCGGCCCAGCCCAATCATCAGATCAGGGTGGGCCTGTTGGGAGGAGGAGACAGCGGTCAGGGTGGGGCTGGCTGGGGGAGGGGCTGCAGGCAGTTGGCCAGCCAGCCCTGCTCCTGATTGGGGTGGAGGGCCCGATCTGGGCAGGGGGGCTGGCAAGGTGAGGGGCTTCTGGAGGTTGGCTGGCTGACTGACCTCACCCCCAGATCAGGCTGGTTCACTGGCCACAGTGGGCATCATAGCCACCGGTCATTGTGGCATTTCGGTCGCTGGTTTTTCATATTCTATATAATAAAAGGCTAATATGCAAATTGACTGAATGGAGGAATGACCAGGCACTCAATGCAGGAGCTGCCCCCTGGTGGTCAGTGCACTCCCACAGGGACATGCTACTCAGCCAGAAGCTGGGCTCATGGCTGGCGAGCATGGTGGTGGTGGAAGACTCTCCTGCCTCTGTGGCAGCGCTAAGGATAGCCAATTGACGACTTACACCCACTCCCCACAAAGCCATCTGTTAGACATCCCCCAAGGGCTCCCAGACTGCAAGAGGGCACAGGCCAGGCCAAGGGACCCCCAAGTGAACGAATTTCGTGCACCGGGCCTCTAGTATATAGATAATTTGCTAATGTGATATCTAGATTGATTATTGGGGTTTCCTGGTTCCCTTCTTGCAAATTCCTTGATGAGTTCTTTCAACGTTCTACTCTTTGTAACTTTATTTTTGTGATGGAAGGTGGCGGCTCCTCTCGGCAAATGCCAGCCTGTAAATCGCTTTTAATTTTGAGAAGGATTAGGTTGAGGACACCACTGTACAAAAGTACATTTAAGCTTAAGTTCAGAGTCACACAGAACAGATGAGCAGGAAGAGACAGAACCATTGGTCTAGCTGCCACTATCTGTCAGTCTGCCTGCCAAGTGCTCTCTCCTTTTCTTTTTTAAATATTTTTTACTGATTTTTAGGAAGAAAGAGAGAGAGAGAGAGGGAGAGAGAGGAACATAGATGCAAGAGCACAACTGCACGCCCCATGCTGGGGATCAAGCCCACAAGCCGGTCATGTACCCTGACCAGAATCAAATTGGCAGCCCCCAGGCACACTAGATGACTCCAACCACTGAGCAACACCAGCCAGGACCAAGAGCCCTGTCTCTCTTGAATGTGCGTTGTTGATTCTGGAAAGGCAGACATAAACGGAAACAGTAATTTCCAAGTTTCTTATCATTTCCAAAGGCTTAGAGATTAGGGGGAGTGGGGTGGGAGGGGGCTTACTCCTCTTTTTTTTTTTTTTTTAATTGTTGAACTTATAGCTGAGGTCCCAGCTTACGTTTCATTTATGTAATGTGTCCTTGGTGTTTTAAACACGGGCATGGATTCTCGTTCAGTGAAAAAGCCCGTCAACAAGAGAAGGAACACTTGGAGAAAGAAACGCATGTTGCCTTACACTCTCAGCACCCTGTTGTCCGCTGGCAATGTTGTGACGCTTGCTCATCTTTCTAAAACCATTAACGTTTTCATATGTATTTCATGTTATACATAGCTCTGTGGAATTGGGCATCTTCGTTTCGGCTGAGCTCTGTTAAGCCTGGGCGATTTCCCAACGCGGAGCAAGCATTGAGATCCACGCCGCTGTTCTCGGGTGGGGGGCGAGGTTTTTGGAAAGGGAGGGAGTCAGCTGTCATTTCTGTGGCTGCTTTTCAACAGATGAGGTGTGCTTCCGGAGGCATGAGGAGGATGCCGGCAGCAGGCTGTTTATTTCCTGGACACCCGGGCGTGTGCGGGAGGGCAGGGGGGCTGGGTGACTTGGCCGGCAGCGCCCCAGGGGTGGCCTGGTGCCCGCCGCCTGCTGTCACATAGAGAGGAGGCCGGCAGCGCAGCGGGCAGGGCCGCCTCCGGTCCTGTGATGGATGGTCAGCCGAGCAGGGAGTCAGGTGCCTGCGGCTCGCCGCTCCGCATCAGGGCTTCTCCGTCAGCTCATCAGGTGAAAACCACAGAACGCCAGCCTGCGCATCCAACACCCCCGAGCTTTCCGCTGTGCTCGAATAAACAACCGAGACGTCTGAACGCGTCTTTAACAAACCGTGACGTCTACATTGGATGTATTTGATGGCTTAACGTTTGAAAAGTAATACTTTCAGTGCAATTTAACATATGCGTGGATCGACAAGCTTCAAATTCATTCACGATAAAATTCCTCAGCCGGCTGGGACTAGAAAGAAACTCCCTTAAACCTAATGGGAAGTCTCTACTCAAAACGTCTGGCCAAGAGCATAGTGATTTCAGAAATGGGGCAAGAACAAACTCCGGCGGAGAATAAAGCTTTGTATCTTGTACGAGTTCAATGCAGAGACGTACTGAGGGGCCACCATACCCGGGGAGCAGCCCTGAACAATGGCGTGCCCTCCCGTCGATCCCAGTCTTCCTCTGGGTCCTCCAGGGGTGGTTCTGGGTTCCCCGTGTGGACCTGGCCTCCCGGGGAGGTTACTGATCCGGGTCTTTGTCACTGGGCTTCACAGATTTTCAGGCCACGTGGTTGGGTGTCACAGGTGGGGTGTTTATGTCTTCCCAGGATATTGCTCTTTTATCTCTATACGGTATCTCTATTTCAAACGCACTTTTGTCGTAAATACTCTTTTATTTCCAATATTAAGAGAGCAAAATCTTTCTCTTTTTTGCCACAGGAAGCTTTATGGACTCCATTTGGTCCAAGGCCTGGGAGAGGGCTGGGGGAGGGGGGTGTTTAAAGGCTGCCTCGTGGTTGCAGAGAGAGGCTCAGGCAGAAACCAGACACCAGGGGGAGGCCGAGGGACCCCTCAAAGGCCTCTGGGCTCTAGAGGTGCCTAGTCATGCTTGAGGGGGAGCCTTTCGAAGAGATCCTGGCCCTGTGCAGCCTGGGGGCCGGCCAGCCTGCGAGATGAGGGAGGTGAGTCTGCCGGTGTCACCCACCTCCATGTGTTCCACCTGCTCATTTAGGACGTGGCTCTCCGAGAAGTCACGGAGCTGGGGGTCTGCATGGGCAGAGCCTGCAGATGCAAAGGGGCCTTGCTCGGGTCTTCCCCAGGACCGCAGTGGCTTCCCTGGCACTCTGAGTTTACCCACTCGCCTTGGGGAGGCTTCTGCATGTCCTGGAAGAGAACGCAGCCACATGGAGCTCTCCAGCTTCCCCACCACCAGCCCAAGTCCCCCACCTCAAGGTGGAAAGAGAAGCCCGGAGAGAGGTAGGTGGAGGGGGCCTGCAGATGCCGGGTGACCAGGCTGTTGATGGGACCCCCACTGCAAAAGGATAATTGGGATGAATGTGGGAGCTCATGTTGCTTAGCAATAAGGAGTTAAGCTCAAAAAATGGTGTTATCTAGTCTCAGAGGCTGAGAACAGCTGAGATGGCTCTGAAGGAGGCACCTGGGGAAGAGGTTGGGGTGTGGTTGGAGGCAGGAAAAGGGGTGTCCTGCCCAGCAGGCGTGGCTCTGTGGTTGAGCATTGACCTATGAACCAGGAGGTCACGGTTCGATTCCCAGTCGGGGCCCATGCTCAGGTTGCAGGCTTGGATTGCCAGTGTTGGGTGTGCAGGAGGCACCCCATCAATAATCCTCTCTCATCATTGATGTTTCTCTCTCTCTCTCCCTCTCCTTTCCTCTTTGAAATCAATTTAAAAAATTGTTTTAAAAAAGAAAAAGGGACATCCTTGGATCTGTTCTGTCTCAGATTTGGGGGCCATGCAAACTAACCCAACATCCCTGTATTTGTCATGAAAATCCATGTGGCTGTTCACTGGGCAGTGTTAAATTTCATGGTTCAAGTCGAATTTATATTTGCTCCATTACTTTAAAATACATTAATTTTCTACCAAATGAGTGTTAATGCTTGAGAGTAAAGCACTGACAAATTAGCAGTCTGAAGGAATACCTAGAAATATGCACTGAGTGGCCAGATTATTACGATCTCAGGACGCATAATAATTTGGCCACTCAGTGTGTGTGTGTGTGTGTGTGTGTGTGTGTGTGTGTATTAGAGGCCTGGTGCATGAATTCGTACATGGGTGGGATCCGGCCAGCCTGGCCAGGAGGAGGGAACATGGGCGGTTGGCCGGCCTGCCTGCTGGTCGAGCTCCTGGTCAAGGGGACAATTTGCATATTAGCCTTTTATTATATAGGATATATAATGAGTGGCCAGATTATTATGTGTTCAGAGATCATAATAATCTGGCCACTCAGTATATGAAGGCATCGCAGATGTATGTTTTACCCAGGACTCAAGGAGGGACCTGAAATTAGGTGATCTCACCCACCAACTTATCTCGGCAAAATCCTGAAAGATCAGCACAAGTTTGTGCCCACAGGACTGTTTGTCTAGAATTCAGGCAAGCTCAACAGAGGTGGAGAGTGGGGAGCCATAACAGCCCGCACTTCATGATGAGTCACATGACCGCTAGACCAGCTGTTGCTATGCAAGGAATTATCTTATACCTCGGAATTACTCCGAGTCCTTGGGTTGTGTTGTAATAATACAAGAGTAGGTTTGCTTTGCAAAAAGAGAGACGGCAAGGAGAAAAGGAGAAGGCATCTGTTATTACAAGTGAGTTAAGCCTTCTAAAAAGATTTCTCTTTTAGTGATCGCTTTTTATTTTGACCCTACTCTGGAAAGAGGACGTTCTAAATCAGTGGTTCCCAACCTGTTTTTACCCGTGTCCCACCTAAGCATCTCTAAAATCCTGTCTCCTCGCCCCCCTCCCACACCCTGTGACATATAATTGTTATTATTCAAAAGGTGGACTCCTGTTCACCTGCAGGAAGCCTAAAAGGCCATTAACTTGTTCTAAACAAGCTTCCAAAGAACATGGCATCCATGAAAGAGAAAAATAAAAGAACGAAAGGACAGTTGAAGTACTGAGGAAGAAATCACTAAGAAGTTGTTTAAAAAATAATAATATGAGGTGATATGAAAAAATAGCAAAGTTTCAAAACATATAATAGAGAACTGAAATGCATAAATAAGGTTACAATATATATTTCTATACTGTACATGAGGTCTCTAGAACCAGAAGAAATGCAAAAAATTCACTGCTAATAACTCATTCTCAAATTGCCCCCCTTAAAACTCAAATTGCCCCCCTGTGGGGCGTGTGCCCCGCGTTGGGAACCACTGTTTGAAACTTCCTTACTCTCTGCCCATGTTTGCAAAGCGGTGGTGCCTGAACCACCGAGGTAGAGACTTCGTTTTGCAGCCAGGTTTTGGAGACAAGAAGTTGTGGGGAACAAAGGAGGAGACACTTTAATTGTTCTTGCCAGGCAGACGAGCTACACTGTCTTCGTAAAAAAAAAATTATATGTATATTTTATTCATTCCATTGATTCTAAGGAAAGATACTTTCAGCTCTGCCATCAAGCCCTACGGTCCCTATCATTCATATTTAGGGTTTCAGTGAACAGTTGATTGATCAAAAGGAGAGAAAGGCTTCTCTCAGGAGCCAGCCAATTCTGCAATCAATTTCACATCAGTCAGATTGAAGTCGGGGCCAGGCAGAGAGGCCCCGCGGGATGTTTTAAATGCTGTGTGACTGTGGAGTCTTGGAAGCCTAATGGCTTTCCAGGGGGTTGTTGCAAGGAAATCACTGGGCTGAAGTCTGTTATCGTGTCAGGGGGCTCCCGCACTGGATGATGAGGAGATTCCCATTCCTCCTCCTCCTTCTCCTTTTCTGGCCTCTCAGTATATACATATTAGAAGCCCAGTGCATGAATTCATGCTTGGGTGGGGTCTGAACAGCCTGGCCAAGGGGAGGGGACACGGGCGGTTGGCCAGCCTGCCTGCTGGTCAAACTCCTGGTCGAGGGGACAATTTGCATATTAGCCTTTTATTACATAGGAGATACACTGAGTGGCCAGATTATTATGCGTTCAGAGATAATAATAATCTGCCCATTCTTCTTCTTTTAAACAAGCGTCTCTTGTCCTCTGAATATTCTAGAAAGACCAGTAAGTAGTGCTCATTCTGGAAGGCAGCAACACGGTGCAGAGGTGTTCTTGCTCCAGAACCAACCTTGATTTTGGAACCTGGTTCCATTGCTGACCAGCTGTTATCTTGCAAAACTCACTCATCAGCACACCTCAGTTACCGAGGCTTAGGGGCTCCCCTCCTGCTGGTTACCTCCCAGGCCCGATACTGTGTGGCTTCCATCAGACAGTCCCAGACACACATTGGTGCCAGGCTCAAATATCGTTTTATTAACAAGAATCAGAAAAAAAAAATAAGCAACTAAAACTACCTATAGTTGGACAGCTGGGAAATAAACTTTGCCTTCAGGTACATTGTCCCATTCTGGAGTTTTCAAACGAAGGTTACCAAATTAGTTAACCAAATGTAGTTAGCCAGACACCATGCTGAATAGTGAGAGGCATATAGTTGTAGTTTAAGTCAACATTTTATGACGTTCTTCTGGCTCATACTCTTTCTAGTATTTACTTATTCATCATTGATTCATCCAAAGATTCTTTTTAGGTATTGGAGGCACAGCAGTGAACGAAATACAAACCTTGCTCTCATGAAGCTTATGTGTGTGTATGCATGTGCGTGCCTGCCCACCAGAGAGAGAGAGAGAGAGAGAGAGAGAGAGAGAGAGAGAGAGAGAGAGAGAGAACTAGTAAAATAAGCATCAGATGTCATGGTGATAAATATGGGCACATGGGAGCATGGCAGGTACTCTTAGAGGTGGGTGGAAGGTGGAAATTTGAAAGAAGACGGTCAGTGTTTCACGTAAAGGGGAGAACCAGCCCTGAGTTAACCGGCCAGGGTTCTGGGGGGTAGAATGGGGACGTTTTGGGGGGCATTATTCTGCTGACTACAGCTTGTGGAGTCTTAGGAGACAGAGTCTGTACAGTATGTCTGACTCTTCCAACATGCAGCAGGAGCCTGTTACATAGCAGGCACTTTGCATCCTAGGAATTCCAGGATGCAGAGCTCTGCATAAGATGGGAGATCTGTCTAGAAGGAGCTCAGACTACAGGGGTCAGCAAAGGATGGTCCACCAACGATTTTTGTGCAGCTTGCAAGGTAAGAATGACCTTTACTTTTTTTTTAAGTGGTTGAAAAACTCCAAGGAATAATATTCTGCAACACAGGAAAATCAGAGGCGGTTCTGTTTTGTGTCCACACACAGTCGATTGGAACACAGTCGCGCTTACTCATTTATGCGGCATTCACACTCCCGTGGTGGAGTCGGTAGCTGTGACAGAGACCAGATGGCCGCAAAACCTAAAAGAATTGCTTTACAGGGGGAACTTGCTGACCTTGCTCTAGACTCGCCAAGTCCAGAGAGCTTTTGTGATGATGGAGACACTGTCTACCGGAGCTGTCTGATGTGGTAGGCACGAGCCACATGTGGCACCAGTGCCCCGGGAAACTGAGTTAGGTTTTATGCCATTAGCATGGACTTCCATTTAAAGGGCCGACGGGTGGCTCCGGCCTGGGACAGCGCAGCGCTGGGGGAGGACCTGAGGGTTATGAAGATGCCGACGATGTGAAATGATGGTGAGATGATCATTTCACTGTGTGCCAGGAACTGTGCTCTTTTTTAAAAAAGGTATTTTTGTTACATGGATGTAGTCTTTTACTGATTGGTAGAAGGTAGTTGCAATTGGGCGGTTTTATATTCCCAACTTTTCTGCTTCACTTTTTATTTTATTGTTATTGTTTTTTTAATTATATTTTCATTGATTTCAGAGAGGGAGGGAGAGAGAGAAATTTCAATGAAGAGAGAGAATCCTCCATCAGCTGCCTCCTGCACACTGTCTACTGGAGCTGTCTGATGTGGGGGATGGAGCTCGAAACCCAGGCACGTGCCCTGATCGGGAATCAAACCGTGACTACCTGGTTCGGAGGTCGACGCCCAACCACTGAACTACACCAGCCAGGCAAGGAAGACGCTCTTACAATTCCCCTTTTCCGGACGAGAAAACCGAAGCTTGGAGAGGTTAAGTGACTCACCAAAGGCCACGCAGCCAGTGTGTGGCAAAGGTGGAAGCCAGGGAGACTGACCCCAGGGCTGTCACAGCAACCGCGAGCCTGTCCCACCGCAGTAAGATGACACATTGACACACTGGATTGTGACGTATGTGTGAACGCTCTGTGTGCTATGAAAGAAGTGAAAACCAGGCAGGGAGACGGATGGGGGAAGAACATCCGATCTGGGGGAGACGGACATCATCATGGGTGCCGGACTTTGATATTTGGGCGGGATTTTGACGGATAGCTATATGCTTGTACGCGAGGAGGACCAATGTCCTAGACCAGTGAGCCGCATGTGGCTCGAGAGCCACAGTTTGCCAACCACTGTCCTAGACAAAGGTGTGGAGTTGGGAAGGGGGAGGGGTGCTAAGGGATTGGAGAGCGGCCAGCCCAGTTTGAAAACCCAGGTGAGCTTCAGTAGCCAAGGGCCATCAACATCCTCTTGTCCAATGGGCTCCCTTCCTCTTTCTCAAAAACAACGATAGGTACATGTCCCGGCCTCCCTTCTCGCTGGGACTGGAAGCTTAGCGTCAAACTGGAGCTTAACTATGGCAACGGTAGGAGAACTTGACAGTTGAACCTTTGTGTTTCAGTATTCTCCCCTCTCCTGCAGCCACCCAAGCCTGATTTCTGATCTTACTTACGTTTCTTCTGATCTTAACGATTATTCTTACTCACGAGTGAATACAGTTTATCATAGGCCCATGTGTTGTATCACTCCTGCAGCCCTTTGGTGTCTGGGTGCAACAGAATCGGTTGGAGTTGGGTGAGGATCTCGGGTGAAGGCAAGAAGATAAGCCTGGAAAGATAAGAGGCCAGTCAGAAAAGGTAAGTCAGTGTCTGGCACTGGGCAGGGGGGCCCCAGCAGGCTGGTGCCATGTCTGCCCTGAAGGTGCAGCCTGAGCCAGCCGGTGCCCACCCTGTGCCCCTTTCTCCGGAAGCCTCGGCTGGGATCCTGGCAGGTCCCCACTCAGTTCTTGGAAACCTGGCCAGGTCCCCAGTTCATTCCCCTGCTTGCTTCCGGGCCTGGCTCTGATGTCTGTTGGTGTCAGCCCCGAGCGTTAACCCCGACGTCCTTGGTTTCAATCTTGCCGCTGACATCGGAGAACACGCTGGCATCCTGTAATCTCTCTAAAGCACTCCCCGATCGGGTCGCTGCCTCCTTGGAGAGTTCTGCTTGTTCTCAGATGAAAGCCCAGGTTTGTTCGCTTGGCTCAAGGTCCTGGTGTCCACCCCAGATCTTCCTCTGGGTGAGTTATTGAACTTCTCTATGTGCCTCGGGCTCCTCATCTGTAAAACGGGAATGACAACAGAAGGCTCTGGTTTGGGAACACATGTAAAGTGAGGCAACATGGGACACATGAGAACAGTCCCCAGTGCACACCAAGCACGCTACATGTGTTTAGCCTTATTGTCACGAGCTCTTCAGACTCACCGGTTGGCTGCCGGTTGCCCCACAGGTCCTGGTTCCACGCGTCCTGAGTTACTTGCAGTCTCCCAAATGCCCTGCCAGCAGCCTGTTGCCTCTCACCTCTGGATGTTTTGCGTAAGTTTCCTTTCTCTGAAAAGTGTCCATCTTCCCCTCCCACCCCCAGCTCTTCCTCATTCTTTTCTCAGCCAAGATGCCACCTCCTCTGGGGAGCCATCCCTGACTACTCCCCACTCTCCCTCCCCCATGTGTATTTGTCTGTGTCCCCCTAGAGACAGAGACTGTGTGTGGCTCGCTCTTGTCGGAGCTGTAACAGTTCCTGGTGGAGTAGGTACACCTGGAACTGTTCCTGAATGAAAGGATGATTGCCCTGGACAACTCAGAGCACACTAAAGACGACAGTGTGTGTGTTGGAATGATGCAAATCTGGCATAAGGTGACATCATCAAGTTCTAACCACATAATTTCGAAGTTAGAGACTCTTAAGTTGTTTCTACTCCAGCTGGTACCCACCAGCCTGTCTCAGGACCAGTCTCAGGAATGTATGCCTTGTCTAAAGTGGGAACACCTTCTATCCCTGACTAGGGCTGAAGAATTGGTGGACAGTAGGAAAATGGGGAGGAGCAGGGAAATTGAACTGTATCAAGGAGATTCGAGTATAAAAAGGGTCTGTGAGCCAAAACTGGTTTGGCTCAGTGGATAGAGCATTGGCCTGTGGACTGAAGGGTCCCAGGTTCGATTCCAGTTAGGGGCATGTACCTTGGCTGGGGGAACATCCCCAGTAGGGGGTGTGCAGGCGGCAGCTGATCGATGTTTCTCTCTCATCGATGTTTCCGACTTTCTATCCATCTCCCTTCCTCTCTGTATAAAAAATCAATTTTATATATATATATATATATATATATATATATATATATATATATATATATATTTTAAGGGTCTGTGAGAACCTGGGATCATGGCCAGGAGGTTACCTGAAAATCCAAACTCAATTCAGAGGGCAGAGGCATCATGGAGGCAGAAGAGGGAGGAAGAAGAGGGAAATAAGTAGATAAGACCAATTCAGCAGACCAATCCAATGTCTTCAGTGGATGAGAAGACATTCAGAAATGGGGCACTGAATTCCATCCTGGGATCCGAAACTAGGAGCAAGCAGGGTTGGGCAGCAAGCCAGGATTCAGTCCAGAAGGGCCGGCCAACGCTGCTTATTAAGGCTCACCAACAACCCACGTGAAGACCATCACACATAGAATGTTTATTTCAAAGTGGAAAAGGTATTAGGGTTTCTCAGTGCAGGTATTGGGACTTTTTTTAATGCTTTTCTTCAAGTTACAGAGAATTTCTTTTTTAATCCTCATCCGAGGATATTTTTCCATTGATTTTTAGAGAGAATGAAAGAAAGAAGGAAAAACAAAGAGAAATATTGATATAAGAGAAACATCAATTGGTTGCCTCCTGCATGTGTCCCAATCAGGAACCGGGCTGGGGAGGAGCCTGCAACCAAAGTACATGCCCTTGACCAGAATCGAACCCAGGACCCTTTGGTCCATAGGCTGATGTTCTATCCACTGAGCCAGACCAGCTAGGGCCAGAGAAATGTTTCTATTGTTTATTGTTGAAAATATTACACATGTCCCTGTTTGTTTGTTTGTTTTTTTGCCCACTGACCCCTTATAGCCTGCCCCTGCCCCCAGAGAATTTTTTGTGTTGGTCCTCTACACAAAATAGATGGCCACGGAGCTGTGGAGTGATGAACGGTCAGTGAGCTACAGAACGGACTCACCTGCTCTGGGCTGCCACCTTCAGGTGAGCATGGGTCCGAGTTGGCCAAAGCGTGGCCAGCCTTGGCTCTCCACGCAGTTGTGACTATTGACTGGGTGACCATGGTCATTCTCAGGGTCTTCCCTTTTGGGATGATGTGAAGACCGCACAGGAAGGAAAAGCCCGTTTCCTAATTATCCAATTAGGAGCCTGGAGACTTTTATACTGTTATCTTCCAGGTCATGATGCAAGACTTCTGTCAGTCAGAGCTGTGTAGGTAAGCAGGGACACAGACCCTGGGTGACCTAAGTAGAAAAGGACTCTATTGAATGCATATTGGGTGATGCACAGAACTTCTGGGAAGGCATGAGAAGAAGCTTGGGAAAATGTGTCAATTGGGGACAACACTCAAAATCACACTGTGACCCAGCTGCTTTGGCTCAGTGGATAGAGCGTCAGCCTGTGGACTGAAGTGTCCCAGGTTTGATTTCAGTTGGGGGCCCACGCCTAGGTTGCTGGCTTGATCCCCAGTAGGGGGCGTGCAGGAGGCAGCCGATCGATGATTCTCGCTCATCATTGATGTTTCTCTCTCTCTCTCCCTTCCTCTCTGAAATCAATAAAAAATATATTTGAATCACACTGGTGTGTGACTGTGACGATTCGGGATCTGCCCTGTGGGGCGTGAGTGGACAAGCAGTTAGTGACAATGCAGTCTTGATGCTCCCTGTGTTTTCCCCGGCGCCTTTTGGCCCAAGTTTCCAATGAACATTAAGCAGCATGACAGCTTCCTGATTACTTACTCTGTCTGATGTATGCAAACGTGGAGAAACAGCTGTGAGCATAGGTCCCTCTTGATGGCAGGTCAGAGGTGCCATCTTGGTGGCCAGTCTCCCACCTGTGCTGTGAGCTGCCCTGACCCTTTTGCACCACGTTCTTGCTGGTCCCCTGAGACTGTGAGCTTTGGAGGGTGGGCCGTGGTTCTTCATCTCTGCATCCTCAACACCTAGTGCGTGCTGTGCTGAGGCTCAGGAAATTTCTTTAAAGGCTTCTGCACCTGGTGTCTATGGGTGGATGGGCTTTGAGATCTGTGAGCACCCTGAAAGAGGATGACAAACGTCATATATATGGAGAGAGCAAGAGAGAGATATAAGGAGAGAAAGAGAGAGAGAGAGAGAGAGAGAGAGAGAGAGAGAGAGAGATTTAGTTAGTTCCTGGAATAGGTAGATACATGGTCAGTTAAATGCTATGCTAATAGAGGTACATAAGTAAGATTTGTTGACTTTATCAATTCGACCCTAGTCAACACACTCAAAAGGTCTCTGTGACAGACCAATTACTATTTTATTTTATTTTTAAATATATTTTATTGATTTTTTACAGAGAGAAAGGGAGAGGGATAGAGAGTTAGAAACATCGATCAGCTGCCTCCTGCACACCTCCCACTGGGGATGTGCCTACAACCAAGGTACATGCCCTTGACTGGAATCGAACCCCGGGACCTTTCAGTCCGCAGGCTGACGCTCTATCCACTGAGCCAAACCGGTTTCGGCTATTTTATTTTTTAATGCCCCGACCAGGAATCGAACTGTGACCTCCTGGTTCATAAATCGATGCTCAACCACTGACCCATGCCGGCTGGGCCCAAGCCCTATTCTGTAAAGCCTTGGCATTAGTTGGAAATAGTATAGGTATAGAAAATGGATATTCGGAGAAAGAACCTTTAGAAGAGATTCATACAAATATCTGGACTGGACTTGAATCATTATTGTGATGAGTAATTTTACGTGTCAGCATGGCTAGGCCATGGTCCCCTTTGGGTCCAAATGTTGTTGAGAAGGTATTTTTTTAGATGTGATTGGCCTTTAATCAATAGACTTTGAGTAAAGCAGATAACCTTTCATAGTGTGGGTGGGCCTCACCCAATCAGTTGAAGGCCTTAAGAGAAAAGATTGAGGTTCCTCGAGGAAGAAGTTCTGTCACCCGGCTTCATTCAAACTCAAGGTGGCAACATCCAGTCTTCCCTGGGCGTTGAGCTTGCTGGTGTGCCCTTCAGACTTCAGCCTCTCCAGGGTTCCCAGTCACATGAGCCAATTCCTTAAAACACATTCCTTTCTCTCTATATATACATTCCATTGGCGATGTTTCTGTGGAAAACCTAGGAGAGTACTCTCTGTCTCTCTTGTTGAACATTGTGGGTTTACATAAGCTATTTTTGATGAAGACATGTTTTGACTGAAGATATTTTTACTTGGAAATCTCTTGACGATTAGACCCAGGATTGCCACTCTTCTGGTTTTGTGGTTGACGTTTTCAGTTATGCTCAAGATAAGCACCCATTCTCTGCTGAGATAAGCTTTTGCCAGGGAGAAAAGTAGGAAGCCTTTGGGCATTTGCGTGCTCGCTGGAACTGAGTTAAGTTTGGAAACAAATGTTGGGTTCCACAGGAAGCGTACATCCTCAGCACCACTGCACACCACACAGAGGTGTTGAGAGTCTGGAAAGTTCCCCTCAGACATCTCAAACCTGTGGGCCTGTCCTCAGCCAAGGGAAGCTTCAAGTATAAGAAACACTAAGACATGGACCACCAGAGTGTTCTCTCCTTTTATGATTTGGTTCTTATGTCTACTTCTTCCTACTGAACGCACTGCTGATATTTGGTTTTCAAATGGTTTGCTATTGCTTCACACACGTAATAGCCATTAAGGAATTTTGCTTTAAAAAGAGAACATTTTACTTGCAGCCTCACCCTAGACTTTTGCTTTGTTGAGCTTTTTAAGGAGTCAGGCTGAAGCACAGGCTGGCAGACCTCAAAATACAGGGCAGAGGGCCTCTGGAGAAGGGGAGACCCCCAGACACGACAATGGAGCCGTGATCATTTCTGAAATGAAATTTACAAGTTGTTATTCTCACGACCTCACAGGGGCCCCAAAGGAGTGTTCCCATCACTGGGGAGCCACCGAGGCCGTATGGCTTTTCCGAACAGCTGTCTCCTGAGCTCTTCCCCCGGCTCCACGAGCCACTGGCCAGTTCCCGTTTTGTCTTTTAAAGCCCCCGCACCGGAGCATTTGGCAGCTAGAACAAGGTTGAGCACCACTGACACAGGAAGTGGCCCGTGGCTGGGCTGCATGCAGCTGAAAGGGACACGGACAGAAGGGCCTTAGTGAGGAAGCAGCTGCCACTCAAAGCACTCAGTTTCATGTCATCGCGGTGTTTCCTTATTCTAAGTGTCTTGATGGTCTCAGGAAGGTAACACTAATGGTGGGGACACAGGACCACTCTTATAGTTTTGGTAGCTCTTTAGCAAGGGGGGAAAATGGGGGAGGCAAACGAACTTTTATTTATGGGCCCCACCCTGTGCTCTACTTTATATACTAGAGGCCCGGTGCACGAAATTCGTGCAAAGGGCTCGGCCGGCCCTTGAAGCCCTGGCTTGGTCTGGAAGTTCGTCCAGAAGGTCATTTGGCTGTCCAGTCTAATTAGCATATTGCACTTTTATTATAGAGGCACGCTGCGAAGGAGAGTGATTAAGACAACTGCCTGTGCAGCCTTGCACACGCACGTCACTTACCTCTTCCACACCCCCTTTTCCTTCTGTAACAATAACCGTAATAATAACACCTACGTCACAGAGTTGTTATGAGGGTTAAGTTAATTGTTGTGTGTGAAGCACTTAGAACAGTGCCCGGAACATGGTAAGTGCTATGTACATGTTTGCCATTATTTTCTTGCCTCGGTCATTTTAACACAGCCCTGTTTATCCTTTTATAATTGAGGAAACTGAGGCTCATGGAGATTAAGTCAATTGCCGGAGATGGCAGAGCCTGAAACCCAACTCAGATTTATCTGACTGAACTGTTTTCTTCTCGGAACAGGACCGGGCCTGCTCAATGCTATCGAATTCCCTGTCCTGCTTGCCAGCTCAGGGTTTAGTTTATTAACGCTTCTTTGTACGGACAAGGGTGAAACCCTAGATGACAGGTTCTGTCTTTAATCCCCCCTGCCACCCGTCCCTGGCAAAAGGCCAGTGGTCAACATGTGGGGGTACCGAGTTGGGGGAGGAGAAACTTTCCTATTACATGTCCCCCTGGAGGAATAATCAGTTTTTCTGATGTTGCCTGTGCTTCCTCTCTCAGCAAGCAGAGGGATAACCATACCTAACTAGAATATTCTAATGAGCAGGACTCTTATTACAGCCCAGTGGAGTGAGGGGAGCAGTTGGCCTCCTGCATCAGGACTGCCCAACCGAAATATAACACCAGCAATATACATAATTAAAAATTGTCTAATGGCTACATTAAAAAGGCAAAAAAAAAACGGTGAAATTAATTTTAGTCACATTTAATGTAATATATCCAAACATTGCCATTTCAACCTGGAATCAATATAAAAATTATTAGTGAGATAGTTTATGTATTCAATCTTATTTTCTTAAATACATTTTTAATTGATTTCAGAGAGTGGGAGAGAAATAGAAACATCAATGATGAGAGAGAATCATTGACCAGCTGCCTCCTGCACGCTCCACACTGGGGATTCAGCCCCAAACCTGGGCATGTGCCCTGATGGGAAATCCAACTGGAACCTCCTGCTTCATAGGTCCATGCTCAACCACTGAGCCACCTCGGCAGACAGGGCTATGGATTCAGTTTTATAGTCATCGTGTTTACACCGACACCACTGGATGCATGTGCCAGGCGAGTTACCACAGGCAGAGGTCAGACCCAAGGGTCCGTGTACTCCAAGGGCCTTCTGTATTCACTTAGCGACTTGATTTGTAGAAACCTGTGCCCTGCTCCTCCTTTCTTCCTCCAGGGGCAGATACTCTGATGGGGGGGAAATGGCTGGAGTCAAATCGCTCCCCCTCCCCCAGTCATCCTCCATCTGTGCAGCTTTTGTGGGCAGTTGAGATTTTTTGTGTGGTTACTGAGCATTCGTGCCCACCTCACGCTTTGTCCTTCTCACCACACGGGGTTTTTCGTGATGGGGTGGGGTGGTGTTTCAGGTTCTAGGACTCAGGCCAATCTTGGACCCTGACAACATCCTTTCCAGCGTCTCGTGCCCACGGGGGCGGTGTGGCCTCCACTGACGACAGCACACCCCCGGAGGGGAGAGCAGCCCGATCCGCCAAGCAGACACTTGGCAGGGCTCAGGTTTCCTGGACCGGATGGCGGGCCGGGGCCGGAGGCTCGCGCGGCGCTGGGAGGGCACAGGATGCGCGGTCGAGCGTGCGCATCCCGGGCATCCGCCCGCGCTCGGCCCGCGGCGCAGCTGCTGCAGATCCGCGGGGGCCGCCGCCTCCTCGGGGCCTGGAAACGGCACGACTCTCCCCGCGGGGGCCCCGCGTCCTCCCCTGCAGGGGCGGAGTCGACCACCTGACATCCGAGACGCCCCACGTGGGCTGGGGGTGGGATTGGGGGCGTGGGGTTGAAAAGAGAGAAAGCGCAGGCAGCAGGAGTGAGTGAGAGTCGAGAGAGGAGAGGAAAGGAGTGGAGGAGAGAAGGGAGCCCCGGAACCCCGCGCGGAGAGGGAGCAAAGCGCAGAGGGAAGAATAAAGGGGACCCTGAGGCATCCGGAGAGGAGCAGGTAAGGAGGGACAGGTGAATAGGAGGGAAGCGCCGGGCTAGAAGGAGTGGGGAAAAGGCGAAGAGGCGGGAGTGAGAAAAGGGCTGCGGATAACGGAGGAGTTAAGAAGGAAAGAAGAGCAGAAGGGGTACGATCGGAGGGTGAGGAAGGGCGGGGAAAGGGGGTCCTTCTAGAAGGGGCGGCAGAGTAAATGGGGCCGCTGGCTGCGCCTTTAAGGTTGCCAAGGCGACGGCTCTGGCCAGAGCGAGGCGCATTGACGTCAGTAGCCGAGCGGTGATTGGCTGCGGCCGGGTCGTTTCCGGTGGAGCCGCCGCGGAGCCGCTATCGCAGAGTGGGTCCGGGCTGGGAGGGAAGCGCCGAGAGAGCTCAGCCCGCCGCAGACTCGCAGCCGCAGCTCCGCGCTCGCCTCCTCACGTCCCCAGGCAAGTGCGCTCGACGCGGGGCCCCGCTGCGGCGAGCTTCGCCCCCCCGTCGCCGGTTTGGGGGGCGCTGGACCGATCCAAGATGGCGTCACGGGGAGCGATCTGCAGGGGATGGCCGCACCCCCTGCCCCTCCCCGGCGGGCGCCTCCCCGCAGGCCTCACGCCCCGGGCCGCGCCTCCGACCCCGATTCTGTACCTCCGAGGCCTCCAGGCCCCCGGGACGTCCGCTTCGGTGCTGGGCTCCCCGGCCGCACTGCCCCCCACCCTCCGGCCGCGCGCTCCCCCCATTTCTCATGGTTCCGGCCCCCGGCCCTCCGCGGCCTTCCCTGGCTCTCCGCTGCCCACGCGCCCCGCCGCCTCCGCTCCGGCGCCCCGGCCGCCCCGCTCGCCTTCCTTCGTTTCTTGAAGGACAACAGCTCGGTTTTTACCGGCTTCGGCCATGGTTTCCCTCTGCGTTTCTGGCGGATCTTTGAGACCCGTCAGTTCTTGTTTTCCTCTCGGTTGTCCTCTTCTTTAGCGATAGCTTTTCCTCCTTACCGGGTTTTCCCCTCTTCCCCCCACGGTTCTAGCCTGGCTCCTAAATTTCGTTTTGTCCCCTTTCACCTCCTCCCGATTTTTTTTTTCCCCTCCCGAGGCCTCGTCGCCACCACGGTGGCCTTCCGACTGGAGTAGGATGAAGGGCACTCTCCCGTCCTTCCTCTAAAAAATACGCGGAATCTTAACCCCTGCAGCTCAGGGCAGGGGTGATGCCTGAGCCTTACCGACCGGAGAGCTTCCCGCGGGGCTGGTGTTTCCACCGGGGAAAGAAAGCTAGCGTGTTCTCCGGGGGCGCGTTCCGGGCTGCTCCGAGGGGGTGCAGCCCGAGTCAGCGAGCGTTTGGCCAAGCGTTCTTAATGTTTCCCCGCGTGCAATCCTTCCGGAACTGCCTTTTATCCCAACTGAGCCGTCCAAACGAGAGAATGGGAGTGTAGAGACAATGCAGTTGACATTTTAGAGTATTCAGTACTTTTTAGAGGGAGAAGCTAAATTGTTGGGCTATTCAGACCAAGTACAAGTACAGAGGCAAAGTATATTCAGTTAAAAATGTTAAGACCGTGAGAACTTGGATATTCAGGGATTCACTGGCGACTGTGTGGGCCTTTTTTGTTCATGGGCTAGCGTATTACCAGCGTCTACTTTTTGGTCTTTTTAATACATTGTTTCCAACAAGACAGTTTCATTCCTTTAGACCCAGTTCTCATTAATCTTTGGATGATTTCTCTGGCCAGTTGAATATATGTATTGATATTCCTGGGGGGGGGGGGGTGTTTTAAAGCATAAGAGATCTGATTTATTACTGTTCTTGGTGGCCTTCAGTATTATCAGAAATGCATAAAATTCTGGTGAAGGTTATCCTCAGTTCATATGATTGACCTGAAAAAGTGTCTGGCATAAACCCTCCTCAAGTGGATGTTTTGGGTTTTGGGGGATTTTTTTAACTGTTTATTTCTGAAATAGCCTCATGATTCGTCATCTGCCTCCTTTAATGTATGTTGTCAGGGAGCTGCACACTTTTTCGTGGTCTGTTAATTAATCTGCTCTTTATTGACCCTTAGGAAAGTCACCAGAATAACATAATAGGGTAGCGCTGTATTCTGGTATCTACGCTTTTACAAGCACTGTTTCGTTTCAGTAGTTTTGTGTGCATTATATTTTGAAAACTCGGATTAGTATTGATTTTAATTGCAGAGCAGACCTGGCTTTTATTTTCTAATTATTTAGTAATTAGGAGTTAAAAGGAAAACAGTTTATGAATCTGTTGGTTAAATTAACTAAGCTTTTAGTTCCAAAGTAAGGTTAGCTACCTGTTACTATATCTCTATTTTACTTCATGTCGAGATAGTTTGAAGCCTCTAAAATTCATTGAATGCAATTTATCTATTGAATCTTTATGTGTTTAAAACTTGACGTATTTTAATATTTTCCTGTCCAGATGAAGAACATGTTTTGACATTTTCTTTCTAATTCTTTTATAATTTATTAAGTTTTTTTTTTTTTTTCTATTAGGGATTTTCCCTCTTACCAGTGGGTTGTGTGTGCTATAAGTAGGGTTGGAGTCTGGTAAGAGTCGCATCTGGGGTTCTTGCTGTGCTTAACATTGTTTGACTACACCAGTAGTGGGCACACCAGATCCTTTGCCCCAGTGGTTTGCTGGCTGACATTAGGACACTCCCTTGAGATAGGAGTTTCGTATAGGGAATGTCAGATGTTCTTCATTGTGCTTATTTGCTTTCATTTAGAACCTACTTGTGTGCTCTTGTAATTGTCTGTCCTGTTTACCACTTACACACTTCCCACGTCATCATCATGAATTTTTTTTGCCACGGGGGCGAACTGAATGAAATTCCCATAGGGCCTGACTCCTCAGCACCCCGCCTCTGCAGGGGATTGTGGCTCAGACTTCCTCCCTGGAGCTGAGGTTATTGCCTTTTACTGTTGCTGCCTGCAAAGTCTAGATCCTGTAGCAGAAACTGAATGAAATACTTCTTTGGAAGCATGCTATTTCTCTGCATATCATAGCATTCCTTAGCTCTTGCCTCCCTTAAAATAAAAATCTACTTAGGGAGGGGGAGAAAACACCTTTGTCAGTCAGTCCTAATGAATTTGTTAAGTTCAAGGCCAAATTGGCATTTGCTCTTTATAGTTGACACAAGCATGTGTGTGTCTCTCTCCTTGTAGAGAACGAGAACCATGGCGACTGGCACCTCTGCACCCACTGAGGAGGAGCGCAGCCTCCGGGAGTGTGAGCTCTACGTGCAGAAGCACAACATTCAGGCCCTGCTGAAGGATTCCATTGTGCAGTTGTGCACTGCTCGGCCCGATAGACCCATGGCATTCCTCAGGGAATACTTCGAGAGGTTGGAGAAGGTAAAAATAAATGTGGGGAGATGAGATGACCCTGACAATTGTTGACTGTAATGCTGTGGAATGTTGCTAATTTGTATCTTTTGGAAGAAACAAAATTCTGACCAAGTAGGAAGTCTAAAATATAAAATAGAGTTTCAAAACACGGGGGCAGTTATGGCATTTGTAATTTTTAACTTTGCAATCAGTAGGCTTTACCAGAAAACAAATCTGTATGGTAAGTTTACATGGCAAACAAAGGGTTTCCAAACTTGTAACTGTTTTAATTAATACATAAAACTTGTTAAATAAAGTAACTGGCTGCATACAATTCATCAGAAGTAGTAGAGCAGTGTATGGAATGAGAGATTCTAAAGTACTTGAAAGCAGTTAAGGTTTTTCTCTTCCTCAGCAAAGCAAGTAAATTTAATAAGCCTTATCCCACCTTTTAAAACCAAGTGATTGAAGCATTTGAGTCTAGTTTGTGACCAATATATTAGAACTTTTGAATTAGTGCAGTTCATTTTTCTATAGACTATATCTCAGATGGATTGGCTGTAGAGCAGAGATCAAGGTTGATGATTGTCAAAATTGTACTTTACAGTTCTGGCCAGGACTCATTCCTCTTAAAAAAAAAAAAGTTAAACCAGTTTTTCTTTCTTTCTTTTTTTTTTTTAATCCTCACTGTGTGTATATCAGTGTGCTAAAAAACATATGTATATGTTTTTCTAAGGAAAATTGTAATTTTGCATCAGAGACCATGCTTTAATTATTCCCTCAAGAAATGATGAATGAGAAAGTCTGGACCCTAAATGTTTTGAATACATAGCTTGTTTGAACTGCTTCTGTAAATCTGTGAGATAAATTTATCGGTTTTATTATGCATACTGAAGTTTTAATGTGGTTCATAATGACTATGAACCAGTGAAGAGGGATATCTGAGGTATGTGATCATTATCTAACTGTCTAACGGAAATGTGTATACTAAATCCCATCAGTTTGAACAGTTAATCAGATTTACTTATTTGTAAAATACTCTGTACTAAGGTTTTAAAAATTGTTTCAGTGGCTCAATGATAGGGCATTTTCTACTGTTTTCTTAAAAGCTGTTAACTGCTCCTTGTGAATGTAGCCTCGTTGTCTTGGAATTGTAGTAGAAAGTGTGTTTTGTTTGTTTTTTTGTGTTGTTGGTTTTGTTTTGTTTTTTAATCCTCACTTGAGAATATGTTTGTTTTATTTTTTGAGAGAGAGAGAAAAAGAGGTCAATGTGAGAGAGAAACCGCAATCAGTTGCTTCTGTGCTTACCCAACCAACCTTTTGGTGTATGGGATGACGCTTCAACCAAGTAAGGCACGCCGCCAGGGCACATTTTCTCTCAAGTTGTGTCCAGATAGTAGGTACTCTAGGTCCAGGCTGCCGTGGGCATTTCTATCTTGTGATAAAGTGCGTTCCTAGAGATTTGTTTCTCAAATGGGTCACTGTAACGTGATTCTCCTCCTCTTTGTATGCTCTGGAAGCCGTCCGAGCAGGGGGTGAAGCTGGTGAGACATGCTGTCTTTTTACGGGGAATGTGTAATGTATGGGGCTAGTTTCAAGCCTGCACTTACAATAGCACTGGTTACGCACTATCTGAGGGGAAGGCAAGGAATCATTATCAGCTTCTTTGCAGGCGGGATTTTTTGGGTTTAATATGTGTCGACTTCTTTACCTCTTAATGAAGGTCACAGCTTAACAAGCTTTTCCTATAATGCTTTGTTCACTTGCATACATTTCTTTAGCCAGTGCCTTTAAGTAAGTAGATTTTCCATTTTTTAACAGGTCAGTTGTTCCGCATATTAGGTGTTAGGTTTAGACACCTGGAAATCGGTCACAGTCTTCTCACCTCTTTCCTTGTGTTAACCAAGGGTCATGTTTCTGGTATCCTCCACTACTCACTGCACCAAAAACTTTCACAGTGTTTTTTATTTTTTATTTTAACTTTTATATATTTTCTGATTGACTTCAGAGAGAAGGGAGAGAGAGAGAAACATCTGTGATGAGAGAGATTCGTTGATTAGCTGCCTCCTGCACTCGCACACTGGGGATTGAGCCCACCGCTCAGGCACATGTGCCCTGACCAGGAATCGGATCGTGACTTCCTGGTTCATAGGTCAGTGCTCAAGCCTGAGCCACGCCGGCCAGGCTGTCCCAGTGTTTATTGGAAGCTGCTGTGTTTTACTGCAGACTGCCGTCTGGAATTGAGGTCCCTTTTTGTGCATATGTTCGAACTTTGCTTGTCTGATAGAAGAATTTCAATAGCTGGGACCAGTGAGTGTATGTGCCAAGTACTATGTGAAGCCCTTTACATACGTACTCATTTCACACTTGTGAGTTAGGTGGTTATCACCATTTTACAGAGGTCGCAGATAAAACTAAGGGTGATTAAGTAACTTGGTTATGATTGTACAGTGTAATAGTCATTGTTGCAGTAGCATATGACCCTCACATTTCAGTGGTTTATACAAAAGACCTTTCTTATTTCTCAATCCTAGGCAAACCTGAGCTCAGCAGCACATCTTGTCCTGTCTCCACATGTCCTAACTCTGGGGCTGAGTGGAAGGAGCAGCCACTGTTAGAGCATGCCCTTCTCAAGGCAGAAAGGGGACAGAGTTCAAGGGGGCAGCGTCAGAACGCACACGCGGGCATGCTGTGGCATGTCCACCAACAGTCCAGGGTCAAAACAAGTCATAAGGTCAAGCCCCAAGTCAGTGGGGTGGTAACTTTTTTTTTTTTTTAAATACATTTTATTGATTTTACACAGAGAAGAACAGAAAGTCAGAAACATCGATTCGCTGCCTCTTGCCCATTCCCCACTGGGGATGTGCCTACAACCAATGTACATGCCCTTGACCAGAATGGAACCTGGGACCTTTCAGTCCGCAGGCCAACACTCTATCCACTGAGCCAAACCGGTTTCGGCAGTGGGGTGGTAACTTTACCTACAGGAAAAGAATAGACTGGTAAGGAAAGGGGGGGAACAAATAATTGTTAAAAACACTAAGTGGTCAGGACAGAATCCTATATAATCCTATATAATAAAAGACTAATATATATAAATCAACCAAACTGTGGAACGAGCAGCCGCTATGATGCACGCTGACCATCGGGGAAGATGCTCAACGCAGGAGCTGCCCCCTGGTGGTCAGTGTGCTCCCACAGGGGGAGCACCCGCCAGCCAAAAAGCCCCAAGCCAAGGCTCATGGCTGGCCAGAGCGGGCGAGGGGGGGGGGGGTCCTGCCTCTGCTGTGCTCAGACATCCCCCAAGGGCTCGCAGTTCCAGCTGAGAGAACACATACCCCCGCCTCCCCAGTGCATGGATTTCATGGGCCTCTAGTCTGAACAGGAAAAAGGATAGTCTGGGAGGGTTTGGGGGGTAGGAGGTGGACTGTTTTAATATATGAAAGAAATGAAGTGGGAAGAGACTGACAGAATGACAACAGCAAGAACGAGCATAATTAGAAATTGAAATTGATAATGGCTCTGAGTCATCAAGATTAGGTTATATCTGATTGCTGTAAAGATGAGGATCTATACAAATTGTTAAAATCGAAATGCTGCCCTAGCCAGTTTGGCTTGGATAGAGCGTTGGCCTGTGGACTGAAGGGTCCCAGGTTAGATACCTGTCAAGGGCATGTACCTAGGTTGCAGGCTCCTCCTTGACCTGGGCCCTGGGCTCATGCAGGAAGCAACCAGTCAATGTGTGTTTCTCAAACCTCAGTTTTTCTCTCTGATTTCCTTCTATTCATTCTCAAAATCAATGGAAAAATTTCCTTAGGTGAGGATTTAAGAAGTTACCTTCAAAAGAATCTTAAAAATACAGTTAGATAGAATACAGTTCCAAATGAGATGTCATTTGTGAAATTTTTGTGATGTTCCAATGACAAATTTAGGGGTTGGAATTTGTGTGTTCATTTATACTCTTTAAACTTTGGGGAGACTTGAGTTTTATAGTTCTATGTTAAATAAGGAATCAGAAAACCTTATTGATTATTGCAGTTACCAGAATGAAAATGGAAGTGAATTTTCTAAAAATGCTTGTTTTTTTAAATTAGTTAAATATTTATACATGGTTCCAAATTTTGCAGATACAAAGGGTGCAACAATACAGTCTTGTCTGTTGTCTTCCTTGAATGAAACCATTATTTCATAGGCCTGTGGGCATTTATAGACAAGCTAGAGGCCCAGTGGACAAAATTTGAGCACAGAGGGCGGGGGGCGGGGGGGGTGTCCATCAGCCCAGCCTGCACCCACTCCAATCTGGAACCCCTAACTGGGCCTAAACAGGCAGTTGGACATCCCTCTCACAATCTAGGACTCCTGGCTCCCAACTGCTCCCCTGCCTGCCTTCCTGATTGCCCCTAACCACTTCTGCCTGCCAGCCTGATCACCCCCTAACCACTCCCCTGCCAGCCTGTTTGCCCCTAACTGCCCTCCCCTACAGGCCTGGTCGCCCCCATCTGCCCTCCCTTGCAGGCCTGGTTCCTCCCAACGGCCCTCCCCTGCTAGGCCATCTGTGTCCATACGGGGGAAGGATCTTTGACCACATGGGGGCAGCCATCTTGTGTGTTGGGATGATGATCAATCTGCATATTACTTTTATTAGATAGGATAGAGGCCTGATGCATGGGTAGGGGCCAATTGGTTTGCCCTGAAGGCTGTCCTGGATCAGGGTGGGGATTCCCTTGGGGTGTGGGGCGGCCTGGGTGAAGGGCCTGTTGTGGTTTGCTGGCTGGCCACGCCCCCCAGTGACCCAAGCAGAGGCCCTGGTATCTGGGATTTATTTATCTTTTACAATTTAAACTTTGTAGCCTGAAGCAGAGCCAAGCCTCCTGCTATCTCCATGGCTGCAGCCATTTCTGTTGCAATTTATTTTTCTTCTATGATTGAAACTTTGTAGCATTGAGTGAAGGCCTGGGCCCTCAGGGTGTGCAGAAAGCTTGGCTTCTTCCATCTCTGGGGAAACCCAAGTCTCCCTCCTCCTCTCAGTGGCTGCAGCCATCTTGGTTGGATTTATTTGCATATTTGCTCCTGATTGGTGGGTGTAGCTGAGGTATGGTCAATTTGCATATTACTCTTTTATTAGTATTCATATAGACAAATTTATAAGTAAAAGTTTCTTATTTTCAAATGCATGTGTGGCAATTCCCTGCATACATACAGCATAATTTATTTAAAAATCATTCCATTAATGACCATCTTGGTTGTTTCCAGTGTTTTACTACCAAAAACGATACAAGGAGTAACTTTGTATATGTGTCATTTCACATATATGCATATCTTCGAATAAATTTTTAGAAATAGAATGGATTAGTCAAGAAGTAAATAAATGCATTTGTAATCAAATATACACATGTTTTAAATCTATTTTTGTGGTATGTTTTTCCTATTGTGTGTTTTCTTAATTGGAAATTAGGAAATCCCCCCCCCCCCAAAAAAAGTAAAAGTCAGGCATGATTCTGTTAATAGAAATTAACATTATTAATATCCTGATGTTTACTGTTCTGGATATTTTGCTGCATGTGTATCAGCTTGAGGCCAAAGTCAGGCTTTGTACCATGCAAAAGGGGGGGAAAGTAGGCATCTCCTTAATTTCATTTTTATCAAAAACTTTTCTGAAGTCATAAATGCTAATAACTTAATTTTGAATTTGAAAGATGGTTTAGAAAAATAATGGAGAATGAGTCAAATGAAAAAGTAGTGGGTAACACATTCTTATGTTTTCATTCTTAATTTATATTAGGCATAATAAACTCATTCTTTGCTGCAGACCTGAGGAATTTCTTTTTAAGGCTCTAGATTTGATAAATAAGAATGTTACATAGTTCACTCCAGTTTTTTTTAAAATATATTTTATTGATTTTTTACAGAGAGGAAGGGAGAGAGATAGAGAGTTAGAGACATCGATGAGAGAGAAACATCGATCAGCTGCCTTTTGCACACCTCCTATTGGGGATGTGCCTGCAACCAAGGTACATGCCCTTGACCAGAATCGAACCCTGGCCCTTCAGTCCGCAGGCCGACGCTCTATCCACTGAGCCAAACCAATTTCGGCTCATTTCAGTTTTTAATGTGAATTACTTTAGCAAGATGTTAAAAGCAGGGAACGTTTTTAAAATTTATAAGTGTAAACACTGATAACAATAAAGAATGCTTGTAGCTCTGTTAGGAGAAATATTGATCTAATTTAAATTCTTGGTTACCATCATCACATAATTTCATTCTTTGTGTTTTGTTTTTTTTTCTGAGACTCCAGTTAGAAATGAATTCCATGGCTTCAGGACCCTCCTCCATTGGTTTTTATATTTCCCTTGCCTATCGTAGAGTTGCATGCAGATTTAGCGAATGCTTGAGTGAATGAAGTAGCACAGTCATCTAGTCATTCTTGAATCACTTTGCATGCCTGAATACATTCTATTTTAGGGGGAAGGATGGGTCTCATGCTTTCCTCAGCAGCATACTAAAAGCCTAATCCCTCAGAATTTTGTTTTGCAGTTTGTTTCTGTTGTGTGTATTACAATCCTTGTCAATCTATATATATAAAAGCGTAAGCAACCAGCCAGTAGCTATGACATGCACTGACCACCAGGGGGCAGACACTCAACGCAGGAACTGCCGAGATGCCATCACTTGGCAGGGAAGGTTCTCCGGTGATTCACCCGGAACCAGAGAGGAGGGAGCCGGATTCCAGGGTGTGTCACCCAAGAACCCCCCTCTTGCAATCCGGGACCCCTCAGGCATGTTGAAGAGCCAATTTCAGCCTGATCCCTGCAGGCCAGGCCGAGGGACCCCACTGGGCCTCTAGTGTTGTTATAATGAGTCTGATTTTTTTCACTTGCAATGTTATGTGTCCTTATACTAATGACTTTTGTTCATTAATAAGTATGACATCTATTATCATCTGAGAAACAGTCCTTGTTTCAGAATATTTCTTTTCAAACTCAACTCCGTTTTTCGCCATTTGGAATTGGCTTTTCCCCTTTTACATTGGTTGTTGAGGAAAAGATTTGAGGTGACTTGTCATTGAAATATGAGGACACCAACTTTACATGCTGAGAGATCTCCTTTATAAATGTGTGTGTGTGTGTGTGTGTGTGTGTGTGTGTGTGTATATATTATTTTTTATTTTTTTTTTCAGGAGGAGGCCAAACAGATTCAGAATCTGCAGAAAGCAAGCACTCGTGGAGATTCGAGGGAGGATGAGATCTCTCCTCCTCCCCCCAACCCAGTGGTTAAAGGCCGGAGGCGCCGCGGGGCTATCAGCGCCGAGGTCTACACAGAGGAAGACGCTGCGTCGTACGTTAGAAAGGTAGCTTTGATGTCTAAACACTTGGGGCAATGTTTTCGGGTCCCACGTGGTAATCTTCTAGTTTCTTTGATGAATGCAATCGTGATTTTGAATAGTAAAACACAAACAGGCTAGATTATACCCCACCCTGTGTTGTTGTTGGGCATTGAGGGACAGATTCTGTGATGACAGGGCCATCAGAGGAAATAGTGGTTATTAAACAGTGAATGATTTCATTTTGGAGAGTTTTGTTTTCCATGATGTTTTGCAGAAGAAAGAGGCAGTACTTTTTCTCTTGAATCATAGTGTCAGTTTTTTGGCATCCTGTAATTTATGTTGTGGCCATTAGCGTTATATCATATAAGCATCCTAATTGGTTCTTCCTTAGAACCCACCCGCCGTTCCGAGTGATGTGATTAGCTTGAGGGGGACGAGAACCGTTCTGCCGCGAGGCTTGTGGAGCTGATGGCACATGATCACAATTTAAGAAGTGACCACCATAAAATGTGCGCTTTGCCTTAGAATAATGACCTTGGTCAAGGTGTGTTTGGTTTGTTTCTTTAATTGCTGACTGGGGACCAAATACCAGTTTTTAAATACAGGTCTGGCTCTGAGCAAGGGGATGAATTAGTCGGTACATGTTGAGTACTTTGTGGACCAAAGGCAGTACGCGCGGGTTATGTTGAAAATAACCCAAAGCAGTCTTGTTTCGGTGCCATCTGTAGCTTATCATTTACTTGACATGCAGGTTGCAACCACGAAATGGTTTTGGTTTATGCGATCGTCATTTGACCTTCTGTTCTAGGTTATACCGAAAGATTATAAGACAATGGCTGCGCTAGCCAAGGCCATCGAAAAGAATGTGCTGTTTTCCCATCTTGATGATAATGAGAGAAGGTAGGTAGAGGTTCTTCGTTATGTGCTCTTTTCCTGTAGAGCTGTAGTCCCAGACTAGTCTCATCATCGTTGCACATTTTAACGTTCATTGCTCACCTGATGACAATCCCTGCTGAACGTTTTAGGAGCTTGAATTTTAAGATTAATGCTTGAAATCCACAGAAGAGGTGCATGAAATGTAACACAAGGCCTTCTGTCCCTTGCAGTGATATTTTTGATGCCATGTTTCCACTTTCCTTTATTGCTGGAGAGACTGTTATTCAGCAAGGTAAGGGCTGCTGCTTTTGTGGCATGAAATACTACTCTGGGAGAGGAGACCAGATGGTAGGATTTTTAATGTTGAAGTTTGTTTTTCTCTTTCAACCTACCAGTTGCCTTTTGTTAAACTACTGAACTTTTTATTTTTTTGAAAATTAGAATTGATTCAGCTAAAAGGCACACTTACACTAAGGGATTAATATTTTCCTACAATTTTGTTTTTAGTAACTGTTAAAGGAAATTCCTGCATTTTTTATGTTGGAAGTATGGAATTTCAGAATCATGTATCCTTCATATTTTTAATCACATGTAAAATAAAGTAGGAAATAAGCATAACTATTTTCTCCATCATGTAGTTCTCTATTTATGAGGTTTTATATCTGCTAATGATAGTTACCTTTTTGCCCACCTATACTAACATAGATCTATTTTTTTGGGTCCCTCCCCACCTTTTGCCTTTCTGAAGTTCTCTTGGTATCTTTGTGGGTTTTTATGATACATATATTTTCCTATATTTGACAGCCTGATATCTTGTTACTTATTTGGGTTTTTATGTTGTTACAGATGAGAGGCAGTTAATATTTTTGCACACACATAATGGCTGTTTTTGAAATTATTTTTCAGAGGTATTTTTCATCATGAGATGACTGAAAATTTTATCTGTTTTATGATTTTTAAAATGTATTACCCCTTGAAAGATTGTGTTAATTTATAACACACTTTCTTTCCCATAGTAGAACTGGAAATAAGTTTATTTCACATTAATTTCATAATTTCCTTTGTTTCTTGCATTTGTAAAATGTTTCTAACTTTTTTACTCTCCTTTAGGTGATGAAGGGGATAACTTCTATGTGATTGATCAAGGAGAAATGGATGTAAGATTTAATAACAAATATGTTGATAATCTTAAAAGTCAATGTATTGATATATTGCTTCTAAGAGTTTCTGAAGGGCAGTTACAGCCTTTGTATGTTAAGTCCATCAATATTTTTGCCAATTATTTTAATGACCCAGAGAAACTTTTTAAAGGTAATTTTCTTTAGGTAGACGTGCAGTTCAGAGCTTTTGCTGGAATAATGGTTAAGTTGTGCTTGTGTGTTGTGGAGTAAGACAGGTGTAAGGGAGACTCTAGACCCTGTCATTAGTTAATGAAACTTGTTACAACTTTGTGATTCTGTAAGTTGGATAATAAATAAAATGAGAAACTAATGGCATTTTTCTCAGGATTATTGGGAAATTCAGTGCCTTATGCAAGTGAAATGCTTATTATTAGCACAGTGCTCAGCACAGTACTCTGTAAATGTGTATGGTTTTTGTTAATGCTTGCTTCACCTTTCTGTCCTGATCATCAGTTGAGAGTATTTTTTTCTTATCAGATGATTAAACCAGGTAAATCACAGACACTTGGAACTGAACTCACTGTCAGAAGTAAAGTGTGTTGCTCTGTTGTGTATTGGAAACATAGTATATATTCTGTTTTAAAACAAGGTCAGGATTCTGACCCCTAAAAGAGGTTTGCCTGTTTTTAATACTTAGATATTTATGTGTTTAGGAAAAAAGCAATTATCAATTGCATTTTAGGTCTATGTCAACAATGAGTGGGCAACCAGTGTTGGGGAAGGAGGAAGCTTTGGAGAACTTGCTTTGATTTATGGAACACCTCGAGCAGCCACTGTCAAAGCGAAGACAAATGTGAAATTGTGGGGTATTGACCGAGACAGCTATAGAAGAATCCTTATGGTAAGACCATGGTTTTTGAAATGTGATTTTAGACTACTGTCCATGTAACTAATGTTTAAATTGAATAATATCACCAGATTAAAATGAGAATATTACTTTTAATGATTGAGTGCTTTGCATTGAGCCCAGTTTAGCATTATTCATTGTACCATTTGAGACAGTGATCTTTTAGAACAAAAGTTTGACCAGGAATTACATGGGAAACAAATGTAATTATAAAAAATGGTCAGCTTACCTTTGGAATTCTCTCCATTTGCTCAGAGGCGCATCTTCACTTGCCTACTCTTTGCACATCACAGATAGTCTGATAGCTGCTGCTTCTACAGATGCATAAGTTCTTTAAGGCCATTCAGAAGTTATCAGTTCCCTAAACTGACAGTGGGTAATCGGTAATGAAAGTGTCATGTTCCCTCTCACTAAAGGAATGAACAAAATACTAAACCTTTGGAACATTCTGATGACATAGTCAGACTTTTTGGGAACTTTGTGGCAAATTAATAGAGTAGCTTTGGATGTTTTAAGCCCCAGATGATGGCATTAGTCACCGTGAATGGTTTTCTAAATTGGTGCAGAGCCTCTCTGGCTTTTGGGCAATATGCAGTTAGCTGTACTTGGACAATGTTCTGTATTTGGGAGGTAGATGTGTATGTGTATATATATCAATATTTATAATTGCCAATGCAGTTTATTGTGTAAGGAATGTTTATTATAGGGGACTGTTTGTCCCCCTTTTTCCTCTCTACATATGTTTAACAGACTTTGCAGATAAGACAATTTGGCACTTTTGGGGGATGGTAGCAGTTCTATTTTTTTCTTTCCATGGAAGATTGGAGTTTATAGGGAACAACCCCAAGCTGGAACTATATTCAGCTACAGTCACTAAGAAAAATAATCATGTATCAAGAAGCAGCAGCAAGCTGTGATATCTCTCCCTCCCCTTCTCTCTCTCCCTCTCTCTCTCTCTTTACTTGAAACTTAGTATTTATTCTTCCACAGTGTTATTTGATAATTACACATTTTTTGACATGATGTTTTTGTGTGTGTGTGTGTGTTTTTTATAGGGAAGCACTCTGAGAAAGCGGAAGATGTATGAGGAGTTTCTTAGTAAAGTGTCTATTTTAGGTGAGTTTTGGAAGATGGCATAGAGAATTATTATGTTGAAGTGTTAGCTATACTTAAGCAGAATCTGTTGTATTCCATAAAAACTACTCGTTAACAATCCTTTTTTTATTAATAATAACATACAACACATGGAATACAGAGTTAAGTGTGACCGAGAAGTAATTTTAAATTGTGTTTAATTTGCTAGTATATGACAAACCTTAGGGAAGATTGGAGCTGGGAGTGCTTTCTGGAATGGTGTGGTACTCACTTCTCGTTAAGAGACAGGCTGAGTGTCCTCTCCCTGACTCTGCACATTCAGTTGTTCCTCCTGTGACATCTGTCTCTGTTGCTCCATCAGTGAGTTTATAGGTTAAGGAAAGTTTTCCAAGAACGCATTTCCTCTGCAGAAGGATGAGGTGTTGTATGCTTTCGCAAAAAAAAAAAAAAAAAAAAAAAAAAAAGCTACAAGTTTTTTGAAATTTTGGAGACATAGCTCAAAAATGTCTATGTGTTGTTACAGCCGTTGAGAGGAGAGGGCATGTGGCAGTTTTTATAAGGTCGGACGCCTCTGCCATTGTTTTGTTAGAGTGAATTGACTCCACCCTCCCACCCCTCATTTGTCCTTTCTCTGAAATGGTTCCATTTGCTTAGTGTCTCAGCTTTTGTTCCAAAGGCCAAACTATTTTCTAGTTCTTGTTGGTTTGATAAATTAATTCAAATGAGGACTTAAATAAAGAAATGACTTCTACAAACCTCTGAAATAATATGGATGGTGACACTATATTTTGGGTTCTGTAATGGCAGGTTTGATTTGCATTGATGGCAGTCATTAGGAATACGTAATGATTACATTTTTAATTCCTTTACCATTGGGTGTCTTTGGTCTAAATTAACCTGGCCACTGGGGCTGCTAAGTAAGGACCTAAGGGTTATCTGTGAATAATTGGGAGGATCTTGCTGAGACTAGAGGTAATTGAAGAGACACCGAGTATTCAATGGGCATGGCTATATGATTGATTCTCTTTATACTCTTTAAAGTTTTTAACAATACCAAATTATGAGAAATTGTTGTCATTTTACTTTTCAGAATCTTTGGACAAGTGGGAACGTCTCACAGTAGCTGATGCATTGGAACCAGTCCAGTTTGAAGATGGGCAGAAGATTGTGGTGCAGGGAGAACCAGGGGATGAGTTCTTCATTATCTTAGAGGTAAAGGACTTTGTATTGGATACTTCCAGAAGTTGTAGAGGGAAAAAAAAGGTTAATTTTTATTTACACCATTAGGTTTAAAGACTATCTGACAGTTTTATTTAAAAATTGCCTTTCATCTTGGAATGCGGTTATTTGGTTTTCTTTCAGACCACCACATTTTAAATGTGTTTGAGTCAGAATTCTGGAAGGGCTATTCATGAAGTAATAGCCCGATTCTGGCCTGCTGAAATTAATCCTCCGTATACAAGCCAAGCAAACTTATCAGCACAGCTGACTATAATGATTCCACACCATCTTTGTTAAAAATTATGTGTTTGGGCTATTTGGCAACCAAAGATCAAAAGCAAGGATTTAAATTCTAAAAGTTACTATGTTTTATATTTTATAGCTTCACAACCCATGGAAATGTATAGCAGATACTCTTGACTGAAAAGTAGATCCAAAAAGTGTATTTTCTATGAATGTGGCTCCGTAGATGCTAATTGGTTTTATTTAACCTGGGGCTGTGGTGCGGGGGGACCAAGGGACTCTTTCTGTAAAGGGCCAGATAAGTAATTTAGGCTCTGTAAGTCCTGGAATTTTTGTCATCATGGTGCAGGAGCAGCTGCAGACACCATAGATAAACTGGTGTAGTGTTCCTATGAAATTTACCTGTAAGAACAGGTAGCAAGCTTAGATCACCCGCTTCCCGCCTCCCGTTGTTTACTAACCTGTGTGAACCCTTCAAATTACCCAGGCACCTTAGCTTGATGAGAAAGGCTCCCTATCAGGTCTGCTGGGTACATAGGAATTAAGCTCATGCAGTTATTCTCTTCAGTCAGCTTTTGTCATATGAACACACAGGATTTTTAATAATCATGAAATTCTTTTTCTTTTTCTTTCAGAGTAGCTAAAATTGCATAGTATTTACTAGTAAAAAGCTACCCTAAATTAGGAAATATTTGTTTTGCTTCTTGGTGATTTTCTTACAGGGGTCAGCCGCTGTGCTACAGCGTAGATCAGAAAATGAAGAGTTCGTTGAAGTGGGAAGATTGGGGCCTTCTGATTATTTTGGTATGTAGATTTCCTCACAATATAATACACAGGCATTGTTTCTTTAAGTCATCTTTAAGTGCAATATCGTGGTCTCATAATTTGTCTTTTCTTCTCCTGAATTAAGTTTTTTTATTCTTTGGGTGGGTGTAGAGATTTGGTGCCAATACCCAGGAACTTTATTCTTTAGAGGCTCAGTGCACAAATTCGTGCACTGGTGGGGTCCCTCCGTCTGGCCGGCACCCTCTTACAATCCGGGAACCCTCTGCTGGTTTTGGCCTGGTCCCCACAGGCCAGGCCGAGGGATCCCAATGTATCTTTAGTATGCATATAAGATCTTTGGTTAATCTCTTCCCGTCCTCCCTTCTTCCCTCTGAGATTCATCAGTCTGTTCCATTTCCAGGCCTGTGCATGGAGCATCTGCCCTCTGGTGGTCAGTGCACATCATAGCTACCAGTCGAATGGTTGCTTAGGCTTTTATGTATATAGATTGCAATCTTTTTTGCCTCTCAGAGAACTAGTATATTTTGACTTTTACTCAGTTAATAAATAAATTATTATCTCATGGATCAGTTTTTTAAAAATACTTTTTAAAAATGCGTATTTATTAATTTCAAAGAGGAAGGGAGAGGGAGAAAGAAACATCGGTGATGAGAGAGAATCATTGTTTGGCTGCCTCCACAACCCATGTGCCCTGACCAGGAATTGAACTGTGATGTCCTGGCCCACAGGTTGATGCTCAACCACTAAGCCATGCCAGCTGGGCTGATCAGTGGTTTTTTAAGTACAGATTTGGTGTGGCCTGTCCTAAGTTATTAAGAGAAATACGTATTTGTTTTCTTTCTCAGAAGTGCGCATCTCAGAAAATGTTCCTCGTAGGAGTTAGCCTCCTCTTACTCCTCTGTCTCCCTTCTCCAGGTGAAATAGCACTACTGATGAATCGTCCCCGAGCTGCCACGGTGGTGGCTCGTGGCCCGTTGAAGTGCGTTAAGCTGGACCGACCTAGATTTGAACGTGTTCTTGGCCCGTGCTCAGATATCCTCAAACGAAACATCCAGCAGTACAATAGTTTTGTGTCACTGTCTGTCTGAGATCTGCCTCCTGGGCCTGCCTTCCACCTCCCCAGCCCATGCCTCGCTCTTGCACACCGCTTTATTTCCCCTATTTGCAGCACCACGTGGCCACTGGCATTGCAGCTTCTTGTCTGTTTATATTAAAGTTGCTTTTTATTGCACTGTTTTTAATTTGGAGCATTAACTGGATGCTCCTACACAGTTAAATAAATAGAGAGTTCTATGGAGACTTTGCTGTTACTGCTTCTCTTTGTGCAGTGTTAGTATTCCATCTGGCAGTACGTGCCAGGCTTTTTGGTGAGGGCAGATCCCTGCACCACATAATTACCATATAGTAATGTTGTAACAGTGCAAGATGTTTTTTAAGTGGTATAATTTTCTAATTATCATAAGCGTATTTTAGACTGTGGCCATTTATGCTGTATTTCTTTATAAAATAAATGATTTCTCATTAAGCTCTACGGATTAGGAAAACTGACACAGAAAAAATCTTAGGAAGATATTTGCCTGTCTTTAAACTAGATTAAGGATGGGAAAATACCCATTTTTTTCTAGTTATCAGATAGATATGATCTGTTATATTTTCTTCCGTTTAACCAGAATTTGTGTTTGTCAAGCAAATTTGCCTGGTATTGATTATATCTTGTTATTGTTTCCTCTCCAGTTTTGAGATACATTTAGATGTAGCTATTCATACCTGACTTTTGAGTTTGAAACTAAATCAGAGGCTGCAAATACTGATTATGACTTAACTACATCTGCCTCAGCTCAGAAATTCTTTATTGACCCAGCTAGTGCCAAATGTCGGTCATTGAGAACTGGAATCCCAGGTCTCCACTCTTGGTTGTTGACTTAGAGCTTTTGGTTAGTGGACTCCAGGATAATCTGTGCTCATTGATACAGATTCTAGGAAATTTAGTTTGCTGGGAATAGATAGAATATATGGAGCAAAAATCATAACAGAAAAACGGAGGTGATGTTGCTAAAGGAGGAAATGCCAGGTGGAGAGTTCATTGTTGGGAACTTTGTCCCACTAAATTCACTGGGGCAAGAGATTTTGGGGAGAAGTTTTTTACTTTAGTTTGATGTTTCCCCCTCCTTTTTACATCAACTAGAGTTTATGGCGGGTGGGGGTCGGGTGGGGTGGGGTGGGGTGTGCCTGTGTTGTTTCAAATTGGTCTCAAAGGCCATCCTGCTGAAAAGTTCTGCTTTCCTATTTAGCATTTATTCTCTGGCAGATGTTTGTTCTTTTAAAGTAAGCTTGTGTTTTGCGTCTTAACTGTATTTCCGTATTTTCCAGCCTTATCAACCTTATGTGTTACATTATTCCATGTGCACCAATGATACCCAACAGTTTATTTTTATTATGTTATTTTTTTTTTAACAAAATCTCACAATTCTGTAATGTGGGCACTTTTATTTTTGTCGTGACTTATATGTAATGTAGGGTTATACTTGGGAGTGACTGCAAGCATTTTTCCATTTGTATGCAACTGGCTTTGATCACTAATCCTTTCTCCTACCCTTTCCCAGGCCATTTAAAAGGTAATAGGTCATGGTAGAATTTTTTCATAGATTTGAGCAGTTTTTAGGTTGTTACTAAGTTTGGAGTATAAATTTGGGAAAGAGGTTTTATTTACATTTTAGTGTGGGATAGAAAGCCACCTTATTACAAATTTTTTATGTTTCAAATCTATATTGAGGGTTTCTGATCTATATGTTGTGTTTAGCTACCTTTTATATTTAAAAAATTAAAAGTAAAAATTATGTTCTTACTAGCTTTGCAAAGCTTGATTTGATCTTTGTTTAAATGCCAAAACTGTACTTCAGTAAATTATTTAGAATGCCATAAATTGCAATTTCATATCTGTATATAATAATCATGTTCACATATAATGCTTCCTAAATGAATTTTGCTCTTAAATAATTTGGCTTGCTGTTTACTCCCTTTTGTAGTTTTTAATCTAAGAAAATTTAAGTCTAAATTTAAAAATTAACACATTTAAAGCTTTATCTTTGTGCAATCTGAGTATATGTGAGATATCACGATGGTGTAATTTGTCTTAGTTGATAATCAGGACTTTTGAAGTCATCATTTCTGGACTTGGTAAGTGAATTTCTCAGATCTATTGCTCTAGAAAGTATAGATGGCCAAAGGAAGATTTTGTATTGTTTCCTGGTTACTAGTATGATTATACTATGTGTGCTGATATACTCTATTCTTTTTGTTATAGATTGTCTTAATGGTAGGTCAAGTAATAAAAAAGATTAAATAATTTAAATTCTTAAATGAATCGTTTTTCTTCCCTTCTCCCTCCCCTTCTCTCTCTGGAATCTTCGACTCTGGTGGGTAAGATGAAAATCACAAGTGAATTATGGAATTAGTGTTTGGAAAGAGTCACGTGTTTGTGTTCAGTGATTTCCAAGTCAGCTTGTCAAAGAATGAATCTGAAAACCTTGCTTACGGGGTAATTGCGATACAGCAGGTCTGCTCAGGTGGTGGAGGGAAGGATTAAGTCAGAACATCGACATTTCCTTTTTATTGGAGATCAGTTCTCTGGCTTTGGAACTTTCCCAGACTTAACAGGGAAATACTATTTCTGGTCAGCATACTCGCTTTGGTTAAACTTAATAGCCACTTAGATATTGAGGTCCGTTTATATATTTTGCATATATGAAGTTTTATTTATGAATGACGTAATTAAGTTGTACTCAGTATATCGGTATTTCTTTATGCCCAATGATTGGAGATGTGTTGTATGCTAGATTACCCTTTAGTTTGCATTGCTTTGTGATCCCTTCCATCAGCTTACTGGAGTGGAATCTTTAGTTACAACCAAATACAACTGAAAATGTTCCTTAGGTTGCCCTGGCCAGTGTGACTCAGTGGAGTGTCCTTTCATACGCCGAAAGGCCTGCTTTGATTCCCTATTTGGGCACATGCTGGGGTTCTGTCTGAGGGTGTGCAAGAGGCAGCTGATCAATGTTTCTCTCCCTCTCTAAACTCAGTAAAAACAGACATTTAAATATATTTGTATTGATTATATATAGGAAAAGAGGGAGAGAGAGAGACAGAAACATCAATAATGAGAGTGAATTGTTGATCAGCTGCCTCCTGCAGACCCCACACTGGGGATCAAGCCCACAATCGGGACATGTGCCCTGACTGGGAATTGAACCTCAACCTCCTGGTTCATAGGTCAATGCTCAGCCACTGAACCACACCGGCTGGGCTTAAAAAAAATAGAGAGAGAGAGAGAGAGCGAGGGAGAGAAGGGAGAAAGAGGGGGGTGTGTATATATATATGTATTTTTTTAATGTTTCTAGGTGTACTGTACTGGTTATGGTTTAATTCTCCTCTAAAGCATGGCTGATATAGAATTGGTTTCTCTTTTTAATGACTCAAATATCAACATTTTAAAATTGAAGTAGCATGATGTCAGTTTTCTTTTTTTTTTTAATTATATTTTATTGATTTTTCACAAAGAGGAAGGGAGAGGGATAGAAAGTCAGAAACATCGATGGGAGAGAAACATCGATCAGCTGCCTCTTGCATACCTCCAACTGGGAATGTGCCCGCAGCCAAGGTACATGCCCTTGACCGGAATCGAACCCGGGACCTTTCAGTCCGCAGGCCGCCGCTCTATCCACTGAGCCAAACCGGTTCGGCAAGATGTTGATTTTCTTAATACTACTGTATCTCCAACCACAAATTAACAGCTGATTCCTTTTTGTAAAACAACCTTGAGAAGCAGTGGCTAGATCACCATTTAATATGACCCCCAAGATAGCTATCAATCGTTACCAGTAAAGGCTGTAAATAGAATTTAAAAGGGGAAATCGTAATCTCTCTTCTTACTCTGTGGAACTTTTACACAGAAATCAGTATATTGTGTACCTATAGAGTTCGAATGTGCTCATCAGCATAAGTTCACAGCGTTGACCCTATTCTGTTGCCATTGTACCACAACCGCTACTGAGTATGTTTTCATTTGTGAAAGTCTTGCCAATTTAACTTGTTAGCTTTGTGATTTTAAAAGTCACCACTAGATGGAGAGCTTTTTTGTCATCTCGGTTAGTCTACGAGTGAGTTACAGTTGATTCTCATTCCCAGATACTGTGTGTGAATTTGTGTATTTGCCCACTTGCTGAGATTCATTTGTAGCCACAGAACCAATACTTGCAGCCCTTCCGGTCATTTCCAGGCGCACACGGCGAAGAGCGCGGCTCCCTGCGCGCCAGCTCGGGTTGAACGAGGCGACGCTCGCTCTCGGGTTGTCCTCACACTGCTGTTGGGTCTTTTTTGTGTTTGCGTTTTTGTGCTTTCTGCTGGTGATTTCGCTGTTTGAAATGGCCCCCGAATGTAGTGCTGGCCAGTGTTCCTACGTGCAGAAGGATGTGTGTTGTGCCTTTTGGAGAAAGTAAGTGTATTAAGTAAGCTGCTTTCAGGCATGAGTTACATACAGTGCTGTTGGCCACAAGTTTAGTGTTAATGAATCAACAATACTATTAAGGTTTCTTTTACACACTTAACACGTAAAGCAAGATTATGTATTGATTGGTTGACAAAATTACCAGAGGCTCACAGGAACCTAAACCCTCTTATTTCCTCTAGGAGCAAACCGTTCAGTGTCCATTAATTTAGTGCCTGTGGACTTGTAGACCATGAAACCTGCCCGAATAAGAGAATCAACTGTACTTTTTACAATCTTCAAACTCAAATGTCCTCCTGACTTTCAGGAAGGATTCAGTGTATTAATTCCTCCCAACACCTTTTCTCCGACAAGTCAGGTGCTGTATAATTCCCTTTGACTTTTCCAGTTTGTAGCAGTAATGAAAACAACTTTTTACCTAGAGACGGGGGGTGGGGGGGATGTCATGGGAAGCTGAACGATGGTCCAAAATGAGCATGTTATAAGAACTTGAAAGCTCTGAGAGTTGTTTTCTGCTGTTTTTGACAAATGATAATGTCTTAATTTTGTTGTTAGTGCGAACATAATGGAATGTTTAGGATAAGGAGATAGTTAGGTACCTGGGTATTCTACACTTTGCAGTCAGTTCAGTTCTCTGTAAAGTGCACCAGCGTTTGTGGTACCGGCCGCTGAACCCGGCGCATCGTCCTGGAAAGGCTGCGAGCAGCAGCTCACCCACCTCCCGACGCTGCCCGTTGGAGGTCCCAGGCCGTGCCGCTCTGGCAAGGTCTTTGCCTGCACCTTTCTCTCGCTCCTGAGTTAATACCCAGTCCCCCTCCCAAGATTGTTATCTGCCCGAAGCACCAAACAGTTCGTGAAGTGGGAAGCCCTGGGCTGCAGAAGTCTCTGCATGAAATTAAGGTTCCTCTAATTAAGAGTTGTTTTCTTTAAAGAAGTGCAGCTTCATGAGTTGGGCGAGATTCTTGAGCTTCTGTATTCCAGTAGAAAGAGCACTTTGGAAATTGAGATTTGAATCGGTGAATTGTGTGATTTTCGTTAATCTCGGCATAATTTTGCTTTGCTGTGCATTGGAAGCAGGGGATCCTATCTGTTGGGACGGATTGGAAACCTGTGTGTGCATTCTCACGGTGAGCGCTCAGCGAGTGGGAGTGATGGAGACCGGTTCAGGGGCAGTGTGCGGTGGGGCAGCAGGTGGGGCAGAAAATCTTGCCATTTGCCTTTTGGGGCTGTCTGGACACATTGCAGAAGTCTTTGATGACTTCTTTAGTCTTGGCCTTGTACCTTTAGTGACAACTTTTTTCTACCCCTCTCTGCCCTCCCCCTTACACTTGTACTGTATTTGAGCTCTTCGATGTTTATCTGTGAGTTGGCTTGATAGAACCAGGAGTTTTCACTTGTTGACTGACTGGTTATCCTATAGTATGAACGCCTCCCTCTCATTTGTGTTGGCAGTCATGAAATACGGACTAAGGAACAGGTTCCTAATACAGGTGTTTCAGGCGTCAGCAAGTCAAGAGGGAGAAGGTAGAAGAGACTGGAAATCCTCAAAATACCCACTTTTGAGGGAGGGTTGAGAAGTAAACTTTAGATTGATTCCTTTTTGAGAAAGTAGCGGAGAAAGGGCATCTAGTGTGCCAGAGCTCACACGGTGGCATGTGCTGCTCTTGGGAAACACTGGTTGGTGAGCTGTGGTAGCCCTGGCTTTCTCCAGCCTCAGTCCAGGCTCATGAACCTGCTGGGCCCCTCCTATGCTGTCCCACCTTCAAGACACCCCCCCTTCCCCGCATCCCTTCACTGAAAATCCCTCCTGTATTGAATGCTCTTTCGTCATACTTGGTGTTATTTCAGTTGATATTTAAATAGTCTTTAGATTGAAACATCCCTTTCCTGATCTTTAGATTGAAACATCCCTTTCCTGATATTCTGAGCAACAGCGCCCTTATTTTTACCTCTTGTAATACCACTTCACAGAAATTGCTTTAGAGGACCGGTCAGGAGTGATTGCTGTCCTCAGGTTGGGCCTCAGTGACTGGAATATAAGTGGAAAGTGTGAGGTCTACTTGGAACCAATTGAGTTCGCTTTAGATTTGTTCGCTTATGATAAGTCAGAAATTTGTCAGAAGTTTTGTCTAGGTTAGGAGTTACCCTCATAGATACAATAAGGATCTGGTGGTCAGGTGTCCACTTGATGTCCTTTTATTTTATTTGTAACAAATAATACTCTCTTCTGGGATTAAGGCTTCCATATGCTTCAAGCCTGACCTTGGATTCATCCAGATTTCCCAGTGGGCTCAGGAGGTGGTCTGCGGAGCCAGGACAGTCCATTCGAGGAGCAGTGGGTCAGGAAGGCAGGGTAGGGTCCCACTTTGGCTCTTTGAGGACCATCCCAATGCCCTACCTGCTCCCTGAGCTCATGACCCAGGGCCTGCAGCTTGGGCCGGGGCACATGGGGGCGCAGAGGTCGCACTTGACTCCACCGTGGCTCCGAGTGTCTCTGCAGTTGGGCTCGTGCAGCCCCGCTTTGTCAGGTCGGCCTGGCCAGAGTCTGGGCTGCCTGTGCCGCCGGGCCACTGGCCACGACACTCTGCTCTCCGTGGGCCGCTATGCACCCCTCCACGGTCCTTAGGATGACCTGGAGCCTCCGGTCCAGGGCGAGGAGGTGGGGCTCTGTGAGGATGGGGCTGAGCTGGTCCTCCAGCAGTGACTCCCGCATCACGTCACTGAGCCTGTAGTCAGCTTGGGCCAGCAGCTGCAGGTGCAAGAGCGTCTTCTTCTTTATCCTGGAAGGGACACAGTCATAGGAAACGTAAGTGTAAAGAAAAGAACATCCTGAACTGACTTGCCCCACACAAAAACTGTTGTAGTTGTTGATGTCCTGAGTCTCTCCCCCGATACCTTCTTAAGCACATTTTAAAGGGAGTGAATGAAAGATGACTCAATATTTTGCAGCATTTTCCCAACTGCCTTTTGGTCAAAACCCCACTGAACTGTTTATACTATAATTGTAATACGATGCTGGACCATACACATCTGACATTGCTAAGAGAATCAGAAGCCATTTAAAGCTGCGAGAAGTTTCTGGCCTTGAAATGATGAGGTTGGGCATCTCGGGAGCGTTAGGTCCTGCCAGCCTCCAAGTTGTTTCCTTGCAACTTTATTTCCCCGTGTGAGAGTCTTGAATCCGAGAGATGAAAATGGGGGAGGTGGAGCTGCCATTGACTTTAGGGTTCTGATTTCTTTTCATGTGGAAATCTGACTTGGACTCAGAGGCAGCCTAATTGTCCAACTTTTGTCATAAACTGCTTGCCCTCTTCAGGAAGGGAGGCAGGGAAGGGAGCACGTCTAACCTATAAAGAAAATCCCGGCTTTGTTCTGAGTTTTTCAGCCAGAAATGAATGAGATGGTTTTTCTAGGTGTGAGTCTCATAGTTCTAATTAGCTCTAACTGCACTGAGCAGCTGGACAACTTCACAAGCCTGCTGAGACCAGAGAGGACCCAGAAGGAGGATGGAGATTGTGCAGAGAAACAGTGGCCAGGCGTAGGTGTCATGCTTCCTTTCCATCTGACAGCATTTTACTCAGATGGTGGTCAAGCAGTCATAGTTATGAGCTTCTGTGAGTGCTGGGTGAAGCAGAGGTCTGATTACTCATATCAGAGACAGGCTGTGCCAAAGTGGGCTGAATATTAAAGTTAGTGAGTGAAAGGTTTTAAAAAAAAAAAGGGCCTAATTCATCCCATGCTGAAAGATGAAAGCTTCTGAGATGTCGGTAATTCCTGTCATTCCACCATCCCCCAGACCAGTGGAAACTGGGGAAGAGCCTCAGAACGTGGTTGCGAGCAGGATCAGGTGTCACAGTGGTGCCCCTGACCGGAACGCTCACCTGCAGCACTGGGAGAGGGGCGAGAGGATGGAGAGTTCGTCATGGGAGTGGCGCCCAAATCTAGGAGGAAGACCAGGATCTCGTGAGTGGCCAGCAGACTCCCTCCTCACTGTTTTCCCCCTCTTCTCTGCCTCAGCCTTTCTTTTGAAAGCATAGCTTAGGGCTCATGGCAGCTGCCCCTCCAGCCCCTGTCCTCAATCAGGTCACAGAAGCCTTTGTCCAAATGTCCAAAGATGTTAAACCCAAGCAATCCTTCATCTACTCACAACTGCTGAGGGCCAGACCGAGCGGGAGCCACGCGCTCTGCCTCCGGGAGGGGCCCTGGAGGAAACCCTGTGCAAAGCTCCCGTGTTCCACTAGTGCTCTCGGTGGAGGAGATGGGAGCGTGACCGCAGGGCCCCTCGGCCGCTGCAAGGGCTGCGGCTGCGCGGGAGGAGTGGGTGACACTTACCCTCTGGCGTTGTCAAGGTGAATAAGGAACCCATCCTCCCCAAACTTGGTGAACATCTCATAATGGTGACGGTCCATATTTCCTATAAAGGGAGGGAGGCGCTGGAGCGAGGGCCTATAGGCTGAGGGGTCCAGGGCCACACATAGAGGCCGTTCAGACTCTTGTGGGCCACAAGCTGTCATTTCCCCAAGGTGATTAGGGATGTTGCCGAGGGAGAAGGAAACTAAACAAGCCAACACACCCTAGTGTGGACTTTGCAAAACTAAGGCTTTCAATGTTTTTCTGAGAACCCTTGGGCCTGGGACTCGAATGTCCTGCTCCCATGTTGGCTTTCCTTCCTCACCTGAGCGCCTCAGTGGAGGCCCACTGGGAAAGCAGACACAGGTTGACTTCCCCAAGGGTGTTAGTGAGCTGGGCCAGGTGCTGCAGGCCTTCAGGTCTGTGTGTGTCCTGGCCACATTCATAACCCCCTTTCCTAACCATTCCGGTGGGACACCGAGGCCTTCCCCTGTACCCGTTCAGTGTACACCCTCCTCCCCCTCCTCCCTGGTTTGGCCTTCCTTGGTCAAAGGGGTCAATGACTTCTAACCTGAGGCCCGCTTGGGCCTGGCTTGTAAGCCGATACCCCTGCCTTTGGAGTGGCACCCCCTTTCAGGAGGGGAACATGCTGACATCTGAGGCCATGAGCGATGTGGGGTTAATCAGGCCACGTGGTCCAGGCTGTAACTGGTGCCCAAGGTCGGGGCCAATCCCAGACCAGCAGCAGAGCCCTGTGCCAGGAACCCTGGGAGGGGGTGGGACCTACCGATCAGGAAGTCGAAAATGGCCATGTCGATCACGTTGAGCAGCCGGTCGCTGCTGTTGTACGGGTAGATCATCTTCACTGTGTCACAGTACAGAGGATTGACCTCCCACCTGAGGGGGAGAACCAGTCCTGGGGCTGGAAAAGCCAAGATGGCAAGGTGTTGGGGGCCCTCCTCACACCTCTCCCCACCCCTCAAATCCCTGCCGCCCTAATCCTGTATGGACACTGGTAGTTGGGTACATTTGGGTGGGCGCTAAGCAGAGACATGGGAGGTGCAGATGCCAGGTGGTCCTTTTAGGGCATGTCTCCTGAGCATCTGCTGTACGGATGGCGGGGGCACCGTGTGCCAGTGGGGAGATGGCGGGCAGCAGGGGAACGCCTGGTTCTGTGTCCCTCTGCTATTCCTGCAGCTCCTCTCAGACTCCTCAGCCCCTGTCCAGCCAGCCAGCTGATGTGAACAGAGTGCCTGCTCGGTGCTAGGGAGTGCTGAGCCCCCGGATACACGATGGGTCCTTGGCTTCATGGGCTTCCGCAGTGCACCAGGCGTCTCAGACCTGCGGGCTCCTGTGTCACAGCGGGTGCTGCGCTGTGTTTTCAGAATCTGGCTGTTGCTATGACCACCCAGCCAGACAGCGGAGCTTCTTGAGGGGGAGCTGTGTTGTTTCGGTCTCCCCTAGCAACTGAAGCTGGGTAGACAGTAAGTAGTCTGTGAAACTGAAGAAATGAACTAAGGGGAGAGAATGGACTTGGGGCAGCTGGTCCCAGGATCTAGGATCTATATGAGGAGACAGGAAGGCTGGGGTAGCTTTTGGGGTCCAAAAGCCAGGCCAGCCATAAGTCCTTCGTGCAGGACTGTGGTCACTCTCAGAGGCTAATGTGCACGGCCAGGGGGCCAACTCACTCCTCTTTTCCGGCCAGCGAGTAGGAGCGGATCCAGGGGCTGGGCACCGACAGCCTGGGGGCCAGGTTGAGGGACGGCAGGAAGGCGGCGAGAGAGCCCTCTAGCAGGTGGGGGTTGCCACAGACGGCGTACTCGGTCTTGCACATGTACGGACACTTGGCGAAGAAGCACATGTTGCTGGCTGGAGGATGGGGGAGAGAAGGGTTAGGGAGGCAGACCATCTCCCAGTCCCCAGAGATCCATGGGAGGAAAGGGAGCCCTGAACTCATAGCTGGGGGAAAGGCAGGAGGAGGAAGCACTGCCTTTTCCAGGTGGTGGAAGCTATTAAACTGTGCTCCTGTCACAGGAGTAGAGGGTCTTTGGCTAACTCCTCGTTCCAGGGAGGCTGCACTGTAGTTGGGAGCCCGCCCAGGCTAGTTAGCGTCTCAGGTATGACCTTGTCCCACCCCCAGTTGCTCCTGTGAAGCTGGGGTGGTCCAAGGTGGAGTGTGGGATGGCGGCACACACCCATTCTAGTAATGGCCATGGCTACTGGCTGGACAGGCCACTGCTGAACGTACCAGTGGCCGTGCTGGCCTACCGTGTCCTTAGAAGATGGCTTTGGCCAGAACTCTACCTGGAGAGACGAAGAAGACGCTCTGCAGGATTTCATTCTTGGTGACCTCTAGGATTTCCTTGGTGACATTGACCAGCCTCCCCACTGTTGGTGGCACCCGTCGGAAGTCCAGGATCCTGAAAGAGGGGAGGGCGCCCTGTTCAGATCGGAGCAATGGTTGGGGAGTCAGATGGTCGCCCGTTAGAAGTGGACAGGCCTTCCTGACCACACCCAGCCGCCGGGGTCTCTGTAGCCCTACTTCAGAAGGGGCGGAGGGGCGACCTTCATTCCGTCAAGGCTCCTGGGCTAATCGTCCCCCACCCGCCTGTTCTAGGTCAAAGCTCGTGTTTGCATGTGTGTATGGGTTGCAGGCTCTGATTCGGGGGGCCGGGCTGAGATGCTGAACTTCTGAACAGCTCCCGGGCAGTGTCGGACTTGCCAGTGCGCACACAGACTGCACCATGAGTCACAAGGACTGGGTCAATAAGAGGCGGGAAGTTCAGGAATGTGCTTTCACCTCTTAAAGCCATGACCTCCAGGCCGCCCGGATAAATGGCAGTGGTGTGTTCTCCTTTTCAAATCTGGAAACTAGAGCAAAGGGCAACATCATGCCCAAGATGGCATCGTGACCTGCCTGGCAGGAATAGTTTTCTAAATTGTTCTGTTACCTGCAACATCTTTCTGTTTTTCAACGGGGGGGGGGGGGGGGGGGGATGTGCTGGGTCCAAAGGCATCACTGAAGGGAGACATTCCAGGGAAGTCCCCCCTGAGTGTCTGCCCAGCGCCCCCCTCGAGCTTGGCCTGTGCCACCAATGGAGCTCCGCAGGGCCAGACCCCACCTGTCCAGGTGGAAAGCTGCAATCTCGGCATTGTGTCTCTGGAAGTCAATGAAGTAGAAGAAGTCCGCGGGCGTCTCTTCCTCTCGCTGCTGTCTGAAAAGAAGGGAGGAATCATGCCCTGGACAGGCGGGAGCGGGAGCTGGAGAAGACAGCTGATGGACATGACCACAGGGAAAGAAAACGGCCTTTTGCTTTTCATGTGCGCAGAGGGCCGGCCTTAGCGCGGTTCTCAGGTTCTCTGGGCCCTGGGGTCCCCAGAACTATCCCATTGGACTCTGAGGGTGGGACTCGGGCACCAGGATCTTTCAAGGCTCCCCAAGTGATTCCCAGGAGTCAGCCTATTGCGAATCCCTCCTTAAAGGGTGCTTTTGTCGAAGCAGTGCAGGGACTAGAACTAGACTCTGTATTCAATGCTCATTCCACGAGGCTCTGCTCAAGGCTCATTTACTGAGCCATTCACCCCATGGGCCTCTCAGTGGACTGGACATTTGGAACCTAAATCCCTCTACTTGGGTTCCAGTGGAGGACGGCGTTCTGGAGGACAGCACTGGGGCCATTGTCTCCTGTGCATGTCACCTTCGGGGGACATAAAAAACTTCAGAGTCCCCAGCCTGTGGGCTGCAGACCCTTGGAGGCCAGGAATCTAGGGGTATACCAAGCTCTGTAGACTGGACACAAATTTCACCCACGTGCTACAAAGTCTTAAAGGCATGTATTTGTCTTATAAACGAAATTGATTTAAGAATATAACTGACTTCGCAGGAGCCTTCTTCATTGCCTGGTTTTTCAGTCAAAAATACTGTGGAGTTCAAGAACCATTTTGAGAGTCCTAGCCCCGGAGACAAGTGGGTATGAATGACAGTGGTAGTGTTAACAGTCCAGCTGCCCGGGTTCGAATCCTGGCTCCACTGTCTGCAGCTGGGAGGTTGGGGCGAGCTGGCTTCTCCAAACCTCCGTCTTGTCATCTGTAAACTGGGCACTTGAACAGTTCTGGTTCATAAGGTTATTGACCCACAGACAATCATGTGATGTATGCAGCACAGATCCTAGCAATGACCTGATAAGGTCTACTCTTAGCTTTTTTAAATTATCACCATGAACAGTTCAGTGCGTGGGCAGACTGCCCGAAGGACAGCCTACAGATGACCAGCTTGAAGACCTTGGGCCACTTGTACTAATGTTGGGTCAACACCCCGCAGAGCTGCCAAGGCTGGGATTGAAGGTGAGGAAGGCAGTCACTTACCTCATGGGTTTGAACATGGCCTTCCCGAAGTCCGAGAACCTCAGAACCAGCTTGAGGTGCACCCCACTGGGCTTCACAACTGTGAGGGGACAAAGGGGAGTTAACCATGCTCCTGGGGAGAAGCTGAGGGCTGGGACCTTTGTTCACTCAATAAACGCAACCGATGTCTTCTCTAAGGACTAGAATTTGGTTTGCAAAGCCTGCAGGGTACATTCCATCCCATCTGGCCATTGAGGGTGCCAGCAGCTCAAGACAGTACCTTTCCTGCTGTTAGGGGGAAAGGGCAAACAATACAGGTTTTCCCAACAGACGGAGCAGACTCCAAAGAATGTTTCCCTGAGAACTGCCGCTGCCCCTGCCCTGGGCACCTTGTAGATTCTGATGACACATAGTGGACTAGTTTATGTATCTTCTGTGTTAAGACCAAACTGAGCTAGGGCGGCTGGGGGAGCAAGGCATCTAAGATAAGCTCGCAAGACCCCGCCAGTGAGAGCTCCCTCATGTGTCCAGTCCTGGGCACAGCCCTCAACCCACCCTGTCCCCACCAGCTGTAAGCCCTGGTAGGGTCCAGACAATGTCTATGCTCTATAATATGGCAAATGGCAGGTGTGTTACAGAAAAGGGAAGTCCTGGGCTCCACAAACCATTCAAACCTTCAGCACGTCACAACACACATGGAAATGTCTGCTGTGTGTTCGGTATATTGAGGTAGAGAGATGAGGCTGCTTGTGGTCTGGGGCTTCAGGGTCCAGGCCTGGCCTAGCCACTCTGAGGGCTGTGCAGGGTCCAGGTGTGTCCATACCCAATTCGTGACCCCCTGGGAGGGGCCTGTGCTGCTCCTCACACCTGTCCTGTCTGGTCCTATTAATCAGCGAGCGGGTCTCAACCTCGGCTGCATTAGAATCACGAGGATCGGTTTTAAAGTGCTGATGCCCGCGCCTCGTCCTATACAACCCAATGGGAGCCTGGGGTCAGGGCCAGGCCTCTGCCTGTTTGGAGCTCCCAGGGGCTCTGATTAAAGTTGCTGGGGTTGAGGACCACTGTCCTGAACAATTGTTTGTTCAGTCTGAAAGGCACTCCAGTCCTGATGCAGCTGGCCCCCAGACCACCACTGACCAGCAGGGCTACACACCAGCCCCTCTTAAAGGGATTTTCCGTCACGGGGGGGGGGGGGGGGGGAGCGGGGGAGAAATGCTGGGTTCTAGGACTTGGCAGAATCCTGCCCCTCCAAGTCCAACAGGACCCCACAGAGGGGCTGCCAGGTCCCAGGGTTCACAGAGCTGTGACCCGGAGGGCTGGGGGCAGGCAGGGCCAACTTACTCTGGGTGCAGTCACACGCCCCGAGCAAGGCTTTCTCATCCTGACTGTAATCTGTGGAGGAGAAGGGCAGGAAGAATGGTCAGCCGTCGGTAGGGGTGCCAACAACACGGGGCCCTGGACTCACTGAAGGGGGGCACGGGCAGCCAGGGGCATCTCCCGGAGCCCCCGGGGCTGCAGGCTCGCCTGCTCCATGCAGCCCCCTGCCCGCCGGCCCTTCCCTGGGGAGGCCCGGCGCCGTCCGGGGGGCCAACGCTGGTTATGTCGCTGCTGACAACCTGCTGTCAGGTGGACTGTCGTGCCTGACCGCACAGACTGGACAGCTCCAGCCCTGGTCCCTGGCAGAGCTGTGCATTCTGAGTCAGTTCTCCCCTCAGTGAGATGGCAGTGAGGGGTCCACGCCGGAAGGTCGAAAGGGAGTGCTCGCTAAAGGGTAGCCATCGCCTTTCTTTTAAGTGGACAGAACACTCCTCATGCCTCCCATGTGGGGGAGGGAGGGAAAGAGAGAGAGAGTTTTCTGCCCGTCAGGAGTCAGACAGCCCTTTGCTCTTCCGCCCACACCTGGTGCTCATCAGCCCCCGGGGGACGCTCACCTGCACTGATGGTGGGGAAGTGCCTCATGTCATGGAGCAGTTTGCTGACGACAGGACTCGACCGGGAGTACAGCCCGTGGCGGCTGATTCCCAGGTGGAACTGGACCCAGCTGGCCTCGAGTCGGAGCTGTACTGGGGGGTCCAGGGAAGTGAGGTTCAGATGCTCTTTGTATATCTTGTGTCGCCTGAAAGAGCAGGAGAGGTGGCTTTGTTTAAATGGGATACATGACATGCAAAGACCCGCTGAAATTATCAACGGGAGCATTAAGCACCTACCACGGGGGGGCGGGGGGGGGCGCAAAATAGCCACACAGTCCTTCCTTGCCCTCAGAGAGTTTACAATCTGGTGAGCGAAGCAGGCAAGCAAGTAACACAATCCCATACATAATACACAAACACCTAATTCAAACTGGAGGAAACGGGCAGGTGGTTAAAAGTGAAATTAGGGGCCGCACAGAATCTGGCTCTCAGGAAGCAGTCCTGAGCCTCTCCGGGCGCGTTCCCATTAACAAGTCTGTCTTCCGTCCCCAGTCTTTTCCGACCTAGGGAGCCAGGAGACAGGAGAGGAGGTAACGTGGGAATGGAAAGACTAGAGGAGTGAGGGGCCTTACGCAGAGCCGGAAGCTGAGTTAGATTACATCGCACAGGAGAATCATTAATGGTCCACTTACTGTCCTGCCAGGATTAGAACAAAATGAAAGGCCAGGCCCCTGCCACTGAGGCCTAGAGTCTAGTTTGGGGGCAAGTTGTATGTCTAGGACACGATCAGAGCCACATACAAGGCAGTGGTTTGGACGAACACAGCTTCACAGTTTGAAGGAGGAAAGATGACGGGAAGATTACGGTGGAAGGAGGTGGACTTTGGTGGGATTCAGTGGGTGGGGTTTGGATGGAGGGGGAGCTAAGGAGGGTGCTCTTGGATTAGGGACCATCCGAGCACTAGAGGGGCAGGCAGGGACAGGCGTATCGGGGGTTAGAGAGGACGCTGAGTCAGTCAATGTTGAGTAAAAGAAGTCTTCTGTTTGGAAAGAAGGCACATTAGCATGATGTCACCTGGCGGGGTCTAGCTGATTACGGCTCAGGGTTTGGGTGTTCCTACACAGGCGTTTTCTCCAGCTGTGAGGCCACACCTCAGGTCTGTGATGGAGTGAATGGCAAATCACACATGGCCGATATTCTTAGAGTGTTATGTTTTCTTATTGGTCAGAAGTTTTTCAAATTGACTCTATATTAAAAGTAGACGTGTTATGCAGAAGAAAGTAATATCCACAATCATTTTTAAGATAAAACCCTAATTCTCAGAGGAAATTTCACTTGGTCACTCCCAGACCGTATCTCCAAGAATCCAGACCCTCTGGAGCAGAGGGCGTTTTGATTCTGCACTGCCCCCTAGTGGAAGTGTTGGAGAAGTGCTGAGTACCAACTTGGGTCACTGAGTTCAGGTCCAATATGCAACTGAGCTGTCCATCACCCCACCTCCCGCCCCCACCTCCACCCCCATGTGAATAAAGAAACAGCATGACTGTCCTTTGTGGGTGTTTCCCATCCTGGGTGAGAGGCAGCTTCTTGAGGCAGGCGCACGTGTTTATAAGGTGTTCACACCAGTGGGTGAATGGGCCCTGGTAGCCTTAGGTCCTGGCTCTCACTCAGCACCTGCCCCAGGTCCCCTGCAGCCTCTCGGCATTTCTACTAACATTAAAGTCCACCCCACAATCAATTTTTTTTTTTTGCTAAAATTTTTGCATGTTTCCTTTTATTACTGTGAATTCTGTGCTGAATAAAGTACCTAGTAACATAAAAGTGACTCGGCATTGAATCGTGGTTTTGTAAACATTTGGGTCTGTATTAATTCATGTTGATTTTGGAGTTTTCATTTGTGAGCCAACACCTTCTCTTTGTTCAGGACTCGGAGCATTTTAAAAGCTGAGATTTCGCTCCCGAGAGAGCGAGTTCCTCTGCAGCCTCCCAGCTCGGGGCGGGGGGAGGTTGGGGTAACTGATACACTTTATTTTTTTAATATTTTTTTGTTGATTTTTTACAGAGAGGAAGGGAGAGGAATAGAAAGTCAGAAACATCGATGAGAGAGAAACATTGATCAGCTGCCTCCTGCACGCCCCCTACTGGGGATGTGCCCGCAACCAAGGTACATGCCCTTGACCTGAATGGAAACTGTGACCTTTCAGTCCGCAGGCCGCCGCTCTATCCACTGAGCCAAACCTGTTTTGGCCTGATACAACACTTGTTTAAAGTGACACATCTTAAACTGCTTCAGACCCAGGGCTTTATGAAAGTCAAGGGAAGGGGCAAGTGGCTAACTAGGTCAGTAGACCTTCTGCCAGATTTTTTTTAAAAAATCACTATATTAGCATTTATTTTTATTTGGAAAAATAATCGGAGCAGGCTCCAGTTCCCAAGGCACTTAGAGGCTAGGACTCTGCAACTGCTGAACTCTCTGGGGAGTCTGATGGGAAGACTGTGAAGTCCTGAGCTATGTTCGTCACCCTGGACCAGAGCCGAGGAGAAAGGGCAACAGTCATAATGGGGAGGCAGGTGGGGAGGGCCGGAGTGTCCTTAAGTGGACTGAGGGGTTCCAGCTAGACAGCCAGCCGCTGGGGTTACCACTTCCAAAACCAAATGTGAATTGGGGGCCAATTCCGGATAGGGACAAGTGGCTCAGCAAGCATTCTGTTTACTGTCAGCTGGGCGAACATGGCTCTCTGTGCTCCTCTGTCCTTCCCAGAGCAACCCGGGAGAGGCAGGGGCGGAGCGGGGGGCATCACAGCACCCTTCCCACTTCTGCTGGGTCTCACACCTGAATGGTTTGGGGAGATGGTGTCACGGCCCACAAACGGGGGCTTTCGGGGAGGACGAAGCCCAGCCATCTCATGTGTCCCCTGGTCCCAATCAAGACCCTGGAATTCACCCTAACCAGTTTGGCTCAGTGGATGGAGCATCAGCCTGCAGACTGAAGGGTCCCAGGTTCTATTCCAACAGGGACATGTACCTTGGTTGCGGGCACATCCCCAGTGGGGGTGTGCAGGAGGCGATGTTTCTCATCAATGTTTCTAACTCTATCCTTCTCTCTAACTCTCTGTAAAAAATCAATAAAATACATATTTTAAAAAGATGCTGGAATTTGTTCCCCATGTCCACATTAGGGAATTTTTTCATAAAACCACTTCCTAGATCCACGTGAGTCGACACGATGGATACCTTTCTCAGTATCGTCATTGTCACTCAGTGCCTGCTTAAACCCTGGCTTCAGGTCCAGACTAAAGGAGACTCCTTAGTGAGTGTATTCATTCTCTAGGTGACCCTACTTTTTCCTTAAGCTGCTTCTAAGTCTTCAGTCCACATGACAGGACAGCCGTGTCCACCTTCAGAATGCCTACAAGGGCCATCTCAAGTGCCCCCCCTCCAGCAGGAACATCTCACCGCCTCTCCCACAGAGAACTAACAGCACAAAAGCGAGGCCTGTTTCGGGGGACGGTGATGACAGTGACAAAGTCCCGCCCCTGCTGAAATGAGGTGAGCAGAACGCAGGCGTGACTAAGCACTGTGAAGTTCAGCCAGAGCTCACCGGAGGGGGATGGTAGAAAAGGCACAGACTTTGTGTCACCAAGGCCTGGTCTGGCCTCACCAGCAACATGACCTCGGGGATCAGGCCAGGTGCCATTGCCATACACACAGTCTCATGCGAGCCTACACCCTGCGAGATACCTATTCTTATTCCCAATTTGCAGATGAGAAGACTGAGGACAGGGCATGGCCTTCAAAAGGGTGGCCTCCGTTTACCTGTGGTGGAAAATGGGGTGCTGGCAGCTGTCTAGCTGTGTTGTATGCATTAATGTCCAGCCACAGAGGAGGCTCCCGGCTCGGTTGCTCTAGTTATATTGTTAGTGTTTGTGGAGACTGGAGACCAGCTGGAGGACAGGTTCTCGAAGGCACACTTGTCGTGGGCAACCAGAAACAGCCGCTGTGCAAGCCGGAGCAAACCCCCGGAACACCCCTCAGCACGGCACGACATGTGCGTCATGCGGCTGCATTAGACACCGCCACGGTCATGCCTTGGCACGTCTGCAGAGTGCAGGGTCACCCAGCAACCTGGTTGCTGCTGCAGCTTGTCTGCGGTCTCTCCGTGGGCGAACTAGGCAGGAACCAAGTGATGGAGGCTTCAGAGAGAAGCTCAGAGAGAAGGCTCCATTCTCTGAATGTTCAGGCAGGTCTGGCCTTGGGACACAGGAGGGGGTGGCTCCCGGCATGGGGTGGGGGTGGGGCTGGGCACCTCAGCCGCTCCTGGTGGGCTAAGTGGGGGCCTGGATCCTCTTCCTGGAATGTGAGGAGCGGAGAGCACTTGGAGGGGGACAACCCGTGCCCCAGTCCCTCCTGGGGTCTACAAGGAAGCCCGGCAAGGAGAGGGGGCAGCGGCCACTCAGAGGCCCAGGGAGGATTGGGGCCATGTTCCAGGTCACCGGAACGCCTAAGGTTGGTCCAGAAGCGCTCATACAGAAAATGGGGCGAGCATCAGAGTGCATTTCTATGGGGCTGGGCTTTCGAATGAAATCTGTGTATCTGTCCGTTCCAATCATCTTTCTCTGGACATTCTTCTCAGAAAGACTATTCCTGAGTTGTTTCTGTCACGATGGTGATGAGTGTGGAAAAGCCCTCCTTCGTAATGTTTTACTTCTCCTGTGCTTAGACAATTTGGGGGACGGTTTTTACGAAAAAAAGAAAACAAAACTATGAATACAAAATTAGGCAGGAGCGTGACTATGCAGAACGAAAAGATGTCAACAAATCACTAGTGCCTTGAAGGCTTTGTCCCTTCTGAGATGCCATACTTACATGCACTATGTCCTGATTGTGACCTGCCCATCCCTCTCCCCACTCCCTCCTCCTCTCCTCCCTAGCTTCTCTCCCTCCCTACAGCTCTCTGCCCAACAGGGGAGAGACAGACCCTGGGCTGAAGCTTTGTCAGTTTTATGGTCAATATGCCTGTGATCTGTGCAATTCACAACCCAGAAATGTCTACTGGACGCCCAGTATTGTCACTTTCGGGCCCATTAGTTTAGCTTTCTCTGTTGGACCATCTCAGCCAGCGCCTATGATGAGAACGTCAGAACAGCATGTGCTCACTACAGAAATATGTGGGGCGACCAACTCTCCCCCAACGCCCCTTCAGCAGACTGGCTGGCTCACCACCAAAACCCTGCGGCTCATCCAACAGGCCACAGGATGCTGACAACACCCCCTCAACCCTCCTCCCCCACCATGCATCCAGGGGCCGCAAGGGCATGTCTCCCAGGTCACCCCTTTCTGCCTCGTCCATCTCGACTTCTGAGCCCTGGAGACCGAGGGAAGCCCCTGGCAGGCAGCTGTGAGGCAGTGTGAGGGAGCCTGAGCTGCAGCGATCTGGCAGGCCCCAAAGTGCGTTCCCTAACTGCTCCTCATTTCCCTCCCAAGACAGCTGTGAATGCACCCTCTGGAGTGAGTCTCCCAGCCCTAAAGGAGTATCGGCTTCGTTCGCTCACGGACCAAAGCTCCGGTAGGTGGTGGGTGGCAAGGCTGCTTTATTGTAAATCAGTCACTCCTATGCCGCATCTGCAAAACCAGAGAGGGAGGAGGGCGGGAGGGTTCTGAGTTCTGGCTCTGCCACGCCCAGCGTGTGACCCAGGGCAGTTATCCAGCCACTCTGTCCACGCCTACGACAGGCAGGTATAATAAATGTGTCTGCCTTGTGGGATTTGGGTGAGGGTTAAGCGAATTTCATAGGTGTTTATGTGAGTTGTTATCACGGTGATTTCTGGGATTCCACTTATATATGGCCCTTCTTAGCCAGACCGGTCACAGGCATAGTAACCATGAAACTGATAAGGCCATGCCTCCTCCTGTGGGTGGGGAAGGAGGACTGTGAAGAATTATTTGCAACTACTGTTTAATTTCCGTGTTACCGGAGTCTGCTTAGGAGGGTAACAGCAAGAGCTCGCTCCCATATTCCCTGGAAAGCCCCGTGGGAGGCTGAGTAATGGCCCAAGATACCCACATCCTGATCCCGGAACTGGTGACTGTTTCCGGATATGAGCAAAGGAACTGCAGCGTCAGCGATCAGAGATGGCGCCATGGTCCTGGGTGATCTGCGTGGGCCCCGCATGCAGTCACACCTGCAGCCCCATTTTACAGATGGCACACTGACCCCATTGGGAAACTGGCTCAGGGTCCCTTGGCTGGTGAGTGGCAGCCAGACGGCAGTGATTTGATTCTGGCCAATTGACTTCCTAGGCCAAGCTCTTCATACCCAGGTGCCATGCTCCGGCTCCTCACCCTGCAGCTCTGAGGGAGGCTGCACTCCCCACCCCGCCCCAGGGAGGGACCGGGAAGCCCATAACTGCAACCAGGAGGCTGGATCCAGGTAGGGAGAGCATCTTGGCAGACATGTGAGTTTGGATGACCTAACACAGTGGTTGGCAAACCGTGGCTTGTGAGCCACATGCAGCCCTTTGGCCCCTTGAGTGTGGCTCTTCCACAAAATACTACTGTTGATATTTGGCTCTGTTGACTAATGAGTTTGCCGACCACTGACCTAACAGAACGCGCTACAATGCCTACTGTGAGCTAGGAGGGACACCCCAAGAGCTGGGACTATGACCTCAGTGAGACACTTGCTTCTCTATCTTCAAACAACTTCCAGCCCTAGCCAGTGTGACTCAGTGGACAGAGCGCTGGCCTACGGACCAAAGGGTCCTGGGTTCGATTCCAGTCAAGAGCATGTATCTTGGTTGTAGGCTCCTTCCCAGCCTCGTGCCCTGAATGGAAATGTTCCTCTCACACTGATATCTCTGTCTTTCCCTTTCTTTCCCACTCTTTCTAAAAATCAACGGAAAAGTATCTTCGAGAGAGGATTAAAAAAAAAAAAGCCAAAACAACTTCCAGATCAATCTCTGAAGACAGGATAGAGCGGACACCCTGGAAGTAAAGGTAAAAACGATCCTTAATGTAAGGGGTCCCCAGAGTCAAGGCAGGGAACCAGCAGAAAGCTCCGAGCTGGGCCAAGTTTCCAAGATTCTGTTCTAGAGAACCAAGCACCAGAAGGCCTGGCGAACATCACTGGCTGCGCGGAAAACACCGCAGAGCCGTGAGCCGCAGGCCCCGTGGACGGCACAGTCACAAATGGCAGTGAAGGCGCTGTCAGGCCTTCTGCTCGGAGAGCATCGGCGAACCCTCCCTGACACCGCCCAGGCCAGGCGCCCCGAGCCGTGTCCCACACAGCGCATTGTTGGAAACAGTCAATGTGAACACCAGACCCAGACACCCCTCGGCCTGATGGTGATGCGATGATTCACCAAGCGCACCCCACAGCTGCAGACGGTTTTTCCCAGGGGCCCCACCTTCCCGGAGTAGGCCAGAGGTGCTCAGCTCAGGGCAGCGTCCCGCCTCCAGGATCACAGTATTTAGAGACGGGTTTGCGTCATAGTTGGTGTTAAGAGGTGCTGCTCAGCACCCCCAATGCGCCAGAGAGCCTGCACGTCAGAAAATTATCCGGCCCCGAAGGTCAGTAGAGCGGAGGGTGAGAAACCGTGGGCTGGAGCCAGAGAATCAGGAGCAAATAAAGCACTTAATCCCGATGACGGACCCGAAGTGGCTCTGGTGGATTCTGGATGCTGTGTGAGTTAATATTGTCCACAGACAGCAAAAAGCCTGCCGCAGGCCTCCTGAGCTCCTGCTGCACCTTCTGATCAGCAAGAACTGCAAATACTGCAAATGCTGTTTCATTGTTTAAAAAACACACGTGAGCCGAAGCCGGTTTTGCTCAATGGATAGAGTGTCGGCCTGTGGACTCAAGGGTCTCAGGTTCGATTCTGGTCAAGGGCATGTACCTTGGCTGCGGGCACATCCCCAGTAGGGGGTGTGCAGGAGGCAGCTGATCAATGTCTCTTTCTCATCGATGTTTCTGACTTTCCATCCCTCTCCCTTCCTCTCCGTAAAAAATCAATAAAATATATTTAAAAAATAAAAAATAAAAATAAATAAAAAACACATGTGAGTCACACTCAGTGAGTGGTCAGACCAACCTAACCAGCATATTGATAAAATACACACACGTGTTACTTGCAAAGGAGGCGATACCGATCCACTTAAATGTCATAATTTTGGTTCGTTTCATCCTTGAACTGTGCAGCCCTGAAATAAACATTCCTCCCCCCCCTCAACACACACACACACACACACACACACACACACACACTGTTAGCAAGTGACACCGACAAGTGTGGGTCCTCTCTTGCACCGTTTTCCTGAGCGCAGAAAACAGCAGTACTCAGCGTGGAACAAGAAAAAGGGGGAGCTTTACAAATCCACACCCTGGGGCCTCTAACATTCAAGGGTTCACCAGAATATATTTCTTTTTAAAAAGTATTTCAACTCTGCCTTACTGCCTGGCACGCAGGCATGGGCACCTGAAGGGGAGCTGAGTGCGGAGAGCTGAACACCGGAGTAGAATGGGGGTCCGGTGGGGCCACATATTTTCCTGGTTTGTAGGCCAATCTCCCGGTGGCCCACCCACGGCTGACATTCTTCCAAGGCCTTGGCCTGGGAGCTAGTGCTCATTTGCATGGTCTGATTTTTCCATCTGATTTACAAACGGAATGACTGCACATCTTGGGCCGCTCTCCTCCTCAGCATTAAGCAGTGACCCATGGGGTAGGATAGTTTATGGAGATATGAACGTGTTTTCTGTGCTCACAGCATTCCACGCACCCTGGTTCTAGGAAGGTAGCAGGTGTCTCCCTGTCTGAGGGCGTTTATAATCCCAGACCCAGCAGATGGTCACACAGGCCACCCTGCTCCTTCTCTGGCTTTGGTGTGTTTTCATTTCTGGAAAGTCAAGGAATATGCTAAACCAGGGGGTTGACAGACAGTAGGAAGTGTCTACAGAAGCACAAACTTTGGGGGAAGCATGTAGATACTTCAAGATGAGGAGAGGTGAGTTGGTTTGGGGTCGTGTGCTGGCCTGGAGGTGAGCCAGGTGGCAGGAAATGGCGGTGTGCTGTGCCTGGGAAGGTGCACTCCAGCAAATAATCCCGATCCTGAGCTCGAGGTTGGCACAGAAACAGTGCCACCCACCTGCATGAGACCAGCTGTTGGGACGTGGCGAGAGGGCCCTTCTCAAACGTCCTGCTACCTAAGACCCTAAGAACGGCCCGGCCCCCCAACACTAGTGGTATGGAGAGGGGTCCCAGCGATGACCGAGACTGAGTTGCCAACCCACCTCACAGAAAAGGGGCGTACGTTCCTTCTGGTTTAATTTTAGGGGGGAAATCAATGTTGTATTTCTTTCACACTTGTGGAATAAAGTGAGGTCCTGCTACAGTCACAACTGGATCCTGAAATCTCGGGGGTTTAACACAACCGAGCCCTTTCCTCTCTCATTCGCGCCTCCGGTCTAGTGAAGAGCGGTCAGGATTCTACTGAGGGACTCGGGGACCCAGCTTGATGGACACACCAAGATCCCACCGCGTGGCCTTCATAGTCACTGGGGCAAGAACAGGGAGAAACTGGTTAACTACTGGCTTAATATAGGATGCGTCTTTTTTTATTTATTGATTTATTTCAGAGAGGAAGGGGAGAGAGGGAGAGAGAGACATCAATGATGAGAATCACTGATGGGCTGCCTCCTGCACACCTCCTACTGGGAATCCAGCCCACAACCTGGGCACGTGCCCTGACCGGGAATCGACCCGGTGACCTCTTGGTTCATGGGTCGATGCTCAACCACGGAGCCATTCCAGTCGGGCGAGGGTGTCTTTTCATTCAATGCTATCAATAGCTTGCCTCTGTGCAGAGCTCGTCACAAATGTATGTTGGGGGTTCTTTCCACGTATTATCTTACTGGGGTCCCCTTTGGGGCCTGTGACTAGGTCACTCCTCGGACCCACAAGGGAGGAAAGGAAGGTGCACAAGGTGGAGGTGACAACATGGTAAGTGCGGAGGAGGAGCTAACAGCCTGAGTGTCTGACCTGGATCTTTGCTTTCCCACAGAGGTGCCGAGAAGGCGAGGCCTTGTCAAGATTTATCTAGCCCAGTGGTTGGCAAACTCATTAGTCAACAGAGCCAATTATCAACAGTACGACGATTGAAATTCCTATTGAGGGCCAAATTTTTTAAACTTAAACTTCTTCTAATGCCACTTCTTTAAAATAAACTCGCCCAGGCCGTGTTATTTTGTGGAAGAGCCACACTCAAGGGGCCAAAGAGCTGCAATGTGGCTCACGAGCCGCAGTTTGCCGACCACAGATCTAGACTGTTGATGGAACGGCCCTGAAGACCAGGTGGTGTGGTGGGAGCGTGAAACCCATGGACACGGGTGCTCTTGAGAAAGCAATGACTGTACCAAGATGTTAGTGAGATTTTGCCAAATGGGCTCATTTCCCGACACAAACTCATTTCCCTTCTGGTTGAAATACAATCACTTCCTCCTCTCAGAACTGCTTTCAGGCTGTGTTGCAACAGACCACTGGTGCTGGCTCTGGGCTGACTGAGTCCCGGCCCCAGCCTGACCTCACAGCCACTGCTCGGGCTCAGCGGGTGGGTAAGACCTATCCCGGGAATCACGTGCACCCGGCCTGGGGCTACTACAGGGGGAACACAAAGAGAGACAGCGAGCCAATTTTCACCTTCTGACCTCAGAAACTGTCTTCAGAAGAAGGGGAGCTTGATATCTACTCAGAAACAGATTCAAAAGAGAATAAATCAAGAGCTAGTCATTTGGTCCTACGAGGGGGTTGAGGCGGTCTTGTCTGGGATTTGGGGGCTAAAGAGGCTAGATAAGGGGGGTGGTGAGGGGTGCTTCTTGAAGCTGGAAGGGAGAGACGTTTCAGAAACCGTTTTGCCTCTATAGCAGTCAGCTCAGGCCGCCTAACAAAACACCACAGACTGAATGCCTTCAACAACAGAAGTTGGTTTCTCTCAGCTCTGGAGGCTGAACGTCCAAGATGAAGGTGTTGGCAGGTTGGAAGCCCCTCTCCTTGGCCTGCAGGTGGCTGCCTCCTCACTCTGTCCTCGCACAGCGTACACATCCCTGGTGCCTCTCCTTGTTCTGATAGAGACACCGGCCATGTTGGATTAGGGCTCCATCCTTATGACCTCATTTAACCTTAATTACCTCTCTAAAGGCCCTATCTCCGAATACAGTCACAACCTGAGGTGCCCTGTGGGTTAGAATGTCAATGTATGAATTCTGTGGGAACACAATTCAGTCCACACCAGCTTCATTAGGGTTCTACTAGATTTCTTTCCCACTGACACATGAGAAGAGCTCTTACCACTAACAGCTGCCTGCCCGTTGCCCAACAACTCATCAGCATAAGGGACTTCCCTGAGCGTCTGCTTGGTAGAATGATATGAAGCCACGTAGACCACCTCCACTTTGATGGCCACGATACCGGATCATCTCCCCAGATGGCCTTTGATCTATTTTGGTCAATAATGTGGCAGAAGTGACATTTAGCAGGTTCTGGCCAGGACCTCATGGGGCCATGCACACTTCCACTCTGCTTTGGTAACCTGCTGAGGCCAGGTGAAGATGCCCGATTAGCCAACTGGGGGATGAGAGAGGCCGTGTGGAGCTGAGGTCATCGTCTCAGTCAAAGTCTTAAATCCATACACTGGGACCCAGAACAGCAGAGCTCAGGCAGCAGCTGATGACCGATGCCTGAGTGAGCCCATCAGAGAGCGGAAGAACCACTCAGCTGAGCCCAACCCCAATTGCTGAGTTGCAGAATCAGGAGCTAAGTAAATGGTTCTTGCTTTAAGTCACTGAATTTTGAAGTGATTTGTTAAATGGGAAAAGTAACAAATTTTAGTTCTCTGGCCTAAAAGATGTCCTCTTGTGTTCAAGGGAACAGGAACATTGGTGAAGCCCGTGGTCGGCAAACTGCGGCTCTCAAGCCACATGCAGCTCTTTGGCCCCTTGAGTGTGGCTCTTCCACAAAATACCACGGCCTGGGTGAGTCTATTTTGAAGAAGTGGCATTAGAAGAAGTTTAAAATTTGGCTCTCAAAAGAAATTTCTATCGTACTGTTGATATTTGGCTCTGTTGACTAATGAGTTTGCCGACTACTGGGTTAAGCCATGGGGGTGGAGAGCAGATGGTGGGGAGTAAATACCATGCTCTCATTGGTGATAACAGCTGAGACGGGCGGGCGGGGAGCAATGGGAAAAGGAGGCTTGAGTTTTAGGCACATCAATTTTAAAGAACGGAGAAAAGAAGTTTACTCTGCTTCCATATTCCAAATGGGTGTGCTTGGGTTTTTTTGTTTTTTTGTTTTTCTAGAAGTGGAACCTTCTTTAAAAAAAAAAAAAAAATCTCATACTGAATCCTCAATGTATAAAACAGGTAAAACTTGTAATTTATTGCTATAAATCTCACTGAGGTGGTTAAATATATAAAATTATTTTTAAAAGCTAATCTGTAAGAACAAGAGGGCTAATAGGATTGTGAACTCAAGCATTCAAAACCAGGGGGCAGGGAAGACAGGAATAATCTTATTTCTGCACTTAATTAATTTTTGCACATTGTTTGGCAGCAGAGTCTAAGAAACCCTGATAAGCACACATAAGTAGCTGGGATTGGAAACGGTTTTCAACAGCTCACCTTGCAATCTCAGGATACTCTCCATTAACCGAGGCGCACGGCGGGGGGCTGGGGTCCATCTGTCCACATGAGCCCCACACGGAAGGCTCAATGTGCTGCCATGCGCACAACACAACCCAGTGGGCGTTCTCTCGCCAACATTAAGCAACACTTTTTCATGACGAAAACAGCCACTCGCACAGCCCTCGAAGCACTCCCAGAACCCTGTAAACCCACAAAGCACCCTTGGAAAATGTCCCATATTCTCCCCCGATAGCCTTTGAAGAAGAAATTCTGATTGGAGGTGGGCAAAGCGTGAAACACAGAGGCTCCAGAAGGCTTCAGGTACCACAGACTCGCCCTCTTAGTTTCGAAAGAAGAAACACGGTCCTAAATAAGGGACGTGCTTTCCTCGGGATTCAAATACCAGCACAATGGCTCCAAGTGGAATCTCTTCTCAGGAGGAAGAGACAGGAGCCCCTGAACGAGCTGGGTTTCCATCATTATTTTCCTTAGGCTCCCACAAAGGGAGTAAGGTGGGCTTAAGAGAAGCCCAAATAAATAAAGATTCTTATCTCTTGGGAGGATTTTAACGGTTGGTGTAAGAAAATCTGCACACGTTAGGAATGTTACGAATGAAGTTGTTTTTAAAAAGTCTTTTTAAAACTCCAGAACGGTAACTATAGGAGTCAGACGCTGTGGGAGGCATAAGTTGAGACCCTTTCCAGCATCACTCTGGTCACGGCAGTTCTGGGCACCCGGCCAGGTTTGGGGGGACCTGCTGTTCCCCACACTGAGCCACGTGGACTGAATGGAGAACTGAATGGTGAGTTTCCAATGACCCCGCCTCTCCCGTGTCAGTGATTGGTTGAGGGGTTGGCATCCGCCTCAAAGCTGGGCCAATCATAGCCCTCTGTGTTTCTCAGTCCTGGCCAATCAACATCTTTGTAAAGGGTCTTTCATTCTGGAAATCGGAGAAGCCCTTTCCTCAGGCGCTGTGGTCCCAGGGCTGTTGGGAACCTGAAACTGCTGGAGGGGGTTAAGACAGGCAGACGGACTAAGGCGGAGGAGAGTGGAGGCAGCTGCCCTGAATTTTGGTTTCTTGAGTCTCCACATTCCCTTTTCCTGCTGGTGTTAGTTTGGGTTGGGTTTCCATCACTTGAAGCCACAGTATCCTAATCAATGCAGGCGACACTTTGCAAAAATAATGAACTATGCACAGAATGCAAATTTTGCATAAAATTTAAGGGAAATATAGCCTCATCACTTGGACTAAGCAGCCTCCGATGACCCTATTAACAAAAACAGCCGTACAGCCCGGCCAGTGGGGGCCGGTGGCTGAGCCTGGACCCACGCACCAGGAGGTGGCTGGTTTGATGCCTGGTCAGGGCATATGCCCGGAGTTGCTGACTTGGTCCCCGGCAGAAGGCAGCCAATCAGTGTTGCTGTTTCCTTCTCATCGATGTTTTTATCCCCCTCTCCCTCTCCCGTCTTCTCTTTCTCTGAAATCAATTAAAAAAAAACATATTAAAACAAAACAAAAAGCCCCTACAATGAAACAATGGGGCTTAATTTGCTTATGAAGTTATGCTTGGTCAATCTGACCTTCTCCCGCAGCCCTGAATGCTCAGAGGAGCTCAGCATGGATGAACAAGCAGCTGCCGAGTGTGCATAATTCCTCCCTCAGAGTGAAAAAGCATGAGCTGAGCTGGGCGTGAGGCAAATACACCTTCCCTACAGGATCTGTAACCATTCGGCCAGGGAAGAAAATGAGTCAGAGATACAAAAATCCACTTGCATGAAACCGAGACCCCGAGGCACATTCGAATTGGCCAGGAGAGACGGCCCGTCCCTCCCCACGGACTCCGCTTTGGTTACCGCCATCAACAGTATTGACTCACGCCCCACGGAGCTTGGCCCAGGCCCCGGCGGCTGAGGGCCAGCTCCCTATGGGAGAGCTGCGCTTGGCTTCCCGGGACGAGCAGCTCTGATTTCAGGCCGGCAGAGCTCTCTTCTAGCCCATCGACCTTGCCCCCGATTCCTCCAATCCCGTCCCTCCCCGGGGCCCCGTGTATTCCAGGCCCAGCTCCTCAGTCCCTGTGCCCCAGCACTCCCGAGGTTTCCCTTCCTCTCTCCATGTTCTGCTGAATTTTATGACAGGTTCTTGGTTTCTTAGGAACCGTAGCCCTCTACTATTTTCTATTTCCTGTGGCTTCCCAAATTTATGCGGTTTATTGCTAGCGAATCCAATAGAAGAGGCCCTTTGCTGCTGCTTCACTCTGCCTCCTGCTCCAGCCAAACGGTGCTGGCTGCCTCCAAGGTCAGCTCGAGGGAAGTCCTGGCTGCCAGCAGCTGCAAGGCGCTCCCACTCCGCTCTGTCCTGACTTCACATTTCCACGCGGGACACCCTGCCAAGCGACAGGCCGAAAAAAGAGCTAAGCCTTCCCCCCCCCTTTCCGTACTCTGGTTTTCATTAGGCTCCTGAGCGTGCGCCTGCCTCCAATGACAGGTACACAGATGCTCTCTGCTCCGCCGGCTCTTCGGAACGCTCCCCGCGGCGTGCGGCCAGCCTGCTGCAGCTGGACCGCGGCTCCCCCAGCTCAGCTTAATGGACAGTCACGAGAGGCACAGGTCAGCACCTGCCCCGGCGGGGCCTGGGTCTCCGGCTCAGTCAGGGTCTCTGTGTTTCCCACTGTAACGCAAGGCGCCCCGGCCGTGCCTGCTTTCTCCGAAAGCACCGAAATTCCCTCTCGTTGGCACACGGCACCTTCTCGACTTTCCTTTGGGGTGTTTATGCTTTTTTGTGTGTTTGTTTTGGGTATTTCTCACCTGAATATATTTTTCCCATTGATTTTTTTCAGAGAGGAAGGGAGAGGGACAGAGTGTCAGAAACATCGATCAGCTGCCTCTTGCACACCCACCCCCTACTGGGAATGTGCCCGCAGCCAAGGCACATGCCCTTGACCGGAATCGAATCTGGGACCGTTCAATCCGCAGGCCGATGCTCTATCCACTGAGCCAAACGGGTTTCAGCGAAAGGCTCTTTTTGACTGTCTCTTTCCCAGTTTGGGGCATTTTTTAAAAACTGACTCTATCTAGACGACTGCAATTGATTTTTTTTTTTTTTTTAGACTACAGCCAAATCGGGAGAGAACCCCAGATCCAGATTTCAGATTGTCTCAGGAAGGTGGTTTTGCCTTAGACGTTTGTAGGGAGGAGTAGACCAGTGATAGGCGGGGTGATCTTATGGTTGGGATTGTTTTTGTTCAAGGCTTTTGTCATGGGAGATAACAGGCCATTGGCTAACAGCCCCCCCCCCCCCCCCCCCCCCCCCCCCCCGCCAAATCCTGATGTCCTCTGTTCCCAATTATCTGCTCCACAGATATTCACCCTGGCTCTCCCCTGTGGGAAACCACGAAACAGATGTGTCCCTGTGACCACAGGCAAGCTGGGAGCTTTTCCTGACGGGAGCAAGTGGCTATTTATTGTCACCTGAGGCTCCAGACAGCCGCCATGAAGCCAGACGGTGCACAGTCATAAAAAGCAATATGGTATTATATGGAGGGGGTGCATCCTGCCCGGGAGGGGCGGGTGGGCGGAGGTAGTCAGAAGAGCTTTTCCCCAAAAGGAAAGTGAGGACCTATAGACATCAAAGGATGCCTGGGGTGGAGTCGCTGGTTGGAATATGGATTCTGGGGCCAGACCCTCAGGGCCAAAGCCCGCCTGTGGTTTGCTTACTGCCTGACTAGAAGGCAAGTTGTATAACCTCCTGGTCCCTGGTTTCCTCTATAAAACGAAGTAAACAGCAGTACTGTTTGTTTTCGATTGCTGTGTAACAAACGACCACAAACCTAGTGACTCAAAACAACACCCACATAGGAGCTTGCAGAGTTGGAGGTCAGAAGTCCACTGGTGGCTCTGTTCTCCGCAGGGCTGAAGGCTGAAGCAAACTCGTCAGCTAGGCCGACTTCTCCTCGGGAGGCTGGGGGAGGAGGGAGGTCTGTTCCCAAGCCGATTCCTGTTGTTGGCAGAATTCAGTTCTTTGTGGTTGTAGGACTGAAGTCCCTGCTTCCTTGCTGGCTGTCAGCTGGGGACCAATCTTAGCTCCTGCAGATCCCTTACCTCCTATGCCATGCGGCCCCCTCCAACTTCAAGTCAGCAAATCCTTATCCTGCTTTGTATTGTATCTTAGACGTCCTCGACTTCAACCAGGTGGAGAAAACTCTCTGCTTTTAAAGCGCTCGTCTGACGAGGTCAAGCACACCTGGAAAATCTCCCTCGGCCAAGATCAGCTGCCCTGATGGTAGTGCCTGGGTGGGCATCTGATTGAACACTCCGGAGAAGGTACACGGCAGGGCCGAGAATCCTGTCTGCCGCATCCACCTACTTCTAGGGAAGTTGTGAGGCCTAAGTTAGCAAGTGCAGCTAAGTACTTAGCACATACCCAGCAAGTTTCGAGTAGATTTGCAAGCAAAGAATTAGCCAGCTGAGTTCCCAGGATTGGGGAGAACTTGGTTGGGGTGTAAGGGGGTGGAGCAATGGGACAGCTGAAGAACATCCTCCAGTTCTCCGCTGAGGGGCTTCATTTCCATATATCTGGGAACAGGAAGAGCCTCTCTTCCCTGGAAGAATAGCGCTGACGCCCTCCCTGACTTGGCAGCGCTGATAACGGCCGTGAGCCGGGCTTTGGGCTGGGGACGGGCGTCCGGACTGGCTCTCAGAATCCCTCGGCTCGGAGACTCTGACTTTCGGGAGAGTGAAGACCTTTCCTCTGGCCGTAGGTCCAGGGATTCCGAAACCCCTCACATCACAGCTTTCCCAAAACCGGCCGAGCAAGGACCTGCTTGAGGGGAGTGGGAGACAGAGTGGGGTCCCCACTGGCGCTGCTGGCCGCACACAGGCCGTGGAAGAGGCTGGCATCCCAGGCGGAGGATCGGACGATGGTCCCAGGCCTGCTGACCCCGGGGGAAGGCCGCTGGCCACCACCCACGAGAATGACCCGGGACTTTTATCCGCTCTGTGGGCTGAACTGCCTGCTCCCGATAACTCTCTGTCCCCAGTGGCCGGGGGCCAGCAGGAAAGAGATTTAAAAAAAAAAAGTGGCGGCGAGAATCAAAAGCTTGCGTTTTTCATTCCACAGATGCCGGGGTGGGAAGAAGCTTTCCTTTCAGAACTGCCGAGATTAGACCATTCTGATTTCCAGCTGCTGCTCCGCCCTTCCTCTTGGCTCTTTCTCTCCCCCCCTCCTGGATATGCCTCAGCTTCTGGATCTTCTCAAAGCTCTCCCCTCCGCTCCCCTGCCCCACCCCCTGGAAAACTTGGGTCAATGGACTCCCCTGAACAACTGTCATTTCTGAAAAGCTGCCCGGTCTCTCTGCTGTGACTTTCAGAGACACTCAGATTGCTCTCTCTCAGTGACAGCGAGGAGACAGGAGGGAGGGGGAGTCGGGAGCTTCCGGTGGGAAGAACACGGGCCGCACACCCTCCTGAGAAACGCGGGGTCCGTCCCTGCGGGAGCTGTAACGTCCCTGATACCCGGGGAAGAGGCCAGGAAAGAAAAGCAGAGGGTAGAAAACTCATGTTTGTGTTGTGGCTGCTGGAGTTTTCTCACCAGTGAGGCCTGACCCGGCCTGACCTTGCCCGTCAAGGCGAGCGGAATCCAGGGGAGCCAACCAAAGACGTGCGGGCGGAAAGAAAAGGCCAACCACCCGCGTTCTGACCTGTCAGCGGACCCATGTCTTCTGGCCGGGCAGCTTGTGGGCAGGGGAGAAATCGAGGCTCAGCCGCTCCGAGGCCAGGACAGTAACACCCTGAGCAGCCGTTACCGGGCTCCCGGGCGGCCCTGCCTCCCAGCACCGCTTAGAAAGGGAAAGGCTTCCTCTGGCTGCTGGGTCTGTGGCCTGAAACTGCGAGGACCACCTTTCCCTGGCCCCCCCATGCTGCTCTCTCCTCACTATTCAAGACAGATGTCATCTTGCCTAAGGGAGCCCTGAGCTGGCCCGCCCGCCCGTCATGATCAGGGGCAGAAACACTCCCCCGATTGCAGTTTAACCTGAATGGTGCCCCGTTGAGTGACACGTTGAGGAGGAAAGAGCGGAAGGAAGGGACGAACAGCGGGTCCGGGAGGTTTGCGGGAAGCCTGTCGGCATGCCCACCCCCCACGGCATGTCTTTCACCCCCCCAATGCCACTCATCACTGCCATCCGGATGAGCAAATATTGACTGAGAGCCTACGGCTTCCAAAACAATGTACAAGCTCCATCGTCCCGCTCTGAAATCCCAAAGGAATGTCCTGGGGAAAAGACCAGGACATTACCAGCTCCCTGTTCCCGCTGGTAATGAGCTCGGGTTATGGAAAGATAATTTCCGGCTTCATATCATTACCTGTTAGCGTGATGGTTTAAAAAAAAATCACTCACTCTGACTAATGGCCTCTCCCGCAAGTGGACGAAGAATGATGACGTGGCTTCTTTCACTACCTGCGCCTCCCCCGGGCTGGCGGAGGGTTTGCTGACACAACCCTTTTGGGCAGCAGTGCACGCAGGTAATTATTGGCAAGGCAGCCTCCACACACATCGGTCAAGCCCTGGTGTTCAAACAGTGGCTGGACCGTGGCTCCAAATAAGGAAGATTCGTCTGTGCGCGAGGTAAGCCCTGAGCGAGGCCGTTGGCCGTTTCTTCCTTTGATGTCCGTCTGTGTGTTTGTCTGCGCTGTGATCTGGAGCCTCTGGCCAGGGCTTCGCCTGCCCTCCTGTCCTAGTGGCCAGAGCACTCTCTCCCTTAAGGTAATGGTGACACTCTCTCGCACAATTGAGCTCTGAGCTGATTCCAATGACTGCTAATGAGTCTTCCTCATTTCACTTGTAACCCTGATATACGCACCAACGCACGTGCTCACTAACCCCCCACTGGCCTCTCCAGTATGGTTTGGGGGTTTGGGAGCAGGTCGTGTGTGCTCTGCAGCTGGCCAGCCTGCTACGGCCCACGAACCTCACTTGTGACCTCCAGCAGCCAAAGAAAGTGACGACTAAATATCACAACTGTCACGTTCAACCAACCACACAAAACGGCCCTCCCTCCCCCGGGCCATTTACATTCAGTGAGACGGCGAAGACCACATCTGACCAGGAAATGCACTTCTCTGATGAGCAAATTTGCGCAGAAACCCAGCTCAGTAGCGACTCTAGGACAGATTGGTGAGAAAGAGTTCTGCTTTTCGGCCAAAATATTGAGGACCAGAGTAACATGGGGAAGTTCAAGGCCACAGCGCTGTGAGTAAGTGAATGCTGATCTACATTTTGCAAACGCAAGTGACTGCCCGCAGTCCCTCACTCTTCACTCGGCCCCAGAGACGCAGACAATTTCCTGAGGGCAAATTTCCTAGTCCACCGAGCCAGACTCCCATGTTACTGACGCCATAAAGATAATGTCCAAAGTGACTGTCTGAGAAGCAATCTCAAATTGCTTTTTTTTTTTTTTTGCACACAATTAGCGACGGAATTGAGAACTACTTTCTTCCTAATAGAAACTCAGCAGCCACAGAGTTGCTGTTGAAATTCACCGCAGTGATTTCGGCCAATAATGCTCTTTTTAATTTCTGGAGAGTCCCCTCCCCCCAGGCAGTCTCAGCACTCCAGAATAATGAGCAAACAGCAAACGGGGATGGCACTGCGATTTATGGTCTCCCCGGGGCCGCCCCCCCCCCCCCCTACTCTCCGGAGGGACTGCTTACCCCATGACATCTCATCTTGCAATCTCTTGTATTAAGAAAATCGATGGGTGTGGTGCGAGAGTGAACCGCGGATGTGAGTGATGTTCAGACAATTCTGTGCTTCAGATCCAGTCCCACCTCGCAGGACAGCTTCCACCGGGAATCTCAGCACCGGCCACTTCGTCTTGTCCCAAACCGCCCCTCCCTGCGCTTTTACGGAAACCTCCTTCCTAAGTGTGTCCTGAATATATCTGGGATCTTATACCTTTACCTTTTGCTTCGGGTTTAAAAACTCCCAGGTGGATTTGTGTTTTCTCTGTGAAAAGCATCAAGCCTCAGACCCAAGTCAACCCAAATCCCCAGGACAGGAAAGCCGCCTGCCTCGGGGCTGTGACCCTCACCAGAAAGGGACAGACCAGCTGGTCAATAAAACGGAGCGGCGACCTTATCAGGGCCCGGCCGGTTTCCTCCCGGCACCGCTGACCTCTGGCGGGTTGGCGGCGCGGGGAGACGGGGAGCTGATTCTCAGGGAGTAGCCTGGCGCTCTGGACGGCGCCCAGGTCCGCCCTGAGCGCGGAGCGCTGAGTTCCAACCAGCCCTGGCATTGCTCTGCTTGGAACCCCCATTCTGGAAAACCCAAGTCCAAGGGCGCCTTTCCACCGCAGCAAGAGGGCGGACGTGGCCCGGGGGACAGGAGCTGGGCGCAGGGGCGAGCCAGAGGCGCGCGGGGGGAGGGGCTGGAGCATTTCTCGGCCGTGCCGCTGCCGAGAAACTTTCTCCTGCCCCGAGAGCCACCGAGGCTGCGCTCTGAGGTCTGCAGCAGCTGGCGGGCTCGGGGCGGGGGGCAGCCTCGGAGCCCGGGGGGCCGGGGGCGCGGGGGCGCCGGGCCGGCGGGGCGCTCACCTGTTCCAGCGGGCCACCTTCCTCCGGTAATAGCGCAGCGCCTCCGGGCCGGCCAGGAGCAGGTCTTCCGGCCCGAGCAGCGGCGGCTCCTCCGGGACGTTGTACAGCGGGTGGGCGAAGAGGGCCTGCAGCTTGGAGCCGGGGCCGCCGCGGTCCCGCTCAGCCCCCGGCCGGGCTCGGGAAAAGTTGTGCGCGGCCGCGCGGGGGGCCGGGGCCGGGGCCGGGGAGGAGGCGCGGCGGGCGCACGGGCAGCGCGGGGGGGCGCTCTGGGGGCCGCAGCCGGCGCCGCACCTGGGGCCACAGGTGAAAGTAGAGGTCGGCGCAGAGCAGCGCGCCCAGCAGCAGCAGCGTCAGCAGGCGGTCCCGGCGCAGCCCGGGCATGGCCCCGCCGGGGACCCGGGGGCTGGGGGGCGGGGGGCGCTGGGCGCAGAAGGTCGGTCGGGGTCGATCGGGCCGGAGAGCTCACCGCGCGGAGTAACTTCGCTTTGGAGGGGCGTCGCCCTTGAACTTAGGAGCCGGGTGCGGGGACTGCGTGGTCTCGCGGTGGCGGCGGGCGTTCCTTCTCCGCGGGGAGTGGAGACCGGGGGGTGGTGTCTCCGGGGCCACTGGGTCTCGCCCCTTCTCTCCCCGCACCCGCCCGCCCAGGAGCCCGCGGCAGGTGGAGGGCCGGGGGCGCCGGCGTGGCTGTGCCCGCGGACGGACCGGCGGGTGGCGGGGCCCGGCGGGCGGCGCGCTCGCCTCTAGGAGGAGCAAGGCGACCGCGGAGCCCGGGGCGTCGCTCCGGAGGATGCTGTCGCCGGCGGCTGCTGCGACTGCTCCCGCGGCTCCGTCTGCCGGTGGCCCCGGCTCCAGCGGGCGAGCTTGGTCTGCGCGCCCGACTCCGAGAGGCGGAGGTAGCGCCCCCCCCCCCCCCGCCCGGCCGGGCGCCGCGCCCCCGCCCACTCCCTGGCACCTGCCTCTGGCGCAGCTCGCCAGCCCGCCGACTCTCCCGTCCACCTGGGCACCAGCCCCTCCTGCGCCCGTCCCCCCGCCCAGGCCTCCCCCGCCCAGCCCAGGGGCTGCCCAGTCCCGGGGGCTCAGGCGGTGTATGTGATAACCTTTGCTCTCCTTTCTTTTTTATTCTATTTTTAAGAAAAACGACAGCAGCCTGAAAGCCCCTCTCCTGTCAGACTGGCCGGATGTGTGTCTGTTTCTCCCCGCAGAGCACACCCTCCATCCTCAACAACCGCGCCGCAGGCGCAAAGGAAACCCCCGCTCCGTGAAGGGAAAAGTTGGGCTTTTCGAAAGAAGGCACCAAGTTTCACCTAGAATCCTGGCGATTTCCGGTTTGGATGGGGTTGATTCCAACGGGCCTGAGCTTTACAAAGAGGAAAGTTTCCTTGCACTCCAGGAGGGAGCGGCCTCCTGCTGGCCCCGCTCTGAACTTGTGCCTTTAGCTTGGTGTGAAGGGAGTCCGCCCAGCCGAGACCGGTTTGGCTCCGTGGATAGAGCGTCGGCCTGCGGGCTGAAGGCTCCCAGGCTCGATCCTGGTCAAGGGCATGTACCTTGGTTGTGGGCGTATCTCCAGTAGGGGGCGTGCTGGAGGCAGCTGGTTAGTAAGAGGCAGCTGGTTGATGTTTCTTTCTATCCCTCTCTCTTCCTCTCTGTGAAAAAGTAATAAAACATTTTAAAGGAAGAAAGTCGTCCACCCAAAGGAATCCCTCCAGGGATCCTGCGAGGGAACCAATACTCCCCACCCCGTTTTCCTTTTGAGAAAGAGGGGGCTGCAGGGGGAGCCCAGGCCTGAACTCCTGGCTCCTCTGCCTAATGACCTGATGGAGAAGGAAGGCTGTTTGAAGAGGGACCCCACCCTCTTAAATGTTCAGGAAAATACGTCTTTGCCTTGAGCTGCTGTCCAGGCAGCAAAGCTTCCCGTGCACGTGAATCCTCCTTCCACTGCTGGAGTCAGGACCTCAGACACACTCTGGTGGGTTCAGGTAGAAGTCCTCCCCCTCTGTGGGTGGTTTTGTGGGTGATGCATGCAGCCTGTGCCAGTCCCTCCTCTGTAAACGAAGACAGCATTGAGCCTCCCCTGTGGGGTCATTGCCCGGCTTTCCGTGAATTGAAGTATAGCACCTGCTTCGAACAGCCAGCCGCAGGACAGAGTGAAATGTGTTCGCCAGAAATATGCTGACTCCTTGGTTTCTGGAGGACCCTGGGCTGCTCATGAGTGAGACAAAAATAGCCAAGTATGGGAAAGGAAGATGCCAGAAAAGGACCTTTTTCGGGATGATTGGCTTGCCAGCTGGGTACGGGGAGGGCAGATTAAGCAACATTTTCCCTGCCCTCTAAAGGTCAGGGGCAAAACCATGTGGAAGTCGGATACTGAGTGGGAATGGGGTTGGAGCGGGGGAGCGGCAATGCTTCAGCCCGGATCGGCCAGTCGGACGCCGCGCTCCTCAGGGTCGTCTAAATCTCTCCTTTTCCCTCCCAGAACCGAGCCTCTCCCTCCTGGTCCTGCTCTGACTCTCCCCATCCTGTCTCCTGGCTTCCCCACCAGCCTCTGTACATCCCCTCAGTCCCCACCAGCTTGTTCCCAGCTGCTGTTTCCTCCTTCGGGCTCCAGCCTCCCCGTCGCCCCTTTCCATTCCTCCTACCCTCAGATGACCCTGGGGCCTCCTCATTTCTTGGATTCTTGCAAACAAGCTCCTACCTGGTCTCTGGATCCAATATGGCCCATTTTGCCCCCCGCCCCCCCGTGTTTGGACATCAGAACCCTTGCCAGGGTGATCTCTAGCATTTGGACACAACCCTGATGCCCTCATGGCTGAAGAGCCTTCGTAACTTCACCCTGCCTCTGGACCAGCTCCCGAGGTGACTTTTCACGGTGTGGTTTCTGTCTCCTTTGCCAGCCTCGTCCCCTACCTCCTTTAGATGACACACCCCTACCCCAATGTTCACCCAATGCTGCTCTCTCATCGTGGATGTTTCTGTCTCTCCCTCCCTTTCCCTTCCTCTCTGAAATCAAGAAGGAAGGAAGGAAGGAAGGAAGGAAGGAAGGAAGGAAGGAAGGAAGGAAGGGAGGGAGGGAGGGAGGGAGGGAGGGAGGGAGGGAGGGAGGGAAAGAAAGAAAGAAGAAAGAAAGAAGGTCTGAAGGATATATTACAAACTGTTAAAATTTGACTAAGGTTTTTGTTTGTTTTTGCTCAAAGGCACTAATCATCTGAGAGAACCAAGTTTTATATGACTTGGGGGGGGTATATAAAGGAGAGGTGGGAGATGAGGATGGAAAAGTTGAGTGTAAATATATGGAGGTTGGTTATATTATTCTGTATGCTTTTCTGTATAGTTACAATATTTCATTTAAAATGTCCTATGTGTAATTGTTGCATTATTGTACCTAATTTGATAATTTTAAAAAAATATTTCTGTTTAAGGTATCTGTTTGCAGGTCAGAAAATTGTAATTGTATAATGCTCTGAAATGTAAAAAAATAAGCTATAAGTAAAATCAACTAAATCCAAAAATAATAAAAAACTTACCTTGTGGCCTCGTATCCTGGCTTTTGCTATCTTCTTAAAGAAATGGTTGAACCAACATGTTGAACTTTGATATTAAGAATAAGCAGGTTAATAAAGGTCAGCAGTCAAGAAAGTTGCATCAATTTTTTTTTAAAGGGAGTACAGGATAGAGGGCAAAAAATATGTGTAAGAATAACCTTGACCTAAGTTAACTGTTTAGATTTTGAATCGGAAGAAATCCAGACACTCATGTGTAGCTGATTTCAGATCATGCAATTCTTCTAAGCAGCACCCTGTACATTATGTGAGTTTTTATACCAGAATAACAACAGATGTGTTTTCTCTGCTTCGGTTTTTACTCCCTTGACAGCACATCTATTTTCAGAAGGAGGGAAGTTGGGATTTGGGGGGTCTTTAGAAAGTCATGTCTTAAAGTATTTTAACTGTTGTCTAGCAACTCAGAATCCAGTATGTGAATCTGCAACTCATGGGAGAGACAAACGCTAAACAAATGTTACACAAATCGATATCTTGGACGAGCTCAAAGGTCAGTGTCAGAACATCAGTACAGTGAAAATAAATAGAAATGACTCCAAAAAGCTTTGAAAATTAGAATAGGTTTTGACTCAACCACTTTGGAGGGGGTGGAGAAGTGAGAATGCCACTAGTGAGGCCTGTGATGACCCTCTACTTTTCAAACATCCTGAATACAGACCTCTGTCTTCACAAAGTCCGTGCTTATGGTCTCACCTTCTCCTTTCTTCCCCTCCATGTCCCACCTCCACAACTCCACCCCGCATGCTTATACTTTATTCCATCACTCCCCAATCCTGTCATATGTAGGGCAATCTGCTCTATTCCTGCTGGCTGCAATTCCCCTCTTCATTTCTTTAATATATATAAATGTAAGTGAATGTTACAACCATTTGACCAGTCGCTATGATATGCATTGACCACTAGGGGGCAGGCACTCAATGCAGGAGCTGCCCCCTGGTGGTCAGTGCGCTCCCACAGGGGGAGTGCCACTCAGCCAGAAGCCGGGCTCACGGCAGTGAGTGCAGCCATGGTGGCAGGAGCCTCTCCCACCTCCACAGCAGCAAGCTGAACATTCAGGAGCAGCCAGCAGTGAGGAGCCAGGGCTCCTGGACTGTGAGGGGGCAGGCCAGGATGAGGCATCACCTCCCACCCCACCCCCCGTGCACAAATTTCATGCACCAGGCCTCGTGTGTGTGTGTGTGTGTGTGTGTGTGTGTGTGTGTGTGTGTGAGTGTGTGTGTAATTGATTTCAGAGAGGAAAGGAGAGGGAGAGAGATAGAAACTCAATGATGAGAATCACTAATTGCCTCCTGCACGCCCACTACTGGAGATCAAATGCACAACCTGGGCATGTGGCCTGACTGGGACCCTTCAGTCCACAGGCCAGCACTATCCACAGAGCCAGACCAGCCAGGGTCTCGTTTCCTTCTGACCACTCAGCTCTGCTGAAAAAGGCAGCTCTGAGCCACAGCACGCGTGTATCGCAGAGGGCGTGGCTGTGCCTTTCAGAATGCGTGTATATTTAGTTATATGAACAATACACATTTTATCTTCGTATGATATTTAGACACTATGCAACATTCTAGAGTAAAATTGGGCTCCCCCCTCCCCTTCTCCCTCTCTCATTTCCTCCCCCAGAGGTAGCCCCTATTGGCTTGTTACAACTCCTTTCGATGTATTGTCTACTCGAATCCTTTCCCCTCTACCTTGTTAGTAATTAAAGGAAGGCAAATGGAAACAATGGAAAGGGATAACTTCTTATCATATTTTCATATCTACAAATGAATGGGAATATTCGGACTGGCTAGGGCTTGGGAAGGAATTTTACGTTGGAGCCACGGCTCTGAAAGTTAATTTGGAAACGTAAACACATTTAGATGTGATGTCAGTCAGGGTCAGTCAGGAGACTGAACACGTGCCAGTCATTTGAATAAGAACATTTTAATCAAAATAAACTGTTAACGAGTGAAAGTAACACCTCTAAAAGATCCAGAAGTTAGCATGCGCAAAACGAAGCTATTGCTTGTAGGCTGAGAAAAGTGGACAGTGAGGACTCAAGGACTAAGAGGGCTCCAACACCCCAGCCCACGGTGGAGATCTAGGCTTCTTTGAGGACCACGTGTCCGCCACTGGGAACCCAGCCAGAGGTGGTGAGGCAACTTTCCACCTAGCAGGCCATGTGCCCGTGGGAAGGGGAGACACAAGAGGCCTGAGGCCATGGCCAGGGCTCTGGGGAAACTGCTACCCTGGGGGGGGGGGGGCAGGGTGGCCCAGAAACAGGCTTGTGGGGGCTGCTGGGCTTCCAGGCTGCATGAAAAGTGAAGGACTGGGACCCAGGATGCCTTCCTGCCACCTCTGGGTTGCACTGTTCCCATGGCGCCCCCTATGGACAAAGCCTGTCACTGCGCCAGCTGGTGGAGGAGGAACGTTTGCAGGGTCCACCCAGCTCTGGGTTCTCAGAGCCTTGGAAGGAAGGGTCAGTTTGGAGCCGAGACGCAAAACCTTCACAACTGGCAGAGACTTTGACTTCAGAATTCCGGTTTTGTTTGTTTGTTTTTAATTAAGGCCATACTTAAAGGTGTGCATCAGATTTAGATAAAGAATGGTTCTTGCAGTAATAAAAAATGGAAACAAGCTCAATTCAAAAATGAAGGACTGAGCAAAACGTGGTCATTTCCAAGGCAAAGCCAGATTGATTTATTGTTACATTATGAGGTGAAAAATGTCTGTTAATAACTTTAATGACTCATTAAAATACACATATATTTCTATGTGTGCAGAGAAAACTTTGAAAAGTTTGGTGTCTTATTCATCAGCTCCTTGGACCATGACTCATATTCTGTAAACATTTACTGAACAAATGTACTGTTTCTGCTTCCCGGGGCTGCTGTCGAAAAATGCCGCACACTTAGCAGCTTACAACATCTGAAATGTATCCTCTCGTCATTGGGAACACCTGTTGTCTGAACTCCAGGGCTCCCTCCGGAGGCTCTCGACTCTTGAGGTTCCAGGTTTCCTTGGCTTGTGGCCCCATCCAGGAAGACTCTGCCTCCCTCACTGGAGGGCCTTTTCCTCTGTGGGTTTTCCTCCTATAAGGACTCTCATCGTTGGAGTTAGAGCCTGCCAGATAATCCGGGATGACCTCATTTGGAGATCCTTAATGTAATCGCATCCACATATCTTCTGAGGGGGTCGGTGAGCCCCAGTCAAGCCACTACTGTGTGACTAAATACACAGCAATGTTTCACAGTGGCTTCCTTGTGTGGTAGGATTGATAGGTGACAAGAGTTTTGTTTTTTGTTTTCTCTCTCTTTTTTGTTTTGTTTTGTTTGCTTACCAGTATTTTTATGACTTCATATAAACATCGTTTTGAAGTAAAAAGTACTTGGTTGTGCTGACTGTTGTTGCTCCGTGGTTAAATGGCCAGCCCCAGGGACCAAGGGGTCTCGGGTTCTATTCCAGTCAAGGGCACGTGCCTGGGTTGTGGGAGGGAGGCAACCAATCGATGTGTCTCTCACAGTGATGTTTCTCTCTCTCTTCCTCCCCCCTCTCTTCTCTCTTTCACTCTCTCAAAAAAATATATATATATATATCAATGCAAAAAAGTATCCTCTGGTGAGGATTAACCAAAACAAAACAAAACAAAAAACTACTTGCCATATGAAAAACGAGGGCCTACCTGAACGTGTTGACTCCTTTGTCTTGAGGGTGTGGTTGAGCCCACAGTTCACGTCAGCGCAAACAGCTGTGCCCACCTCGAGGAGACAGCAGAGAAAATGAAGACGCGCAGGAGGGCCCCATTCGTCCTGGAGACCGATGCTCATTTACGCACGGGTGGGGTGGGGGGGGCGCTGAGGAATTCCTAGCCGAGCGCTGGACAGAGGGAAGCTGGGAACCAGAACCTCCCGGGCATCTGAGTCGAGCAAACTTGTGGCCTGGGGAGCCCACCTCTGGAGCAGCTGACCAAACCTGGAATCTCCCTGGTTGCCTGTCACTGCAGACCTCCTCCCCCCGCCTCCTGTTCTCACGATATTTCTGATGAATTCCTAGGAAGCTGTGGCTCCACTAACCAAGGAGGGTCTGTGACATCAAATATCCGAGGATCAAAAGCACTTGAAAAGACTATCGTTGTTTTTATGTAGAGAGGCAATCTTTCCAAAGGAGAGAGAGGGACACTGGGACCAGGGCATAATTACCTTTTTATTTCTCTTAAAGCCATAGATGTCTTATTTCCAGTCTCCTGTGAGGACTAATCTTGTGTTGTTGTTGTTCTTGACGTTTAAAGTTATCCTGATACACGCATGACTATCAAGTGCTCTACTCAAGATTCTGTGTTCTGGGTAGGAGATAATTTTTTTTTAATTTGGTTTACTAAAAATGAGAGCATTCATTATCTTTAAAAGTCATTGCTGATTTCAGATTGACAATAACAGCTAGAGACCCAGTGCACGAATTTGTGCATGGGTGGAGTCCCTCGGCCTGGCCGGTGATCGGGGCCATCGGGGCCAGCCAGCCTAGGGGAGGAACCATGGGAGGTTGGCTGGCTGGGGAAGGTTGGCTGTGGGAGCTCACTGACCACCAGGGGCTAGCTCCTGCATTGAACATCTGCCCCCTGGTGGTCAGTGCATGTCATAGTGACTGGTTGACCAGTAGAGCAGTCAACCAGTCATAATGGTTGCTTAGACTTTTACATATATACATGGATGATGTTAACATGTTAAGATGTCAGAATGTTATCTATAATAATATGCTACTTAGACCAGACATCCTTCCAGACAACCTTCCGAATGAAGCTAGGGCTGTGAGGGAAGCCCAGTCCCGAGTGCCAGAGGGAAGCTGGTGCAGGCAGCCAGGGGAAGGAAGGCCTACTCTTGCACAAATTTCATGCATCAGGCCTCTAGTGAATGAATAATAAAGAATGGATAAATAGAAACGCAAAAACATGCCGTACTTTTCAAACTAGGACAGAAGTTGGCAGTTTTTTTCTGATAGTATTTTAGACTTTCTAGGCCAGATGGTCTCTGTCACAATGACTCAACTCTGCTGTTGTAGTAGGAAAGCAGCCATGGACAATACATAAACTAAGAGCATGGCTGTGTTCCAATAAAACTTTATTTATAAAAACAGGTGGTGGGCCAAATTAAGCCCATGGGTGGCAGTGTGCTGACCCTCAAACAAAAACAGCAGAAAGCTGCACTGATATACCAATGCTACGGGCTCTCCAGCATTGGGGAGAGCAGATTTTTATCTGCTTCGTTGTTTTTCTTATAAGAAGGAAATGACAGCAGGTATGCATGCTTTTCTTGGAAAAGTAATGTGGGTTAAATGACACAAAAGGAAGTAAGAGAAAATGTACCTCTGTCTTTGTGAAATAAACGGTTAGATTCTCAGAAACAATCTTTTCAATTAATCCTGTTGGCCATTGTGTTCTGGGAACAGGCTCAGTACTCGCCTTACAGGTCCATCTGATCGTACAGAGCTTTTGCCGTGCAGGCATGGCGTCTTTTCTTGAAGGGGTCTGAGGGGCACAGCCCTGAGTTTGACACCATCTTTCAATTTTCTGACTCTTCAAGACTTACTAGCTGAATTGTCTCTCGTATGGAGGCTCCCCTGAAATCTCTTTTTATTCTTCTCCCCCATTCTATGGACTCTTCCTGGGAGATTTCTTCCGCTCCCATGGCTCTCATGTGGCCTTTATTATCTTCTCTGACAGGCTTACCTCTACGTTGATAATAAATTGATGTATCAGTTAAGATTCCATTTGGGGACCTAACATCTACAACCCAAATCACTGTCATTTTCACGTAAAACAAACCTGGATGCACCTCTTTTACCATCAAATGCTGCCCGCTCCCCAGAGGTCACCTGGCTGGCTTTATCACTTTGGCAGGCATTTACATATATAACATTTGCATATGGAAACACAGATCGGATGGGGTTTGTTTTGATATAAATGTGATCATGCAAATATATTCTGCAGATTGCTTTTTCTACCCAATAATATGACCTGAAGTCCTCTCCTTGTCTATTTCTCTGTTTCTAGATTTACCTCATTCCTTTTAACTGACATATAGTATCTCATACTATAGACGCACTGTATGTAGGTTTTCAACCATTTCTAATTGATGGGCATTTTATCTATTTTATCTATTTACTTACTTATTTTTTAATCCTCACCCCGAGGATATTTTTCCCATTGATTTTTAGAGAGAGCAGAAGAGAGGGAAAGAGGTAAACATGGAAGAGAGACACATTGATTGGTTACCTCCCGCACACACAAACCCACCCCTGGTACTCGTCCTTAACTGGGTTGGAATCGAACTCTTGACCCTTCTGTCTGAGGGCTGGTGCTCTAACCACTGAGCAAACTTGCCAGGGAGGTTGCCCCACTGTTTTAAAAGACGATGCAGTCCGCGACTTTGCACACATGCCTCTTGCAGAGAGTCTTCCTCCAGGAGAGAGAAGAGAAGCAGAGTGGCTGGGTCCAAAGAGAAGCACCTCGGAAACAGATCATTCACATGAGTGTTTCTCTATGGTTTTTCCCGTTATCACCCCACACTAAGAAAAAATTAAACTTAAGTGATTAAATTAATTACTTAAGTAAATTAGGTTCAATTTCTCCCTAAAGAATACACTTCTGTCGGGTAGAATTGAGCAATGTAGTATCCGCAATATTTTCACCTCCAACAACCATTTCTACCCCCCCCCCCCCCCCGCTTGGGGGCTTTATACATTCCTCCACTCCCCCCCCCCCCGCAGAAGGCATGATCTAGACTCATTAGTCAAACGGAGCCAAATATCAACAGCACAACGACTGAAATTTCTTTTGAGAGCCAAATTTTTTAAACTTAAACTTCTTCTAACGCCACTTCTTTAAAATAGACTCGCCCAGGCTGTGGTATTTTGTGGAAGAGCCACACTCAAGGGGCCAAAGAGCCGCATGTGGCTCGTGAGCCCCAGTTTGCCCACCATGGATCTAGACAAACAGTTGAACACTCATTCACTGGCCGACGCTATTGCAAAGACGCCTCCCTCTTCGGTGAGGGCCGCAAGATGCCGGCCGCCCGGCCCTGGCAGCGCTCGGCCCTGCGGTCCGCCTGGGGCCCTCAGAGCACGCTTCCTGAACCGGCCTGACAGCGGATGGCACGGTGCCCGAGCCCAGGGTCACGCCGCCGTAAAGCGGAGCGGAGCGGGGCTGCTTGCGGGTCCTCCTTCCCCGGACGCCACTGGACGTGGTGGAGGATGGCCACGGGCCGGGTGACCTCAGAGAGGGGAACACGGAGCAGCACAACTGGGCTGCAGCCGCCCCGGTGGGAGCTCACGCATTCCTTTCGCAGCAGCCTCACATGTTTAAGGGGAATGGAATCTGGCCCCCAGACTCATCCTTTGAAATAGGCTTTGTGACAAGCAGGAGGGCAGGGGAGGAGCCAGCCCAGCCTCGTTTGTTTGGAAATGTGAGGAAACCCTGATAACGCCCAGAGACAGCGCCCTTCTGCTCTGGCAGACCGTGAATGGCTTCTCGCTCTGTGGTCTGAGCGGCCAGCAGAGAAGGGGAAGGCAGGGGCTCGAAACAATCACAGGACGAGACAAAGGCCCTGAGCGGGAGGCGGCCTCACATCGGTCTCCCCGCGGCTGGGGACAGTAAGGACGCCTCCCCGCTCGCATTGTAGAGAAGCTGCGCCCCACCTTCCTGCCTGCGAGCTCGGCTATCTTGGGCCAGACGCCTGCTGACTCCGTTCCCCAGCGGAGCTGGATGAGAGGGAAGCCAAAAGGGTTTTACTCAAATCACTTGGGTGGAGAGACATGACGTCAAAATCTTCAGAGCGCAGCTGGGAGTTAATGAAATGCTCCTGTAAGAATGGAGGGCCCCTAGCCGGTTTGGCTCAGTGGATAGAGCCTCGGCCTGCGGACTAAAGGGTCCCGGGTTCGATTCCGGTCAAGAGCACATGCCTTGGTTGCGAGCTCCTGCCTGGGCCAGGCCCTGCTCGGAGCTTGTGCAGGAGGCAGCCGATAGATGTGTGTCTCTCATTGACGTTTGTCTTTCCCTCTCTCTTCCACTCTCTCTGAGTATCATTGGAAAAATATCCTTGAGTGAGAATTAAAAAAAAAAAAAAGAATGGGGGGCGCTTTCTGGAGCTCTCAGTAACATTTGCCGTGTGTGTGGATGTTTTTATCTCCATGGTTACAGTTCCACTTTAATGTGGATTAAAGAAACACAGCTACTGGCTTCAAAGACGTTATCTATTGCTTACGATGTGGCTTTAAAAAGAGCAAATTCGTTGTAAATTGATTTAAATCAAAACAACACATATGGGTTGTGTGTGGAAATGGTTTTTTAAAAAGAGTGAAGAGTGGGGTGAATACAGTTGGAGAAACAGTGACGGATGCCATTCCCTCCAAAAATCGGCAACACTGCCCATTCCTTAGCACAGACCCGCCAGAAGCGGTTAAAAGCGCCCACTGTGTCTTCTGCAGCTGAAAAGAAGGAACATGGACGGAATCGCCAAGACTGTTTCGGCACCTTTGTTAGGTATCCAAAACACAAAACACTTCCTCTTAAAATACTCCTTGGTGGTGGTGTTGTCAATCCTCAGCTGAGGATATTTTTCATTGATTTTTAGAGTGAGGGACAGAGAGAAACAGCAATGTGAGAGAGACACATCGATTGGTTGCCTCCTGCACACACTCCGACAGAACCAGGAACCTGCAACCGAGGTACATGCCCTGGACTGGACTTGAACCTGGAACCCGTCAGCCGCAGGCCGATGCTCTATCCACTGAGCCAAACCAGCTAGGGAGAAAATACTAATATTTATTGTGGGCTCAGTGTACAGGCACTGTGCTAAATGTTTTATTTATGTTGTTTCATTAAATCCTTACATCGACCCTGGGAACTAAACCCATTATTATCATTGTCCCATTTTTTGAAAAATGTATGTGTGTGTATATATATATATATTATAGGGAGGAAGGGAGAGAGATAGAGAGTTAGAAAGATTGATCAACTGCCTCCCACACTCTCCCCATTGGACCAACGTTCTATCCACTAAGTCAAACCGGTTAAGGCTCATTGTCCCATTTTGCAGATTAGGAAACTGAGGCCCAGAGAGCATGTTGCTGAAGGCCCCAGAGCTAGTAAGCAATGAGGGCTGGATTTGAACTCGGGCGGTTTAACTCCAGGGCCTGCCCTCTGCTCCATGTGCCTGCTCTGATTTCACCCAGGATTTCACAAGGAATCCTGCTGGAGCAGTTGGGGACCTCGTTGTTTTTGTTTGTTTGTTTGTTTTTGAAGACTTTATATTTTTTAGAAAAGTTTTAGGTTTAAAACAACTGAGGGGAAGATACAGAGATTTCCCATACACCCCCGCCCCCTCACGTACACAACCTCCCCCATCGTCAGCAACATTCACCAGAGTAGATTTGCTAACAGTTGATGAACCCACGTGGACACATCAGAATCACCCAAATCCACAGTTTACCTTAGGGCCCACTCTGGGTGTTGTAGATTCCCTGGGTTCGGACAGATGCCTCCTGACAGGTACCCACTGTCATAAAATCTCTACACAGAGCCTTTCCCTGCCCCAAACCGTCCTCTGGGCCCGCCCTGGGGTGAGGCCGGAGGTCCGGCATTTCTAACAGGCGCCCCGGTGACGGGACTGTTTCCACGGGGCCTTGCACCGCGCTTTCCGTAGAAAGACCAGGAACCTACTGGGACTGTCGGAGGCGCCTCTCCTGCCCTCGGTCGCATGCGCTGTCCCCGAGGCATCCACTGAGTCCAGAGCGTGCAGGAAGCTGGATCCCAGCTCACGGCAGGGAAACAGGCTGTTCGGCCATCACGCAAAGGGGAGCCGATGCAGCGCACGTGTGACTGTGGAGTGCTCCCTCCCCTCAGTTGTGGCTAAACAGGGAGCACCTGCAGCTCCTCTCCAAGAAAATGCAAACAATGGCCTCAAGGTCACAGAGTCCGAAGCCACAGCCCATCGTTTCCAGGGAAACGGGGTTCCTGATACCCTTGGAGCGGATTCAGTCTCAGTCTCGGGACTCGGGCTGCCAGCCGCTCTTTCAGGTTATGTAACAGTTGGCCCTTCCCCTAAGAAGAAGTGTTTTGAAATTGTGTGACGTCCCTGCTCTGGGGTGACGATCAAGAGACAGCGTGTCCTTTTGTGTGAGCTGACCTGGCGGCGAAGCGTGGCCTGGCCCTGCGGCTGCTCAGAGTCTCCCACTCCTGTGGCCCGGAGCCTCTCCTTTCCCGTCCTCTCTCCAGACCCCCGGGGACACAGGATTCTTCCGGGATGCTCTCCTGGGTTGCAGTCACTGGAATAAATCAGTGGTCTGCAAACTCATCAGTCCACAGAGCCAAATATCAACAGGACAACGATTGACATTTCTTTTGAGAGCCGAATTCTTTAAACTTAAACTTCTAACGCCGCTTCAAAATAGTCTCCCCCAGGCCATGGTATTTTGTGGAAGAGCCACACTCAAGGGGCCAAAGAGCCGAATGCGGCTCCCGAGCCGCGGTTTGCCGACCGCTGGTATAAATTGCCATGCGTCTGAATCTCAGCCCAGATGCTTGCGGGCACAAGAGAAACAACTTGGATTTTTGAAACTCAGTCTAATTTCTATGTCGAGCCCCACTTCCGCAGGGTGGTAAAAACTTAACCTGGGTTCCTGTGAGGGTTCTTCCTGCTCTGGGATTGCATTTTGTGTCCTGTGTCACATAAACCACGCCTGGCCAGCGTGACTCAGAGGCGGAGCATCAGCCTATGAACCCAGAGGTCAAGGTTTGCTTCCCGGTGAGGGCACGTGGCCGTGTTGCGGGCTTGACCCCCAGGAGAGGGCCTACGGGAGGCAGCGGATAGATGATTCTCTCTCCTCGTTGATGTTTCTCTCTCTCTCCCTCTCCGTTCCTCTCTGAAATCAATAAAAATATATTTTTAAAAATCGTAGTGTTCTGGGCTGCACACAGGGCACAGCTCCTCCGTTGCCGGGAGGCAGGTTGCCGGGGGGCAGAGGGAGGGGGTGGGTCACGCTCCGGCCAAGCGTGCCGAGGCACTGCACCTGTGCCCTGAGGTCTTGGAAACGGCTGACATGATTTTTAGTAACCTCTGGGTTGTCGTTGAGACTATCCGGACTCCCTCTTGTGGTTTCTGAGAACAGATTTGCTGTAACACCTGTGGTCTGCGCTGCCGTTCGGCCTTTACCGCGGTGAAGTGCTGCAACTGTAGTCGCTGGCAGCTTCATAAAGGCTCAGAAAGTTTGGTCTCTGTCCCTGGTGGTCGTCTCTTGCGAGATACACCCCACAACAGGAGGGCAACTAGAGGTCCTGTGGGCTTATGTGCCCTTTAACAGAGCTTGGCTATAAGGGCATTGCATGGGCACGTGCCACCCAATTTGTCCTCCTCTCTGGTCACCACAGAAATGTCCTTGTTCTGGTCTGTATGGTTCCTACACAGTTTTCCTCTTATCTGAGATATTTTCCAAGAAGCATTTATGTAAGCTGAGAGACCTAACATCCTAGGCTTTGAAAGCTTCAGAAACAGGAAAAAATATTTCCCCCATTTGCTTCCTTCTTTACATCATTCCCTGAATCAATAATCATAAAATAGCCTTGCTGTTAAAAAAAAAAATTGAAGGGCCAAAAAAGAGAGGACATAAGTTAATATTTGAAATATATTACCTTGCTACACCATCTAAGACCCAGATTAATTCCCAGATGTAATTCATGGTATATCTGAATGTGTTTAGACTATTTTTCACCCTGTAAACATTTTTAATATTTTTTAATCATTTTTTATAGATAGAGGAAAGGAGAGGGAGAGAGAAATAGAAATATCCATGGCAGAGAAGGAGAGAATCATTAATTGGTTGCCTCCTGCATACCCCCTACTGGCGATTGAACCCACAACCCAGGTTGTGCCCCAACTGGGAATCGAACAGGCCACCTCTCGGCACATGGGACGAAGCCCAACCAACTGAGCCACACCAGCCAGACCCTGTAAACGGCCTAACGACACTATCATTCTCCTAAAAGCGACTCCTCATATTCACTCTCTATCAGCGTCACCCACTCTCTGCCAAAGAAGCGTGGAGTCGGGGCAGGGGGAGAGGGCAGATTCGGAGCTGGAGAAAGGAGGAGAGTAACACCGCATACCTGGGAACTTTGCTGGGTCCCGGTTTTGCAAATGGGGCTCATACTGATAACCCGCCCGTGCGAGTTTGTAGCGAGGTGAGATAAACTAATGGCAAGTAATTCAGTTATTGAGGTCATGCTGCTGGCAAGTTCATTTTACTGTGTCCCATAGGCTGGTAGTGAAGACATCGCTTTGGAATGAGAAAGCCTGTGTTTGATCCCCAACTCTGGCACTTCCTATACACCTGACCTTGGGCAAGCTACTCAACCTCGTCCATCTTTCCAGTGAAATAATGGGAGTACGTGGCAGGATCGTTACGTTTGAATGAGACACTATAATGCATGCTCGGAGCTTAGTACAGGGAGTGCCTGGCCTTCACTGACCTTCAGTTTCCTCACTGGAAAGGCGTGGGGAGGCGTATCATCTCCCCGTATTACTTAGGCCTCTTCTGCTACAAATATCCGCACCTCACTCAAGCCAACATCAGCAAAACACCGGGGAATGTATCTTAAGGGCTGGAGCGTGTCCTGTAACTTAAGAAGGAAAGGAACCAGAAGCAGGAAAGACTTCGGAAGCCCAGGAACAATGATTCTCCTTTCTTTTCTGCTTTCCTCTGGCCAACTCCTTCCTTCTCCCCCCACCCCCACCCTCCAGGCTGCTGCTCCCGACAGGGGAGGAGGTTGGGTCGGGGAGGGAGGCTGCCACGTAAACTTGGCCGTGAAACTCATTATCTGAAAACGCTTGTTTGGGGACTTCCCATATTGGTGACTCAGGGATTTTTAACAAAATGGGCGGCTACGAAAAGGCAGCCTCAAGCGTCCAGAAAAAGCCACGCCCGTGTTCTCCATTGTATCCCAGGGCGCTGTTGGGGGGGGGGGGGGGGGCTATTCGTCCACTTCTTCTGCATGCTGTTCTGGCCTCAGGCTTGTTTTGTTGGCTTATAAGCTTTCAACAGCTGGCGGAGAGTGGAGGGTGTGGGTAACAAAGCCTATTAGTGTGTGTGTGTGTGTGTGTGTGTGTGTGTGTGTGTGTGTATGTGTGTGTGTGTATGTGTGTGTGTGTGTGAATGTGTGTGTGTGTATATGTGTGTATGTGTGTGTGTGTGAGTGTGTGTGTGTGTGTGAGTGTGTGTGTGTGTGTGTGTGAGTGTGTGTGTATGTGTGTGTGTATGTGTATGTGTGTGTGTATGTGTGTGTGTGAGTGTGTGTATGTGTGTATGTGTGTGTGTGTGAGTGTGTGTGTGTGTGTGTGTGTGTGTTGAGGGAGGCGGGGGTGTTAATTTGCACAGCAGTGGGGAAATTTTGTTCAGGACACGTAGGGATGCTTGGCAAATTTATCTTCCTCTTTGTTTATGTGCATGATTACAAAGAGAATGACCAGAGGCAGGAAGGGAGGAAGAGAGGGAGAGACCCAAGCCAGAAATAGATAATGGGCTTTGATTTGAGTTTCACCTCTATTGATAGATTCTCTCCTGTGAGCTGGGGTGGGAGTCACTTAGCAGAGGGAAGGGAGGTGGAGAGAAAGAGAAACCAGCAATGATGAGAGAGAATCACTGATCGACTGCCTCCTGCATGCCCCGCACTGGGGACCGAGCCTGCCACACGGACATGGGGCCTGACTGGGAATTGAACTGCGACCTCCTGGTTCATAGGTCGACGCTCAACCACTGAGCCACACCAGCCGGGCCAGAATCCCACTTTTAATAGCCACAGAGAGGAAGATTGTTAAGCCATTTCAGGGTTAAGCTTTACAGCGTCGGTCCACAGAGAGGCTGACCTTTATCAGGTCCCTGGAAGAGGCTGTCTGATTAGACCGGCTCAGGCACACTGCCCGTTCCTAGAGCAGCAGTCTGCGGCCAGCGGTGACGTCACAGTGGCTTCCAGAGGCCCCCGGCTCTGGCTACGGGGCACCAGGGCCAGGGCATGGGATGCTGGGCCTGCACTCTGATAAGTATCCACCACACATTCCTAGGAGGTGAAGTGAAGGTCAGATTTGTGAGCAAACCCCAGCACCAAGTCTCAGACGGAAACAAAAGGAGCATTTGTTTTCTTTCCTGAGATGGAACCCTGTTTCCTGACAGCTTAGAAGGAGTTCCCGTTCGGGTCGCCCTTGGCTCTGCTGATGCAGCGATGCCAGGGACAGGGCAGATGATAGTGTCTTTAAGAACTTGAAGACACCGTTTCCTGAAGAAAGCAATTAGCTGTCACCAATATCTTTCCATTTTGATTCTGGTGCACGAAATACTCAATCTTGAAACACTCCAGGTGCACAGAAGCTAAAGCGTCCTCCAATGTTATTTCACTCTCCCCACGGCAGTGCTCCCGAGGGGCAGGCAGTAGTATTCTCACTTTGCAAACATGTTAACTGCAGGTCAGGGAGGTCACATGACTTGTCTGCGGTGATGGGAGTTATGGGTACAGTTTAACTTAAGTCCTCTAATCCCTAGTCTAAGGTCATGTTCACGAGACAAGGCAGGGGTCCTCCTAGGAGTCTCACACTCTCTGAACAGCCGGCTGCCCTCGGTGTTTGATGGAGGCCGGGAAAGGCTGGTGCATCCCGTGGTCACCGTCAGGCACAGGCGGGGCTCTGCCCCAGGTGGCTCCCCGAGCAGCACCGCTCTCATATTGAGCGAATAATCACAGGGTTGTTTGATCACTTTAATCCTAAGTCCCAGGTAGGAAATGCACAGAGGGTTTCAAAACAGGCCAGAGGGAAAGGGAACTGAAAGCAATAAAAAAAAAATTTTTTTTTAAACGGTGGCAAGTCTGGCTTTTCTCTTGTATATTCCCCAGCACAAGGAGGTTGTATAAGGAACACTGAACTTAGCCAATTTCAACTTTTGGGTTATTCCCTAGGCCAGTGGTCGGCAAACTCATTAGTCAACAGAGCCAAATATCAACAGGACAACGACTGAAATTTCTTTTGAGAGCCACATTTTTTTAACTTAAACTTATTCTAAACCCACTTCTTCAAAATAGACTCGCCCAGGCCGTGGTATTTTGTGGAAGGGCCACACTCAAGGGGCCAAAGAGCCGCATGGGGCTCGCGAGCTGCAGTTTGCCGACTACTGGGCTCGGCCCTGTTCTTGTTTGCTTCCAGGAGACAAGACAATCTCCTGGGCCTTTAGGGATGGGAAGAAGTCAGAGGTCGTCAGAATCTCACCCCGAGCCCCAGGTCCCACCCTCACGGTTCTGACTTGGTTTGAGGTTTAGCCTTAGAATCTGCACTTTTTAAAAACTAGGCCTTTGCTCATCCTGTAAGGCTGGTCCCCTGTTTCTAAATGAGATGACGATGGGGCCCCCAGAGCTGTGAGAACAAAACCTCGGGGCAGCAAACGATTCTGGGGCTGCCGGTCTAGTTTCGTGATGAGATGCTTCGAGAAAACTCGAGTCCTCTCACTCCAAAGGCCGCTCTGACGTGAACTCCCATGCTGAGGAACAAGCTGGAGGGATCTTCCTAACAAACCAACCAGCAAAGAAAGAAAAAAGAAAAGAAGGAAAAGGCACCAGATTATAAACAACTGTCTTGCGTTCCTTCAGAATAAATGGGGGTTGCTCATTACACACGCCTGCCCCCCCTCTCCGCCCCCATTTCTCTCTTCTAAAGACATTTCCAGAAGAAAGACTTCAGTGTGAACATCAGTCAGTTGCCATGGAAGCTGACCCAGAATGAACTGTCGCTTCTTTTCACCATCTCGTCTGGAAGTTATTGGGAGAGAGATGGCAGAGAGCAGAATTTGAGAGGATGCCAGGAGTTTGTTTATTCCGATCTGGTCGCTCAGCGATGGGGGGGGCATGAGGGAATGACGAGCATGATGGATGGCATCGAACTATCTGAACCTGCCATCTCTGCCTCAAGCCTACTTGGGTCTCGGGGGGGGGGGGGGGGGGGGGAGGAGGGAGGACAAACGAGTGCTCTGTTTGTCAAGAGATTTCCAGAACCTTTACTTCTTATAACTCAAGTTCAGACTGAACAAATTAGTTCATTTTATAAAGGATTCGACTTCTCAATGCCAAGGTATATGCATAAAGGCGCCCTGCCTGGGCACAGAGACCCCCAGATGCACACCCGTAAGTGTGGCTGCCGTCCTCCTGGTTGAGAGACGGCTGTGGTATTCAAAACCGCAGCCCAGGTTTAGGCAGGAAGAGGCCAGTGGAGTCTGTCCTTCAGAAGAGTCCCGGAGCCCCTTCCCCATCTGAGCTCAGCTCCAGGGCCAGGAGGGCTGGGGACAATGAGCCTTGCAACCCGGCACATGCCTGCCTGTGGGGAAACTGAGGCTGCCGGTGTCTGAAAGGGGAGGAGGAGGGTGCCCCTTTCGTGGCGCGCCTCATTCTACCACACTCTGCATTGCTGCTCTTTGCAAATATTTCCTTTTTTTTTTTTCAAGTTGAAGGTTTGTGGCAACTCTGCGTTGAGCAAGTCTGTTGTTGCCCAAAAACAAGACAACTCCCTGAAGGCTCTGATGATGGTTTAGGATATTTTAGTAATAAAGTATTTTTAATTTAAGGTCTGTACATTGCTTTTTTTTTTAAGGTAGAATGCAATTGCACACTTAATAGACTACACTAGAGAGGAACATAGCTTTCCTATGCCCTGAAAACCAACAGTTTGTGTGACTCACTTTATGGCAATATTCGCTTTACTAATATCTCTCTGTTGCAGTGTGACTCACTTTATGGCAATATTCGCTTTATTAATATCTCTATATTGTGCTCTGGAACCGACCCGCAATATCTTTGAGGTATGCCCGTCCTTAGACAGCAATGCCTGTCTTGGTGCGCCTCCAGAATACTTCCCAAAGCTACCCGCTTCCTCCATCCCCAGCCCCTGCACCCGCGGCGGGCCGTAACCCTCTCACCTGGCTCTCCTCCCCCTGGTCTCTGCACCGCGAATGGCTATCTCTTTAAAAGGATGTAGCTTTACGTTGGTCCGATGCTTAAAACTTATAATATCACCTATTAGAGTTAGAGTACAATCCCCGCATTTTCCTATGATCTGACAGTCCCACGCAGTTGGGTATCCCCCATTGAATGTTCCTTTTCTCCCTCCTGGCTTATAACAGTGCAGGCCCTCCCTGTAGTAACTCAAGCAAGCCTATATACTTGTTTTCCCTTCTGCTTGCCTGCCCCCTCCTCCTATCTCTCTTTCTCTCAAGTTTCTATTCACTCTGTTTTTACCGTCCCACCCAGAGCACTTTGATGTGTCCAAGTAGCTGGGCTTCCGTCTCTACGTCTGCAATCAAACACTTTCAGCCTGGGCTGCTGCTGTGAAAGTATTTTGTAAATGCGGTGAAAGCTCATCCTCAGCGGATTGGGAGACAGGGAGATTCTCCTAAATAATCCAATAGATAATTCACCAGCGGGAAGGGCTTCGGAGCAGCTGAGGCTTCCATGAAAAGAAACCCTGCCTGTGGGCAGCGGCCCCAGCCCAGGCCCAGGTGCCAGCCTGCCCTTCCTGACCGGCCCCTAGCCAGGCCCCGCCATGGTGGAAACCCACTCCCGGCACTGACCTTCCTAAGCTGGATCTGCTCCTGTCCCGCTCCTCGAGTGACTCTGACTCATACCCCCTCCCCACCGGCCTGCTGCCCTTTGTCACCAATCGCATGGATTTCCCCGAAAGAGTCCTATCTAAAACTTGAAAATGGGACATATAGAGATATTAATAAAGTCTCATTAACTACCCATCTTTGGAATGATTCTTATTCCCCAAATTAAAAACACAGTTCCTGTTCAATTAACTTGTAAGCTGATGGGCCAAGTGGCTAGTGAACTACATTTTAAAATTATTAGCGGCCCGGCTGGCGAGACTCAGTGGTTGAGCATTGACCCGTGAACCAGGAGGTCACGGTTCGATTCCCAGTCAGGGCAGGTGCCCAGGGGGTGTGCAGGAGTCAGCCAATCACTAATCCTCATCATTGATGTTTCTGTATCTCTCTCTCTCTTCCTTCCTCTCTTTGAAATCAATAAAAATTTATTTTTTAAAAAATTATTAGTAAATATCAATGCCTCTTTTGTTGGTAAAACAAAGTACTCACTGTTCCATGCCATACTGTCATTATTCCAAAAACCAACCTGTCTGTTGTGGATATTGAAAACATGTGGATGATCTTGGCCATGATTATGCTGCTAGAGGCCTGATGCACAAAATTTGTGCAGGGTAGGGTCCCTAGGCTTGGCCTCCCCGCCTCCCTGCCTCCTTCCCTCACTCCCTCAGCGCCCCACTGCCGCTGGTACCCACCATGTTTCGCACCACCCCCTGGTGGTCAGCGCACACCATGGCGAGCGATCGAATTCCGCTCTCCTTGTTGAACCCCTGAGCAGACAAGTTGCTTATTAGCTTTATAGATATATATATGTACATTGTTTTAACTTTTACAATTATTAGTCATTTTAAATACTGACAAGTTACGAGACAATATTATCTACATTTTTAAAGAGCTGCTGGTGCTAAGACAAATGTGCCTTAAAGATCAGTCACTTTGGAATGAAGTCAGATGGGAGAAAGCTCTGGCGGTTGTGGCTGTGGCTTAGGCTGCTCTCTGCAAGGCACTGGAGCTCACGTTGAGGACAAAAGCAACACAGCGCATAGCTGTGGGTTCCTCAGTGGGTTCCCAACCCTCAGGTTCACACAGAAATTTCTACAACTGCACACAGTAATGGGGGCAATGAAGAAAACACATCTGGGAGAACAAAACTGCCCGTAGCTTTCTGAGTTTGGAGAATGTATCTGTCAAACTTTCTACGTGCTGCTACAGGATAATAGTCCTGCGATTTAGGAATTGAAGAAGCACTTTCCTTGCACAAATTTGGGACCACGTGTGGCTGGGAAGGTCCACCTGAGGCGGGAGGACGAGAGGCAGGGAAGCTGAGCGTGCTGGGGAGACAGTGCTCGGTCTAGTATGGAGGGAGCGCAGAGGACGGGGAACTGAGGCTGGGAAGGGATTTGGGGAGCATCCATGGAGGGTCTCCAATTCCCAGGCGAAGCACCGATGCTTAGTTTAGGAGGCAGATGAGGAACCACTGCACGCTTTTTTAGTAGGGCGGTGATACTGTCCCTGAGACTGTCAGTTCGTCAAAGCTCAGTGTTAAGTGAATGACTGACCATCCATCCTATTGGGAGTCCCCACTCCCTCTCCAGGCAGGTGCACCCAGGTCCTGAGACCCAGCGGAGGCACACTCATGATTTCCTCTTCTGCCAAGAGAAAGTGCGTGGTCCCCAGACCTCATACCTGCTCCCACGGAACCAGCAATGACAGGTACTTGCTCTCGATTCCTGGAATCTCCAAATTCTGGGAAAGCATGAAAAGCTGCTCTGAAATACATTTGGTCCATATAAATGACGACTCATTATTTTTCCCCCTAATAAAGTTTCATTGCTGGCAGAACCACACAGCTGTTTCCTAAATCCAAGACCATGTTTTTAGATAATTTTTTTCTGGGTAGCATAGGGATAATTGCTTCGGTAAACATCTGTTCTATAATTAAAAAAAAAAAAAAAAACCACAACGTCTTCTTTGCCCCAATGGAGCGTGATTACTTTTGGGTACCAGAGGGAAAGTTTTAGGGTCATCATCAAGATCCAATGAGGATTGTCTGTGGGAGAATGTTTCAGTATCTTTCTAAAGCAGCCAGGAGACCATAAGGTTTGTGTTTATTAGCATTTTATGGGGTGTAACAGGATAAAGTGAAACTCACAAATCTGTGTGGGCTTGTTAACACAGATGACTCCAGTGAATTAAATGTTGTCAGTTCAAAGGACTCTCATTTTGAAAGGAAGTGAAGACATATCAGAGTTAGGGGACTTTCCAGGCAAGTCCATAAATAGTTATTCCAGAGCTATTCACCCCTTAAGTTTAAGGTCTGCATTGGGGGAAAAAAGGACTCTATGGATGCTCTGGCCTGCTCTGATTTGCTCCTCGTGAGCTTGTACTGTGACTACAAGCTTGGCAGGACTCCATAAATCTTAACAGAACAACACCATGACATTTGATTGTAGGCCTATCCTCCACATCTCTGTGTCCCTTCTTCCATTGTACTTGCCACCGCACACCTCCACATCCTGAATTTGCGGGTGTTTCTATAGATCTTCCCACACGGCACCCAGGCCCTGATATTACACCATTTACTCATTTTCTTGTGCTTCCCTATCTCAACCCTACCCTGGTTTCATCCGTTTCCTGCATCCATCCTCATCAAACTTCTCACTTCCACCTCTAACCAGGAATACTGGTCTCCTTTATCGCTCTGCCCTACATCCTCTTTTCTCACCCCACAACTCTTTCCCAGGCGACCCCACCCTTCCCCTTGGTTACCATCTATTACCGGATCCCTGGAGCCAGCCACTGACGTCTCCTCTGCCACAATGCGTTAGTTCCTTAGGGCTTTGGTGATGAATTCCTCCCCGCATGCTGGGTGGCTGAAACAGCAGCATTGCTGGGTCACTTGGGGATGTTAGAATGGCTTTTATTGGTGCAGATAATGGCTTTCCATCGAGCATGACGACTGTTAGAAATGAGCTCTCATTGGAGAAAGGGAGGTACTCAGTTTTTGTGGTTGGCTAAAACATTTTGGAGACACCTCCGTCCATTTCATGGCCAGGGTATGAAAAGCTTTCGAGGTGTAGCCGGGGCTCTTCGAGCGGGTCCCTGAGGCTGGGCTGGTGACTAATCCTGTGTTCAGCCTCTGACTGGGGAATATGTGGTGGCCTGGATCCAACCGAGAGTAACTGAATCCTGCGTCTGGAATGTCGTTGTTTGTCTCGACGAAGCCTTTTCCATGAAGGTGGTGCTCAGAACTCCCCAAAGGCAGAGAACTGGGACTTGGTTTGAATCTGCAGAAGCAGTCTCATGCTCTGTTTGTGTCTGCTTGCCGATAAGTGTTTGTTGAATAAATGTGTGTGCAAGAGGAAGAGTTCGGTCTTTCCTGATGACCTGCCAGGAAGGTTAGGAGAGAATAGCTGAACTTTTCTGCTCTAAACTGTCTTGGCAGCTACCATTATTGTCAAAAAGAATGTACATGGTGTGCATGGCCCTCAGGATGGTTCACAACAAAACTATAATAATAAAAGGGTAATATGCTAATTAGACTGGATGTTCTTCCGGACCAAGCCGGGTCCTGAGGGAAACCTGAGTCCTGGGTGCCTGCAAGTGGCCAGAACGAAGCCCAGATCCCAGGTGCCTGTAGGTGGCCACAGGGAAGCCAGCCCAGGTCTCAGGTGCCAAAGGGAAGCTGGTGCTGGTGGCCGGGGGAAGGAAGGCCTATTCTTGCACGAATTTCGTGCATTGGGCTTCTCGTGTAGAAATAATAGCCCCATTCATCAATTTATACATTGAACAATTAGACTTCGGATGCACAAGCACAAAATCCTTTATCTGGACAATTTTATATATCTATATATCTATATATCTATCTATATATACATATATATGTGTATATACATATACACATATACATATACATATATACATATACAAACATATATATATATTAGAGGCCTGGTGCATGAAATTCATACATGGTCGGGTGGGGGGGGGTCCCTCAGCCCAGCCTGCACCCTCTCCAATCCAGGACCACTCAGAGGATGTCCGACTGCCAATATAGGTCCGATCCCAGGGATTGGACCTAAACCGACCGGCAGTTGGACATCCCTCTCACAATCCAGGACTGCTAGCTCACCTGCTTGCCTTCCTGGTTGCCCCTAACTGCCTGCCCTCCACCGGCCTGGTCACCCTCAACTGCCCACACCTCCCCACCCCCGCCAGCCTAGTCACCCCACTCAGTCGTTTGGTCATCCTTCACTAACCTCTCTGCTGTCCTGGTTCCCCCATGTAGCCTGTGTTCCGTCATCTATCCAGTTGTTTCAGTCATGATGGCCCCTGGCTTTTTATATATTAGGATATATTTTAATTGATTTCAGAGGGGAAGGGAGAGGGAGAGAGAGATAGAAACATCAGTGATGAGAGGCAGTCATTGATTGGTTGTCTTCTGCATGCCCACTACTGGAGATCGAGCCCAAAACCCAAACCCGGGATCCTTCAGTTGTCAGGCCAACGCTCCATCTGTGGAGTCAAACCAGCTAGGGCTGGACAATTTCAATTTGTTATCCTAAAGGAAAACTTATTTTAACCCTCCGGAAATACCCAGTGTAAGGGAAGGTGGAAGAAAAGAAACTCAAAGATTAGGTTCTGAGAGAGCAAAGACCTGGAGGCCCAATCTGGTGAGGCACTGGGGCAGAGCCTGGCAGTCTGCTGGAATCCAGTGGCCATGAGGAAGGGACTTTGGTTAGGAATAACTTGTCCCATTGCAATTATCTTTGCCCATAAGGATTTGTGTCTTATTTCCTTCTCTTACATCAAGACCAGACCAGGCCCAAATGCCAGCGAATTCATAACATCAGTGACCTACCAATTAGTAGGATGTGGAATTAAGGACAGACCCATCCGGCCTAAGGAAACAGTAGTTACGGTTCAAGGCCTGCCTGTCATTGTCTTCCCTTCAGCATTTCCTTTGGTTGGAGATAAGAGGTCAGCATCTAGGGGGCCAAAGGGCAAGCAGCAAGGCACTCTCGAGAGGAGATTTTGTTTGGGGGTGAACATCACCTCAACTAACCAAATATTTATGTGTATTTTTAAAATACATTTTTATGATTTCAGAGAGGAAGGGAGAGGGAGAGAGATATATAGAAACATCAGTGATGAGAGAGAATCATTGATCGGCTGCCTCCTGCACACCCCCTATTGGGGATCGTGCCTACAACCTGGGCATGTGCCCTTAAACAGAATTGAACCCACAACTGACAGGCTAATGCTCTATTCACTGAGCCAAACCAGCTAGGGTCCAAATATTTATGTGTAATTTAATCTCTGGACAGGACAGTGGTTAGAATATGAGGGGAATAAATGAGGGAACACTATGCCTTCCACTCATCCTTCCCTACTTTTGTGTTTTTAAATGTTACTAACCGATCTCACTTGACTTGCCTTTACTCAAAGGGAAACTCCTCTAATTCTTATTCAAGCTGTACAGCATACTGATCTGTGACATACTTCTGCTGGGACTTCCTCTCATGCATTTCTCCAATCTGCCTGTTCATGTCCAATAGTGATGTTATTGTTCAGTGAAGAATAGACAGGCAGATCCAAGCAGACAGACACGGTCAGGTGCCCTGGCCATGAGAAAACGGAAAAGAACCAAGCAGAGTGCTTCCTATACGGGTGAAGGGGAGCTCAGGGCAAGTGGGGACAAGGCCCAGCTGAGCTGGTGAATGCCAGACTCGTCAAATTACATCTCTTGGACCAAGATCCTCATTAAGGGCCTGCACCTCAGAGACATCTTGGCCTCCCAAGGTGCATCATCATGGAAGACTGGCCATGATAACAGTAATTTAAAGGAAGTTAAAAGAACAGTCTAAATTAGAACAGGTACTCACGCTTCCACTTCTCTCGAGGAGTCTCTGTGGGATAAAGAAAACTCACTGGAGGATTCATGGGCAAAATAAACTTTGGAAGGTGGACATGACCAGCCTGGTGAACGAAGCTTAGAAACAAGGAGCACATCCCATGGTCTTAAGGGTTCTATTGTTTTCTTCCAAGTCATTTCACTGCAGAACAGTTTTCAGAAGCTGCTTGGTCTACCCAGTGACTCAGTCATGTTCTGTTAGGGCTCTCCATCACATGCTGCCTCGTCCCTGCCAACATGGCCATTGCCAAAGAGCTGCATGGCTTCGCCTTAGGGAGAGTTACAACACCACCCTCCTGAGGAACCCTGGGTGGAAGGTGGGGCACTTTTTCCTGCACGTGTCTCTCGCTGTGCCCCTGCGACCTCTCACACACTCTGTACCCCGCAGGGTGACAGTTAAGATCGCTCCCTGGGACAAAGGGAGGAGGGAAGTGTCCTTCTCTCACTGGACTCAACACCACCCAGCAGGAAATGCACAGCGCAGGTGTGGGAGTTTGGCTGACTCGTGGCAAAAAATAAACACGGTTTCCTGTTTGCCTTTATTTTCAGTCCAAAGTGGTGAGGAGTTGCTGGGACTTCCTGCCAGGACTGGCACTTTATGCAGGCGAAGAAGGTGTCATTTGGGGGCCAAAATATACCGATACCTGTGACCTTCCAAAAACTCTCACCTCATTCATCAGTATCGCACCTTAAAGTAATAGCGAGTGTTTTAAGTTGCGCTAAATCATTGTGTTACTTGGAGTGTTGAAAGATTGGCACCTTGAAGCATTATAATTTTTTCATGTATCTTATTAGATGAAAGCAATTACAGGTTGAGAGAATTTTTAGTTTTCTGTCTGTTCATCCATCCAATTCATCTATCTATCCATTATGCATATTCATCTACCCATCTATCCATATCCATCTACCCATCCATCCATCCACTTATCCATTCCCTAGGTGCTTTTTTACTCCCAGCTAATTTTTTAAATGTATTTATTGGAGAGAGAGAGAGAGAGAGAGAGAGAGAGAGAGAGAGAGAGAGAGAGAGAGAGAGAGAGAGAGAGCAATTTCTTATTCCACTTATTTATGCATTCATTGGTTGATTCTTGTAGGTGCCCTGACCGGGCATCAAACCAACAACCTTGGTATATCAGGACAACGGTCTAACCAACTGAGCTACCCTGTCAGGGCTCCCAGCTCATTTCTTACAATCCAACATGGATCTCATATGGCCTTGTGACTTCTAATAATTCCATGTGTGTATACCAGCGTTTCCAGTGAGACTGCCATCTCCTGTGTGGACAGAGAACATCAAATACTTAAAATCTCACGAGAGTGTAGAGCAAGAAGCCAAACACACAGTAGATAGAATGAGACCAGCCGGGCAGGGGAAGGTCCCCAAGCAGAGCCCTCCCCCATTCATTCCCGGGCAAGCCTGCTACAACATGGCCATTCTCAGAGATTTACCAGGTGGGCAGAACTGCCTCAATGACACAAGGGCACACAGTGCCGCCTCAGCAAAGTCCCGGTGACTGTGGGGGAGTCTGCTGGCATTCCCTTTGGGTTCTTGGAGCTTTCAAACATCCCATTCCCCTGGGTCACAGGCCCACTCACCTCTGAATCACCTTGTGCTCTCTTGTTAGCATCTTTGGTGCAAAACCACACTCCGTCTTCCAAGGCCTGGCTGCCATGTTGTTTTCTCCCGTGCATCCACTTCTTTGCCAGACATTTAATGAGTGGCCATTAAGTGCCAGGCATTGGACTGAGCATGGAGAATACAGTGGTGAATAATACATATAATCACTGCTCTTCAGGGAAGCAGAGCCCTCAAGACAGACAACAGACAACCACAGCTCAACAGGGGAGCCAAACAGAGGGCACTGATCCTGCCTGGGAATTGGGGGCTGGCTTCACAGAGAAGGTGTCTTTCCAGCTGACTCCTGGGGGTACGTAGGCGTCCCGCAGGAGGTGAGGAGAGGAAGGACAGCCACAGCAGAGGGAATACTGGATGCAGAGGTAAGAGCGTAAGAATCCAGGACAGCCAATGGCAAAGAGAAGTTGGTGTGAGGGAAAGGAAGAGCATGGATGTGAGGCTGGGGAGTTGGAAGAGGGTGTGTGGGAGAAGCAGGGGATGAGGCTGCTACAGGTGGAGCAGGGCCCTGTGTGACAGGCTGAGGACTTGGGCTCTTACAGCAGCAACGGGGAGCCATTCCAGGTGTGGAGAGACCATCATGTTTGTGCTTCAGAAAAACCTTTCTGACCAGGAGAATGGTTCTGAGGCTATTGTAAATGCAGAGAAGAGAGAGTGAAGGCTAAGGCTAATCATGGAGGGCAGATGGAGAGGAGGGACATAATTCATAGGAAAGATGCTTAGAAGGTAGGGGCAATAAGTGGGACATGCACAGAGAAGAAAGGGGATAGAGGGATGTGAAGATGGATCCCAAGATGTCCAGTGCCAGCCCAGCCAGCATGGTCTGGTGGTTGAGCGTTGACCTATGACCCAGGAGGTCTTGGTTCAATTTCAGTCAGAGCACATGCCCAGTTTCGGGCTCGATTCCCAGTGTGGGGGATGCAGGAGGTAACCTACCAATGATTCTCTCATCATTAATGTTTCTATCTCTCTCTCTCTCCCTCTCCCTTCCTCTCTGAAATCAATAAAAATATATTAAAAGAAAAACAAGAAAACACCAGATCAGCCTGGGGAATGCTCCCAAGGTGGGTGCAGGACCTGCTCGGCTTACCGAGGCCTCCATCCTCACCTTCGTCACTCCTGGAGAAGGACACTGGGGTCCAAGACTCAACTGGAGCCTTCCCGTTCCTGGCATTTCCAGAAAAAAAAAAAAAAGGAAAATACCCCAAAGCTTACTGTCCACACAGCAGCCCTCAGCGATTATGACAATTGCTCAATTATATGGTTCTTCATGAAGGACAGATTACAGGGTTCCTTAGCTGAAGGCTCTGTGCCCTGACCAGATAAAACTAAATTAAAAAAAAAAAACCAACATGCCAACGCTGGGCATTTTTGGAGCGTATGGCAACATTTAGTCCTAGTCAGCAAGAAACAGGAACAAAGCACAACAAAATTGGGGGAGGGGTGTACTGTTTGGTTTTGCTTCTTAAGGATATGGAAGGTCTGAGACCCAGGTGTGTTTTTAGCAAGAACAAGCCTCATTTGAAAATACCTAATGTTAATCAAATGATAGAAGTGCAGGCTGTTTGCACGTTCTCCATGAGCCTGGTTCCAGGAGTTTGTTGCTAGGTCTGTGTCTTGCAACTTGGAGTTCAGGTTTGCATAGAGATGGTGATACATACGTCACCAGTCCAGCCCAAAAGAGCCCTGTTCTAGAAAGCCACAGGACCATCCACCCAGTGCCCCACTGTGGCAGATATGATTTTCCCATCAGCCATTGTCCTACTTTCCTTTCCTGAGCATAGAACCTGCCTCCCTGTAAATACCCAATATTTACCTTCCCAGCTTCCTTTGGAGTTATGGCCTGGGAAAGCCTTACCATCCTGGCCAAGGAGAAGTGCCAAGAAAATCTGTTGGAAGAGGTTCTCCATCGTGTGTGTGTGTGTGTGTGTGTGTGTGTGTGTGTGTGTGTGTGCAGCACATTGAACACTAGAAGGCTGAGGTGTCTGGCATGAGGGGAGAAACTTCAGCTTTCTAGCGTTCGATGTATGCATGTGAGGATGTGGTGTTTGGCACAGTGGTGACCATTTTGTGACCATGAGGAACTCATCCTGAGGTTATCATCCAACACTCTGGGAGTGGTAGACCAGAAAGATGGTACAAGTGATGTCCTTGACTTATTGAACTGTAACCATTCCCTCCCCCTCCCTATAGACTTTTGAGAAAAGTGTCCTTGGTGCAGACTCCATTCTAGTTGGGTATTACAGCTAATTGTTCTACCCTCTTCCAGGTGTCCACATAGAGCCATGCTGGTAGAACTCTTCAACGTATTCCATGTTAGGTTTGAGAATGTTTTAGCATTCTCAAATCCCCAGGATTTAAACATTTTAATGCAAAGCCTTGCAGCAAAGGGCCGGAGAGGAGATATATAATTTTTATTTTTTCATCTTATTAAATTTCGTTGCTTTAACTATTGGGGGGAATAAAGGTGTTCTAACATGGCTTGCTGTTTTCTCTTTCTCATGGGTGTTGTCATCCGCTCCCAAGCCCAGCTCTGTGGAAGACAAAGGTAAGTCTCGGAGAGTCCTTTCGTCGGTGCACGAAATGCCCATTTTGCGCATGTGCAGACTCATGGGCAGGTGTTGGGGAAATACCAGCCTTCGCATCTCCTGTGAGGCAGAGAAGAACGGCAGTGAAATAACGCGTGGAGGTCGGGAGCACCTGTTCCAGCACAGCAGGCTCCTCCTGGATCCGCCACTGGCTGGCAAGTTACTTAACACGCCTCCTCTTTTGCTTCCTCGTTGATAAAATGATGTTAATGGGGTAGAGGCCCCAAGGACCAGGGTCTGGGAAGTCTTTGGCACTCTACCTGGCACATAGTGAGAACTTAATACACGGGGGCCATTGCTCCAATACACGGCCGATCTGCTCTTCCCGGGTGGTACCGTGAGTCGAGAGGGTGTCCCTGTATGCAGGCTTTGCTCTTCATCATGACCTCGGGGGTTGGATTTAGCAGAAAGCAGCTCATATTTGGAGAGCCCTTGTCTCCTTCTGGGTCTATCAATTCATGGAGCTGTTCTTATTAATGTGTCATCGCACTTGTGTCTGCAGCATGGTTTTGGCTCATGACTCGGTATCCCTAGCAGACTAGAAGCTCCTGGGGGGTAAGATGGAGATTTTCATTGCTGGGTCCTCCGGAGTTCTCAGCTCCAGGCTGTGTACATGCCTAAGGAATGTTGGCTAGTGAATGGATAGATGGGCAGCCGCTATGACATGAGGAATTGGGGTTAATTTCTAGAATGTTCAGAGAGCAGTCCTTCTAACCTTGACTATGCATTAAAATCATGCCTGAAGAGAGTGACCCCACCATCTGGTTTGTACAAATTCCAAGGACTTGAGACTTCTGTTTTAGAACAAAAACTGAGGGGTTTCCTGGGACTCAGGACTTTTAGTGTCAAAAGATGGGAAATTATGGGAAAAGTGTGAGTCAGTCCTGGGGAAACTGGGTGGGTTGGTCATTGAATCAAGAGGTTTTAAAATATGCTGATGCCTGGGACCCGCCCCAAATTTTCTGACCTCATTGGCTTGGGGGTGAAGATTAACGGCCTGGGTTCCTGTGCGCACTGGAGCTGTGAGTGGGTTACAGGCAGCCTGAACAATGGCCCCCTTCAACTTCAGGTGCTGATGCATGAACAGGGGTGGGGGGCACTGACTAAGTCATGCTCCACAAAGCTGGTGCAGAGAGAAGATGTTAAAAAAGAAAATTCCAAGGAATCATCCAAGACCTTCCAAACTGGGACCCTACACTGGGACCAAGTTTCCCCAGTGATTCATTTGCACACCCAGATTTTAGAATCCCAAGAATGTACAGCTAGAACATATATGTACAGTTAGAGTACAAGTACAGCTAGGACATATGTACAGCTAGAGTACATGTATAGCTAGGACATATGCACAGCTAGAACATGTGTATAGCTAGAACATATGCACAGCTAGAACATATATACAGCTAGAACATATGCACAGCTAGAACGTGTATATAGCTAGAACATATGCACAGCTAGAACCTTTGTATAGCTAGAACATATGTACAGCTAGAACATATGCACAGCTGGATCCTTTGTATAGCTAGAACATATGCACAGCTAGAACAATACTTCCAAGGAAGTGCAGTTGGGAATGGTCCCACTTAAATTGACTTGGGCCCAGAAGGTAACAGGTGAGCTAAAGGGAAGGAACAGAATCATCTTTCATCATCACAGAATCCTCTCCTCTCCCCAGACTTTTTTCTCCCCTTCAAATGGGTATTTCTGAACATCACGCTGTCCTCAGATCTTCCGCCACCTTGGCCATCGCCCTTCACGTAGACTAGAGTTAGCCTCTTGTGGCCAGTAGGTTGTTGTTCTCAATTCCCGGCCCCCTCCTGCCCTGGGAGCTCACAGTCAACAGAAGCGGAATGAGGCTCTCCGCAGACGAGCGAGTGAGAAGCACAGATGCTTGTGAGGGTAAGCCGCTGAGTTTGGGGGAGGTTGGTTGTGCAGCATTTGCATGGCCAGAATAGACTCATCCATCCCACAAAAGGGGAAAGAGGTGGCGTTTGTCACCGGTCTTACTAAAGGACTTCGAAACCCTTCCCAGAAGAAAAGAGAGCTTACCATGGTGGCGAGGGCCCGGAAAGGGGAGAAGACCTGCCCGAGCTGGTGGCATTTGTGCATGTTGATGTCCCCATAGCGACTGCGACGCTCCCTCCAGCCGGCCAGTCTCTTCTCTGTTTTCGTGTCCAGGAGGTGCCGGAAATGGCCCTGCTGGGGCGAGGGGGCAGTGAGGAGCCCAGAGCGCTGCCCACCAGCTCACACGGTCAGGAAGTACAGCTTAAAACGCACCTCGACTTCACGCCTCCCCTGCTTTAGGCGTCCACCATTTGCCTTTCTTAATGGTCTACAGCCGTGGTCGGCAAACCGCGGCTCGCGAGCCACATGTGGCTCTTTGGCCCCTTGAGTGTGGCTCTTCCACAAAATACCACGGCCTGGGCGAGGCTATTCTGAATAAGTGGCGTTAGAATAAGTTTAAGTGTAAAAAAAGTTGGCTCTCAAAAGAAATTTCAATTCTTGTACTGTTTATATTTTGCTCTGTTGACTAATGAGTTTGCCGACCACTGGACAGCCTTGGGAGGTAGAGAAAAGGGCCGTCCGCTCCGTGAGTTGCTGGGTCTGCACAGCAGATTGGGGGTCGGGGCACTGAGTTCTATTCTGACTGCGCCACTCACTGTAAGACCTCGACTCGCCACCCACCTCTATGGTGGTTCAGTGGCTAAGGTCCTTCCCAGCCTTGAAATGGCACGGTTCGTGGGACACTGGCATGCCAAGAATGCCATCGGCCGAAGCCATCCTCGCTGAAGGCTGGAGGCAGGCTCCGGCGTGTGATTGTGTGTAGCGGGGCCCTCTCTTACGATTCTAATCTCACTTCTATTAGAAGTTGAGGAGCAAAGGACCCCTGTTTGCATTCCACTTGGAGAGATACTGACACCGGTGCCTGCCCAGGAACCACCCAAGTCAGGGAGCTTCCTTGCACAGCGCCCCGCTCCACCGCAGGCACCTCCTGCTGCGTGCCCACGCTGCTCTGATGCTTGCTCTCAGCTGGTTGACCCAGTCCCCAGCCGCCTCACCCTCACCTGCCTTCTCTCCTCTGGCCTCGCCTCTCTGGACTAACCACCGAGTCCTGCACACTGTCCGCCCGTTTCTCCAAAAGAGCTGGTGCCTCTTCTTGCTCTGCCATGAGTGGCCGGAGGGAGAGCGAGGTCCAGCCTAATTCTTGGCTGCAGGGCCCACCCCAGACACGCTCGGCTCCCCCTTGGGTGCAGAGGAGGCGCAGCAAATGCTGCCTCTCTCTACATATTCTTTTTTTTTTTCTTTCCAATCCTCCGCAAGGATATTTTTTCCATTGATCTTTAGAGAGCAAGTGGGAGAGAGGAGGGTGAGACATAAGGAGAGAAACATCGATGGGAGAGAGACACATGGACTGGTTCCTCCTGCACATACCCTGACCGACCCCAGCGACAAATGAACAAACAAGATATGTGCCCTTGACTAGGAATCGGACCCTCGACCCTTCGGTCCTCAGGCCAATGGTCTAACCACTGAGCAGACCTTCCAGGCAGGGAAATGGCTGGCAAGGTGGTGATGGTAGATGGAGTCTGGCCTCTGATGGCCGAGTATACCCGCCTTTCTCGCACCTGGGGAGAGGGGGTGTGCTGAGGAGTGGGCGGCTGGACACACCGCAGGAACCTCATCCCAATTAGAGGGTTGGACCATTTCCTGCCTCCCACACAGCAGGAAACGAATGTGTGTTGGTTTATTTCTCCCAGCACTGCCCGTAAGGACGCCAGGCAGGCACTGCGATGGCAGCTCTGGAGGCAGCAGGGACAGAGGAGCTGACCGACATCGGAGGCCCCTAGAGACATGACAGGTCAACGTCCCACATCCCAAACGGAAGCAGTGAGACCCCGCAAGGTGAGAGGACTTCCCGCGGGCTCTGTCACCTTCTCTTGCATCCAGTTTAAATGCACACGGTGCTTCAGGGGGTGACTCTGCTCCGAGGAACGGCCCCAGAGTCCACCTCGAGGACAGACAAACGGGTGCCGGAGGACCTTAACGAGCCAGACCAGCCCCATCGCTCCGGATCGGGCTGGAGCCGACCGAGAGCAGAGCCTTATCCTGGAAAAGATGAGGGAGTCCTCCACCCTGGACCCTTCTGTCTGCTCCTTCCCCGCCTTGTCATGGCGCCTCTCTTTAGGAAGGCCTTATCACCATCGTCACCACTCAGACATTTCCCAGCATGCACTTCCTTTCCTGCCAGACAGTCCCCTCTATTCCTCTCCTGCCTCCTCTACTCATCTTTCGGAATTCTGATATTGGCTTCCAAGGAAGTGTGTGACCCCCAGTCAGAGCTAGTTCCTCCTCTGGGCTTCCAAACCATCTCCCCCGAGAGTCTGTGTCCCCCACCTGACTTACTACCCAATTATGTCCCAACTACACCCCAGGGTCCTCAAAAACAGAAGCTGCGCTTCACCATCTTGGATGGATGACATGTCACATGCTAAGTGCTCAACAGAGGTTTGTCACGTGAGGAGCAATTGAAGGCCATTTCTGGGTTGTACGACAGTCGGGAGAAAGGATTCGATTGCCACCGAACTTTCCAAAAAGGCCTCTTTCACACAAAACAAAATGAGCCTGCGAACCAGAGGGCGAGGCAGTGGAAATGGAGCAGCAACTGGGGGAGAACAGAGGCACCTGGAGCGGAAGAGACCATTTGGGACCTCAGAAAACTGTCCGATTTTGAGGACTTTTCCTCTTCTTTGGGGGAACCCTGATAAGATTCACAACGCAGCATGACCCATGGTCAGGGCTTCATCTCTCTCTCTCTGCACCGGTCTCACGGGGAGACGGGAGGTGATGGGGTGGGACCGGGTCAACGGTAAAGAGAAGCCATCGGTACCTCGTTTGCTCAGCCCACCCCTATGTCTGCCTGGCTGCGGGAAGAAAGGGACCCCCAGAAGACTCACATCATGTATTTGGAAGTTCTTTCCCACGGGAGGAGACAGCTGCCAGCTTCGGCCCACGGCTTTGGAGCTCGGACTCGAGACTAGTGGTGGATGCGCAGGTCCCAGGGGGGGCGGCAGCCTCCAGTCTGCTGCAAGGAGACAAGGAGAGAAAGGCCACATTGTAGAAGCCCACACCCCAGTGCTCGCTTCTTCCCCGCCTAGACCAGGGCTGACGTCTCTGGGTTTGACCCCAAAGCATAACAAGCAAGAGCCTCAAGCAGGAGGAGGCCCCTCAGCCCCGGGCCAAGCGTGGAAGCCACGGGACACTCTGGTTTGCTCTCTCTGGAGTCTGAGAACGTGACAGGCAGCCTGGGCCTTTCCCGTCGCAGGAGAAGGATGGGGAAGTTAGAGGCCACAGGAGGGGAGTCGACTCTGACTCGGAGGGGAGGGCTGAGCAGAGGAGATAACCAAGGGCTCCACGTGGCCGTTTAACCAGGTTAACCAGAGAACGAGCCCTGCGACCCTCATTTTTCCGCATTTGTGCAGAATTACTCCTTTAATAACAAACTCTGTCGAGGGCCAGACAGTACCATATTTTCTGGCGTATAAGACGACTTCTTAACCCAGGAAAATCTTCTCAAAAGTCGGGGGGTCGAAATTAAATCTGATTTTTTAAAAAATTTTATTTGGTGTGCGTTGGAAGAGGGGTAGTCTTATAAGGCGAGTATAACCCAAACTCCATATTTTAACTGGAAAAGTTGGGGGTCATCTGATACGCCCAGTAGTCTTATTCGCCGGAAAATACGGTAAGTATTTTAGCTGCGTGGGCCAGGCGGACTCCGCTGCGACTCCACTGCACAGCAGTGTGGAATGCGGCTGCTGGGGAGCATGTAAATGAGTGGGCGTGGTTATGTTCCAATGAGCTTTATTTATGGGCACTGCGAAATGTCATGTAGTTCGGGTTTCCTTTCCAATCATTTAAAAATGGACAGTCCATTCCTACTTTGCAAGCCATCCAAGAACAGGTCGCAGGACACATTTGGCCCGTGGAGTGTGCTGGCCCCTGCATTGGTGTGCTGGCCCCGTGTTGGTGTGCTGGCCCCGTGTTGGTGTGCTGACCCTGTGTTGGTGTGCTGGCCCTGTGTTGGTGTGCTGGCCCCGTGTTGGTGTGCTGGCCCCTGCATTGGTGTGCTGGCCCCATGTTGGTGAGCTGGCCCTGTGTTGGTGTGCTGGCCCCGTGTTGGTGTGCTGACCCTGTGTTGGTGTGCTGGCCCTGTGTTGGTGTGCTGGCCCCGTGTTGGTGTGCTGGCCCCTGCATTGGTGTGCTGGCCCCATGTTGGTGAGCTGGCCCTGTGTTGGTGTGCTGGCCCCGTGTTGGTGTGCTGACCCCTGTATTGGTGTGCTGACCCTGTGTTGGTGTGCTGGCCCCGTGTTGGTGTGCTGGCCCCGTGTTGGTGTGCTGACCCTGTGTTGGTGTGCTGGCCCCGTGTTGGTGTGCTGACCCCGTGTTGGTGTGCTGGCCCTGTGTTGGTGTGCTGGCCCTGCATTGGTGTGCTGGCCCCGTGTTGGTGTGCTGGCCCCGTGTTGGTGTGCTGACCCTGTGTTGGTGTGCTGGCCCTGTGTTGGTGTGCTGGCCCTGTGTTGGTGTGTTGACCCTGTGTTGGTGTGCTGACCCCTGTATTGGTGTGCTGACCCTGTGTTGGTGTGCTGGCCCTGTGTTGGTGTGCTGGCCCCGTGTTGGTGTGCTGGCCCCGTGTTGGTGTGCTGACCCTGTGTTGGTGTGCTGGCCCCGTGTTGGTGTGCTGACCCTGTGTTGGTGTGCTGGCCCCTGTGTTGGTGTGCTGGCCCCGTGTTGGTGTGCTTGCCCTGTGTTGGTGTGCTGGCCCCTGTGTTGGTGTGCTGGCCCCGTGTTGGTGTGCTTGCCCTGTGTTGGTGTGCTGACCCTGTGTTGGTGTGCTGGCCCCTGTGTTGGTGTGCTGGCCCCGTGTTGGTGTGCTTGCCCTGTGTTGGTGTGCTGGCCCCCGTGTTGGTGTGCTGACCCTGTGTTGGTGTGCTGGCCCCGTGTTGGTGTGCTGACCCTGTGTTGGTGTGCTGGCCCCTGTGTTGGTGTGCTGGCCCTGTGTTGGTGTGCTTGCCCTGTGTTGGTGTGCTGGCCCCTGTGTTGGTGTGCTGGCCCCGTGTTGGTGTGCTTGCCCTGTGTTGGTGTGCTGGCCCCTGTGTTGGTGTGCTGGCCCCGTGTTGGTGTGCTTGCCCTGTGTTGGTGTGCTGGCCCCTGTGTTGGTGTGCTGGCCCCTGTGTTGGTGTGCTGGCCCCGTGTTGGTGTGCTTGCCCCGTATTGGTGTGCTGGCCCCGTGTTGGTGTGCTGACCCTGTGTTGGTGTGCTGGCCCCTGTGTTGGTGTGCTGGCCCCTGTGTTGGTGTGCTGGCCCCGTGTTGGTGTGCTGGCCCCGTGTTGGTGTGCTGGCCCCGTGTTGGTGTGCTGGCCCCGTGTTGGTGTGCTGGCCCCGTGTTGGTGTGCTGGCCCCGTGTTGGTGTGCTTGCCCTGTGTTGGTGTGCTTGCCCCTGTGTTGGTGTGCTGGCCCCTGTGTTGGTGTGCTGGCCCCGTGTTGGTGTGCTGGCCCCGTGTTGGTGTGCTGGCCCCGTGTTGGTGTGCTGGCCCCGTGTTGGTGTGTTGGCCCCGTGTTGGTGTGCTGGCCCCTGTGTTGGTGTGCTGGCCCCGTGTTGTTGTGCTGGCCCCTGTGTTGGTGTGCTGGCCCCGTGTTGGTGTGCTGGCCCCGTGTTGGTGTGCTGGCCCCGTGTTGGTGTGCTGGCCCTGTGTTGGTGTGCTGGCCCCGTGTTGGTGTGCTGGCCCCGTGTTGGTGTGCTGGCCCCTGCATTGGTGTGCTGACCCTGTGTTGGTGTGCTGGCCCCGTGTTGGTGTGCTGGCCCCTGCATTGGTGTGCTGACCCTGTGTTGGTGTGCTGGCCCTGTGTTGGTGTGCTGGCCCCCGTGTTGGTGTGCTGACCCTGTGTTGGTGTGCTGACCCTGTGTTGGTGTGCTGGCCCCGTGTTGGTGTGCTGACCCTGTGTTGGTGTGCTGGCCCCGTGTTGGTGTGCTGGCCCCGTGTTGGTGTGCTGGCCCCTGTGTTGGTGTGCTGGCCCCGTGTTGGTGTGCTGGCCCCGTGTTGGTGTGCTGGCCCCTGTGTTGGTGTGCTGGCCCCGTGTTGGTGTGCTGACCCTGTGTTGGTGTGCTGGCCCCTGTGTTGGTGTGCTGGCCCCGTGTTGGTGTGCTGACCCTGTGTTGGTGTGCTGGCCCCGTGTTGGTGTGCTGGCCCCTGTGTTGGTGTGCTGGCCCCGTGTTGGTGTGCTGACCCTGTGTTGGTGTGCTGGCCCCGTGTTGGTGTGCTGGCCCCTGTGTTGGTGTGCTGGCCCCGTGTTGGTGTGCTGCCCCTGTGTTGGTGTGCTGGCCCCGTGTTGGTGTGCTGACCCTGTGTTGGTGTGCTGGCCCCTGTGTTGGTGTGCTGGCCCCGTGTTGGTGTGCTTGCCCTGTGTTGGTGTGCTGGCCCCTGTGTTGGTGTGCTGGCCCCGTGTTGGTGTGCTTGCCCTGTGTTGGTGTGCTGACCCTGTGTTGGTGTGCTGACCCTGCATTGGTGTGCTAACCCCGTGTTGGTGTGCTGACCCTGTGTTGGTGTGCTGGCCCCTGTGTTGGTGTGTTGGCCCCGTGTTGGTGTGCTTGCCCTGTGTTGGTGTGCTGGCCCCTGTGTTGGTGTGCTGGCCCCTGTGTTGGTGTGCTGGCCCCGTGTTGGTGTGCTGGCCCCGTGTTGGTGTGTTGGCCCCGTGTTGGTGTGCTGGCCCCTGTGTTGGTGTGCTGGCCCCGTGTTGGTGTGCTGGCCCCGTGTTGGTGTGCTGGCCCCGTGTTGGTGTGCTGGCCCCTGTGTTGGTGTGCTGGCCCCGTGTTGGTGTGCTGGCCCCGTGTTGGTGTGCTGGCCCCGTGTTGGTGTGCTGGCCCTGTGTTGGTGTGCTGGCCCTGTGTTGGTGTGCTGGCCCCCGTGTTGGTGTGCTGACCCTGTGTTGGTGTGCTGACCCTGTGTTGGTGTGCTAGCCCCGTGTTGGTGTGCTGACCCTGTGTTGGTGTGCTGGCCCCGTGTTGGTGTGCTGGCCCCTGTGTTGGTGTGCTGGCCCCGTGTTGGTGTGCTGACCCTGTGTTGGTGTGCTGGCCCCGTGTTGGTGTGCTGGCCCCTGTGTTGGTGTGCTGGCCCCGTGTTGGTGTGCTGCCCCTGTGTTGGTGTGCTGGCCCCGTGTTGGTGTGCTGACCCTGTGTTGGTGTGCTGGCCCCTGTGTTGGTGTGCTGGCCCCGTGTTGGTGTGCTTGCCCTGTGTTGGTGTGCTGGCCCCTGTGTTGGTGTGCTGGCCCCGTGTTGGTGTGCTTGCCCTGTGTTGGTGTGCTGACCCTGTGTTGGTGTGCTGACCCTGCATTGGTGTGCTAACCCCGTGTTGGTGTGCTGACCCTGTGTTGGTGTGCTGGCCCCTGTGTTGGTGTGTTGGCCCCGTGTTGGTGTGCTTGCCCTGTGTTGGTGTGCTGGCCCCTGTGTTGGTGTGCTGGCCCCTGTGTTGGTGTGCTGGCCCCGTGTTGGTGTGCTGGCCCCGTGTTGGTGTGTTGGCCCCGTGTTGGTGTGCTGGCCCCTGTGTTGGTGTGCTGGCCCCGTGTTGGTGTGCTGGCCCCGTGTTGGTGTGCTGGCCCCGTGTTGGTGTGCTGGCCCCGTGTTGGTGTGCTGGCCCCGTGTTGGTGTGCTGGCCCTGTGTTGGTGTGCTGGCCCTGTGTTGGTGTGCTGGCCCCCGTGTTGGTGTGCTGACCCTGTGTTGGTGTGCTGACCCTGTGTTGGTGTGCTGGCCCCGTGTTGGTGTGCTGGCCCCGTGTTGGTGTGCTGGCCCCTGCGTTAGTGATGCCTCAGTCCACTTCCTGTTGCCAGGAGACAAGAACTGGCTTCCAAAGGAAAAACGCGCATTCTGAAGTTTCTCAGCAATGTCAGGGTCTGTATGCAGGCTGGACATCCGGCCCATGATCAGGCCTTAAACAAACCAGGCCCGGGCCCGCTGGCCTAACGCAACGACAAAGTCTAGGGCTGCCCAGGACCTTGAAGTCAGCCAGTTCCCATTCAAGACTTGATGTGTGACCACACTGAATACCAACTTAGGATACAAGGCTTTCTTATATTAAACCAGGGAGGGAGGGAGGGAGGGAGGGAGGGAGGGAGGGAGGGAGGGAGGGAGGGGAAAAAAAGAAGGGCAGGGAGGAAGGAAGGAAGGAAGGAAGGGAGGGAGGGAGGGAGGGAGGGAGGAAGGAAGGAAGGAAGGAAGGAAGGAAGGAAGGAAGGAAGGAAGGAAGGAAGGGAGGAAATAAAGGAACCCAACTCCCAGAGTAAGTGAAGTCTCCGCTGTCCCTTAGTCATCCATTTTCGTGCTGGCCAACATCCAGGGGTGCAATGCAAGCAACCTCAGCTCAGGGCCACCTACCTTCCTGTTGCCCTCTCAGCCGTCTCCCGCATGTATGCAGTGAGGCGCTACATAACAGCACGTCTGCATCTCTAGGTTTCTTTTGACATTTCCCTCCTCCAGCCATGACCTTGGGGCTGCTCACTCCCTTCCCCCAGTTTTGGGAGGTGGGGGGGGGGGAGGAGCCTGGGGGACGTCTCTGGAAGCCCCGAGGCCTGAGGGAATTTAAAGAGCACGCTTGGCCTCCCGTTTCCTGGGATGTCAGAGGAGGAATAAAAACAACTCAGTATCTCTCTCTGCGTGCTCCCAGCTGGTGTGGCTCAGCGGCTGAGCATCAGCCTAGAACAAGGCGGGCGGGTTCGGTTCCCAGCCGGGCACAGGCCGGGGTGGTAGGCTCCGTCCCCAGTGTGAGGCATGGGGGAGGCAGCCGATCAATGATTCTCTCTCAGCATTAAAGTTTCTCTCTCTCCCCCTCTCCTTTCCTCTCTAAAATCAACAAAAACACATTTTTTAAAATGTGGGGTCAGCCCAAACACTCACTCTTTGGGGTCGTCGTGGACGGCTGACTTTTTAATTTTTATTTTTTGATATATTTTATTGATTTTTTACAGAGAGGAAGGGAGAGGGATAGAAAGTCAGAAACATCGATGAGAGAGAAACATCGATCAGCTGCCTCCTGCACACCCCCTACTGGGGAGGTGCCCGCAACCAAGGCACATGCCCCTGACCGGAATTGAACCTGGGACCCCTCAGTCCGCAGGTGATGCTCTATCCACTGAGCCAAACCGGTTTCGGCAAGGCTGACATTTCAAAAACCTCCCTTGATGGGAGCGGGGGCGGGGGGGGGGGGGGGCGGCTAGCACAGCCTCGAATGATGTCTTGACCATAGTGGACGCTCAGTAAATGTGTACAAACCAGAGGCGGTGGGGGGGTGGGGTGTGGAGAAGATTCTGGCTGAACAGGAACTTTGGTTTCCTTCCAGCTGAACTGTCTCGGGTTGTGTCTCGGGCTTTGGAGGAGCCTGTGAGGTTCTGGGGACAAAGTTCCCCTTTGGCCTGGAGGGGAACCAAATCCAGTCTTCACAACAGCAGACCACACATGGCTTTCTGTCTCAACAGCTGCCGCTGCCGGTCAGTGTTACCTACAGGGGAATGCAGCCTCCGCGGGCTTTGCCAAAGCCCCTCCGGGGACCAGCCGGCAGGAGGAGGGCCGGCACCCCCCAGCTCGGGATGCAGTCCTGGGTGGGGAGGGTGTGCGCCCCTTGGCACCCGAGAGGGACCTGGAGGCTACAGGGGTGGGGGAGGATGAGGCTGCGGCTTCCTGTTGCTCTGTTTCCCTGTGAAATGATAGCACGTGGGCGATGTTCCAGGCCTTATCTTTGGTAGCGATCTTCCTTTGGGAGGGGTGCTGGCGGGGAGGCAGCAGGGATGTTGAAGGGGCCGCTCTCTGGAAGTGATTACACCCTGAAGGAAGTACACAGGGTCAGAGAGGACGGAGGAAGTTTCAGAAATGAGTATTCGTAACAGAAACACAACTCGTGCTCTCCATCCTTAGGGCCGTCTTCAGCCCGGGATGCCGAGGTCTGGGAGGCAGAGTTTGGGTCCTACAGATCCTTGAAGGCCCGCACCCGGCATGAAGCGTGGCACACGGTGGGTGCTTCGTACATGCAGGTGACGGAGTAAGCATCGAATGAGCAAGCAGAAAACAAGCCGGGCACCAGCAGCTTTCTGGGCAATGTGGGCATTTTAATCTGTTCTCAGTGCTATCCCAGCTAGTAGGGGAGCTGTCTGCCAGAGGGGCCCTAGCCATTTGGCTCAGTGGATAGAGCGTCGGCCTGTGAAGGGTCCTGGGTTCGATTCCGGTCAAGGGCACGTGCCTGAGTTGCAGGCTCGATCCTCAGTGTGGGGGGAACAAGTGGCAGCTGATCAATGATTCCTTCTCATCATTGATGTTTTTCTCTCTCTCTCCCCGTCTCCCTCTGAAATCAACAACAATATATATATTTTTTAATGGCAGAGTGGCTTGAAAATGTGTGATGTGTGGTGAATTTGAATGCCTTTGCTGGGAGCCAATGGAAAAAATGCTTTATTGCCGCTCCTGTCTCTTCGGCATGTCTTATCCTCAGCAGTCTCTCTTTAGGGGGGATTTAGCTTCCAGACCATCCTCGCTGCAGCCCCACAGCTGCTCTCCTCCCTGGTGGAGTGTGGGAGACTCCCAGGTGAGGGCCTTAAAAACAATCCCAATGCAAGGACACCCCGCAGGCAAAAGGCATCCGAGTTTTGGCAGATGGGAGCTGCCCAAGCCTCCGGGCGACTCAAATGTGTGCAGCCACAGCCAAGAACCACTGGGCGCGGGTTCAAGTCCATCTGTGCAGTCAGCGGCCAGAGCCAATCGCTCTTAAGGGTGGGAATGATAATCCTATGGATTACAGTATTTGATTGAAGTCAGCACTTTTTCTTTCTGACAGTGGCTTCCACGGGGCGAGAAAACTCTGAGTCTTTGTATCCAAAAGTCATTTAGTTGGAGTAAAGCTTTCAACTCCCGCATGGGGTGGGGGAGAGGGAATCTCAGTGTTGGGGAGATGCCACAGTATCTTCCAGGGCAGTGTTGGCATTATTACATTCCAAATCCCCAGCTCCCACTATGGGGCCTGCCATGCAGCTGATGACAAAAATACTGAAATGATTACAGCAGCTGCTGCCGGCTGGTCACAGACTGTTACAGTCACTATCTCATTAGTCTTCAAAGCAACCATAGGAGACAGGCGCCATCGGCATTTCCGGTACAGACAGCACTCTAAGGTGTCCCACACCCCGTCCCCGACTATGTGTTGCCCGTGTTATCTTCCCCGCTTGAGTGTGGGCAGGGCCTGTGAGTACGATGGGATGTCACTCCTGACTATGTTAAATTATGGCAAAGATGAAGGAATCCGGCAGGTGTCATTAAGGTCTCTAACCGGTTGACTTTAGATTAACAAAGAGGGACCTTAACTTGGGTGGGCCTGACCTCATTAGGCGAGCCCTTTAAAAGAGGTTTGAAGAAGTTATACTCAAGTCTTGCTGGCCTTGCCTTTTTTTTTTTTTTTTTAATGCTCACCTGAGAATAT